>CM061551.1:34693386-35893386 GCA_030864225.1 Capsicum baccatum var. pendulum | reverse complement strand
ATGAAAACTTCACATGTGACCCAGTGGCCATATTATTTACTATTTTTTTGTTTCGTTGATCCAAAGCTCGAAAGTACATTTGCAGAAGCATCTTCTCCAGCACCTCATGGTTGGGGCATTTCAAAATATTTTCATGAAGTCTCTCACACACCTCATATAGAGGCTCTCCATTTAATTGACAAAATATTATGATTTCATCTATCAATTGTAACATCTTTGATAGTGCAAAGATTAAATCTAAGAAAACATCAGAAATTCATCCAATGATGTGATGGACCTGGTAGGGATATACCTTATCCACAATTCTAAATCACCCATTAGAGAAAATGGAAAGAGGCTCAACCCTATTGATTCTTGTGTGATATGAGTAATGTCGATAGGAGAACATACTTCTACAAAATTCTTCAAGTACTATTTTAGGTCTTCATGAGCTTGACCCCTAAAGAGACCTTTCATTTGAAGCATGTAAAATATAACATACGTGATGTGTAATACACCAATACCTTAATTTGGTGGGATACAGATAGCACTCACCTGTCCCACATCCTGGAATTATTCCTCATCATCAAGGGGCCTATAAATGGTCTCGACATTACTTGCATGATCACTCATTGTGTCATAGAGACTATTGAAATCAACTAAAAAGACACAAAAACAAAAATCAAAATTAATTAAAACCACTATGGTTAAACCCAAGCTACTGTCAACACCGCACAAGAAAAAACTAAGTTTCACTCTCCGGCAACAACGCCATTTTGATCACGCTCAACTTACTCCATGATTTATGGGAAAGATGATAGTTGTCAAATATAATAAACCAAATTGAGTAGAGTTCTAATACATAAGAAGTTAAATAGTGTTCGAATCCAATTAGTGTTGAAATCTACTAAGAATATACCCGCAACATAAACATAATGAAAGATATAAATTAAAATTATGGGGGTATGGTTTTGAAGATTTCTTAAACAAAACTAATTGAACTACAAAATTAGAGAAATAATTATAGATAAGATTCCAATGGGAGAACAGTCTTTGGATTATATTTTATTGCTCGAGGAAAATAGTTTATGGGTACATGAGAATAAAATGCAAAATCTAGTTAATGACTATATGTGTAGGTTAGGTTAGCATTTTTTATGTTAGTCTTTCAACCAAACACTAAAATATAACCCATGGACACTTTTTGATACCTCATGGGTGTGGCAGCAAATCAACCCAAAACCTCAATTGGGCATCCCTATTTCTAGAAAGATACCCAAGACATAGAAAATTCTCAATCCATCCTTATTTCTAAGACAATGTAAAGGAATAAGCTAACATATAATTATTATTCACAAATACCTTGTCACCCATATCCCTCTTTGAAGGATAATATAGGATCTAAAAGCATACTCTCACCCCTCTTTCAAGGATGATGTGAGATTTTGGGAATTTGGAGTTTTCACCCACAAATTCAAATTCAACAAGAAAGTATTATTGAAACACAACATCATTAATAATGAATCTACACTAATAATCAAAACCCACATATATTTGTACCTAATTCTAATATAACCCAAAGATAGATGTTTAGCTACTTATGAGTTTGAGAAAAAGAATATACAAAAATTGTCATTCCATTGAATAATCAAGAAAGATTATTCTCCAATTCAAGTTCAATTACAACTAAGATCACTTGAAAATTAACCAAAATATAGTTTACCAATTTAGTAGGGTTTGTACAATGCTAAAACATGAATTCTAGTCAGAGATGTCAAAAAGTAAAAGGGTTTTTTCCCTATGAATAGTTGGAACCAACTATAGAAAATTACAAGTCTGTTTCTCGACTGATTTTTGCTTTATCATGATCGCCTATGATTGTTCATGATTGTGGCTCCTACGATTTTTGTTAACCCATTGCGATCTCTATCTTTGACTTATTTGGGTTGGCCACGATTGTGACCCTCAGACCACAATCATGGTAATTGGGGGTCAATTTATGTTTCTACTTTTCCAGCCTTTTCACGTACTCTACCCTTTCTGATATCTTTTTATCTCATTTCACTTCTTTTTTCCCATCACCTATATTCTTACAAAACATGGGAATTATTCCTTTCAAATGACAAATTTGTCTTGTTAACATCATTTAACCATAGTAGAGAGCATGAAATTTGACATAGATGAGTGGTAAATTTACCTCTCATCACTTAACTCTTTCAAAATGGGTTGGAAAGTTAATTTGTATACAAAAGCATGTTAAGGGTGTAGTAAAAAAGCATGTTAAGGGTGTGGTAAAAAATCATGAAAAATGGCTATCTTATTGTGTTGTACCCGTGGTGAGGGACTATATGTGATGTAATTAGAAGATTCTATCTATTATGTGCTATATGTGACTATATATGTTCTTATGTGATGTAGATAGCCTATGTATATAAGAATAATTATCTTTTGCTGATGAAATGCTTATTATTGTACCAGTTATGTATCGTGATATATTCATACTCTATTGCATATAAATGATGTTAGATTTTGTGAATGGTTGGAAATAATGAGTGGATATTTGGCTCAGGTGACGGTATATTGGTTGGTTGTGGAAATACTAATTATGGTTGGTTGTGGAAATACTCATTGTTGTTGGTTGTGAGCATTGTATCCTCATACTCATTATTGAAATAATGGTACCACCATGGAAATTTTAAGAAACACTATCAATAACTTTTTATGACAAAAAATATGGCATCTTGTAAAATCCTCCCCAATGGATTTGCCTGGGAGGAAATATGCATATATATATTGTATAAGAGTTGACGAACCCTCCATGGGTCCCACGTTATAAAGCTTTAGTTAAGTATATGTATATGGAGACTATGTGACAACCTCGCACATCATTCTCATTGTATTTACTTCATTATACTTGTGATGTCATTGTATTTCTATCTTACCTTGTCACCTACTTAATTGTTCTACATTTATCTTGTATATGTTCCCCTTTTTCTCTACTTGCTTGTGATGTACTATATATTTGTGATGCTTTTATGATGTTGCTGCAATATATGTGATATATTAGAACTGTTAGTGCAAGGAGTGCAGCCTACTATTATGGGATGTTTTTTTTTGTTACAGTTGACGTGCCCTTAATGTATTATTATATGCTTTATTTTCTACTTTTCTCGGTCAGCCTATAATACCTACTTAGTAAATGTGGATCATACTTACTCCTACTATACACTTTCGGTGTAGATTCAAGTTTGGGTGCGCACCACATTTCTTGATTTGGGTGATGTTTGGAGCTCTCAAGGTAGTGGCTGATTTTTTGATGTCTGAATGTCTTCAACTATCTTTTCTTTATTATACTATACCTTTACATGTATTTAGACATAGGATTTATGTGTTGTGAACATCTTATGTATTTCATTTGGATTTGAGTTTTACTAAATAGGTTCTTACACTGTTGACATCAGGTTTAGGAGAGTTATGCTATGGTCATTCTCTATGTTCCTTTCCACATTTATTATACTTGAATGACTGTCTTCGTTCTAGAATCCTTACCTTAGGATTTGAGTATTATTTCCCATTTGTATCAATTTGAGTGATAGGCTTACTTATTAAGGTTTGTTGTGACAAGTGCCATCTTTACCCTTTGCATTTTGGGTCATGATATCTTAAGAGACCTAAGGGGCGCTTAATCAAATGCACCAGCTGAAGACTTTGAAATTTTCCAAGTCTCCACTGACCCCTCAAAATTAGTAAACAACCAAACTATGCTACCTTATCAAGTTCAACGTTCCAGACACAATGGTGCAATTTAATTTTACATCCAAGCTTGTTTCCACAAAAAGTGGGTCTCACACCTAAGTGCCATTTTTATCAATTTCTGGTCAGTAGCCCAGAAAGAGTCGGAAAGACTTAGTACAAGAATCAAGGGTCCACCTAGACTAAAATCGTCATTTTGAGGCTGATATAACTATCTAAATTGGTATACAATGTTTTTCGAATGATGTTTTTGGCCAATATCCAATTCTAACCAGTAAAGACTCCAAAATATGGAATTAATTATAAAAATTAAACAAACTTCTGAATAACTGAATTGTCAGCTCCAACAAGTCATAAATTAAGTGGAGAAGCTATAGGAAATCTATAAACAACAAAAATACACGGGGATACTAAAAATGACTCGGAGGGTCATTACATTTAGTAAATACTTAATCAATAAGTACATATGGGAACAATTAGACTCTCATTCCTATATAAATTATATCATCGTGTACACTTGCATGAGCATTAGGATGCAACAAGTTTTTCGAGTCACTGTTGGAGATTTAGAAATTAGTGAATTTATAATTTTTGTTTTTACTATTTAGTTACGATGTGTTGACAACTTGATCTTAGCATCTACTTTTGTAGGTATAGTTTTGTTTCTATAAGATTGATCGAAATGGATAATTGGTTGAACCACTTAAGGAACTCGAACAGAATTTTCACCAATATAGAATAGTAGTTGCACTTCAATACCCAAATAAAGAAATCCAGTCAACTAAACAAGATGAGATTGTTTTTGTACAAATGGTAGGAAGACCAATTGCGCTGAAGCTATTTAACTCTCTAAATATGTCACCTCCAATATTTTCAAACCAAAAGTAGGAGATTAATTAGAGTTGAATAGAATATGGTGCAATTTTTGCACGCAAAAGGTCAGTTCATTAGTTTATTCAAAGGATTTACAACAATACTTGTAGATATTTCTAGAGATCAGTGAATATGCATTGACATAGGAGTATCCTTTTATAATATGACTCATGCTTTTCTTATTTTCTCTTTTGGGCGGAGATAATTAGCTCTTGAAAGTAGAGTCACCTAATACCATGACTACCTGGGATGACTTAGAAAGAAAGTCCCTGAACCACTTTTTAATCTTGGAAGATTTCTAAATTAAGGTGTGCAATCTTAAGCTTTAGATAGAAAGATGGAATGAATACCAAGCTTGGGATAGGTTCAAGTCAATGCTCAGGGATATATTTTCATAGATGGTCTTGATCCTAACACTTAGATTATCTCGAATTCTGTAGTAGGTGGGAAATCTCCGGATAAACCTTGGATGAGTTGTGTACCCTTCTTAATCGCATTTTGCAAGGTAACCAAAAATGGAATGTTGATACATTTAGAAGCTTGACAAAAAAAATTGCAGGTATGTTGGAAGTAATGGTTAACCATAATAGCTGCACACATAGCCTCTTTGCAGAATCAGATAAAAACCAATTACAGCCATATAAACTTATGTCAGTAGAAAGCTCCTGTTAAGAGAGTACAACAGACTGAATCCTTGTGTTAAATTTATTTTAATAGTGACCACTCCTCTTATGCATATGGTTCAAATGGTGAGTCAGTAAATTTTTTGGGAAATGTCCAACTCCAAGGAAATTAGAATTTTTGCAACACTTACAACCCTGAAGAAGAAATCATCTAAACTGTCTTTGGGTGGTAACTAAGACCAGAATGCTAATCATACCGAATAAAGGAACAAAGGAAAAGTAAAATAATTTCAAGAAAAGGGTCAAGGTAACCTTTCCCATTCTCAAACTAGCAAAATATGGAGAAATGCTGAAAAAAATAATAGCGGACTAGGCTAAAATGTTTATTGACAGAAAAATCAATAGCTCGCTAGTGCGGATAACTTTAATAGATCTATAGGAGGTGAGGATAACTTTAATAGATCTATTGTAATGGATCTATTTTTATTTGTGCGTGAATATTTCTTAACTTTTCTAAATATTTTTATTTTTAATTTATTGTTCATATCTTGGATGGTGATTAACTGGTATTTGGTTAAATGTTTTCCTGTAGTATTATTTAGTTTTTTTCTTAGTCTTTGTAATTCTACTACATTATTTTTGAGGTATTTTAATTATTCTATATCTTTTGTTTTAAAATATTCGATTAAATTCTCTTTCATAAGCATTTCTTCTAATCTTATTTCTTCCATATCTTGTCTCCAATATTTTAAATACTCATAGTTTATCATTTTATTCTAAAATAATTGCTTGTTTACTAGTTTCTGAGTAATATTCTATTCTAATTGTACTATAATTTATATTTGAATTAAGGTTATTAATACTATTAATTATCTCTTTTTCTTCTTCTTCTAATGAGTTTTTTATGTTATATAAAATTTAATCTGTACTTTTTTCTAAATTTTCTAAGGTTTCTTTTGTCCATATTAATTTTTCATTTAGATTTTCCATTATTTCTTTGAGTCGGTTTCTATAATTAATTTCTTCATATAGGTCACTTTGATTTTTCTAATATATTCTAACATTTTAGTCTGAATAATATCCATCTAGGTAATTATCTAGGTATAGTTTTTCTATCCAATTTATAATTTCAATTTCATAGTCTAATATTTTTCTAATATTATTCTCTTAATATCTATAATTTCTATATTTCTAAGTATATATAAGATTACTATTTTAAGATTATCTGACATTTAAAATTGGTTAAATAATTTATTGTAATATTTTTTAGTTTTTTATTTTAATCTCATTAATTCTTCTATATTTTCACTGAGAAATTGTATATATTTTATATCTTTAGTCCTCATATATTCATCTAAATTTGTTTTCATTTGTTTTTCTGTTGATTCTATATTTTTCATATTTATTTTCCAAAATTTTAAATATACATAATTTATCATGGTTGATATGTAGGTTTGGTATATAAGCATTTGTAAAAGTAGTTAGGTAAGTGTGATATATAATTTACTCTAGTCATAAAATATTTATCAAATATTTTTTCTAATATGATTTTTCTTATATCTGTAATTTCTATATCCTTAAGTACATATAAAACAAGTATTTTAAATTTATCTACCATTTTGTCAGATAAATAAGTATTCATTTTTCATATGATGCTTTTTCAAAATATTCCCTTCAATCATGCACATAACAAAATATGATCACTTTAGATTACTATATACTAGATTATTCTTAAATAACATATTTTTCGGTCACTATTAGCATGGTAATCTGGATACTTTTCCCTTAAATAGCACCTCTACTCTGGCTACTCCTCTATCACGACTTTCTTGACTCAATGGTTTCATCTTTAGGATGACATAGTTCTTAGAGATTTGAGATTTTTCTCCTTTTTCACTTTGCTAATAAACTTCTTAACATGCTATTTTTCGAATAATTCTACTATAAAGCAACTAACATGAACTTATTTTATCATATCATGATTGTTAGGAATTTATGAATTTAGCTATTCATAATAGTAAATGAATATACCTGTTCTGATAGGTCCGATAATTCTAAGCTTTATTCCTCCATAGATTTTTCCATTGAAATATACCTGTTTTTTTAATAAATATTTAAAAGTTTGTTGTGAAAAAAGAGTGTTTGCTTCAACGCATGAAGGCTTGCCTTCTTTTTGCCTTCAATGCCTTTCATTTATAATGAGAATACTTTACAAAAGTTTTACACGTATCCTAACTTTTTTACAAAGTCTTCATCTAACCTAACTATTGTCCAAACTATTCTCTACAAAAAGCCTTTACGTAAAGACTTAGCTAACTATAAAACAAAACTCATAAAAGCTTTTGGCTAAAAAGTCAAAAAACCTATTAATCTAGCTAACTTAAAGTCTTTACAAACTTTGTATCATAAACCTATACAATAGATTTTACGTAAAGAAAATTGTGAAAGTTTGTTACATATCGCTTTCACAATTTAATAGCTTGTCTTTTATCTCCATTATTTTGCTCCGTAGTTTTTCCTTATCTCTTCCTTGTGTATCAATTGCTTTCTATCTTCTTGTCATTGTAGAATCACATCTAGAATAAAGTTATATCTGCCACTTCATCTGTTGCATATGTGATCATTGTATTTTTGGCCAACTTTTTCACAAAATTGTTCCGTAGCTTCTTCTGAGATAATTCCTTTTTTGATAGATCTCGTCAATGGTTGTTCTTCTAGTCTGAAGAGTGTTAATCCCCATTTCCTAAGTTCTTTCATGTCTTGGTCTCTAACTTCTTTACAAGTTGAATAAACCAATGTTTGATTCCTCAAGCTATATATCCAAATGGGTTTCTAATTTGAGTAATTATTAAGTAATTCTAATAATATATTACTAAGTCCAATAACTCTTTTGTTGTGGTAAAATCCTGGTATCTGTGTCTTTGGTATCTCTTCTTGTTCACATATCTCTTCTAGAATAATACAATCTCTGGTCATACCTATCTTGATTACTATAATAGTCTGTTTAAATTCATCAAATAATATTTCGAATGGGTAGAAATAAAATCGAACATATAATAATTGTCAGTTAGTAATTCTCTTGTAGATCATAAATCCATTGTGAGTATCTGAAATTCCTTTTAACTCTTCTCCAGTAGTTGTGTAAACTGTAGATAATAATCCATAATAGTAACATGATTTGATTAAATTCGAACTTGTACCTGAAAAAGCAATAAGTTTATTGTAATTCTGGCATTTCTGGGTAATATATCCTTTTTGTTGTACGGCTAGTTCTTCACTTTGAATAGATTTTGTATTTAACATGGTTTGTAAGGTGTATATATTTTCAATGTATTTTCCGGCAACATAGTTTTATGTCTATTTTTCTTTGTTAAGTGATTCAGAATATGTATGTATTTAGGGAGTTGCAAATAATTCTGATCTTTGTATATTTGGTGTATATGGTTTTGAAAATATCTGGTTGAGGTTGTAATACTTTTTCTTTGGTATTTCAGGTTTATTTTGAGTGACTATATTTTTCCCTTTAGATATATCTCCTGGGCCTGCACTTGTAACTGTAATTTCATTAGTAATTTGAGTTTTAAGGTGTTTCTCATCATCACCTTCTAGGTCTAGTTTTTTAATGTGCTCTTCCTGCACAATATCTTATTTTTTATAGTCCCCAACCTGCACTTTTACGTTTGTAACTTCAGTAGTTAGTGTAATAACTGTTTCTTGTAATAACTTCATTTGCTCAAATATTTAAAGTAATAAATCGGTCTGGGTATCTTTGGCATCAGCCTCTTCCATTAATAAATCAGTTTGAGAAGCTTTGTCTTGATAAATAATCTGTAATGACATTTTTATTAGTATTTATCACATCAATCGTAAATGTAAAATTCAGTATATTTAATACTAGTCTCCAAATTTCCTTCGTCGTAACTGAGTTCTATATTTTTCTCGTTAGGCAATATCATACGTGTGTGTTATCTGTTCTTACAATAAATTTGTTATATACAATATATGGTTCAAATGCTAATAGGCATTTATATAATGAACATAATTCTTTTCTATTTATTTTTCATTTATTTCCGTTTCATTAAATTTTCCTGAATAATATCTACAATGATGTTCTATTTTTTCATTTTCGTATTTTTATTTAAGTACTCCTCCATAATTATATTCACTTGCATTTGTTTCTACTATATATGTAAATTTTTTATTTTCTTCTGGGAATTGTAATTTTGGTAACTCTTTACAAAGTATTTTTATTTCCTGGACTTGTTTTTTTATCTTCGTCGTTGTAATTATATTCGATATCCTTTTTAAATTTATTCTGTAATGGTTTTAGATTTTCTGCTAATTTTGGTATATTTTCTCTTACTTGATTTACTAATCCTATGAACGATGGTAATTTTTTTTGTATCTAATTCTTCTTTAAAATTTATTAGTTTTTGTACTATATGTTGTTGCATTTTTACTCCACTTTTATCTACTTGTGTTCCTAAAAATTCTATCTAATTTTTCATAATTTCGGCTTTCTTTTCACTTAAACTTATTCCTGATTTTTCTATTATATCTGTAAATTGTTCTAATAATTTTAAATGTTCATCTTTGGTTTGTGTATATAATAATATATTATCTATGTATACTATATAATTAGGTAATTTTTTAAAATAACTATCCATAAAGTGTTGATATCTACCTGGTGCATTTTTATATCCAAATGGTAATACGTTCCATTCATAAAATCCTTGTGGTACTGTAAATGCAGTTAATTCCTTAGATTTTTCTTCTAACTTTAAGTGGTAAAATCTTGATTTATAGTCAAATTTAATAAAATAGTTATATCCTTGTATTTGTCTTATTTTTAATATCTTATTTGGTATTGAATAAATATATGTCATAGTTTTTGCATATAAATTTCTCTACTTTTACCTCTTTTTTGTTCACTATGTTCATTTACTATAAATGTTGGACTATTATGGTTAATTAATTTTTTTATATATTGTTTCTCTAATAATTCATCTATATGCATTTTAAATTCTTTTAAATCGTCAAAATTATATGTTAATGGTTTTTGAGTTATTATGCTATTTTTATCTATTAATTCAATTTTTATAGTAGTTTTATGTTTTTCCCATCCTTTTAATGGATCTTCACTATATAATGTTTCTAATTTGTTCTTGATTATTTCTATCTTATTTACTGAAAATATAGTTATTTTCTTTTTATTTATCGAAAATACGACTAGTTCTATTGTGTCTTCAGTATTTTTTATATTTTCTAACTTTTGTGTAATTTTTTCACTTCATTGTATCCAATCAGTTTTCTTTCTTATTTTATTAATAACTCTTTTTGCTCTTACTTTTTGTTTACATGGTGTTGTAAACCACCAATCTGTTTTAGTTATTATATGTGGGTATAATTTATCTAAAAATGGCATTCCTAAAAGCATATCTTTTGATGTTAGTTCATATTTATAGATTTTTTCTATTGTTATTATTTTATCCCATATTTGTATTTTTACACTTTTAGATTTATATGTAATTAAACTTCATTCATTATTAAATCCTTTGACTACGATTGATATTTTTAATTTATCCCATTTATTTTCTAGTAAACAGTTGTATCTACATAAGTTTGCTTCTGGTCCTGTATCAATCATAGGTGTATAATATCCTTCTACTATTATTTTTACAAGCACATATATTTTCATATCATGTTAAAGTTCTTTTTATGAATAATCTTTCTTTATTATACATTATAGATAACTCTGTATGTTCTATATTGTATGATTTTACTTGTTCTAACCATTTTATTCCTAATATTATGTCTGCTTTTTGGATTTCTTCCTTTATTTCAAATTCTATTTTTATTTTTATAATTCCTATTATTATTTCTTTTTTTGTCGTATCCTTAATGTCTATTAGGCTCCTTGGTAAATCTGGTCATAGATTACTATTAGATTTTATTTCTTCACATTTTACTAGATATTTTGCTATATAATTTTCTTCTTGTCCAGTATTTAGGAGTATTAAATATTCTTTTTCATTTATTGTTCTCGTTATATAATATTGATTTAAATTAACTGTTGAAGTTGTTTCATAACTTGTTCTTTTTGATGAACTTGATGATTCTGGTTTTCCGTGAGCTATTCTTTTTGATGTACTTATCCTATCATTTATTATTTCTAAATCTTCTTCTATATCTATATTTTTGTAGGTATAGTCATTATTATCAATTATTTTTATGAATTAATCAAAAGGGCTTTCTATTTGTATTTTATTAATTTTATTTTTTCCTTTTATTTTATGTTTTGTTGTTAGCACATATAGATTTTTACATCTTGCTGTAAATATTTTACTTCCTGTGGTTAGTTCTATTCCTGATATTTTCCAATATAATAATAATGATTTATCTATATTTTTATCTGTTACTGCTACTGAATAATTCGCACTTATTATAAATTTAAATTTTTGGTATATTAAATTTCCTTTTATAGTGGTTATTATACTTTTTTCTATATATTTTATAATTCTATCATCTGTTAAATATAATTCTATTGGTGTATTCATTCCTTCTCTGAAACATGCTTTTATTAATATCTCTGTTCCTCCAAGGTGAACATATTTTATTGGGTCTTTACTTCTTATATCGTTTATTTCTTTATTAATTATTTGTTTTGTTACTAGTGGTATGCTAGCTCTTCTTTTTGCATATATACAATCTATTACATGTTCCTTTTGACTTACTACGTACTATTTTTCCTTTTTTCCACTAAATATATTTTTTATTGTTGATATTTTAAATATTTTTTCTACACTTAAGTCTAACTCTTTTTCTTTTATTTCGTCAAATATATTACTATCAAATATTATTTTTTGATCTGTTCCTTCTTCATTTAAATATTCATTATTTTGATATCTTCTTCAGTTACTTGGTTCATTTTTATATCTTCTTCAGTCATTTGATTTATCTAATTCACTATCTATTTTATTATCTATTTCATCCTCCGAAATTTCATATATACTATCTTCACTTTATAATTCATAATCTATATAATCTATCTGCATATATTTTATATTTTTATTTTTATTTCTGATGTTTGTTTATTTTTTGTTTTTTTTGGTAATTTACAATGTTTAGCTAAATGTCCTAGTTTTCCACAATTATAACAAGTACATTCTTTTATAGATTTCTTTTTTCTATATGGTCTTTTATGTTTATAATTTTTTACATAATATCATTTTCTTGGTTTCTTATATTTATATTTTTATTTTTTATATTTCTAATATCCGTCACTCCTATATTGCTCAGTCAGATAACGAGAAATTTTTGGAGAACCAGAAGAAGCAGGAGGCCACTATCACTAGTCTACATAGGGCCTGTTCATCTTTAGCACATTCAAATAGGGAGCTTACGTACTCGCATGAGAAGATAAAGAGGAGGTACAATGATATATGAGCAGATGCGAACACATTTAAGGCTTTTAAATAAAAATAATTGCAAGAATTAAGAAACTTTTGTCATTTTTGATTGTTTTCTCTTTGCTATTGCAGGAAAAGTCAAGATGAAAGAAAACCAATAACAACTAAGATAAAAGAGTTGAATTTTAAGCAAAATAAGAAGGAAAGTATAGTTGATAACTTATCTGATAAGTCGCCAACTCCCTGATAAGTCAATTTGGAAACTATATTTTGGTTAATTTTCCAAGTGAGCTTAGTTGTAATTGAACTTGAATTGGAGAATAATCTTTCTTCCATCTTCAATGGAATGACAATTTTTGTATATTCTTTTTCTCAAACTTCATGAGTAGCTAAACATCTATCTTTGGGTTATATTAGAATTAGGTACAAATATGTGGGTTTTGATTATTAGTGTATATTTATTGTTAATGATGTTGTGTTTCAATAATACTTTCTTGTTGAATTTGAATTTGTGGGTGAAAACTCCAAATTCCCAAAATCTCACATCATCCTTGAAAGAGGGGTGAGAGTATGCTTTTAGATCCTATATTATCCTTCAAAGAGGGATATGGATGACAAGGTATTTTTGAATAATAATTATATGTTAGCTTATTCCTTTACATTGTCTTAGAAATAAGGATGAATTGAGAATTTTCTATGTCTTGGGTATCTTTATAGAAATAGGGATACCCAATTGAGGTTTTGGCCACACCCATGAGGTATCAAAAAGTGTCCATGGATTATATTTTAGTGTTTGGTTGAAAGAATATCATCAAAAATGCTAACCTAACCTACACATATAGTCATTAACCACAGTTTGCATTTTATTCTCATGTACCCATAAACTACTTTCCTCGAGCAACAAAATATAATCCAAAGACTATTCTCCCATTGGAATCTTATCTATAATTATTGCTCTAATTTTGTAGTTCAATTAGTTTTGTTTAAGAAATCTTCAAAACCATACCCCCATAATTTTAATTTATATCTTTCATTATGTTTATGTTGCGGGTATATGCTTAGTAGATTTCAACACTAATTAGATTCGAACACTATTTAACTTCTTATGTATTAGAACTCTACTCAATTTGGTTTATTATATTTGACAACTATCATCTTTCCCATAAATCATGGAGTAAGTTGAGCGTGATCAAAATGGCGTTGTTGCCGGAGAGTGAAACTTAGTTTTTTCTTGTGCGCTGTTGACAGTAGCTTAGGTTTAACCATAGTGGTTTTTATTTATTTTGATTTTTGTTTTTGTGTCTTTTTAGTTGATTTCAATAGTCTCCATGACACAATAAGTGATCATGCAAGTAATGTCGAGACCATTGATAGGCCCCTTGATAATGAGTAATAATTCCAGGATGTGGGACAGGTGAGTGCTATCTGTATCCCACCAAATTAAGGTATTGGTGTATTACACATCACATATGTTATATTTTACATGCTTCAAATGAAAGGTCTCTTTAGGGGTCAAGCTCATGAAGACCTAAAATAGTACTTGAAGAATTTTGTGGAAGTATGTTCTCCTATCGACATTACTCATATCACACAAGAATCAATAGGGTTGAGCCTCTTTCCATTTTCTCTAATGGGTGATTTGGGATTGTGGATAAGGTATATCCCTACCAGGTCCATCACATCATGGGATGAATTTCTGATGCTTTCTTAGATTTAATCTTTGCACTATCAAAGATGTTACAATTGATAGACGAAATCATAATATTTTGTCAATTAAATGGAGAGCCTCTATATGAGGTGTGCGAGAGACTTCATGAAAATATTTTGAAATGACCCAACCATGAGGTGCTGGAGAAGATGCTTCTACAAATGTACTTTTGAGATTTGGATCAACGAAACAAAACAATAGTAAATAATATGCCCAATGGGTCACATGTGAAGTTTTCATATAGCATGGCTTCAAACATGCTTGAGGAAGTCACAAAACAAATTAGGGAGTGGTACACCCAGGAAACTAAGGTAGCTAAAGGGTCCCCTACTACCTCCGAAATTGATAAAGATCAAATAAAAAAAGATAAAAAGAGGGAGGAAAATATTTCCAAAATAATGACCCAACTGGAACTCTTTACAAAGCATGTGATGGGTGCACCCAAAAAATGGGAAATTTCGTGGTATCCAAGGAATATAATGAAGAATAGGCCAAGAGGCTTGATGAAGAAATTAGACACTTGGCTAACTATGTGGGGGGTTCCCGCCTAGCCTATTTGAGACAAGGAACCAAGGTTGGACCGATTGTGAAAAAGAATGGGAATGGTGTGATAAGGATAGAGATCCTATTTGGAGGGACAAGGAAAAGGAGTATGATAGATATGTGCCCCCACGAATGATTAAAGAGCAACGAGTCAAATCCCATTAATACCAAAAAATTCAAGACTGATAATGTGTTAGCAAGAATCTTTATGAGAGCGAAGGGGATGGGCAAGATGGTCTGAGAATTAAAAGGCAATTATTCTCAAATAAACCAAATTATTATATCACACTCTACATTAATCAAATAATTAGAAACTTAAATTGGCCAAATCACCACTTAACTTAAGGCTAGACAAAAAGAGAGCCTTCCTAGTGATACAATGTGAATCCAAAAAATAATGCAAAGTTATTTGTAGTCGTCACTAGGAGCGGATAAACCCTCGGTGATTATATGGTTGAAGTTAAAATGGACACCCAGGTCAAAAAAATATGAATAAAAAAGCATATGGTTGATTCAAATGAGAAGGCTGCAAAGTCTCAAAAAGGTGATGAAAAAGAACCAATGATAATTAAGGAGAAGCTCCTATGGTAGTGGAAAGTGATGAACCGCAACATGATCCATTTCCTACCATGAAGGTTCACCTTCCATTCCCTCAAATACTTTAGAAGAAGGAGGATAATGTTACCTTCAAGATGTTCCTTGCTAAGCTTAGTAATCATTAAAATAATATCCTATTGCTAGAGACCATTTAAGATATCCCAGGATATGCTAAGCTAATAAAGAAGTTGATGTCAAAGAAACGTCTTATTAATGGTGAAACCATTTAAGTTACCCATGGGTGTAGCGCTATCATGACAAGGGCTATGGTAGATAAACAATCTATATGTTTGACCTAATGAGGGACATGGAACAATTCGAGTCAAATAGTTGTGAATCAGGAAGTTGGTTGGTTGAAAAATTATGTCTTGGTAGAGAGGTATCTTGGGCTGCCCCCAAGATAGGGATATTATGAATGACTTCACGACCGAGGTGAGGGTATGGATAGCAATCATTTGTCGCCGGGTTTCCCCATACACTTACGTGACATATGTTCCTGATGTGTGAGCCAGATGGTTGCATATATCTTTGACAATAGTCCTTTGAATGTTGGAAAGCTTGTGCTCTCAGACATGTGGCATTGTGAGTTCTGAGTTGGATCCCTACTATTTCTTCCTTCATTGATAAAAAAGTTGTGCAAGAGACCAAGGATTGAGGAGTACCCCAAGGATAGATGGCTACGCCATAAGACCCCTATCTATTCTCTTAAGATTCAGGGTTAGGGTGCACCTGCTACGTACAATAAGAGGAATATAGACATACGTAAGGCGATAGATAATGGCACAAAATCTTTCAAGCTATACACATCATGACCTATTTAGTATATCTCAATTGAGATAAGGGAAATCAAAGATCTTATGGCTATGTTGCCTAGGGGTCAGGAGATCCTTCCAATATCCGTCACTCCTATATTGCTCGGTCAGATGACGAGAAATTTTTGGAGAACCAGAAAAAGCAGGAGGCCACTATCACTAGTCTATATAGGGCCTGTTCATCTTTAACACATTCAAATAGGGAGCTTACGTACTCGCATGAGAAGATAAAGAGGAGGTACAATGATATATGAGCAGATGCGAACACATTTGAGGCTTTTAAATAAGAATAATTGCAAGACTTAAGAAAATTTTGTCATTTTTGATTGTTTTCTCTTTGCTATTGCAGGAAAAGTCAAGATGAAAGAAAACCAATAACAACTAAGATAAAAGAGTTGAATTTTAAGAAAAATAAGAAGGAAAGTGTAGTTGATGACTTATATAGCAAAATATCTAGTAAAATATGAAGAAATAAAATCTAATAGTAATATATACCAAGATTTACCAAGGAGCCTAATAGACATTAAGGATACGGCAGAAAAAAATAATAATAGGAATTAGAAAATAAAAATAAAATTTTAAATAAAGGAAGAAATGCAAAAAAGAGATATAATATTAGGAATAAAATGGTTAGAACAAGTAAAACCATACAATATAGAACATACACAGTTATCTATAATGTATAATAAAGAAAGATTATTCATAAAAAGAACTTTAACATGATATGAAAATATATGTGCTTGTAAAAATAATAGTAGAAGGATATTATACACCTATGATAGATACAGGAGCAGAAGCAAACTTATGTAGATACAACTGTTTACTAGAAAATAAATGGGATAAATTAAAAATATCAATCGTAGTCAAAGGATTTAATAATGAATGAAGTTTAATTACATATAAAGCTAAAAGAGTAAAAATACAAATATGGGATAAAATGATAATAATAGAAGAAACCTATAATTATGGACTAACATCAAAAGATAAGCTTTTAGGAATGCTATTTTTAGATAAATTATACCCACATATAATAACTAAAATAGATTGGTGGTTTACAACACCATGTAAGGAAAAAGTAAGAGCAAAAAGAGTTATTAATAAAATAAGAAAAAAAAAACTGATTGGATACAATGAAGTGAAAAAATCACACAAAAGTTAGAAAATATAAAAAATACTGAAGACACAATAGAACTAGTCGAATTTTCGATAAATAAAAAGAAAATAACTATATTTTCAGTAAATAAGATAGAAATAATTAAGAACAAATTAGAAAGATTATATAGTGAAGTCTATTAAAAGGATGGGGAAAATATAAAACTACTATAAAAATTGAATTAATAGATAAAAATAGTATAATAACTCAAAAACCATTTATATATAATTTTGACGATTTAAAAGAATTTAAAATGCATATAGATGAATTATTAGAGAAACAATATATACAAAAAATTAATAGTAAACATAATAGTCCAACATTTATAGTAAATAAACATACTGAACAAAAAGAGGTAAAAGTAGAGAAATTTAAATGCAAAAACTATGACATATAATTATCCAATACCAAATAAGATATTAAAAATAAAACAAATACAAGGATATAACTATTTTACTAAATTTGACTGTAAATCAGAATTTTACCACTTAAAGTTAGAAGAATAATCTAAGGAATTAACTGCATTTACAGTATCACAAGGATTTTATGAATGGAACGTATTACCATTTGGATATAAAAATGCACCTGGTAGATATCAACACTTTATGGATAGTTATTTAAACAATTACCTAATTGTATAGTATACATAGATAATATATTATTATATACAAAAAGCAAAGATGAACATTTAAAATTATTAGAACAATTTACAGATATAATATAAAAATCAGGAATAAGTTTAAGTGAAAAGAAAGCCGAAATTATGAAAAATTAGATAGAATTTTTAGGAATACAAGTAGATAAAAGTGGAGTAAAAATGCAACATCATATAGTACAAAAACTAATAAATTTTAAAGAAGAATTAAATACAAAAAAAAATACAATCATTCTTAGGATTAGTAAATCAATTAAAAGAATGTATACCAAAATTAGCAGAAAATTTAAAACCATTATAGAAAAAATTTAAAAAGGATATCGAATATAATTACAACGACGAAGATAAAAAACAAGTCCAAAAAATAAAAATACTTTGTAAAGAGTTACCAAAATTACAATTCCCAGAAGAAAATAAAAAATTTACATATATAGTAGAAACAAATGCAAGTGAATATAGTTATGGAGGAGTACTTAAATAAAAATACGAAAATGAAAAAATAGAACATCATTGTAGATATTATTCAGGGACATTTAATGAAACGAAAATAAAATGAAAAATAAATAGAAAAGAATTATGTTCATTAAATAAATGCCTATTATCATTTGAACCATAAATTGTATATAACAAATTTATTGTAAGAACAAATAACACACAGGTACGATAGTGGCTAATGAGAAAAATACAGAACTTAGTTACGACGAAGAAAATTTGGAGACTAGTATTAAATATACTGAATTTTACATTTACGATTGAAGCGATAAATACTAACAAAAATGTCATTGCAGATTACTTATCACGACAAAGCTTCTCAAACTGATTTATCAATGGAAGGGGCTGATGCCAAAGATACCCAGACCGATTTATTACTTTAAATGTTTGAGCAAATGAAGTTATTACAAGAAAGAGTTATTACACTAACTACTGAAGTTACAAACGTAAAAGTGCAAGTTGGGCACTATAAAAAACAAGATACTATGCAGGAAAAAAACATTAAAAAACTAGACCTAGAAGGTGACGATGAGAAATACCTAAAAACTCAAATTACTAATGAAATACAGTTACAGCTGCAGGCGCAGGAGATATATCTAAAGGGAAAAATATAGTCACTCAAAATAAACCTGAAATACCAAAGAAAAAAAATTACAACCTCAACCAGATATTTTCAAAACCATATACACCAAATATACGAAGATCAGAATCATTTGCACCTCTCCAAATGCATACATATTCTAAATCACTTAACCAAGAAAAATAGACATACAACTATGTTTCCCGAAAATACATTGAAAATATATACACGTTACAAACCATCTTAAATACCAAACCTATTAAAAGTGAAGAACTAGCCGCACAACAAAAAGGATATATTACCCAGAAATGCCAGAATTACAATAAACTTATTGCTTTTCCAGGTACAAGTTCGAATTTAATCAAATTATGTTACTATTATGGATTATTATCTACAGTTTACAAAACTACTGGAGAAGAGTTAGAAGGAATTCCAGATATTCACAATGGATTTATGATCTACATGAGAATTACTAACGAACAATTATTTTATGTTCGATTTTATTCCGCCCCAGCAGAAATATTATTTGATGAAGTTAAGCAGACTATTACAGTAATCAAGATAGGTATGACCAAAGATTGTATTATTCCAGAAGAGATATGTGAACAAGACGAGATACCAAAGACACAGATACCAGGATTTTACCGCAACAAAAGAGTTATTGGACTTAGTAATATATTATCAGAATTACTTAATAATTACTCAAATTAGAAACCCATTTGGATATATAGCTTGAGGAAATGGGGATTAACACTCTTCAGACCAGAAGAACAACCATTGAAGAGATCTATCAAAAAAGGAATTATCTCTGAAGAAGCTGTGGAACAATTTTGTGAAAAAGTTGGCCAAAAATACAATGATCACATATGCAGCAGATGTAGTGGCAAACACAAATTTATTCCAGATGTGATGCTACAGTGACAAGAAGATAGAAAGCAGCAATTATGACAAGAAAGCGATAAGGAAAAAGATAGCTACGGAGCAAAATAATGGAGATAAAAGACAAGCTATTAAATTGTGAAAGCGACATGTAACAAACTTTCACAATTTTCTTTACATAAAATCTATTGTATAAGCTTATAATACAAAGTTTGTAAAGACCTTAAGATAGCTAGATTAATAGTTTTTTTTTGACATTTTAGCCAAAAACCTTTATGAGTTTTGTTTTATAGTTAGCTAAGTCTTTACGTAAAGACTTTTTGTACAGAATAGTTAGGACAATAATTAGGGTAGATGAAGACTTTGTAAAAAAGTTAGGATACATGTAAAACATTGTAAAGTATTCTCATTATAAATGAAAGGCATCGAAGGCAAACCTTCATGCGTTGAAGTAAACACTCTTCTTTCACAACAAACTTTTAAATATCTATTAAAAAAATAGGTATATTTCAATGGAAAAATCTATGGAGGAACAAAGCTTAGAATTATCAAACCTACCAGGACAGGTATATTCATTTACAATTATGAATAGCTAAATTCATAAATTTGTAACAATTATGATATGATAAAATAAGTTCATATTAGTTTCTTTATAGTAGAATTATTCAAAAAATAACATGTTAAGAAGTTTATTAGCAAAGTAAAAAAGGAGAAAAATTCCTAAGAACTATGCCATCCTAAAGGTGAAATCGGAGAGGCAAGAAAATCATGCTAGGGGAGTAGCCAGAGTAGAGGCGCTGTTTAAGGGAAAAACATCCAGATTACCATGCTAATAGTGACCGAAAAATATGTTATTTAAGAATAATCTAGTATATAGTAATCTAAAGTGATCATATTTTGTTATGTGCATGATTGAAGGAAATATTTTGAAAAAGCGTCATATGAAAAATGAATACTTATTTATTTGACGAAGTGGTAGATAAATTTAAAATACTTGTTTTATATGTACTTAAAGATATAGAAATTACAGCTATAAGAAAAATCATATTTGATAAATATTTTATGACTAGAGTAAATTATATACCACACTAACCTAACTTCTCTTACAAATGCTTATATAGCAAACCTACATATCAACCATGCTAAATTATGTATATTTAGAATTTTGGAAAATGAATATGAAAAATATATAATCAACAGAAAAATAAATGAAAACAAAGTTAGCTGAATATACGAGAACCAATAACAACAAACCCAGTGTATTCCCACTTGGTGGGGTTTGGGGGGGGGGTAAGATGTACGCAGTCCATACCTCTACCTCTAAAGAAGTAGAAAGGCTGTTTTCGATAGACCCCCGGCTCAAGACACGAGATACCACACAAATACATAATAAAGCACAGAACAAGATTACAAGATTGCATAACATAAATACGGCACCCATAAGTAAAAGAAAATAGAGGAAAGCACCCAGATTCGTACCAAAACATGGAGCACGGAATCATAACAAGGATACTACCCCCACCAAGTAATTCCCTACACTAGCGACCCAAACTGGCCCTAGTCTTCTGCCCTAATTCGCAACCTCCAAACCTTCCTATCTAGGGTCATGTCCTCGGTGAGTTGTAACTGCTCCATGTCCCGCCTAATCACCTCACCCCAGTACTTCTTCGGCCTACCCCTACCTCGCCTAAAACCATCCAACGCTAGCCTCTCACACCTACGAATCGGGGCATCCATGCCCCTCCTCTTCACGTGTTCGAACCATCTCAATCGGACTTCCCGCATCTTGCACTCCACTGGAGTCACACCAACCTTCTCCCTGATAGTCTCATTCCGAAATCTATCCCCTCTAGTCAGCCCACACATCCAGCGCAACATCCACATTTCTTCCACCTTCATTTTTTGGATATGGGAATTCTTAACTGGCCAACACTCCACTCCATACAACATGGCCGGACGGACTACCACACTGTAGAATTTGCCTTTAAGCTTGGGCGGCACCTTCTTATCACACAACACCCCCGATGCGAACTTCCACTTCATCCATCCCGCCCCAATACGGTGCGAGACATCCTCGTCAATCTCACCGTTACCCTGGATCACGGACCCGAGATACTTGAAACTATCCCTCTTACATACCTCCTGTGATTCCAGCTTCACTACCACCTCATCCTCCAGCCTCACGTCATTAAACTTGCATTCCAAATACTCTGTCTTGCTTCTACTCAACCTGAACCCTTTAGACTCAACAGTTTGTCTCCATACCTCTAATTTGTCATTCACACCCCCTCGAGTCTCATCAATCAGAACTATATCATCTGCAAAAAGCATACACCACGGCACCTCTCATTGAATACACCGCGTCAACACATCCATCACCAAAGCAAACAAAAAGGGACAAAGAGTAAATCCCTGATGCAATCCTGTCAAGACGGTGAAATGCTCTGAGTCTCCTCCCGCCATCCTCAGCTGAGTTTTCGCTCCCTCATACATGTCCTTAATTGCTCTGATATATGCCTGCGGGACTCTACTCACCTCCAAGCACCTCCAAAGCACCTCCCTGGGGACTTTGTCGTATGCCTTCTCCAGGTCGATAAACACCATGTGCAGGTCCTTCTTCCTTTCCTTATAGTGTTCCACCAGCCTCCGTACCAGGTGAATTGCCTCCGTCGTCGAGCGTTCAGGCATAAACCCAAATTGATTTTCCGAAATAGACAATATACGAGAACCAAAAATATAAAATATATACAATTTTTCAGTGAAAATATAGAAGAATTAACGAGATTAAAATAAAAAACTAAAAAATATTATAATAAAGTATTTAACCAATTTTAAATGACAGATAGTATTAAAATATTAATCTTATATATACTTAGAAATATAGAAATTACAGATATTAAGATAATAATATTAGAAAAAATATTAGACTATGAAATTGAAATTATAAATTGGATAGAACAACTATACCTAGATAATTACCCAGATGGATATTTTTCAGACTAAAATGTTAGAATATATTAGAAAAATTAGAGAAAACCAAAGTGACCTATATGAAAAAATTAATTATAGAAACCGACTCAAAGAAATAATGGAAAATCTAAAAGAAAAATTAATATGGATAAAAGAAACCTTAGAAAATTTAGAAAAAAGTACAGATAAAAGTTTATATAACATAAAAAACTCATTAAAAGAAGAAGAAAGAGAGATATTTAATAGTGTTAATAACCTTAATTTAGATATAAATTATAGTACAATTACAATAGAATATTACACAGAAACTAGTAAACAAGCAACTACTTTAGAATAAAATGATAAACTATGAGTATTTAAAATATTAGAGACAAGATATGGAATAAATAAGATTAGAAGAAATGCTTATGAAAGAGAATTTAATCGAATATTTTAGACCAAAAGATATAGAATATTTAGAATACCTCAAAAATAATATAGAAGAATTACAAAGATTAAGAGAAAAAACTAAAGAATACGACAGTAAAGCATTTAACCAAATACCAGTTAATCAAATTGTAGGAGTTCACATAGTATAGCCTTTGATCATAGCCCACAAATATTACTGAATTGGGGTTGACAACACACATATCTGTAGAATGACCACTATTGCCACAAACCATACACCAACAAGAATCCTCATCACTCGAAAACCATCTATCCCATGCTGACATCTATAGAAGTGCGAGAAATAAAAAAGAATAAAGAAACTAAAAAAGAAAATTACTAAATTGTTTACAACTCAATATAGCTAAACTAAAAATAAGATAGTGGCCAATTTACAAGTCCCCGGCAATGGTGACAAAATATTTAGAGTGCCCAAGCGCACACGCAAGTTTACGTGGTATACCAAGTAATATTGTGGCCATCAAGAAAGCCGAATATCGATCCCATAGGTACTTATGTCAAAAACTATCCAATTCTATTTCAACAATTGTGATAAAGTAACCAAGAAAATTTTAGAATTGTAAACTTAAAATAAGCTAAACTAATATGGAAAAGTAATGACTTATGACAATCAATAGATAGATGCCAAGGGTTAAGACTTACGAAAAATCATACTATGTTGTTGAACTTCATTTGTTAAATCGCTTAATTTTGTTGTTGATTCATAGGGTTAATCACAAGATCATGGTCTCCATCGCACCAAAATGAAGAGGGATCCATGGGCTTCATTACACCAAAATGGAGGGCGATCCACTGGCTTCGTTACACCAAAATGTAGGAGGATCCGCGGGCTCATTTACTTGCTGTTACTGAAATTTATAGCTAGAATTTTGGTTAAGTATTCGGCTCCTTTCTTTTATCCACACCTTTGGTGTTGTTTTCCCTTAAATTTCAATCTTGTCCAACATTTGCATATCACCATATTAAAGTCCACAAGCATCCTAAATCATCAAACACCATGGATTAGAGTAAATACAACAACACGTAAGGAACAACAAGATAGAAACTCAAGCAAAGTACTAGTCTCGATCATTTATGCTCAAACTTATTATTGAATCTTAGCTCATTCTATTTGAACTTTTTAAAATATAAACAAGTTTTTACACATATATGTACACATTCAAACTATATAGAACACATAAAACATATTTTAATCCATCAAGAACAACTAGAACGACACCTACCTTAAACTAGTAAAACTAGTTTTCTCGCCTAAACGCTAAATGATCAATTTAAAACAAAACTTGTTTGAAAAAACGTCTAAACATTGTTATCAGATAATTTAACTCTTAAATTCTTATTTATATCAATAACACACATAAAGAACACGAATTCTCCTAAAAAACAAAGTTTAATAAGCTAGAATAGTAATGCCAGAATGCATAAATACACCCAACATCACCAGCCCACACTTAAAGCCTTGTTCATCCAGGTACAACTCTTACCTCTAAGCTTCATAAGAAAAGGATACTCTAATCGACATGAAGCTCAAGTTAAGACTACAATGACTTCACAAAATGCAAGTTTCTACACTAAGCATGTAAAATACACAATTGACTGCTCAAGAATAGTACTTTAAAACATCCTAGCCTCAAGATTTGACTCAACAAGAGGCAAACTTACACATATTGCTCAATATAAGACATCATATAAATCACTAACATTCATCAATAGATGTTCCCATACAACAAGATAGTTACTCATATTTACTCACAATAATGCAATTTATAATACAAAGGGTATAAAAATCAAATTTTGCTCACTCTCACAAAAGAATTCACAACTTTTACAAGATGAACCATATGCTTATCCTTAGTGTTATACTCTGTTAACATCAAAATGCTAAGCTTAGGATAAAATAGGTCTTTTACAGTTTGTAATGTAGGCTAAGGGAAAGGTAGGACTATTTTGATTAGGAATTGTGACTATCTTCTCTAAATGCTTTAATACACTATATTATACAGTTAAACTAGTCCCAAAAACCAAATTACATCTCTTTTGTCTACCCTATTCTTTTGTTTTCACCCTATCGTAATACGCTCATTCGCTTACATTGTGGTGGGAGTATGCTAAGTACTTAGCTTTCAACTTTTACCTTTTTTTGCACCTATTTTACGCAACCCACCCCTATGATAGCCACCCTCAACTTAAGCAATTTGCCTCAGTTGAGATTCACATTATCCAAGAGGACTAGGAATAAAATAGGTTCATTGCAACACAACTGGATTAAAAATGGGAAATTTTAAGCACAAATTTTCTCTTTCCTAACCACAACGCAACAATTCTTTACACACTAATAACTATCACTCTTAGGCTTCAATTTGACCTTTTGTCCTTTTATATTTTTCTAACTCCTTAATTAATCAATTTTATACTAAAGCACTTAGAAGATTTTGGATCAAATTCAGGTCCATTAAAGAAGTGATTAGGCTACACATGAGGCTAGCAAACAAAAAGCTAAAGGCTCAAAGGGGATGACTAATATTTAAACACAAGGGTAGGTCAATAAAAGGTATAAAACATGGTTATCAAAGAAATGCCTAAATCATCTCCTAAACTCACATTCTTTAGTTCATTTTGCACACACACTAGGAAAGTTCTAGCATCACATGCAATAAGGAATATACAAGTACCTTACACACACATGGAACATGGTTGACTCATATAGGATCATCATAGACTCTAACCCAACAACAACATGAATTCAAATTTTAAGCCACAAGTACAAGAGTCACAACATAAGCCTAGGATTCTAAGAAGCAGTAATTCATACACTCATCATGATTTTACCAACAAAAACACTTGCAGCATGCAGTGAAAAATAGAACCAACAAGAATCTCAGTTATTCCTAAACAAAAAAAAAATTGACCCTAAACCTACTTTCCCCACCCCACACTTAAAAATCTACTTTGTTCCCAAAGATACTTTAAAAATAGAGATAGAAATACTCCATGAAGCCTCTAGGCCTAGATAGTAGAATCTTTACACATCAAGGGAGTCTAAGGACCCCACACTCAGTCTTTGCCATGCTCCTTAGCTCAGGTTTTCCAGTACTCAGACTTTCCATGAACCTGTGACTCAAGAAAAACAAAAATATCTATGAAATAAAAACTGAAAGGAAAATATACTTCCTTAACTTAGGTTTCCTCCCAAGTAGTGCAAAATTTAATATCATGGCATATCCCAATCAACTTTTTCCTCCACCTTGAGGATATAAATTTAACCTCTAACTTTCCATCTATCTTTTTTGCCTTGCTCAAAGGGAAATGGTATAGATATTAAGTAACTGAGTAATAAAATATGCATGGTAAACCACTCATCCTTAAGGTGAGGTGTGTTTTTATATTTCTTATTCAGAGTAAAATCAAGAATATAGGAATCTTGTTCCTCATCTTCATACTTTTCCAATAATTTAGATGATTCCACAGACAAGACATCATCTAAACATAATGTAGAAAAGTGAATTGAGTGAGGCTTAACCAATCC
This sequence comes from Capsicum baccatum var. pendulum, assembly GCA_030864225.1. Taxonomy (NCBI): domain Eukaryota; kingdom Viridiplantae; phylum Streptophyta; class Magnoliopsida; order Solanales; family Solanaceae; genus Capsicum; species Capsicum baccatum. The sequence goes on along the minus strand of CM061551.1, from coordinate 35,866,387 downwards.
TCAATCCTCAAAATTTACACTACTCTCAGCACCCTCACTCATATTCACCTTCTCAAATTTAGTCTCAAAAGAAATATGACAGTTGAATGGATGTGATTCTTGTGTTTGTTCTACAGATTGACCAGTATCCTCCTTATATTTTTCTTTTCTTAGCATCTGTGGGCATTCTTGTGGTGGTATATCCTCAATCTATTTAGCAACTATATTTTTTGAGTACTCAGACTTTCTCAAATTGTCAGTAACTTTGTCTACCATAGGTTGAGAAGTCAAATCTGCATCTAACTCCTTATTTGTCTTTGGAGGTTCTTCATTGAGCTCTGTACCATTGCCCAAAGTGATTGAAATTACTTGTTCATAGTAACTTGCCAAATAATCTTAAAATCTTGTATTACATACCTGCTGCTCTTGCCCTATCTGCCTCTCTAAGTTCTTCTGACAATCTATCGACTCTCTAAAATAGCCCCATCACTCTTAATATCTGCTAATAACTATACTTGATCAGCTAGAATTTGTTTCATCATCTTTTCCAAATTGCTTATTTGAATTGGCATCTGGTAATTCTAAACCTGCGACTGCTGATTATAGGCGTTCACATAGTATTGCATTTCATCATATCCCAAAACATTATTGAATCAGGGTTGATAGCACACATATCTATAAAATCACCACTACTACCACAAACCATACACCAATAAGGATCGTCATTACTCAAAAACCATCTATCACTGGATGACATCTCAAGAAGTGTGAGAAATAAAAAAGAATAAGGAAACTAACAAAATAAAAATTACTAAACTATTTACAACTTAATATATCTAAAATAAAAAAAGATAGTTGTCAATTTACAAGTCCTCGGCAATGGAGACAAAACATGATAGAGCACACACAAGTGTACATGGCCTACCATGTAATATAGTGGCCTTCAAGAAATCCGAATATCAATCCCACAGGAAATTATGTAAAAAAATACAAAATTCTACTTCAACAATTGAGATAAAGTTCGAAGAAAGTTTTAGAATTGTAAACTAAAAATAAGCTAAACTAATGAGAAAAAGTAATGAATTAAGGCAATCAATGGATAGAAGCCCAGAGTTAAGGCTTATGATTAATCATACTATGTTGTTTAACTTCATTTGTTAAATTTATTATCTTGGTTGTTGATTTGTAGGTTTAATTGCATGATCATGGTCTCCCGACCTCAACTATTTACCTAACTTGGACATTACAACCTCAACGTTGAGCGGGGATGTTATAATCCAACTAAGTGATTTAACTATATCATCCTGCATGTAAATCAAGTAAGGATTCTAGGTACATCCTTGTCCTAGACGCTAATTTGAAATCCTTATTTTATAAAATTCTACGAACCTTAGTTTTTTTATTCCTATACATTACTCCCTATTCCCTCTCCAGAGATCATAAGGTCAATAATAAAAATATTCTATGGGTAGGTAATCCTTAAAATAGTTAAAACAAAGATAAACTAACAACCATAATGGTAAGCAATTCAACAAACTTAATTCAAAACAAAAGTGTTCATGATCTTAGCCTTAACACCGAAATGGGAGTTTAGCCTTTAACGAAAATATTCATCATCCAATTTCTTGGATTGATGATACAAACCATGAAAGAACTACAGTTAAGAAAATAGAATCCTCAAGAACATGTAAAGCATCCTCCATTTGTATCCAATGACGTCAAAAAAGTGATCCAAGATAGTGAGCAATGTTATGTATTTACAGAAGCCAATAAAATGCCGTGTAGGAGTAGGAACTGACCAAGGATTGAGTAGTGGAATGGTGGGGGCTCCGCGGGCAGTATTGTACCAAAATAGAGAGAGCTCCGCGATCTACATTGCACCATAATGGAGCAGGATATGCATGATCCATTACACCAAAATGGAAGGGGATACGTAGGATCCATTTCACCAAATGGAGGGTCTCCACGGACTCATTTATATGGTGCTACTAAACTTTCCAACCAGAATTTATGTTAAGTATTTGGCTCCTTTCTTTTATCCACCCTTTTGGTGTTGTTTTCCCTTTAATTTCAATCTTGTTCAACATCCGTATATATCCATGATCAACTCCACAAGAATCCTAAATCATCAAACACCATGGATTATAGCAATACAACAACACGTCAGGAACAACAAGCTAGAAACTCAAGAAAATTACTAGTCTCAATCATTTATGCTCAAACATATTGTTGAATCTTGGCTCATTATAATTGAATTTTATAAACTCTAAACAATTTATTCTACACATATTTACACATTCAAACCATAGGGAACTCATAAAACACATTAGAATCCATCGAGAATAACTAGAACAACACCTAGCTCAAGCTAGTAAAACTAGTTTTCTCACCTAAATGCTAAATGATCTATTTAAACCAAAACTTGTTTGAAAAAACTTCTAAACATTGTTATCAAATTGTTGAATGATTAAATATTTATTTATATAATCAAAAAACATAAAGCGCAGGAATTATCCTCAAAATAAGGCTTAATAAGCTAGAATAGCAATGCTAGAATCCATGAATACACCCAACATCACCCCTTCTCTGTAAGATTGAGTTTGCTATTGATCATGAGTCTGACACGCAACCTATTTATATGGCACCTTATTGTATGGCCTTTGCTGAACTTAAGAAGCTAAATTCTCAACTTCAGGATCATCTTGCTAAGAATTTTATTAGACCGAGTGTACCTTCTTAGGGAGCTCATGTATTATTTTTGAAGAAGAAAAATTGATCTAAGTGTATGGGTTAATAATGTCATGTTAAGGAACTGTTATCCTATGTCTCGGATTGATGATTTTTTAATCAGTTTCAAGGTATAAATGTGTTTTCTCTAATTGATTTAAGATTTTTTGTTCATCAATTGAGGATTATGGCTTCGAATATCTTGAAGATAGCTTTCAGGACCCATTATAGTCATTATGAGTTCTTAGTGATTTCATTTAGGTTGACTAATGCACGAGGAATATTAATAGATTTAATGAACTACGTATTAAAGACATATTTGGATTACTTCAAGATCGTGTTCATTAAGGATATCCTTGAGTATTTATGGATTATATACGAGAATGTTCAATATTTGAGGATCATGCTCCAGACTTTGAGAGATCATGAACTTTTTGCCAAGTTCTCTAAGAGTGAGTTTTTACTTGAGTCATTGACATTCCTTAGAGATGTGGTATCTACAGATGGTATTATAGTAAACCTAGCTAAGAATAAGGCTATTCATGATTGGGCTATACCTATATCTCGGATTGAGATTTGTAGCTTTATTGGTTTGGTCGGTTTATATAGATGCTTCATTGAGGGCTTTGCTAATAGTTCAACCTCTATGACCATATTTACTAAAAAGTGGTTCCTTTTTGATGGTCCGAGGAGTGTAAGTCGAGCTTTGTAGGGTTCAATAATTTTCTCACTTTTTTATCTCTTCCTATTTAGGGTGAGGGATTTATCTTGTTTTGTGATACTTTAGGTATTGCTCTAGTTTTTTTTACTGATGTAGCAGGGTCGTGTTAGTTCTTATGATTCTAGACAGCTTAAGGTACACGAGCACAACTATTCCACTTATGATTTAAAGTTGGCAGCGGTAGTTTTCACGTATAAGATTTAGAGGCATAATATTTATGGTGAGCATTGTGAGATTTTCACAAATTATCCAAGTCTTATGCATCTCATGACCTAGGGGATTAGAAGTATAGACAGTTATATAGATGGATTTTCTACAGAACTATGATATTTTGATCTTGTATCATCTAGTCAAGGAAACTATGGTAGAGGAAGCTTTGAGTCAGAAGGTAGTGAGTATGGGTAGCTTTGCTTGTATTTTAGTTTCTTAGAGGCTGTTGGAATAGGAAATTTAGTCCTTAGACAACGTGAGGGTACACTTTTATATTTTAGATCCTATAAGGATTTTTGCTAGCATACAGGCGAGGTCCTCATCTTTTGAGTAGATTTGAGGTCGTCAGTTTGATGATAGGAAGCTTTGATTTCTTCGAGATGAGTGGTAAATACCAAAGCATCACCATAGATTCAGATATTGTTTTGAGGTTTGATAGCCGTACTAGTGTCCCCTATATTAATGACATAATTCAGTTGATTTTTCATGAGTGTAATATCTCATATTATTCTTAACTCAGTTCAGCTCCTAGTTACATGCATAAGAGGCTTAAAGCCTAAAAATTTCACTAAGAGTTTGGGACTTAGTTTTATTTTTTTCCTATTAAATTTAAGGATTTTTAATTGTATTCCCGACCCCGTGATGTTGGTTTTTGAGTTAATTCATGTCCAGGGGTCTAAGGAGCATCTCTCGGGGAAGTTTTGAATTTTTTGGATGAGGATTGGGTTATTTTGGATTTTGATTCAAAAACCGCACCGCGATCATGGGGCATCATGGTGGGTATAGCGATGAGACCTTCATCGCATTGCGGTGGCCATCCAATATGTATTCCAGTTGCAAATTTAATTTTCTGAGGGGAAGTTATGTCTTTTCCCCTCAACCCAATTCGTAAATCCATGACTTAAAGCTTTAGTTAGGGAATTATTTGCCCATGTTCTCCTCTCCTGTCAAAGAAACCCTAACCATCTCCCAAGTTCATCAAATTCAATTACCTTCCCTTCAAGAAAAATAAGAAATCAAGTTCCCAATTCCAAGAACTTTTATGAACAATATTAAGATTGTGTTTCTTTTTCAAGATAAAGGCTTTAAGGTTTATGTGATGTTTATCCATTGTCTCTTTTCACCCATGGAGTTCAAGTATCCCCTTTAGATCTCAAATTATGAGTTTTTATGTGTTTATGATGAATTGTCTCCATGAAGTTATTATTCATTTTTATTACAAGTTATGTTACAAGTTTTTTTTTTGATGGAATTAGTCCTTATATGATTTAAATATGGAAATCAACATGTTAAATCCCTAATTAATGGTTTTAGTATTGTAACTCTATTTTCAATCACATGCTTTACCCATTCCCATGCTTAAGATTACGACTTTCAAGTGTTTGATGAAATCTCTAAATGATTGAGTTTTGAACAATGATCCCCTATCACAGTTTTAAAGATTTTATATGCCCTTATTGTTATTTACATTTAGTGTTGGAAGGTTATGAACAACCGATACTTAGCTGTTTATATAATTTTAGTATCTTCAGAATGGTTTCAAATAAACCATTAGCATTGTCATTCAGTTAGCTATCATGATATGTTGTTTACTTAGTTAAACATAGTTCAGTCTAGTAATCAGTGTCAGTTCAGTTGGGAGTAGGATTTAGCACTGAGTGAATGCAAGAATGGTGGCTTACCCATTAGTTATGCTTGATTTCCTCTCAGGGGCCACCCATTCATTAGGTAGAGTCGTTAGTAGTAGTCCTTGTATTTTAGAAAAATATAACCAACATAGGATATGATAAATCACACTTCAGTTAGGCTTGACTTTATCTGAGGAGTCACCTATCAGTTTAGGCTTGACATGCTATTTGGAGTCATCCAATAGTTTAGGATCCTCACCCTAGTCCCTCAGGACATCAGATTAGTGGATCCATGCAGTCGTGTTAGAACCTGTGGCATGGTACTGACACCCTTTCAACTTGAGTTACAGGTTTGACCTTAATTAGCTCAGATTGGGGAATGTCGGTTAGATGATACCTCCAACAGTCTCAATTTAGTATTCAATATAGAATTTAGTTCATCTTAGCTTGACCATAGCATGAAGTTCATTAGTTAATCAGTTACAAATTTTAGTATGTTAGTTTATGGACTATTTTAGTGTCAAGTTTTATGCATGGTAATGCATTCTCAGATTTTACAGATTTTATGCATTTATGCATCAGTTATCTCATGCTATCATGTTAGTCATAATTTAATTCACATGAACCTATTCATTTAAGCCTAACCTCATCTCATATACCAGTTATTCAAAGAATTGATCACATAATATTTTTTGCACTATGATGTCATGTATCATAGGTTTGGACTCTCAGTTTCCTGACCGCATTTAGACAATTTAGCTTATCTGCAGCAGTAGTTGTGGTATGTCCTCATATGTTGAGGACCGATTTTGTTATTTTAGTATTTTTGTATTTCTTTTTAGTTAGTTCAGGTGGAGTTAGTTGGGACTTGTCCCATCAACTCATCTGTCAGTTTAGAGGTTTACTAATATTTTGTCATACGGACAGTTAGTCAACTATAAGTTCAGTTTTTTGATCATTCTCTTTAGTATGTCATCAGATGTTTAGACTTATGATTTAACTTGTATTTTTTGTATTTGAACCTTTTGGATTTATTCAGTTATTTTTCCATAAGTTCGTTATCAGAATATTATTTAGTGTTCACATTAGGTACCAGCTCATGGGTTAGCATATGGTCACTCGTGACTATAAGCCCTGTTGTCGCAACTAGGGGGTAACCTCGGCTAGTGAAAAAATTGGTATCAGAGACCAAGGTTTTAAATTTTCCTAGGGAGTCTAAAAGCTACATTGAGTAGAGTCTTGTGCATGGGTGTGAAGTATGCCACATATATTGACAACAGGATCAAGATGTTTTAGGAAATATTTCCCTTTTTTTAGTATTTATGTCGTGCGAATGAGCATAAGCCCTAGTTAAAACTATCTCTCTCTCTCATCCTTTATTTTATTTATAGATAATGCCTCCTAATTAAAATAGTGGAAGAAGGAATGAGAATCATCCTACAATCTTCCAATTTCGGAAGATCCCCTATATGAGCATGTCTCTAATGCCAAATTTAGAGCTACTTTCATTACCTTAGCTCATTCAGTAGTTGTTCAGAATTATCAGCAGGTTTTTTTCCTATATAGGCTTATGGTTCATGCCTAGTAGAGTGAGGAGGAGAAGCATATAGAGAAAAAGAGAGAGAATAAGAGGGCCAGAATAGGTAGTTTTAAGTCAAGGTCAGAGAGTGGTAATCGTCCTTAGTTTCATAAAAAATTCTCATCCCCAACTTCTTCTTCAGCCAGTGCAGCAGTGCCAAAGTTTAAGAATGGAAATAAAGATAAATCGCTAGGCTCTAGGCCCTACGGTATCATAAATAAATGTTGTAATAATCCACTTTACAAAAAATATAGTAGAAATCATTAGGATATGTGTAAGGTAGGTAGTGATGTGTGTTCTGGGTAAGCAAACTAGGCCATAGGAATAGAGAGTGTCCAGTAGTTGCTCAGAGGGTAAGGATTTTCCAACGAGGCCAATCCAATCAGTCATCAGCTCCAATACTTCGCCCAACTCAGCAGGACACCACTTCCAGTGCTACCAATGGTCAACACCAGAATATTTTGTATGGACTTCATTACCGTCATAAATAGGAAAGCTCTGGTGATGTGGTTATAGGTACATTACAAGTCTTTCATCTTTGTGTGTATGTCTTTTTAGATCCTGGAGCTATACCTTCTTTTGTAACCCCTTATATAGCTGTCAGTTTTGGTGTCAGTCTAGGACCTTAACAAAGCCTTTCTCAATTCTATCCAAGTGGGTTAGTCTGTAATAGCACAGACCGGTATACAAAAAATAGCCCGGTTACAGTATCTCAAAAAATCACTTCAGTAAACCTTATGGAGTTAGAGATGATTGATTTTTGTGTCATTATTGACATAAATTAGTTCCACTCATTCTAGTGTTTAGTTAACTATAGAAATAGAGTCATTCATTTTTAGTTCCCCAAAGAACCAGTTATTGATTATAGGGGTAGTATCTCAGTGCTTAAGAGTCAGATCATTTCATATCATAGAGAAAGAAAGATGATATCTAAGAGATGTGCTTTAAGATCCATTATCAGAATCATAATATATCATATCATCTAGAGTTTGAAGTATGAATCCAGAAGTTTAGAAGTAGCAAAGTGGGGATAATGTTAGTTGAATTTAGTGAAATTTGTATCCATGAGATTATTTATATAATAGGTGAACCAGAAGTCTTAAAATTTTGCTTGCAAGTAATAATGTTTATTAATTTAAAATTAAGTATTATGATGTGGGTGTGATTTAGAGATGTGATATTAGTAGACAATGAAAGAATTTAGTGTGATTAATTAAAGGTTTAGGGATATCCATATTAAATTCTAGAATCTAAGTTTGAATCTTTGAAGATTGAGTTAATAGAAAGAAATGTTGAAATTCTTGATAGTGTGAACTCATGGTATGGTGATACTCATAAAGATTCTAAGTTATTCAGTGATTAAGTTATTATGTGATGACTATTGGGGCTATAAAATGTTAAGAGTTGTATCTTAGAAGGGAGTATTAGCAGTTGGTTTTGCACTTACTAGTGTAGTCTTTCAGGGTGAATTTGTTAATGATGAGTATTGTCATATTATGAACTTTATAGTGAAGTGGTTTTTGTTAAGTTTAGAGTTTATCAAAAAGGTCCCATAGACTTAGAGTGTTGCCTAATAGCTAATGGGGAGTTGATAAAATAAGTAACCAAGTCGGGCTCTCAGATTCTATTACTGATGCAAATATGTTGTAGAATAGTAGCAAGGGAGGATGATGCCCAATCCATTCTTATTTCAATACTCATACCTAATTTATCATGATATATATGCTTAAGCCTTAAATGTTAGTTCCCTGTTCATAATTCAAATTAACGCATTTTTCATAGAATTATGTGCGCTTCTAGTTCAAGTTTGCTTAGCTATACAAATCATATACCATGCAATTTATGAACTCTAATCTCAGGTCATGTAGCTCATGACTCATGTACTCATGCTTTATAGTATGTTTAATTTTAGTGATAATGATACTCTATTATTGATTAGTGAAATTTTGATTATGTCATATATATCCTCAGTTTTTATTAGTGCATCCATGTCATGGATACTCTATTTTTTAGGCCTCAATTAGCATCAAAGTTAGGAATTGTATTCTTTCATGCTTCAGGTCCTCATGCTCAAATCTTTTAGTGACCTCTCCTTATAAAATGGTAGTGGTGATGACCAATTGTTTAGATAGGAAAGAGTAAATATTTTATGTTGGGAAAGATTGTTGTATGCTTATTTGATCTAAGTTGATAAGTATGGAGTAAGATTGAGTCCATGTTTTTGATATATGTCATGGATATTTGAAATTTTGTGTGTGATTTTCTTAAGAATAACTCATGGAAGTCGTTAATGATAAAAGTATTAGAGAGTGTAGAAAAGATGCCTCGATGGGTGTTTTCCTGGAAGTTTGTAGATGGTTATAATGATAGGATTGAAAGTCCTATTGGTGTATATAAGTGGATGGGTGTATTGCACGTTTGTGCATTCCTAATAAGAGGTTGAATTTAGTTGTTGAAGTGGTAAGAAGAATTATTCTTGAGATGAGAAGTTGTAAAAATGCAGGGAGTATTGAAGTCATGGTTCTTACTAGTATCACAGTGTTGTGGGTGCACTTTATAGATTCAAGTAGGGTTGAACATAGCGAGATAATTTAGTTTAGCACAGACTTTGGTAGATAGAGTTATGAGTGCCAATGTGAACATTTTTCAGTAGCCTCAAGTAAAGTGAGGAATTTAAGTGGAATGTATAGTTGAGGGAGAATTTGAGGAGTATGTTCAAGTTTGAGAGTAGCAGTTGCATTGTCTGAGGCTTGTAAATTCCAGTTTATGTTTCGTGGGCCTATGTCCCATGTTATAGAGTTATAACCTCATTAAGAGTTTTTACTCATATATCTTATTTAGATCATGCACAAGTTCTTTTTTTCTGCTATTATTATAACTCCTTAGAAAGAGTGTTGAAGAAATACTCAAATTGAGTATTAGCTTTTAGTATAATTTAGTTTGTATAGCTAGCAATTAAATTTAGTGGTCACACAACAGGTTCCTATTGTTTTACCATCTTTCTATCTATTCTTAGTATCAGAAGTTTCATGAAAATTTCTATTCTAAGACATAGTTTGTTCATATCCATGTAAATTGTGAATCCAGTTCAGTTCATCCATCATGTTTTAGATTCAGATATTCAGTCATGATTCAGTTCATAAGTGCCTTGTGCATTATCTAAGTCTTACCTTAGTATTTCATCCAAGTTAGTAATATTTGGGGGATAAACTATCCCAAGGGGGAGATATTGTAATACCCTGAGTTTTTATATCTTAAGCTTATCAATTTTTATTCATTAAACTAGATCCAGCCTAAGTCAATGGTTACTCATAAGATGACTCTCTCATTCATATCTCAGCCTTAGAACCATTCTTGTGTCATTGCATGTATTCAAGGAATCAGTTCAATTCATGATATTTAGTTCAGTCGTGTGTCATGTTTCAGGATTACTCATGCAATCATATTTTTTAGTTATGCATGTTCAGTAAGTGATTTTTGTTTCCCTAGTATTTTCAGCTTAATCAGTCTCATTCGAGGACGAATATACCTAAGAGTGAGATATTTTTATACTCTGTATTATTCTTAGGATTGTTCAACTCCTTGCTGCATGCATAAGACGCTTAAAGCATGAAAATTTCACCAAGTGTTGGGGAGTTAGTCTTATTTTTTGTCTCTTAACTTCAATGAATTTTAAATTATACTTCCTGACACCGAGATGTTGGTTTTTGTGTTAATTCATGTTCATGGGTGTAGGGAGCATGTCTCGAGGAAGTTTTAAATTTTTTGGATGAGGCTTGGGTCGTGTTGTATTTCTTTCCAGAACCTTACTACGATAGAGGCGCGTCACGATGTATATAGAAATGAGCCCTTCATCACATTATGGTGGACTTCCAATGCACATTCCAATTGCGAATTTAATTTCCTGAGGGGCAGTTACGTCTTTCCCCTCAACCCAATTCGTAAATCCAAGACTTAAAGCTTCAGTTAGGGCATTATTTGGCCATATTATCCAATCTCCTCTCAAAGAAACTAAAACTATATCCCAAGTTCATCAAATTCAATTACCTTTCCATCAAGAAAACTAAGAAATCAAGTTCTCAATTCTAAGAACTTTCGAGAAACGCATAAAGATTGTGTTTTTCTTTTAAGATTAAGGATTTAAGGTGTATGTCATGTTCATCCATGGGAGCATGGATTTCAAGTATCCCCTTTTGATATAAAATTATGAGTTTTAACATGTTTACAATGAATTGTCTCCATGAAATTGTTATGGATTTTGATAACAAGTTATGTTAAAGGTGTTTTACGATGGAATGAGCCCTTACACTATTTGAGTATTGACATCCTCAAGTTAAATCCCTAATTCATAGTTTTAGTATTGTAATTATGTTTTTAATCAAATTTTATACCCATTTTAATACTTATGATTATGAATTTTGTGTGTTTGATGAAATGTCTAAATGATTGGGTTTAGCATAATGATCCCCTATTATTGTTTCAAAGCTTTTATACGTCCTTATTATTATTTTTATTTAGTGCTGGAGGGTTACGAACACCCGTTACATAGATGTTTACATAATGTTAGTATCTTCACAATGATTTCTGATAAACAATGAGCATTTTCATTCAGTTAGATATCATGATTAGTTGTTTACTTAGTTAAACTTAGTTTAGTCCAGTAATCAGTGCCAGTTAATTTAGGAGTAGGATTTAGCACCTAGTGAATGTAGGGATGGCAGCTTCCCCATCAGTTAGGCTTGACTTCCTCTCAGGGGTCACCGGTCGGTTAGGCAGAGTCGTTAGTAGCAGTCCATGTATATTAGAACTATGTAGCAAGCGTAGGATATGAGGATTCACCCATCAGTTACGCTTGACTTCCTCTCTGAGGTCACCCGTCAGTTAGGCTAAGTCGTTAGTAACAGTCCCTAATAATTATGTAGCAAGCGTAGAATATGAGGAGTAACATGTTAGTTAGGCTTGACCTCCTCTAAGGAGTCACCTATTAGTGTAGTCTAGACATCCTATTAGGGGTCACCCGTCAGTTTAGGCTCCTCACCCAGGTCCTTACAGTTATCAGAGTAGTGGATCTAGACAGCCTGTGTTAGAACCCATGGCACGTTACTAACACCCTTCCAATTGGGGTTATAAGTTTGGCCCCTATTAGCTCAGATTAGGGAATGCCAGTTATGATAGCTCCAACAGTCTCAGTTCAGTATTCAATACAGAATTCAGTTCAGTTTTGCTTGACTATACATATAATTCATTCGTTATTCAGTTACCAAATTTTAGTATTTTAGTTTACAGACTATTTCAGAATCATGTTATATGCTTGGTGATGCATTTTCCTATTTTATAGATTTAGGCATTTATGCATAAGGTATCTCATACTATCAAGTCAGTCATAATTTAATGCACATGAACCTATGTATTTCAGCCAAAGCTTATCTCATATACTAGTACATTCAAAGTACTAATCATGTACTTTTCATTACACTATGATGTCTTATATCACAAGATTGGACTCTCAATTTCATGACTGCACTTTGACATTTTAGCTTATCACCAACTGTAGTTGTGGTAAGTACTTATATGTCGAGGACCTATTATGTTATTTTAGTATTTCTGCATTTCTTTTAAGTTAGTTCAATTGGAGTTAGTTAGGGCTTGTACCATCAACTCTTCAGTCAGTTTAGAGGCTTTGAAATGTTTTAAGTCATTCAGATAGTTAGTCAATTATGAGTTCAGTTGTTTGATCATTCTCTTTAGTATGTCCTCAGATGTTCAGACTTATGCTTTAAATTGTATTTTTAGTATTTGAAACTTATGGCATTATTTAGTTATTTTTGCACATGTTCATTATGAGTTTATTATTCAGTGCTCATAGTAGGTACCAGCTGATGGGTTAGCTTGTGGTCACTTGTGACTACAAGCCCTATTATTATGACTAGGGGGTAGCCTCAGGCCGTGATAAAACTTGGTACCAGAGATTAAGGTTTTAAAGTGTCCTAGGAAGTTTGAAAGCCGTGTGATGTAGAGTATTGTGCATGGGAGTGAAGTGTGCCACACTTATGAACAAGAGGCTACAAGACTCTTTAGGAAAAATTTCCCTTTATGAGCATAAGCTCTATTTAAAACTCTACTTCTGACCCATCCATTATTTCATTTATAGATAATGCCTCTAAAATAAAACAACAGAAGACGGAACGAGAAGCATCCCACACATTTGCCTGATCAGGAAGATCACTTGAATGAGCATGTCTCTTATGCCAAATTCAGAGCTACTTTCACTACATTAGCTCATTTAGTAGTTATTTAGAATTATTAGCAGGTTGTTTTCCCATATAGGCTTATGGTTCATGCCTAGTAGAGTGAGGAGGAGAAGCGTATGGAGAAAAGAAGAGAGAATAAGAGGGCCAGAATAGGTAGTTTTAAGTCAAGGTCGGAGAGTGGTTACTATTCTAAGTCTTCAATAATTCTCAGCCCCAACTTCTTCTTCAGCCACTATGCGAGTGCCAAAGTTTAGGAATGGAAATTGAGATAAAGCGCTAGACTCTAGCCCCTAGGGTAGCAAAAATTGTGGTCACACTAATTCTCTTTATAAAAAATATGGTAGGAATCATCAGGGTGTGTGCAAAATTTGTACTGATGTGTGTTTTGGGTGGAAAAACTAGGCCACATCATCAGAGAGTGTCCAGTAGTTGCTTAGAGGGAAAGGATTTGTGCCAATGGGGCCAATCCAACTAGTTATCAGCTTCAATAGGTTTCCCGACTCAGTAGGGTACCACTTCCAGTGCTACCAGAGATTAACACCAAAATATATTGTATACACTCCAGTCCCGTCATGATCAGGAAAGTTCTATTGAGGTAGTTATGGGTATGTTACAAGTCTTTCATCTTTGTGTGTATGTTTTATTAGACCCCGTAACTTCATTTTCTTTTGTAACCCACTATATAGCTGTTAGTTTTGGTGTCAGTCCCGGGACCTTAATAAAGCCTTTTTCAGTGTCTACCCTAGTGGGTAAGTCTGTAATAGCCAAACGGGTATACAAACAGATAGCCCAATTATAGTATCTCAGAAAATCACTTCAGTAAACCTTTGGAGTTTGAGATGACTAATTTTTGTGTCATTATCAACAAGGATTGGCTAAAATCATGCTATGATTCAGTTGACTGTAGAAATAGAGTCGTTCATTTTCAGTTCCACAATGAACCAGTTATTGATTGAAAGGGTCGTATCTTAGTGTTTAGTGGACAAATCGTTTCATATCTTAGAGCAAAAAAGATGATATCAAAGGGATGTGCTTTCAAATCGCTTCTCAAGATCCTATGATAGAAAATAATCTAGAGTTAGAATTATGAATCCAAAATTTTAGGAGTAATAAAGTAGGGATAATGTTATCTGAATTTAGTAGAATTTGTATCCACGGGGTTAGTTGTATAATAGTTGAACCAGAAGTCTTGAAGTAGTGCATGCAAGAAATTATGTTTATTGATTCAAAATTAAGTATTATGATGTGGGTATGATGTAGAGATGTGATATTAGTCGGTGATAAAATAAGTTAGTGTGATTCATTAAAGGTTTGGGGATATACATATTAAGTTCTATAATCTAAGTTTGAATCTTTGAAGTTTGAGCTAATAGAAAGCAGTGTTGAAATTCTCAATAATGTGAACTCATGGTATGGTGATAATCGTGAAAATTCTAAGTTAGTCAGTGATTAATTTATTATGTAATTACTATTAGGGCTATAAAAAGTTAAGAGTTGTATCTTAAAAGGGACTATTAGTTGCGGGTTTTGCACTTACAAATGTAGTCTTCCAGGTTGAATTTTTTAATTATGAGTATTATCATATTGTGAACTTTAGAGTAAACTGGTTGCCATTAAGTTTAGAGATTATCAAAAGGGTCCCATAGACTTAGTGATGGCTTATAGATAAGTGGTAGATGATAGAATAAGTAACTAAGTCAGGCTCTCAGATTCCAGTAGTGATGCAGTACGTTGTACAATATTAGCAAGGGAGAATGATGCCGAACCCATGCTTATTTCTATATTGGTATATCATTTATCACAATATATATATATATATATCATGCCTTAAATGTCAATTCCCTGATCATAGCTCTAATCCACACACTTTTTATAGAATTATGTGCACTTCTAGTTCCAATTTTCTCATCTATACGAATCATATACCATGAAATTTATGAACTTCAAACACAGGTCATGTTGCTCATAACTCTTGTACTCATTCTTTACAGTATGTCCAGATCCAGTACTTATGCTACTCTATTAATGATCAGCAAAATTCAGATTACCTCATCTATATCCTAAGTTTTTATCTTTATAATGAATCCATGTCATGGATACTCTATTTTTCAGGCCTTGTTTAAGCATCAAAGTTATGCATAGTATTCTTTCATGCTTCAGGTCCTCATACTCTAACCTTTCATTGACTACTCCTTATGAAATAGTAGTGGTGACAAACTTTTGTTTAGATGGGAGAGTGTAAATATTTCATGATGGAAAAAGATTGTTTTATATTTTTATGATCTAAGGTTATAAGTCTGGAGTATGATTGAGGCCATATTTTTTATATATGCCATGGTAACTTTAAATTTTGTTTGTGATTTTCTTAACAATAGTGCTTGGAAGTTGTTAATTATAGTAGTATTAGAGAGTGCGTAAAAGATATTTTGATGGGTTTTTTCCTGGAAGTTT
Source organism: Capsicum baccatum var. pendulum (assembly GCA_030864225.1). NCBI lineage: Eukaryota > Viridiplantae > Streptophyta > Magnoliopsida > Solanales > Solanaceae > Capsicum > Capsicum baccatum. The sequence goes on along the minus strand of CM061551.1, from coordinate 35,850,841 downwards.
GTATATTTATATAATGATAGGTTTAAAAGTCAAGTTTGTGAATATAAGTGGATGGGTGCATTGTACGTTAGTGCATTCCTAGTAAGAGGTTGAATTATGTTATTGAAATGGTAAGAAGCATTATTTTTGCGATGAGAAGTTGATAAAAGACAAGGGGAATTGAACTCATCAATTTGACTAGTATCACAGCGTTGTGGGTGCACTTTGTAGATTTGAGTAGGCTTGGACATAGTGAGAGAATTAAATTTAGCACAAAATTCAGTAGATAGAGTTATGAGTGCCCATGTGAACATTTTCAGTAGCCTCAAGTGAAGTGCGGTATTAAAGCAGAATATATAGTTGAGGGAGTATTTTAGGAGTATGTCTAAGCTTTAGAGTAGAATTTGTATTGTATAAAGCATGGCAATTCCAGTTTATGTTTAAATAGGCCTATGTCCTATGTTACAGAGTTAAAACCTTATTAAGAGTCTTTACTCAAATATCTTATTTAGATCATGCCCAAATTCTTCACTTCCTATAGTTATTAAACCTCCTTAGAAAGGCTATTGAAGAAATACTCAAATTGAGTGTAAGCATTCATTATAATTTAGTCTGTATAGCCAGAAAATTCAATTTAGCAGTCAGACAACAAGTTCCTATGGGTTTTCTATCTTTCGATCTAGTCTTACTATCAGAAGTCTCATGAATATTGCTATTCCAAAAGATAATTTGTTCGCATCCATGTAAATTATGAATTCATTTTAGTTCATGCATCATGTTTCAGATTTAGATATTCAGTCATGATCAGTCCATAAGTGCCTCGTGCATTGTAATAGTCTTTCCTTAGCATTTCAGTTAAGTCAGTATCATTTGGAGGATAAACTATCCCAAGGGAGAGATATTATAATACCCCGAGTTTTCATGTCTTAAACTTATCAACTTTTCTTCATGAAACTAGATCTAGTCTGAGGTAATGATTACTCATAAGATCACTCTCTTATTTCCATCTCAACTTTATAACCATTCTCGTGTCATTGCATGTATTCAGGGAATAAGTTTAGTTTATGATATTTAGTTCAGTCATGTATCATGTTTTAGGCTCAGTCAAGTAATCATCTTTTCAGTTATGCATGTTCAGTAAGTGATTTCAGTTTCCCGAGTATTCTCAGCTTAATCAATCTCATTCGAGGACGAATGTTCCCAAGGGGGAGATATTGTAATAAGCCCTATTATTCTTAGCTTAGTTCAACTCCTAGTTGCATGCATAAAAGGCTTAAAGCATGAAAATTTCACTAAGTGTTGGGGTCTTAGTCTTATTTTTGGTCGCTTAACTTTGAGGAATTTTAAATTAGACTTTCCGACACCGAGATGTTAGTTTTTGAGTTAATTCTTATTCATGGGTGTAAGGAGCACGTCTAATGGAAGTTTCAAATATTTTTGATGGGGACTGGATCGTGTTGGATTTCGATTCCAGAACCTCACCACGATAGTGTCCCCTCACTGTGGGTAGAGCGGTGAGCCCTTCATCGCACTGCATTGGCCTTCCAATCCGCGTTCGAGTTGCGTATTTAATTCCCTGAGGGCAGCTACATCTTTTTCCCTCAACCCAATTCTTAAATCCATGAGTTAAAGCTTCATTTAAGAAATTATTTGCCTATATTCTTATATATTCTCTCAAAGAAACCCTAACCATATCCCAAGTTCACCAAATTTAATTACCTTCCCTTCATGAAAACTAAGAAATCAAGTTCCCAATTCCTAGAACTTTCAAGAAAAGCATCAAGATTGTGCTTCTCTTTCAAGATTAAGGATTTAAGGTGTGTGTGATGTTCATCCATGGTCTCTTTTCACCCATGGATTCCAAGTATACCCTGTTGATATCAAATTATGAGTTTTTATGCCCTTTTGATATCAAATTATGAGTTTTTATATGTTTAGGATGAATTGCCTCCATGAAATTTTTATTAATTTTGGTTACAAGTTATGTTAAAGGAGTTTTTTGGTGGAATGAGCCCGTATACTATTTGAGTATTGAAATCCTTATGTTAAATCCCTAATTCATAGTCTTAGTATTGTAACTATGTTTTCAATCACATGCATTACCCATTCCCATGCTTAAGATTACGAATTTCATGTGTTTCATGAAATGTCTAAATGATTGGGTTTATAACAATGATACCCTAATGTGGTTTCAAAGCTTTTATACATCCTTATTATTATCTCCATTCAATGTTGGAGGGTTATGAACACCTGATACTTAGATATTTACATAATGTCAATATCTTCAGAATGGTTTCAAATAAACCATGAGCATTGTCATTCAGTTAGCTACCATGACTAGTTATTTACTCAGTTAAATTTAGTTTAGTCAGTAATCAGTGCTAGTTCAGTTGGGGGTAGGATTTAGCATCGAGTGAATGTAGGGATGGCAGTTTCCTATTAGTTAGGCTTGACTTCCTCTCAGGGGTCACCCGTCAGTTAGGCAGAGTCATTAGTAGCAGTCCCTGTATTTTAGAACAACGTAGCCACCGTAGGATATGATGAGTCACCCGTCAGTTAGGCTTGACTTCCTCTGAGGATTCACCCGTCAGTCTAGGCTTGACTTCTTCTTAGTCATCACTCATTAGTTTAGGCTTGACACCCTGGTACTTTAGGACATTGGATAAGTTGATCCACCTAGCCCATGTTAGTACCCGTGGCACGGTACTGATAACCTTCCAACTGGGGTTATAGGTTGGACCCTGATTAGCTCATATTAGGTCCTGTTGGTTAGATGATACCTCCCACAGTCTCAGTTCTGTATTTAGTATAGAATTTAGTTCAAGTCTGCTTGACCATAGCATACAGTTCATTACTTATTCAGTTACCAGATTCAATATTTTAGTTTATAGACTATTTTAGTATTATGTTATATCCTTGATCAAGCATTCTCAGCTTTTACTGCTTTCACACATTTATGCATTAGTTATCCATGCTATCCAGTCAGTCAATATTTTATACACATGAAACTATGCATTTCCACCTAACCTCATCTCATATAACAGTACATTCAAAGTACTAATCACACAATTTTCTTCACGTTATGATGTCTTATATCATAGGTTCGGACTCTTAGTTTCCTAACCACGCTTAGATAGTTCATCTTATCAGCAGCAGTAGTTGTGGTGAGTCCTCATATGTTAAGGACCTGTTATATTATTTTAGTATTTCCGTATTTCTTTTAAGTTAGTTCAGTTTGGAGTTAGTTGGGGCCTATCCAATAAACTCTTTAGTTAATTTAAAGGTTTGTAGATATTTTTAGTCGATCTGATAGTTAGTCAGTTATCAGTTCAATTGTTTGATCATTCTTTTTAGTGTATCATTAGACGTTCAAACTTATGATTTAAATCATTTTATAAGTATTTGAACCTTATGGATTTATTCAGTTGTTTCTGCATATGTTTATTATCAGTATCTTATCCATTGCTCACTGCATGTACCAGCTCATGGGATAGCTTTTGGTCACTTGTGACCGTAAGTACTTGTAATACCCTGCATGTTTCTAAGCTAGGAAGTGAATAAGTATTCATACGTATGAAATCTCCTATCATGTGATTCATACTTGAGTACATAACTTACAATGACTATCATGGTGATAGGATAGCTTATGATGCATTAAGCATGTTCATATGAGTCACTCAAGGTAATACAAGCTAAGAGTTTTTGAATCCATCAAGTTTTAGTGTTTGATTGTGCAAGGGTCATCTTTGAATGAGTATAACTCGATGTTAATGTGGTATTTTGGCTGATTTAGACACACCAAATTGTAAAGAATCGAATTAGCTTTCCAACGATACCAATTTCGCCTTAATCCAATACCCAAGCGAAATGTTATGCCTATTTTTGTGAGAGACAGTAAGGATAGGCGATTGGTTAGGCGCCGCCCAACCAAACATAGGCGATTGGTTAGGCGCCGCCCAACCTAGCTTAGGAAATAACTTGGGAGCTGTCTAAGTTAGTTCCAACTGACCGAAACACTCCATTTTGAGTTATTTTAAGGGTAATTAAGTCTTTTAACATTCATTACACGTCCCTAAACTTAACCCTATGAAATATATAGCTTCTGAACATATTACAACCCTATTATCATCTCAAAGCTCATCATCCAAGAGAACTAAAATAGAATAACAACTAGGGTTGCGTAACTAAGCTTGAAGATCCTATTTTAAGGAAATTCCTCCGTCAATCATCAAGAATCTTCCTTTTAAGGTATGCATAAGTTGATTCATGGACTCCTTTCATCCATGAAGCTCAAGAACCATCTTTAAAATTTTGTATCATGATGTTTATGTTGTTGGTGGTTGATGTTCATGTGGTTGGAGTTTGATGATGCCTAAGATGGGATCTTTATATGTTTATTGTAAGGATATGGTGGTATTTAACGTATAAATATGTGAAATTGGTGGTTGAATATTTGTAATCTTGATGAATCCACCTATGCCTAAGATGTGCATGTAAGGTGTTTGTGAAAATACCTAAGGGAAGAGAAATCATGCTTTTATGACATCATAAGTCCTAAATGACTATTCCATGTTCAACGTGATCCCCTTGCTATTGTCTTGAATTGAAGAAGTTGTACGAGATGCTCATGATATTGTTGCGATATGTAATGACCATGTTATTGAAGCCATGCAAGTATATACATGTTGTGTGCATTACTGATCATGTGATAGTTTGTTGAGAATCATTCTTATTATGAAAGCCTTACTTATGATATTGTGAATTGTGGACTCAAATCTTGTCATCAAGTCATATCATGTGTGTCAGTTTCCTCTTATCGAGTCCTAGGGGTATTTGTACCCAAAAACTATAGCTGTGTGCCTAGAGTCATGTAATGTTTCACAATATCCGAACTCAAGCTATGATTCCATAGACTTCAGTCAGTCATGTGACTCAGGAAAACCTCATGATCTTAGTCAGTTGTCAGATATCAGTAACATTCCGCCAGTCAACGCAATTCAGTAAGATTAAGTCATGCACAGTCAGTTATTCATGTCCAGCCCTCCAGATGGGAGTAGAGGTTAGCACCGAGTGAACCCAAGGATGGGAACTCACCGGCCAGTTCAGGGTGTGATTCTTAGTAGTCATCCTTGTGTTCTAGAACTACGTAGCCAGCGTAGTTTGAGAAATATTAACCCTTCAGATTAGGGTTGATGAGGTGGCTTAACTCGTCAGTTTAGGGTTTCCACCGTTCTCATTGAGTACCCGCCAGATAAGGGTCACTCATAGGCTGTCCTTACCCGTGGCATGGTATTGACACCCCTCCAGTCGAGGCAGAGATTGGACCCCAGCTTAGCCATAACGGCATACATGGGGCATGCCAGTTAAAAACTACTTCCCACAGTTTCAGTATCAGTCTCAATAAAAGAACTCATTGTGTTCTTTAGATTTTAGTATATTTAAGACTGTCAGATACAGTCGTCCATGTTCTCAGTTTTGATATCAGTCATGACAGTTATCAGTAAATCATGTATTAGCTTACAGGTTATGCTATCATGTATTCACGGTCTCAGTTTCTATATATATGTGTTTGCACTCCCACGTTCATATTAGTCAATCAGTGTTGTTCATGCATGAAACCTTTTATGTTCAGCCTATCTTCCTCGTATACTCAGTACTCCAGTTGTACTGATGCATTTGCACTATGGTTCTTTCTTTTCATGTTACACCATAGGTTTTGAGACACGAGCTCCGGCCCAGTAGTAACGGTAGCATTCTCGTCGCAGAGACACAGTGAGTCCTCATTGATTCAAGGACAATATGATTGGATACATTTATTTATTTCTTCAGTTCAGTTTTATGGAGTTAGTTGGAGACATGTTCCTTTAACTCCTTATTCAGATAGTTTAGAGGATTTCAGATTTATGTTCAGATTTACGTTCAAACTTAGCTTTCAGATTGAGTTGTTTTGACTATTTTCACCCACATGGTTTTATTAAGTTGAACCTTATGGCCTTACAGTTTTATGTATTCCACATTATTATATCACGATTTGCTGTATATAGGTACAGATATCAGTCATGGGTTAGCTTGTGGTCCCTCGAGGTTATGAGCACCGTGTAGCATTCCAGTTTAGCGAATCGGGGTATTACAGTACTATTGTCACAACTAAGGGGTAGCCTCGGGTCATGACAATGAGGCTTAAGGTTCTAGATATTCTATTCACCTCAGCACCACAAAGATGTACAGAGATTTGAGGAAGAATTATTAATTGAGTGGTGTGAAGAGAGATTTGGCATATTTTTTACCTCATTTCCTATGTTGTTAGTAGGTAAAGGGTGAGCATCAGCGTGCATGTGGTTTGACTCAAAGGTTGCCCATTCTCGAGTGTAAATCGGAATGGATTATCATGGATTTAGTTAGTCGTTTTCCTCACACTTCTCATGGGTTTTATGGTATTTGGATCATAGTAGATCATTTGACCAAGTTAACATATTTCATTCCTATTTAGATGTCCTTTTGTCACACCCCTTTTTACAACTCCAAAAAGAATTAGATTTCGGTGATAGGTTTGAAAGGGTTTTTATTATCAAAGTGACAAAAATAAAAATTTGTTTTGAAAAAGGATTATTTAATTCAAAAAAACATAGAGTCGCCACTTGGCATAGATTGGGTGTGCCAAGTCAGATTTGGAAATCCTTTTCAAAATAGTTTGACTCTAAAACTGATCCGGGAACAGAGATTCCGACTAAGGAATTCTGTTGATCGAGGGGAAGGTGTTATGCACCCCTCGTCCCATGGTTCGACCACGGTCGCTTGGTAGAGCGTATCGGATAATTTTGACATTAAGTATGTATAAACCACATAAACACACAACAAATCAAGCACACAAACAAATCATACAAAATTCAAAACCAAAATGACGTACAGTCCAAATTATACAGTCCAAAAAATAAAAAAAACCTACGGAAAGGTAAAACCTATTCTATTCTAAACTAATCTTACACTAAACTCCAACCCGCCGCCTCGAGCCTTCACCACAAACATCCTTCGTGTACAAAATACTTTGGGGAATTCCCCAGCGAATAAACACAAATAGCTCGGGTCATTCCCAGGCCAAATGAATACAGTTCCAAATATGACAAAAACAAAACATTCAATGAACATTTTCATCATTCAAAAATCCAAAGTCCTAATTTTGCCTACCCGAGCCTACTGTTTTCCTACCCAGCATGACCTATCATGGTACTATCACAATCAGCAACATCAACGAACCAAAACAACAATATTTCAACTTATTTGATTATCAATTCCTCCTAATCATTCCCAATCATATGATTAATCAATGTTGACGTAAAATCAAGCAATCAAATTCATAATCACAACGATTAAAATTTCTCAAACATACTATCAAAATATATCACCAAACCAACATGAATCATGTAAGCCACAACATCAAAACATCAACTCCATAATAAGATAGTAATAGAAAGAGATAGAGTTGAAAAGTTGGACCTCAAATTTGATGTTTTATTTCAATTGAATTGCTCGACAAAGTGGCATCAAAATAACACAATTTGAACCTCAAATACGAACCCCAACTCAAAACAAATTTTGATGAGCTTGGACGGAATCAAAAGTAAAATCGGGGTTTGCTTAACTTCTCTCTATAGTCATAGCTCCGGCGAGCTTCGATTACTAAAAATAAAGAAGGAATATGGCTGTGACATATTTTCTGATGAACCCATCCCCAGGATAGTAACCAAATCACAAAAACTTGTGTTCCCTCAGCTCCATGTTACTCTCCTCTATCTCGATCTCAACTCTCACTTCTTGATCTCTCTGTTTTGGTCCCAAATTTTCCTTCTGTCAGTCCTTAATTCTCTATTTTTTTTCAACCTTTCAATCTCTCCATATAACCCACTTGATCTCTCCTTTTATGTCATCCTCCTGTCATCTTTCTCTTTCTCTATTTGTGTATTGTGCGAGTATGGTTGAGTGATGATGAAAAATGAAGGAGGGTGCGTGTATGACTGTTGCGTGAGAATGAGTATGAATTGTTCTCTATTTTATGGTGTATAATATTTTTTGTGTGTGTTGAGTGATCTTGAAGAAGACAAAAGAAAATCAATAACATGTGTTTGTTCTATTTTTGGTGAGGATCCATGGAATTATGAGTATGTGGGTGAATTGTGAGTAAAGTTCCCCCCTTTTTTGTCTTGTGCTGGTGTATATGTGAATAATGTTTTTTTTGGAGAGAAAAAGTATTCTCCAGTGTGTTCTCTTTTTGCTTTTGTGTCTAGGTGTCTTTTTCTTTGTTTGGGAATTATCCATGCATCTATATTTTATTCCCTGTGGGCATCATTTTGTTATGGAAAAAGAATAAAATGTGGGGGGTGGGATTGGTAGGTTATTAGGATGAGGTGTAAAGTTGGTGAGAGGTTTGTTATTATTATTTTTGTATTTTGTGGGGGTATAATAACATGAATGAGGGTACATGGTAGGATAAGGTAAAATGGATAAAAATGATATCGGGGAGGGACAAAATTAGGTGTCTACATTATGCCCTCTTTGAATGCAAACACGGAGTGTTTTCATTCAAAGAAGTAGACAACGAGATGGAATTTTATCTCGATCATTATTTGAAGGAAGAAATAAAAGGAAGGAGGACAAATGAATCTTGAATTAACATAACCTAACTACCCCAGTTATAAGGGAATCAAGTGAGAAATATCTCAAAGGATTGGAGGGAGATGGACTATACCGAGTGTGAGAGTTAAAACATGGCTCTGTTATTATATCAGAAATGAAAATTACAAGTTAAAACATAAATGAAATTACACAGTCCTATCTATGTAGCTCTCCTTGATTCTTGACTCGTTACTTCATCACCCTATTCTTCATGCGGGCTCCTGACTTGCAATCTCTTCACCCTATTGTTTGGCTTTCAATTATTTCACCTCATTGCTTAAATTTTAATTTATTTGCCCTATTTTTCAGGCGGGATCCCAACTTGCTATTTTTTAATTTGTTAACTTTCAACTTTTCACCTTGTTGCTTGACTTTCAACTTCTTTACTTTGTTTTTTGACTTTTCATTTCTTCACCCTGTTCTCCAGGCAGGATCTTGAAATCACATCAAAACTAAAAAGAAAATTATCCCAAATAAAGATTATTATAAAGAGGTTTCATTCTCCAGAAAAGTGAAGTTCCAACACAAAAATTAGATTTTGCCCAGTTTATCATCAAAGGACTTTTGCGAAAGTCACATCATTATAGGAATCAAGGAGAATGACTTGACTAAAAGGTACGTCTTATAGGAATCAAAGGAAATGACTCGACTTAAAGGTACGTCTTATACGGGTCAAAGGGAATGACTCGACTAAAAGGTACGTCTTTTAGGGGTCAAGGGGAATGACTTGACTAAAAGGTATGTCTTATAGGAATCACAGAAGATGACTTGACTAAAAGGTACATCTTCTAGGGGTCAAGGGGGAATGAGTCAACTAAAAGGTACGTCTTAAGGAATCAAGGGGAATTACTCAACTAAAATATACGTCTTATAGGAATCAAGGAGAATGACTCGACTAAAAGGTAAGTCTTATAGGAATCAAGGGGAATGACTCGACTAAAAGATACGTCTTATAAGAATCAAGGGGAGTGACTCAACTAAAAGGTACATCTTATAAGAATCAAGGGAAATGACTTGAATAAGAGGTACGTCTCTTAGGAGTGAAGGGTCAATTTAACAAGTGTATCACTTAGAAAATGAAAACTGAAATCCCTGGAGAAGAAAGTGTGTCTCCGAGGGATGTAGGACGATGATTTTTTTTTACCATGATTTTATTATCAAACCTGTGAAGCAACAATACTTCCTATATTTGTAAAAGTGAGGCATTGTATCCCTTGATATTTATGCTCTGAAGTCCCAGCTTTGAAGGTAATATGTTTCCTGTTTCATCAAAGAAAACTTATGAGTTTAAAACATGGTGGCTGGTTTGTGGCTTTATCTTTCACGACGATCGCTCTTGCCCTCAACAGATTTAACCTTGATTCCAACCATTAGCATATATCATTGACTTGTTGAATCATTGACCCGAACTTAGATTATTAAGAGTGACTGAAATAAAAACAATATCTCTGCTTTGCTATGATTCTTAGATAGACCCTTTGAACTTTGGTATTTCCATGAGTTCCCTGACTTTTCTGTTGACAAAATTTTTTGCATACCTTTTTTTTTCGGCTCACAATCATGCCTCTTTAATGAGCTAGCTTTTGTCTTTCTTTGTGCTATTAAAAAAGCTGGTAGTCAGCTTTTAATTCCTTTCTCAGTTGTTTTGTCATAGACTTGACTCAAATATAAGAGAAGAAAAAGAATGACAATGTTTTTTTTTATTTGGATAACTGACTAAAGAAAGATAAACCAAAAATAATGAGAAGAAAGAACAGACAATGAATGTCCCTATTTGAAACAAAGAAACAAAAATTTATCAAAATATCACAGTCAACTCTAATGATTATGCCATGCATTTGGATTAATTTTCGTAATCTTTCTACCCACACTTTCTACCAGCTGTTATTGAGTTAACGGTCTTGAAACTGAGTTGCTTTCTTAGGTCAATTGCATTCAAGACCTCATTCGGCTAGTGACACCTTGAAGGTTTTTCGCCAACAAGCCTCCCATATTTTTTTCTCGGCTCACCATCGCCTTATGGTGCCTATGAGGGTTTTCACCAATAAGAATCTCTCATTTTTATTTCTCTCAACTTTTCATTGCCTTATGGTGCCCGTGAGGCTTTTCACCGATAAGGATCTCTTATTTTTATTTCTCTCTTGATTCCTTATGCTGAGGAAGACAAGTAGTTCCCTAAATTCATCCTCATATCCGTTGCATGCTTTTCCTTGACATCTTCAAAGATTGATCTAAAGGTCTTTCTTTGATTGTAACTTGGCTTTTGAATATGGTTAGAAAGAAAGGATGACATGAGGCTCGAACTATACTTGAAGTGGGGTAGGACTTACAATTTTTGGAATCGACTCAAATAATGAGGATTAACTCATGCCCCAGTTTTATTTGACTGGGCAATTTTAAATTGTTTATTTGGTTGGACCGAGCCCTGGGTAGGGCAGCCTACGTATCTCTCCCCCAAAAGAGGAGAATCAGGTCACGCATAGTTCTAGTAGCTTGTTTTGCTTGATTCTGATTTCTTCTCTTTTATTTATTTTCTTGACTCTTTTCTACTTTGTGATTATTCTAACTCTATTTTTCTTGACACTTTTTTCTTCCTTTTTGGACACATTTTTCTCTTTTTTTTTGAACTTTTCTGATTCTATTATTTTTCTCGACATTTTTCTTTTGAGCTTTGCTGACTCTATCTTGATTCCAAAAGAGGTGTATGAAAGAAAATAAAACTAAGGCTCAAATGTGGTAAACAAAGGATGACGTAATGTTTGGATAGAAGAATGAAATGTCTTCATCATATCAATCCTTGAAGATGATAGTGCATAGCAGGCAATGTAAAATTACATGATCAATATCACTTATGACATATTTTGCATCACTAACTTCCCCCAAGCATATGTGTCATCTTTTCTTCTACACTTGTCAAACATACAACTCTACCTTTGTTGTACATCCCTCACATTGAATGAATCATGCTTTCGTGGAGTTGATTTTCTTTCTGTTCCTCTCAATAGGATCGCGCAGACACTGTTTGACCTTATTAAGACATGTCTTTCAATTGATGACCAAGTTATTATTGTGATTCTCAAAATAATTGCCTTAATTTTTAAAAAAGGCTTGAACTTGTCACCAAATGTCTCAACATTTACCTATTTTCTCAGATGCTCTCTTTTCTAACTTTAACCCTCTGATTCAATGTTCATGCTTAAATTGGATTTTATGATCTGACTGAAAATTTTGCAGGAATGTCATATCACTAGAATCAATAAAAAATGTACTGTATAAAGAAAACAAACAAACAACACATATTTGAAACATAAAAGGAAAGGGACACTTTATTTAGTTGAAATAAAAGATAAAAGGGTTTAAACATAAATGACAAAGGGACAAAACAAGATAGATCCTGAACTATAAGCCTGAAATAATTAGAAAAAATAGAAAAAAAAACAAAAAAAACTACCAGACCTCTTCCTAGTAGGGAGAGGGGTGACTTCTCAATTGCTCATCCTGACAAATTAGCCACTGGTTTGCATATCAACATGACTAGATCTTTCCTCACTGTCAATGTTTTGCACCATAATTGATCCATCTTGACTCATCTTTTCAATTTCCCTTTTCAAATCTCAATGATCTTCAATACTATGACCCTGAGCAGTAGAATGATATGCATATCGTACATTAGGGTCAAAATTTCTTGAACGCCGATTAAGAGTGTACCCAAGGAGAGGAGTGATCATGCCCCATTGTACCAATATATGAAATAAACTGGCATATGAATATCCAATTGGTGTGAAGCTATCTCTCAACTTCTTTCTCATTTCATCATTTGGCTTGGATCGAAAATCAGGCTTAGGAGGGTTTTAATATGTTTGTGGAGTTAGAGGATGACTCTGAGGAGTTGGTGTGTTCCACTGTGGGTAAGATGGGGGTTGAACATGTGGTTGTACGATATATACTGGATATGAAGGTGGAAGAGTAGAGTATAATGGATTTTGGGAGTGATTATGTGGAGCTAGGGCATAAACATGGGTTTTTGCATGAGAATGACGACGATGCAGTTTTCTTGATCGTTCCCGCTGTCCAACTACAATAGCAGATGCATCTTCCTCATTCTTTGTCTCACCAACACTTCCTAAACCCTTTTGAATTGCTTAGTAGTCGCTTTCAATGTTCAAAAAACTCATAATGTGACCCGTCTTAATTCCCTCTTATATCATCTTCCCCATTTTAAGGACCTCAATAAATGGCTTGCCCAATGCAGGTAAAGTGTTGATAATATGTTTGATCCTGCGCATGAATAAACACCTCAACTATTTTGATTTCTTTCATTGGTGGTTTTACTCTAGCAGCTTGTTCGCGCCATCTGGTCGCATACTACCTGAAGCTCTCAGTATTCTTCTTCTTCTTCTTCTTCATACTAGTTAGGGATTTTTAGTCAGGTATCAACTCCACATTGTATTGAAATTGTTGCACAGATTCATTAGCTAGGTCATTCCAACTAATCCACTTGTCGATGTCTTGGTCAACAAACCATTCTGAAGCTAGGCCTGAAAAACTCTCCCTGAAATAAACCATGAGTAGTTCTTCCTTACCTCCAGCGCCCCTTAATTGGTTGCAATAACACCTTAAATGTGTCATTGTGTCCCTGTGTCTATCATATTTCTCAAACTTTGGCATTTTAAAATCAAGAGGGAGATGAACACCCGAAAATATACATAGATCTTTATATGAGATACTTTTGTACCCCTCAAGTCCTTAGAAATTCTTCATAGCCAGTTCCAAACTTCTCAATTTTCTAGTCATTTCCTCTTGTTCTTCTTTCATAACAGGCTTTTCAACATTAAAAGAAAATTCAGGCGAATAAGTATAGCCATATGGACCAGTCGACTTAAATATGGGCTTGGAAGTATAATGCTGATCACTAGAAATATTCATTAAAGGGTCGCTCGTAGTGTGAGGAATCACAATAGTTGTATTGACATTAAAAGTAGGTGCTTCATATGGAGCTGACACCACAAAAGCATGAACAACAGATGGAGCTGAGTATGTGGTAGCTTTGTGTTGAGGAGTGAGGAAATTAATATTAGAAGTGTTTGGATAGTATTGCCCCGGAGTAGGTTCTGATGCATGTTGTGGTGTGTCAACAAAAATAGGAAATTTTGTATATGAAACTGGTGGCAAGCTAGAGAGATATTCTATATTATCATCGGGAAATGGAGGAGGTCGCAATTCATTAGCCAAAGCTCGATGCATTTCTATCATTTGTTGCCTTAATTTTTGAATCTCTTCATTAGCTCCTAAATTCTCATTGCCCGAACTCCCTATCTGATCAGTGACAACAAACTCGATATCCTTGTTGGCCATAACTTCCTCTGTGACTTGGTGCAATATGGAGGACCAACCAAAGTTCCACAAACCAACCACCTTAAACTAACTGAACAAGAGATAGCAAATGAGTTAGAATTCAACACTTTTTTTCAAAACCTTTTTTTTTCTTTTTGAAAAGGTCACCGAACCCAAGAGGGGCACCTACGTATCTCACTCACGAGAGAGGAGATTCAGGTGTGCATAGTTTGTGAAGTCTTTCTAAAATGGCCAATTAATTTTTTTCCTTTCTTTTTTATTTTTCTTAAAACTTTAAAAAGAAAAGGAAATAACAAATTTTCAAAAGAATTGACGAAATCACTTTTTTGCCTTTTTCAGGTTTAACATCCCTATACAAAATGAAACCTATGATTACCAAAGAAGAATCTTCTTGGATTTTCGATTGTGAATTTCATACGAAAATAAATATTGAACCTATTAAAGGAAAATATTTTGTGGTTTTCTTTTAAAGATGTATATGATATCTACTTTAAATGAACAGTGAAGAAAATATTTTTGTATTTTTAATATTTCTATACAAAATGAAATCTATGATTACCAAAGATTTTTTTTTTTTGGATTTTCAATTTTGAACTTCATATGACAAAGAAATTTAAAAACTATAAAAGAAAAATATTTTTGTAGTTTTCTTTTAAAGATGTATATGGAACACCTACTCTAAATGAAGAGTGAAGAAAATATTTTTGAATTTTTGAAATAAGATCTCCGAAATAATAATAGGTTGCCTACGTATCTCACATCCCGAAAGAGGAGAATCAGGGGTGCGTAGTTAATCCAGATAGGAAAATTTAGGATTAAATAACCGACTGAACCCTGACTTGAGCGACGTGACCACAAATAGAAGATGAAAAACAATAAAATCTTTTTGAGTTTTTAGTTTGACACTTCACATAAGACTGACACCAACAACTATGAAAGAGAAAATCTTTTTGGTATTTTTGTTATATGAAATGTACAAAACTTCTACCATCTTTTTTGAATTTTCCTTTTATAAAAATCTCCTAATAATATTTTTGAAAGTTTTGAATTATGAATGCATGCTAAAGGAGATAAAAGAAGAATCTTTTTGAGGATTTATTCGTTTTTGAATAAATGCATGACAAAGATAAGAAAATCTTTTTGAATTATAAAAAAAAGCCATAAAGTAACTCTAAAAAACTACAAAACTCTCTTTTTTTCACTCTTTTTTTCCTCTTCTTTTTTTTCCAACAATTTCTTGTCTACACACTTTACTTCTAACACATGCTTTTCCTAAATCAGTCCGTCAAATGACCACGTTACCCTTAGAGATGCAACATTTAGCACGTAGGGATGCTTTAGAGGTGAGTCCACTACAAAAGACCAAGTGGGCCTCGGTAGGACTCAATATGATAAACATAAGCATGACCTAAAGGTTGACCTACGTTGGGGTTCACTAACAAGGCTGTTCGAGGGAGCGTATGGTCGATTGTGGATTGCTTTAGCTATCCACCTACTCCATACAACCCAATGGCTCCCCCTTCTAAAATAAGGGTGACTCAACTATAGGTCGTGTACACACGTGTACTATGGACTTGTTGTAGAAAGAAAGACTAGGGTTATGCATACGATGTTAGATATAAATCGTAACACACAAAGTAAAAACTATAAACAAAGAGCACGTAGGAACTCAACATTGATAAAGAAAAACACAAAACAACATAAACAAAATGTATATACACCTATAGTTCCAAACTAAGCCGATACAACTCCAAAATAAGCTCAAATTCTGAAAAGTCCCCAGCAGAGCCGCCAGAGATATCACACCCCTTTTTAAAAATCCAAAAAGAATTTGATTTCAGTTTTAGTTTGAATGGTTTTTTATTATCAAAGTGACAAAAATGAAAATTTCTTTCGAAAAAGGATTATTTATTTTCAAAAAAACTCAATCGCTACTTGGCATAGATCGGGTGTGTCAAGTCACCTTTGGAAACCTTTTTCAAAATGGTTTGACTCTAAAACTGATTCTCAAACAGAGATTCCGACTAAGGAATTTTGTTGACCGAGGGGAAGGTGTTAGGCACCCCTCGGTTCCATGGTTTGACCACGGTCTCTTGGTAGAGTGTATCGACTAATTTTGATATTAAGGATGTATAAACCACATAAACACACAACAAATCAAGAACACAAACAAATCATACAAAATTCAAAACCAAAATGATGTATAGTCCAAATTATACAGTCCAAAAAATAAAAAAACATACGAAAAGGTAAAACCCATTCTATTCTAAACTAATCCTACATTGAACTCCAACCCACCTCCTCGGGCCAACTCCAACCTGCCGCCTCGGGCCTTCGTCACGAATGTCATCAGGGTCCAAAATACTTTGGGGCATTCCCCGATAAATAAACACAAGTACCTCGGGGCTATCCCTGGACAAATGAATACACTTCAAAATACGACAAAAATAAAACATTCAACGAATATTTTCATCATTCAAAAATCAAAAGTCCTGATTTTGTCTATCCGAGCCTACCAATTGCCTACCTAGCATGACCTATCATAGTACTGTCACAATTAGTAACATCAACGAACCAAAACAATAATATTTAAATTTATTCGATTATCAATTCCCTTAAATCATTCCCAATCACATAATTAATCAATGTTGACATAAAATCAAGTAATCAAAGTCATAATCACAATGATTAAAATTTCTCAAACACACTATCAAAATATATCACCAACCTAACATGAATCATGCAAGACACAATATCAAAACATCAACTCCATAATAAGATAGTAATAGAAAGAGATAGAGTGAAAAATTTAGACTTTAAATTTGATGTTTTATTTTAATTGAATAGCTCGATGAAGCGGCGCCAGAATACCTCAATTTGAACCTCAAGTATGAACCCTAACTTGGAACAGATTTTGATGATCTTGGATGGAATCAAAAGTAAAATTGAGGTTTGCTTAACTACTTTCTATAGTCGTAGCTCCAGCGAGCTTTGATTACTAAAAACGAAGAAGAAAAATGGATGTGATGCATTTTACGATGAACCCATCACCAGAACAGTAACCAAACTATGAAAACTTGTGTTCCCTCAGCTCTGTGTTACTCTCCTTTCTCTCGGTCTCAACTCTCTCTCTTGATCTGTCTGTTTTGGTCCCAAATTTTCCTTCTGTCAATCCTTAATTCTCTATTTTTTTGAACCTTTCGATCTCTCCGGCCAACCCACTTGATCTCTCCTCTCACATCATCCTCCTGTCATTTCTCTCTTTCTATTTATGTATTGTGTGAGTATGGTTGAGTAATGATGAAAAATAAAAGAGGATGTGTGTATGACTATTGCATGAGGATGAGTATGAATTGTTATCTATTTTGTGGTGTATAATATTTCTCTGTGTATGTTGAGTGATCTTGAAGATGACAAAAGGAAACAAAAGGCATGTGTTTGTTCTATTTTTGGTGAGGATCCATAGAATTGTGAGTATGTATGTGAATCATGAGTGAAGGTCCCCTCTTTTTTGTCTTGTGTTGGTGTATATATGAAAGAGGTTTTTTTTAAGAAAGCATTTTCCAGTGAGTTCACTTTTTGCTTTTGTGTCCAAGTGTCTTTTTTTGGTTTGGGAATTATCCATATATCTATATTGTATTCCCTGTGGGCCCTATTTTGTTATGGAAAAGGAATAAAATATAGGGGTGGGATAGGTAGGTTATCAGGATGAGGTTTAAAGTTGGTCAGAGGTTTTTTATTATTATTTTCATATTTTGTGGGGGTATGATAACATGAATAAGGGTACACGATTGGATAAGGTAAAATGGATAAAAATGGTATCTGGAAGGGACAAATTTAGGTATCTACACCTTTAGTGCTTTGACCATATCTATGTTTAGGAGATATTCCATTTGTATGGTGTGCCCATTTCTATCATTTTGGACCGTGGTTCTGTGTTTACATTGTTATTCTGCTCAGTTTTTTCAAAAAAAGTTAGGTAATTTGGTGGATCATAGTACAACCATTTATCTGCAGACCTAAGGCCAGTCCAAGCGGATTGTTCAGGTCCTTTAGGATATGCTTTGATCCTGTGTTATGGATTTATGACTTTAGTGGGAGGAGCACTTATCCTTGGCAGAGTTTGCATATAATAATAGCTATCACTCAAGTATTATGCTGGTTCCTTTTGAGGCTTTGTATGGTAGGAGATGTTGTTTTATTATTGGATGGTTTGACACTTCTATGTTTAGACGTCGTAGTACTGATTTGCTTTAGGAGTCATTGGATGAAGTTAGAGTGGTTCAAGATAGGTTGAGAGTAGCTCAAAGTAGGAAGAAGGCTTATTAAGAATTTATACTTCATGCCTTGATATTTGGAGTTGGTGACCGTGTATTCCACCATGTATCCCCCATGAAGAGTATGATGAGGTTCTGGATGAAGGGCGAGCTCAGTCCTTGATATATTGGACCTTTTAAGATTATATACACAATTGGTGAGGTAGCTTATGAGTTAGATCTACCTCTAGATTTTGCTAGTGTTTATCCATATTTCCATGTATCTATGTAGAGATGATATCCCGATCCATCTCATCTGCTTATATAGGACTCAGTCCAGTTTGATGAGTATTTGACCTTTGCCGAGGAGTTGGTGCATATTTTTGCTAGTAATGTGAGGCGATTACGTACTAGAGAGATTTCTATATTCAAAGTTCAGTGCAGGCACCGCCCAATATGAGAGGCGACTTGGGAGATCAAAATTGAGATGCGGGCCTAGTATTCTCACAAGTTCAAGACTCCAGGTACATCTAAATCCTTAACTATTGAGAATGAAATTTCCTTTAGTCATGGCTATTGTAATGACCCATTAGGTCATTTTCCACATTTTTGATTATTTTCGTTGTTAGCACTTTTCTATAGCTGCACCAAGTCATTAATGACTTGCTGGGGCTGATAGTTTGGTTACTGGGAAATTTAGTTGGTTTTTATATCCAATTCCTTATTTAGAAGCCTTTGTTGGTTCTAAATATCCACCAAGCAAAAACTTGAATGAGACAAACTCATATACAAATTCTGACTATGTCAGCAGCTAAGAAATATAAATTTTAGGCTTGGTAGACCATTTGTTTGCGCCCCAAGGCAGCCTAGCACACTTTGACCAATTGGTCAAAAATTTAAAAAAGAAATGAGCTCGGATGTAAAATCTGATTGCGCTATTGAGTATGGAATATTTAATTTAGTGAGGTTTCATAGGTCATTTATGTACATGGGATTCCGAATGAATCCTAAGGGCATGACAAAATTAAAAAAATTTGAGTTTCTAGTTTCTATATGGTTTGCCAGTGATCGTCAAACATAGGCAGCAATCATGATTCCTCATGCAGAGTAGATGGTGCGATAACCATGCCCTATGACAATTGCGACTAGTATGTCCCTACTGGGATAGTGTGATCACATAACTATCATTTGTGATAGCAATAACTTCTTACCTAGTGTGGGTATAAATAAGCCCTTTATGTCATGAATTAGCCCATTTTTCATCTATAACTTGAGAAAAAAAATAAGGAGGGGGATATCTCAAAATTGTGACTTTTAGGTGATATGGGAGCTTGACTAACATTTATTTTTGTGATTATATTTCAAATAAAAGTAAGATTTCAACCTTTTCTTGGTGGATTTTAGTGAAATCCATTCCAATACGCCAAATAGATTGAGGGCTTAATTTTAGCCCTAATTTAGCTTGGTTTTCACCCATTTTGAGGGTTATGTTTCCTTGATCATGTATGATCATTGGGTTGGCCTCAAAAACATGATTTCCTTAAGTGGCACCCATATGTGGTTTTTTATGTCATTTTTGGATGTCATGAATAATGGTGCAATATTGGTATTGTTATTCTCATATTGACATGTAGAATGTGATTTTGATAGCTTGGCATGTTGAGGAGGCTTCTAAGAAAGGAAAATTGAAGGTTTATGGTTTATCCCTTGTTAGATTGAGATATTTCATAATATATTTATGATATCTTGGTAGATAATGGTGTGTTTTAGTTATTGGATTGACAAAATGCAAAACTTAGGACTAGTTGGATCATTTTAGTCATTTGAGACTGTAGAGTTAGAATGCTTAGCTTGTTGCCTTAAACTTAGTGAATTAGACATCATTACTCATGTTTAGCATAATAATGCACTAAATTACTCAAATTAGGTAAAAATGCTTTAGACCTTTATGCTTATGGCAAGTTGGCCTTAGTTGCTTACACTAATGGCAGTTTCCTTGGTTTTATTGGAGTTTGTTATAGTGCTTGAATAGAATCTCTACCTTAGGACTAATTGTGTATTGCAATACATCTAAGAGTTGATTTAGATACCTTATCCTAGTCTGGGATAGAAATTTAACTAATAATGTATTTTATGGATTTAGAATTCGAAACTTGACCCACCTTAAGGAAAGATTTATATAGTTCTCTTAAAACCCTTTTAGGCTTATTAAATGCCATGAGAAAGCCCTTTGAAGCATTATAGTGGAACCGTGAAAATGAATTATGCTGGTGACCTTGGAGGTAATGTTATTATCTAATTGACTAGATTACTGATTATGCTATGATGAGCTATTAATTATGCTATGAAATATGTCCATGACTATTTGTTGATTAAGCCATTGGTAAGACTATCACTTGGGCCTTTGACTAAGATATTGCTCATGCTATGATTATGCTTTATAATTATGCTAGTGACCATGTTAGAAATATTTCTTATTGATGATGTTAGACATTATGATTTTGATGATGATAGAAGGAACGCTTAATTATTATATAGAAAGTTATGTTACTAATTATAGATAAAATTATGATACTTCATTATATTATTGCTTATGTTGTTGGTTTTTCACTGATTATGATTATGTGTATATATAAATATATATATATATATATATATCTATGGATACACGGTAAGATCGAAGGATATTATGATGATATGATGATATCTTGCCAAGACAGAGGATATTGTGATGTTATTGATACCCGGCAAGGCCAGAGGATGATTATGATCTCGAAAAGGATGGAGGATGATTATGGTGATTCATTTATACCTGGAAAGACAGGAGGATGATTATATTGATATGCCTATGCATACATATACCTGTTTGAGTTTGGCTAGTCCTATGTATGGCAATTTCATGATTATATATACTTATATGTAATGTAGATATGATAATTATATTAGGGATGATGGTTATAGGTATAGTCCACTAATGATACATTCAAAAAAAGTGGTATAGTTGATGATTAATATTAAATGATGATTAATGGTGGATATTGTTTAAATGGGTAATAATGAATGGTTGATAATCGGGAATTAGTTTTAAAATGAAGTTTAGTTAGTAAAAGGTGTTAGTTGATAATTGATGGTTAGATAATGAATGTTGGTCAATTAATAAATACGGTGAATATTTGCTTAAGTGATGACTAAAGGTCATATAATGACTAGTAATCTAATGAATAATTTAATGAAAGATGGTTAGCTTATATACGGTGACTATTGAGTAGTGAAAATAAGGTGGTTAATGCTGATAATATTATGAAATGTTAAAATTTTGCTGAATGTTGGTACATTGTGGAATAATGGTTGAATGATGATGAATGTTGGTTATAATGTCTTTATTATTCTCTTGGGTTTCTCTCATGCGGTGTGGGAGTTCGTGATGAGTTCTTTAGTTTTCTGTACTAGTTGGTATAAGGGAGTTAACTTTATAGTTATGTTTGCGTATGTTGATACATTATTATGCTGGATTTTTTATTTATTATGGACGGTGTTTGGGCCTGTGTTGATGCCTTATATTATAGTTTTTTTCTGGTTTAATTACTTATTATGTATAGTTGTATTGGAGGTGGTTCAGGTCCATTTCTATACCTTGAATTAGTTTATGTTATCTCGTATTTTGTCATTCTTACAACACAATTTAGAGTAGTTGGCCGTGGTGCCTACTGAGTACCCGTTGTTTTGTTACTCATACTACCTTTTATACCTTTTGATGCAGATCTATGTACTAGTTTTCATCATCAATTCAAGTTCGTGTGGTGTTGATATTCGGGATATAGAGTGAGCTCTTAGAGTCCGAGTCGCCCACTTACTCTATCTTTATATATCAGTATTTTGTGTGTGGACAAATGTATTGACTTTTTTTAGATATTTGGGTTTGTATTATTCACATTAGATACTCTTGTGGTGAATTTACCGGATTTAAGGGTTGATGTCTTATTTGACTATATTATCTATTCAAAATGACTTACATATTACTTAAGTGTGTCATTAATTTTTGCCTAAGCTGGGCAATTTCCTATATATTTAACCCATTGTGTTAGCTTAGGATCATGGTTTGGCTTAACTATTGATGTGTTTTAGTAAGTGTCAGCATGACTCGTAAATCGGGTCATGACACCAACAAAGCTGTAGGATCCAGGAAGTTTTACTATTTATATCACTATTGAGGTGACTATTTATGCTCATTTTTGTGGGACCTTGGGCAATTATATATTAGACTCCCTCCTTTATGATTAAGAAGATGGTGTTAGGAAGTCCAATGCCAAGCACGATTATTTTGCAATAGTTGATCTTTTACAGGAAATACCTGTTGGAATAGTTGAAGATGTATTGGTACAAGTGGGATTACTCATTTTCTTAGTAGATTTCATTGTTCTTAACTTTGAGCTAGACCCTAAGTTCTATTTATATTGGGACATTCATTTTTAGCTGTGGGTATTGATTTGATAGAAGTAGATATTGGGTAGCTGACAAAATGGTTTTTGAAAAAGTTGAAGTATTTGATGTGTATAATACAATGAAGCTAACAGGAATTTATGAGGAGTTATATTCTATTATTATTACTAATCTTGACTCAAAGATTCCACTTATCACTTCTATAGATTCTTTGCAAAGAGAATAGTGGGACATGACATCTTTGGGGATGCAGAAGCTCATTTGATGGTTTAAATTATAAATGTGACCAACATATTTATTCGCAAGGGTGACTTTGAGTCTCTTAACAAAACCCCTTAGGCTTCCTTCCAAGCATCTATTAAAGAAACTCCCATACTGAATTTGAAGACATTATCTGCACACCTCAAGTATGTGTTCTTATTAGAAAATGATCCCTTACCAGTTATTATATGTAGAAATATTTTAATAACATGTTAAAGTGGCATTCAAAATTCTCAAACACAGAAAGAGAGCCATTGGTCAGAAAATGTACTAGATACAAGGAGTTGCTCCTGCAATCTATATCTACAAAATGTACAAGGAGGAGGGATACAAGACTAATGTACAACACCAGTGTATACTAAATATAGTGATAAAAGATATGAGAATGAAAGAGATTATGTTGATAGATAGAGGAATTATATATCGACTAAGGTAAGAAGTAGGTAAGACTACTCTAGTATATCTTCAAAAATGTAGGCAAGATAGTGGTTACTCATGAGAAGAACAAATTGCCCTTGGCCCTTAAAATTATAGGGTAGAGAATTTGTTTTAATTATAGAAATCTTAATGAGGATACCCACAAGGACCATTATCGAGTTTCTTTCATTGATCAAATGTTGATCAACATTGCAGGGCAAAAATATTACTATTTCTTAAATGGATACTCCTGCTATAACAAGATAGTAATTGCTCTTAAAGACAAAGAGAGGATACTTTTACTTGCCCTATGAGACTTATACTTTCAAGTGTATGCCTTTTAGACGTTATAATACACCTAGCACTTTTCAACGGTGCATGATGATAATACATTATAATATGGTGGAGGAATTCGTATAGGTATTCATGGATAATATTTCTATTTTTGGTAACTCTTTTGAAATGTGTTTGCAGAATCTTGTCAAGGTTTAGCAAGATGTGAAGAAACCAATCTAGTGATAAATTTAGAGAAGTGCAACTTTATATTTAAGGATGACATTATCCTTGGCAGAAAATTATCCAAAAATGAATTGGAGGTAGATTAAGGAAAAGTAGAGGTCATAGAGAAGTTACCACCACCAGTAACTGTGAAAGGTGTCTGCAGCTTTCTTAGAAATTCTATATATTATAGGTGGTTCATCAAAGATTTTTTTAACATATCGAGACCTATGTGTAGATTTCTAGAAAAGATGAATTTTATGTCCAGGGTACATTGTGTTCAAGATTTTGAGGAGCTGAAAAAAGGTAACTAAAGCTCCTATCTTGATTGCTCTTGAATGGGATATCCTTTTGTGTTGATGTATGATGCCATTGATATAACAGTGGGATTAGTATTTGTTAAGAGGAAAGATAAGATTTTTCATTATATATATTATGCAAGTATAACCCTGGATATATCCCAAATGGACTTTATCGTGATAGAGAACTTCTAATCCTATTTGGTAGGGACAAAGGTGATAGTGCACGCTGACCATGCTACAATAAAGTACTTCTTCAATAAGAAAAATTCAAGAATATGACTCATCAGGTGGAGTTTTCTATTACAATAGTTTTATCTTGAGCTAAAAATTAGTAAGGAAATAACGAATCATGTAGCAGTACATTTGCGCAGACTAAAAGATTGATCACATATAGTTGAAGATAGTCATATTTTACATGAGTTTCATGTTGAACAACTCCTAGTACTAAGCATATTTATGAGACCATGGTATATAGACAGAGTGCATCTATGGGTGAGTGTTGTGTACCCACCAAATGCAGTAAATCAGCATAAGAAAAAGATCTACTATGATTCTCATTTTATGTATGGGATGAGTCACACTTGTTTATGTTGGGCCTAATCATGTTATTAAAAGATGTATTCCCGAATTCCAAGTTAACAATTTCTTGGGATTTGTTACTCATATTCTTACAGAGTCATCTTCAGAGAGAGAATACAAATTATAATGTGTTGCACTATGGGTTCTTGTAGAAACATTGGAGGTTGCGCTACACAGTGAGTGACTAGGTCCCTAAAACTCAATAACAAGCAATAGACCAGTAAAGTAACTATGAGGTTCTATAAATATTAAAGGCTTTAAAGGATATTAATCAACACAATGATTAAATGTGAAAAACCCCTTGTTCAAGGAAGGAAAAATCGTGGCTTTACCTCAAAAGCACCTCAAAAATCCACTATAATCATTCTCTTGATTACAAATTAGATTTAATCCTAACTCTAGGCCCATCCGACTTTTAGTAACTCTACTACTAACTTATCTTGACAACTCTGCCAAGGACTTTCCTTGATATTGATTAACTCTAACTAACATCCACCTTAGATAACTCTACCTAAGTACTCACAATCAAGAAGAAAATTTCATTACCTTTTTAAAGTCACTAATTCATTTCAAATTTTATTTCATTCAAGAACATTCACTACTTCAGTATATAGAGAAAACTAAGAACATGAGTTATGCTGGAGCATTGTTGTAAACTGGGTTTTTTGCCTCTTTCCTCTCTCCAATACTCTTTTTGTATTTGAAAAAACCATTTGATGAAGAAGTAACTTTTTTCTTTAATTGATGAGTGATGATTATGGCTTAATTATCATTAGACTAGTTTTCCTAATTATTACATGTACCACCGGCCAGTTTGTTACACAAACAGATAAAGCTATGCAGACGTATGCAAGTTGTACTGTTTCATTAAACATCCAGGGACCTGGTCCTTTGTAGTCATCTTCTCATCACCAAAACTACATATAGCAATTCCCTTGTAGTCATCTACTCATCATCAAAACTACATATAGAAATTTCCCCCCTTTTTGATGATGAAAAACTAACCACAAAGATATAAGCATAAATGCGCATTCATCACATTTAATAAGTGTGATTACCACTACTGAAGAGGAATGTTCTCTCAATAATCATGCTTTCACCATTATGAAACACAAGGACCAGGTCCACAGTAGTGATTTGTAGTAAAAATTCTGAGAATATTTGCTTCTCCTGTCATCATACACCATTTAGTGTATTTGCATACTTCCCATTGTCAATATGCCTTTCCTCATTCATTTATTTATCACAAAAGTTACTTCCCCCTTCGGCATACCATTCAAATCATTAACTCAACTCATCATAGGCATCTTTAACATTTGCACTACATATGTACTTGGTACCTAGTCCCTACTACATGAACTCAGTATTCCCCTTTTGGATTCATTGAAAAGATAGTATCGCAAACAAGAGTAATACAAGCACAAGTTAGATAAATCATGGCCACTGGGGAAGCACTAACATGAAGAACAATTTAAGTTAGGAATATATAAAAAGCACAAAAGCAAGAGCTCATTCATGTTCGCAAATTATGTATCATTGCAGTGCAAAAATATACATTTTATGTTCCATAGAAAAAGCCATAATAGATGGAGGAGTTAAAAATGTGAAAATTTTATGAAAAAGGTTTGGAGAAGTAAGAACATCTTTTGACAGTGTAACTTGTCGAACCCTCTAGATTCAGCAGTAACAACTCTTTTGTTGTATTGAAGGTCAAACCTCACTAGATAGAGTTGTAACCTTCTTCTTGAGTTTATTATTTAGCACTTTTATGTTCTACAAAGACCCTTAGACCCTCTTTTTAATATTTTTGACTTTAAACAAGCAATCACCCGATATATAAATATTTTCTAGCATTTGTCTTTTATTTTTCTTATTTTATAATCCCTACTAGGTTCATCATCAGTAATTTTGTTTTTCTAAGGACTAGGTCCCTCTGAAGTCTGGTACATTTTAATAGGATTTCCAGATTTCAATTTGAAAACTTTTGTTTTTATGTTGTTATTTTGTTTGTTGGACCATCCAAACTTCCTTTTACACTGTCAAAGGGGTAATATATTTTCAGGGATAAATCTTTATTGGAGAGATAAGTGAAAAACGTTCTTGTCTTTGGATGATTAGGATAACTGAGTTGGATAGGATTCATGGAGTTAATGTAAGGATAATTTTGACCATAATTTTTGATAAGAAAAATTTTCTTTCAAGGAGAGAAAGATTGTGGACTAACCTGAGAAGTGGGACCAGGTCCCTTATTTTCATTGAGTGATTTCTCGAATTTCTGCATACTTCATCTATTTTCTTCCAAAGTTGTTCCCATGGGTGTATACCTGAAAAAAAATGTTATTGATTTAGACGAACAAATACTTACTCAACCAAGAATACTTGTCTCCTTATCATAGCCAATTTTGTAGGGAACTACTGGTTCACATGGTATATTAGGTCATTTTGATTAGTCCCAACTTCAACCTATTCTTGAAAAATTATTCCTTGTGAAGTGCCTTAGTAGTGATATCTGCTATCTTATCCTCAGTCATATAGAACTTTATGTAGATTGCCACTTTCTCAACATTGTCTCTTAGTAAGTGACATCTCAATCAGTATGCTTAGTCCTCTAGTGTTACACTGGATTCTTGGCCATGTTTAGAGAACTTGTGTTGTCACACATTAGAGGGATGGTGTCTGAGACAATACCAACAACAAAAACAACAACAAACCCAGTGTATTCCCACCTAGTGGGGTCTGGGAGATAAAGCAACTAAGTTTTGCTTCTTAGATCCATAGAAGATTAAAGATGAGATAAGAAAATATGCCTATCAAGAAATGCTTTTTCTATCCACCAAATAACTAGTTTAGAAATTTATTAGCATAGTATGGGGTGAGGGATAAGTTGGCCATAAATTATCATCTACAACAAATAGTTAGGTTGAAGTTTCAAATCCTGAGATGAAATAAATCCTACAAAGGACAATGGATGCTCAAGAAAAGGACTAGGTGAACAATCTGGATGATTCTCTATAGGCTTACAGGACGACCTATAAAACTCATATTGAAACTTTGTTATTCATGTTTATTTATGAAAAGGCCTATTATTTGTCTTTAGAATTTGAACATCATGCTTATTGGTCTATAAATAAGTTGAATCTCCCTGAATTAGTGGGATAGAAATAAATATTTTTGAATGAACGTAATGTGTATCATTTGTATGGCTATGAGAATACAAAAATCAACTATGAGAAAACAAAAATATGGAATGAAAAACATATAGTTCCCTTAGTCTTGAGTATAGCTATAAAGTATTGTTGATTAATTCAAGTTTAAAGCTCTTTCCCAAGAAGTTAAGGTCAAAATTGTTTGGACTAGTTGAGATTCTGTAGATGACCCCATATTGGGGTAGTTGATTTATGGTGAGAGGAAAAAGGTGATATATTATTAGTGAACGGATAGAAAGTTAAACATTATTGGGTAGGGAGATTAATAGACAGAAGACGCCCATTATTTATTGGATGCATCATTGTGAGCGATATCATGTCATGATGCTAAATTAGTCACTACTTGGGAGGCAACCCATGAATTTTTTGTAATAGTATGGGACCTATTATTGATAACGCTCAAAGTACACCTCTCAAAGAGAATGTAAGAGATCTTTGTCAATATAAAACCCAAGTAGATTGGGGTTGAATCCCACAGGGAATATGGTGTGAATGTAAGTCGTTAGCAATTTAATCAACTAATAGTTAGATATTTCCAGAAAAAAGGGGGTTTTAGTTAACAAGTAATTGTTGGTCACTTTAGCTTAAATGTTTCTAATCAAGAGTTTATGAAAAACTAGATTATGTTCACTACGGATGTTGGTACTTGACAGATGCTACTAGTGGTTCAAGATTCTCACGGTAGGTAGGACAACAAGTTATCTTTATCAAATTTATGCTTAAATTTCTCTCAACATACTTAAGCATTTAATTACCTAATCCTCTCGGACTTAGGGAATTTATATTCACTGCCCAGATTTTACATCTGGTTAACCAACCTTGTTACAATGCTGATTATTAAATGGAGGTTTAGTAATTCCAAGTCCCTGTTAATAATTCACTTCCAACTATATTTGATTTCTTTCTCAAGCAAATCAAAGAAGGTGTTATCTATCATTTGTAACTAAAAGACAATAATTAAAACATCAGAATTATCAAGGAGTCCTACCACCTTTCGAATCTTGAACACTCATCACCTTATCAAGACCTACCCCTAGATCCCATAATTCAGGTTAAAGGAATTTAGTTGCTCATGATGTAATAATCAAAGCAACTAGATGAATTCATACTTCGAAAGATAAACTTACCACAAGATGAATAATAACTAGTGAATCTCAGATTAGATCACAATAGAAAATCCCAAAAAAATTATTAAATTCTCTTCAAAATAATTGCTTTTTCAAGCCAAGAAGTTAGATAGAGAAAATAACAAAGTATCGTGTCTCAAAACTCAAGATTTTAAACTCCTAAGAAAACCCTAAACAAGCCTTTAAATAGTTCAACCTAATTACGGAAACAAAATAATAAAATTCAGAAATTCTTTGGATTAGGTGACACCATTTGTGATAGCCTATCAGGAGGCTGACGACTTATCACAAATATCGTCAGCTTTCTCTTTGCTTTGTACACTTGCTGCCTAACGCTGATGAAAAATGGTGACACCCTATCAGCTCTTTGAAGACTTATCACAAATGTCACCAAGGCTTTTCCTTAGTTCTCATGTTCTGCCTTAGGCTGACGGCATTCTTGACGGCTTATCGGCTCATTGACGACCTATCACAAAATGTTGTCACAACTTTTAAGTCAGTTGAATTCTCTATCTATGGCTGACGATTAGGCTAATAGCTTATGACAGGTCTGACAACTTATCACAAATGTCATCAGCTATACTTTGCTTCTATTTACTTCAGATTTCAGCTCATTTTTTTCATTCTTGTTGGCTCTCTAACATATTATATTTTTTTGAAAAATCAAACATAAAATAATAAAAAATGAAAAACTTTTCTTAAGGCTTTGCAATTATTCTTAGTTAAAGGCCTAAAATATGTTAGCATTAGCTCACACATCAAAACCATCAACTTAATACAATTGTTTGTCCTCAAGAAACTTAGCACAACTAAGAGAATACAAAGCACATTTGGCAGTCCATCATTTATATCATCTCAAAACTCTTTCACTGTCTCCAAATTTAGTAAATTCAAGTACAATAAATAACACCAATGCAACACACATGAATCAAGATATGTCATCAATTCAGCTATAAACACCATGCATAGCCAGTGTTACACTAACCGAACAAGTTAGTAACTAGCAATGTGACCAGTGTACCCTTACAGTAAAGAAATCCCCCTCATCTCATATCAGGAATTATATATGTAGCCATGGGGACAATCAAAACACTCACTCTCAGAACGGAGTTACAATTAGTGTATGCCAAGTACCACAGGCTTGCCCTTATTTTCATTACCCAGATCTTCAGATAGTTCAGCTAGGATCACTATAGGACTTATTTTAGGCTTGTAATGTAGGCTAAGGGTTGGTATTATACTCGATGGTATTTAAAGTGACTAAGCCTCCTTGACACTACAATAGATTCTTGGGGTTTCATTTATTAGCCTTTTTCGCTCTTTTCTTTTCTCTATCACAATTATTTATGATGGGTGCAGTCTTTTCTCAATTAATTATTCTTTTTCATAATTTTTTTTCTTTTCTTCTGCACCCAGATTTTTATTCTTTTATTTTATGCTACTCTTCTTCATAATCATTCTATATCATGCATCCCTATGATAGCCACGCTCAACTTAGGCCATTTGTCTAAGTCAAGGTGCATAGTGCCTAAGGAGGACCAGGGCCAAAATAGGTTCATTATGATGTAAATGATAATGTGAAAATGAGAAGGTGACAAGTGTCATACAAAGAAATAGGTAAATTAGGCTCAAGGGATATCATAAACATAGGGAAGGTCATTTAGGCCAAAGTGAGCTAATATTAAAATGACTTATGATCCTTTCCTAACCCCTATCCTTCAACCTAGGTAAGACTAACCGGGCAAGTTCTGGCTTCAGCATACAGAGGGAACTAAGTAACATCTCAAACACACACTTGGCGCACGGGTATATCGAACTCGACTACTCATTCAGTTTGTGCAGCTATTTAGCAATGATTATTACGCTACTAGAACTAATGCCATACAAAGATTCATGGTTGTCACACTTAAATGCAAATCACTCAGTTTAAAGTAGTAGACCTACTTGAAGAGGTGTACAAAAATCACAAAATAAAATTCGACTGCCTCAAGTACAAGTATTTCTCCTAGTTGACTACAAAAGTTTACAACAATAATTTTACCCTACACCCTCAACTTAAAATCAAAGAAAATATAAACTAAGGGTTAGAGTATACTTGGAATAGATCAATCCCAGGGGTCATGGTTTGCCTCCCATGCAGCACCTGATTTAACATCGTGGCACGACTCAGGTATCTCGATTACTTTAGACTTTATCGAGACAGATAGCAGTGACATTTTTCATTGATTCTTTTAGACCAATATAAAGTTTGAATCATTGCCCATTTACCTTGAAAGTAATTCTATCTTCAGTTTCAAGTTCTATCACTCCAGATGAGTAGACTTGACTAGCTCTAAAAGGATCTGACCACTTAGATTTAAGCTTACCTGGGAACAGTTTTAGTCTTGAATTTAACAGGAGCACCAAATCACCCTTTTAGAAGTCTTATTTTTCTATCCTACAATCATGGAATTTTTTCATATTTTCTTTATATAGGTCTACTCGTTCATATGCCCTAAGATAGAATTTATCCATCTCATTTAGCTATCCTAGTCTCAACTTTACTGCCTCCTTCCAACACAAATTCAGCCTTTTGAGTGCCCATAAGGCTTTGTGCTCCATCTCTATTGGTAAGCGGAAAGCTTTTCCATAGACCAACTGAAATGGTGACATGCTAATGGGTATCTTGAAAGTAGTCCGATATGCCCACAAGGCATCATCAAGCTTTCGAGGCCATTCTTTTCGAATAGCATTCACCATTTTGGATAGGATGGCTTTAATCTTTTGATTTGACACCTCTACTTTCCTGTTAGTTTATGGGTGATGTGGAGTGGCTAATCTATGCTGTTTCACCCCATATTTTGGTAACGCCGCTTGAAATACTTATTGCAAAACTGAGATGCTTCATCTCTTATAATTATATGTGGTACTCCAAAGCGAGAGAAGATGTTCATTTTGAGAAAAGCATCAACCCTCTTTCCTTATTATCAAACAAGACAACAACTTCAACCCATTTTGAGACATAGTCAATAGTAACTAAAATATACTTCATCCCGTATGATCTTACAAAAATTCCCACGAAATTGATGGCCCAGATAACAAAGAATTCCACTTAAAGCATCTTAGTCAAAGGCATCTCATGTATTTTGGAGTCTGACCCCTGCCACTGGCATTGGTTACATTTAAGCACAAAATCGTGGGAATACTTGAACAATATTGGCCAATAGTAACCATTCTGCAACACGTTCCTAGCCGTTCGGTCACCTACATGGTGGCCTCCAAATGGGGAAGAATGGCATGCCTCCAATATGCACAATACATCTACCTCTGGCACACATCTCCTTATAATGTTGTCAGTACATTGCCGAAAAAGATAGGGCTCATCCTAGAAGTAATGTGTCACATCATGCAAGAATTTCTTTCTTTGATGGAAAGAGAGATTTTTTGGAATGACTTCACTCATAATATAATTTGAAAAATCGGTGTACCAAGGCAATTTCTCCACCTAAATAGCTAATATCTCCTCTTTAAGAAATGTATCATTTATCTCCATTTCATCACTACATGCTCACTCCTAGACAGATGATTTGCAACCTGGTTTTCACAACCTTTCCTATCCTTGACTTCAAAGTAAAATTCTTGTAGAAGCAACACCCATCTAATCAGCCTTGATTTTGTATCCTTCTTAGCCATCAAATACCTCAAGGTTGCATGGTCAGTGTGGACCACTACCTTGGTCCCAAGCAGAGAAGCCTTGAATTTCTCAAAAGCATACACTACAGCCAAAAGTTCCTGCTTAGTAACGATGTAGTTCTTTTGCGCTCCATTCAGCGCTTTGCTAGCGTAATATATTAGATAAAATAGTTTGTCCTTCTTTTATCCCAATGCAGCTCGAAGGGCAACATTACTTGCATCACACATGATCTCAAAGTGTTTTGACCAGTCTAGTGTAACAATAATAGGGGCCTCAACCAGCTTCTTTTTTAAGGCATTCAAATGCCTTCAATCAATCATCATTAAAGAAAAATTTCACTTATTTCTCCAAAAGTTTGCAAAGTGGATTTTCAACCTTCGAGAAGTCTTTTATAAACCTTCGATAAAATCCAATATGTCCAAGAAAACTATGTACTCCCTTCACTAAAATGGAAGGTGGTAGTTTCTCAATAACTTCCACCTTGGCTCGATTAACTTCTATCCCTTTTTATGAAATTTTGTGGCTGAGAACGATGCCCTTCTTTACCATAAAGTGGGATTTTCCCCAGTTAAGCACCAAATAAAATTCAACACATCATTGTAGGGCTATGATCAGGTTTGCCAGGCACACCCCAAATAAATCTCCCACCATAGAGAAATCATCTATAATACCTCTATGGTGTCTTCCATCATATCTGCTGCTCTAACTATTTGATTACGATGGAGTATGAGTGCACCAACTGACTAATGGATGTCAGATCGGTCTTCATGGTAGTTACACTAGAGTTGGTACATTCCACTCCCTTTAACAACTTAGCCATCATGTCCTCCATGGACATCTTTTCAAAACTTGTTGAAGTAGCCTCACGATTTGCAGGAGGAACATATAGCCCGCTCCTGTCATTGGTATTCCTCAAATTTTGTTGCACCCTATCTTTATAACCAGGCATATCATAGTAAGTCCAACCTTGATTCCCTTGGATATTGCCTTGGAAACCCCCTGATTATGAACATAGTTAGCCTCTTCATCTATATCAGCCTCATTTCTATCCTGAGATCCCACCGCTTTCACCTTTTTAATTATGCCTAATAGCAAGTGCTTGGTTAGTAAGTCCATTGGTGTTTTAAGGTGAGCCATGTCTTGGTCACGCTCCTCTTCTCTTTTGCATTATTCTACAGTA
The DNA here is from genome assembly GCA_030864225.1 of Capsicum baccatum var. pendulum. Lineage (NCBI taxonomy): Eukaryota > Viridiplantae > Streptophyta > Magnoliopsida > Solanales > Solanaceae > Capsicum > Capsicum baccatum. Next base: position 35,816,898 of record CM061551.1, on the reverse strand, counting down.
ATACCTATAGATGTAGTGGGGCTGGCCATCATAGAGTCTCTGGTATGCCATGCCCAACTCTGTTTGGTTATTTTGTCCAGCATCTCTGAAGCCTCTGGAAATGTAAGATCAATAACAAATCACCAGCAGCATTTTCTACAATTGGCTTTGTAACAGAGTTAAGATCCCTGTACAAAGTATCCATCAAGAGAATGTCCGTCATCTTGTGGTTCGGACACTGTGTCAGCTTCTTCTTGAATCTTTCCCATGTTTCATGCAAGGCTTCAATAGGGAGCTTCCTAAAGTTACTGATCTCTTCTCTCAATTGTACACTCCTAGAAGGTGGAAAGATCCTTTTTAGGAAAGCTCCTGTCAACTTCCTCCAGTTAGTTGTAGAATCAGGTGTCAGATCATTTAGCCCCAATGTTAACACCCCATACAGAGACAACAAAAATAATCTCAACTGGATAGCATTCTATCCCACTCCTGGGTTATCAAAATATTTATAGATGGTGACAAAATTCACCAGATGCAAGTTCGATTCATCCCCAGGAAGTCCACCAAAACACCCTTCAGATTTAGGAGTTGAATCATAGTACTCGTAAAGTTGAATTTTTCCCCAGGTGCCAAAGGTGGAGGAATAATTTCACCCATTTCACCTACTCCGTCCATTCTATTACATCATTATTGAGATCACACTGGAACTACAGGTACTCTTGCCTTTCTCAGAACGGATAGTTTCTATTAACATTACGCCATACTGGTGCAGCTATTTGCTCTGCACGCCTTGGGTTACCAGGATTCAACAACTCCTCATCTCCCAAATATTTGTCCTCAGGATTTTGATGTCATTCTTGTTGCCTGACATCTTGCACATTCACTTGATCTCTAGCCATGGCTGCCAATCTGTCAACTTCTTACTGTTCTACCATTCTTCCAATTCATTGCGGTTCTAGATTAGGTGGTAATAATAGATCTCCAGAACTTCTAGCACTTGGCATACACTGTAAAGATCCTGCAAATAAACAAAAACAATAAATAACTATAAAAAGAGAAATCTTGATTAATAGTCAATTAGCACACACAAACTTTAGTTTTCAACCGTATTTTCGGGCAATGACGCTGTTTTTAATAATGGTCAAACTACACCTCTCAACGAGAATGTAAGCGATCATTTTCAATATAAAACCCAACTAGGCTGGGGTCGAATCCTATAGGGAATATGGTGTAAACGTAAGTCATTTGCGATTTAATCAACTGATAGTTGGATGTTTCCAGAAAAAAAAAAGGGTTTTAGTTAACAAGTAATTATTGGTCACTTTAGTTTAAATGTTTGTAATCAAGAGCTTATGAAAAACCAGAATTATGTTCACTAGGGATGTTGGTACTTGACAGATGCTACTAGCAGTTAAAGATTCTCATGGTAGGTAGGATAACAAGTTATCTTTATCGAAGTTATTCTTAAATGTATCTCGACCTACATAATCATTTAATTACCTAATCCTCTCGGACTTAGGGAATTTATATTCACTGCCCAGATTTTACCTCAGGTTAACCAACCTTGTTACTATGTTGATTATTAAACGGAAGTTTAGTAATTCCAAGTCCCTGTTGATAATTCACTTCCGACTATATTTGATTTCTTTCTCAAGTAAATCAAAGCATAATTCACTTCATCAAACATGTGGTATGCATAAACTTTTACAAGCAAGGGGATTTCATAATATTATGCTAGTTGGGCACTTTTCCTTCGTATAGGCAATTAATCAAACAAATGGTAAGCATAAGATATGTAGACAACATTATACAAAAATCAAAAATCATGATTCATATCTAATTTTATCATCAAAGGGTTTTAATCCAAGGTTTACATGAATCTACATCTTTACTAGTCAATTTCCCAAGAAATATATCACCAAACATAGATTAAAACTTAATTGGTCTTTATCAACATGAGCAGCACAAACCCCACATGGAATTCATACAAAAATCCATACACTTGAATTTGAAAACATATTATTGGACTTCATGGATTTAAAGAGTCCATGAATGAATACTATGCATACCTGGGATGTGATTTCTTAAGGATTGATGGTGAAACCTTCTTTAATTTGAATCCCCAATAGAAACCTAGCTTATTATTGAGAGAAACTTGAGAAAAACTAGTATATTTTGGATAAAATATGGCAGAATCACGTGTTATATGGTATATATAAGGGTGGGAAATTGACCCTTTTATACCTGGATGCATCTTTAATTTTTGAGAAAATTTCTCGATTTTCATCCTTGGCGCGACGCGGCGCTATCGCATCGTGTCTTTGGAAAGTGACATATGGGAAACTAAATTGTGGCACAACATGGAGCTATCATGTTTCCACCTTGTTTGCAACCTTAAAGTTTGGCGCGACGTGCCACTATCATGGAGAAACACTGGAAATTGACGATTGCCCTTTGAGCTATCTCCGCGACGCGCTGAAGGATCAGGTGATACACTTTCTCACTAAAAATGCTATAAATCTTCACTCGAGTGTCGAATTTGGGCGAATTTCATATCGATGGAAAGCTTATCAGATGAAAATCTTGAAAATACCACTTCTGCAAAGGTTAATTTATCTTTCAAAGAAAGCTTCTAACAAGCCTGGGAAACTTTTCAAGCTAGAAAAAGTACGGGGTATTACAATATCTCCCCTTGAGAACATTCATCCTCGAATGAGACTAAATGAGAGGGAAAGAACACAAACTGACATACATACTGAACATGACTGGCTGGAACATGATTTCATAACTGACATGACTGATGGATGAATATAACATACTAAACAGGCATATCTAATGGATGAGTAATAAGCTTAATTTATGCATATCTGCTGCATGGCTGATAATTGACTTATGATTACATGACCGAATATTCTGATTAACTGAATTTCTCATAATGAAAATACATGTCTAATGCATAATTACATGCATGAACTGATATATGAATGCATTGCTAAATATACAAGGGTACTTAGTACCAAGTTTGTAATGAATACTGAACATAAAACTGAGTAAGAACAAAGAGAAATATTTTATTAACCAGATATGCTAATGAACCGAGATCATCTTTCCAAACATAAATAAGCAGAAACATGAGAACATACCTGAGTCTAGTCTGATATGTGTCATACGAACTGAACATCATGAACTGAACTGAACCTCTGAATACCTGGCCCACAACTGAGATTGGGACTTTGAGGGTCAATTTATGAGTACCCTCTACTTAAAACTAGATTCTTTATGTGAAGAGAACTTATTTTAAGGCTTGAGAACATTAGGAAATAACAGGGTATCTCCCCTTTGGGACACTATGTCCCTCTAAGAATGCTCACCTTACTGAGATACTGGGTGATGCACAGGGCATCCACAGACTGATTCATGACTGACTAACTCATGCTGAAAAGCTTAAACTAAACTGAAAGGAAGAGGTGTAGCAATGCATATCATGGGTGTAAAAGACCTATAACGTACCTGAATCTACGTCAGGGGAATTTTCTTGATCATGGTGAGTCTAAAAAGCATAAAACCTCTCCTGACGCTGACCATTAGTGGTACTGGAAGTGACGCCCTGCTGGCGTAAATCCTTGCCCTTCTGAGCCCTTACTTTAGATTCCCATAGCCTGTGGCTTTGCTTACCACATCCATAACATACCTCACTGCCTACTCTACATACACATAGGTGATTCTTACCACACCTTTCGTAAAGTAGAGAGGTAAGACTCCTGTTCTCACTATCCCGGGCCTCAGATCCTGGCGACCTATCATGATTGTCATTCTCGAGCTTGGGTACTGCTGAACTAGATGAAGATGCAGCTGCAACTGAAAATATATAACTATACTGAGAAAATCTACCACCTACTGACTTAGGCTGAGCACAACTTAAACTATCTATCCTTGCCCTCTTATTTGGCTTTTCCTTTATCTTAATCTTTTTCTCTTCTATCTACTGAATATGGGTCATAAGTCTAGCTAAAGTCATGTCACTATTCTGCATGGCAGATCTGCACTCATTAACCACGCTATCATTCACCCCTAAAATTGACTTACTCATCTTGGCACTACTGTCTGCAGCCACATGAGGGGCATATTTGGCTAATTGAGTAAACTTATAAGAATACTCTTTCACGATCATATTGCCCTGCCAGAGGTTGATAAAATCTAGCACCTTGTCTTCTGTAAGATCTAGGAGAAAGAATCCATCAAGGAATGCAGAAGCAACTCTTCCCACTAAACTAACCCTGCATCATCTGCCCTCTCTGACTTCAAATACTTGAACCAAGTGTGAGAAACATCCTGCACCTGGTATGTATCTAACTTATCCTTCTAAACAATAGTCACCCCCATGATGTCAGTCACCTTCTGAACTGGATCTAAGAATTCTCGAGGGTCCTCATTTGAATTAGACCCAAGGAAAGATGGAGGGTTCATTTGGGTAAAGTCCCGAATCTTGGCTATAGCTTAATTGGCCACTGGGTTGGCTAGAAAGATAGCTGGTCATTCATTATGAGTAGAAACTAACTGATCAAGAGTAGCGAATGTAGTTTTGAACTCCACATGAGAAACCTTTTCGCCCTATGGTTTTTCGGGATAAGGGGCTGACTGATTCCCGTTTCTTCTTTTAGGAGGCATGTTTTGTAGAATAAATGGAGAAACAGATTAGGCTGAGAGTTTAACTTTGAGCCTATGATTACTGGCATGACATGAATACTAAAAGAAGAGAAATTGTTTCTAAAACACCCACTGCCTCTTGCATATAAGTATGGTGTACAACACCCGCATGTACAAGACTCTACAAGATACGGGTTTTTAGATTTCCTAGGACACTATTCAAATTTAGGCTCTGATACCAAGTTTGTAATGCCCTGAATCTAGTACTCGGAATGCTACCCGGTGCCCATGAACCTGAAGTACCATAAGCAAACCCATGACTGATATCTGTAAACTGAGCACTGAATACTAGTAATAATATCGTAAATGCAGAAACATAAATTGAAATGCCATAAGGTTCAATACTAGTACATAAATAAAAAATATGATATAACAATACTAAAACAACTGAGATAACTGTGTAACATGCTATAGTATGAAAGCCTCTAAACTATTTGAATAAGGATTTAATGGGACATATCCCCAACTAACTCTGACAACTGAAATAAACTAAAAACGTAACTAGTATGAAATCATCATGTACTCAAAGAATGAGGACTCACTGCTAACTCTGATCACTGAACATGGAGGCTCTTGGTTCTCTAGAGCTTATGCTTCTAAACGTATGGTATAAGACACCATAGCGCTAATATGTTAGTACTTTGAAAATACTGTTATGAAAGTGAGGTAGGCTGAATGCAATAGTTTCATATGCATGAACAATACTAAATGACTATACAACATGAATGTGAGAATATATGCATGCATACGTAACTATAACTGAGACTATCCTAGGACTGAATACTGAGTTCAAACTACTGAGTTTTACTACTAAATTGGAATTACTAATAACTGAGGGACTTATACTATGTTACTGATACATGAATAACTATTTCTGATAGTTCTAATTATGAAGAATTAGTCTGGTTAACTATATATGATACTTCTGAAGATGAATACTGATGGCATGAGTTCTGATAACTGATATAATTGATCACATTAGTGACTGTATATGACAGTCCTGAACCTGATTAAACTAGCTGAGTTCCATATTCTATCTGAGTAACTGAATCTGAGATCTGTCCTATATAGCGTGTGATATCTACATCTAATAATATTTATATTGCTTGACCATAGTTAAGATTAGTCTTGTCTGGTGGGTGATCCCGGGGTCTATTTATAATGATAAGGATGGACTGTATCTGATAGTCCTAAATCTATACTATTGAGTCGAATTAACTGTATTTGACAGTCCTAATTCTATAATTGAAATGGTGGGATGTATTTATCTAACTGACATGCCCCATACTAAGCTAATTGGGGTCCAACCTGTAACCCCAATTAGAAGGGTGTCAGTACTGCACCACTGGTAAAGACAACTGATGAGGATTTAGTCCTAATCTAGCGGGTGACCCCTGGGATTAGTCCTATACATTTAAATTTGCTAACGGGCGATCCCTGAGTATGTTAGTCCTATCTAATGGGAGACATCTCATTCCTACAGTGGCTACGTAATTTTGGATCTTAGGGATTTCTTCTAGAGATCTCATTCCTATCCAGTGGGGGAGTCCCCATCCCTAGGCTTGCTCGGTGCTGAATCCTACTCCTATCTGAAAGATACTAAACTGTTTAACTGAACTGAGCTATTAACTAAACTGAGTTAATTCTAATGGTATTGTGTATGGGAGCTAAAGTAAATTTACTAAGATCCATTGACTGACAAAATTTACTAAGTTCTGAGGACTAAGTGAGAGTACTAAAGTTACTAATATTGACGGGGAATACTGAGCTTGCTGAGATTACTGAGTGTTGAGATCACTGAGATAACTGAACTACTTAAATTACTGAGAATTCTAAGATTTTTGGGTTTTCCTGAGTCACATGACTAACTAAGTTCAGTGGATCATAGCTTGACTGAGAGTATATTGAAAACATGACATGGCTCTAGGCACACAACTAAATTGTTGGGTATAAGTACCCCCAGGACACGATGGAAAGAAACTGACATAGCATGACTTACATTAACACATGACTAACAATACAATTGAAACACTTCATCAAACATGTGGTATGCATAAATTTGTACAAGAATGTGGATTTCATAATATCATGCTAGTTAGACACTTTTCCTTCGTATAGGCATTTAATCAAACAAATGGTAGGCATAAGATATGTAGACAATATTATACAACAATCAAACATCATGATTCATATCTAATTTTATCATCAAAAGGTTTTAATCCTAGGTTTACATGAATCTACATCTTTACTAGTTAATTCCACAAGAAATTTATCACCAAACATAGATTAAAACTCAATTGGTCATTATCAACATGAGCAACGCAAACCCAACATGGAATTCATACAAAAATCAATACACTTGAATTTGAAAAGAGATTCTTGGACTTCATCGACGAAAGGAGTCCATGAATGAACACTATGCATACCTGGGATGTGATTTCTTTAGGATTGACGATGAAACATTCTTTAATTTGAATCCCCAATAGAAACCCTAGCTTGTTCTTGAGAGAAACTTGAAAGAAACTAGTATATTTTGGATAAAATATGGCAGAATCACATGCTATAGGGTATATATATAGGGGTGGGAAATTGACCTTTTTAACCCTGGATGTATCTTTAATTTTTGAGAAAATTTCTCAATTTTCATCCTTGGCGCGACGCGGCGCTATTGCGACGTGTCTCTGGAAAGTGACAAATGGGAAATAACATGATGGTGCAACGCAGAGCTATCACGTTGCCACCTTGTCTGCAACCTTAATGTTTGGCGTGACATTCCACTATCATGGAGAAATACTGGAAATTGACAATTGCTATTTGAGCTATCTCCGGGACATACTGAAGGATCCGGTGATACACTGTCTCACTAAAAAGGCTATAACTCTTCACTCTGGTGTTGGATTTTGGCAGATTTTGTGTTGACTGAAAGCTTATTTGACTAAAATCTTGAAAATACCACGTCTACCAAAGTTAATTCATCTTTCAAAGAAATATTATAACATTCCTGAGAAACTTTTCAAGCTAGGAAAAGTACGGGGTATTACAATATCTCCCCCTTGAGAACATTCATCCTCGAATGAGACTGAGTGATAGGGAAAGAATACAAACTGGCATACATATTGAACATAACGGGATGGAACATCATTTCATGACTGAAATGACTGATGGTTGAATATAGCATACTGAACATACATATGTTATGGATGACTAATAGGCTGAATTCATGCATATTTGATGCATGGCTGATAATTGACTTATATGTACATGATGGAATATTCTGATGAACTGAATTTCTCATAATGAGAATGCATGTCTAATGCATAATTACATTCCTAAATAGATATATGAACGCAAGGCTAAATATGAAAGGGTACTTAGTACTAAGTTTGTGATAAATAATGAATATGAAATTAGTAAGACTAAGGAGAGATGTTATCTAAACTAGAAATACTATTGAACCCGAGATCATCTTACTATACATGTATGAGCGGAAATATGAGAACCTAACTGAGACTGTTCTGATACGTGACATACGAACTGAACATCATAAACTGAACTGAACCTCTGAATACCTGGCCCACAGCTGAGGTTGGGACTTTGAGGGTTAATTTATGAGTAGCCTCTACTCTAAACTAGATTCTTTATGCGAAGAGAACTAAGTTTAAGGCATAAGGCCATTGAGGAATAATGGGGTATCCCCCCCTTAGGACACTATGTCCCGCTAACAATGCTCACCTTACCGAGATACTGGGGTGATGCACAGGGCATCCATGGACTGATTCATGACTGAATAACTCATGTTGAAAATCTTAATCTAAAATGAGATCAAGAGGTCTAGAAATGCATATCATATGTATGAATGACCTATAAAGTACCCGAATATATAACAGGGGAATTGTATTGATCATGGCGAGTCTGACTACTAGTAGAACTAGAAGTGATGCCCTGCTGGTGTAAATTTTTTACCTAATAAGCCCTTACTCTACATTCTTATAGCCAGTTGTATAGCTTACCACATCAATAACATACCTCACTTTCTACTCTACAAACACCTAGGTGATTCTTATCACACCTTTCGCAAAGAGGATAGGTAAGACTCCTATTCTCACTATCCCGAGCCTCGAATCCCAGCGACCTATCATGACTGTCATTCTCGATCTTGGGTACTAGTGCACTAGATGAAGATGGAGATGGGACTGAAAATATATGACTATACTATAAAAAAATGCCTACCACCCCCTAACTTAGTCTGAGCAAAACTGAAACTACCTATCCTTGCCCTCTTATTCTTCTTTTACTTTATCATAATCTTTTGTTCTTCTATCTACTGAGCATGGGTCATAAGTGTGGTTAAATTCATGTCACTATTCAGCGTGGAAGATCTGCACTCATTAACCACCCTATCATTCACCCCTAGCACAAATTTATTCATCTTGGCCCTACTGTCTGCAACCATATGAGGGGCATATCTGACTAATTGAGTAAACTTAAGTAAATAATCCTTCACTATCATATTACCCTGCCTGAGTTTGATGAACTGTAGCACCTTGGCTTCTCTAAGCTCTAGAGAAAAGAATTTATCAAGGAACGCAGAAGCAAACTCTTCCCACTCAACTGACCCTGCATTATCTGTCCACTCTACCTTTCACTACTTGAACCAAGTGTGAGCAACATCCTACAACTAGTATGTAGCTATATTAGGACTCTCAACAGTAGTCACCCCTATAAAGTCAGTAACCTCCTAAACCTGAACTAGGAATTCTTGATGGTCCCCATGTGAGTTAGACCCAAGAAAGGATGGAGGGTTCATTCGAGTGATGTCCCGAATCTTGGCTGCAGTTGAATTGGCCATTGGGTTGGCCGAAAATATAGTTGGTCATTTATTATGAGTAGCAACTAACTGAGCAAGAGTAGAGAATGTAGCCCTAAACTCCACATGAGAAACATGTTCACCCAAAGGTTCTTCGGGCTAAGGGGCTGACTGATTCCCGTCTCTTCTTTTAAGAGGCATGTTCTGTAGAAGAAAGGGAGAAATAGATTAGACTGAGAGTTTAACTTTGAGCCTATGCTCACTGGCACGACATGAATAATGAAAGAAGAAAAACTGTTTCAAAAACACCTCATAGCCTCCTCCATATAAGTGTGGTACACAACATACACATGTATAAGACTCTACTAGATACTGGTTTTTAGACTTCCTAGGAAACTATTCAACCTTAAGCTATGATACCAAGTTTGTAACAGCCCTAATTTGGTACTCGAATTGCTACACAGTGTCCATGACCTCGAAGGACCATAAGCTAACCCATGACTGATAACTGTAAACTAAGCACTAAATAATAGTAATAATATGGTAAATGTGGAAACATAAACTGAAGACCATAAGGTTCAATACTAGTACATAACTAAAAAAATATGGTATAACAATACCAAAACAACTGAGATAATTGTGTAACATGCTATAGTCTAAAAGCCTCTGAACTGTCTGAATAAAGAGTTGATGGGATGTGTCCCTAACTAACTTCGACTACTAAAATAAACTAAAAACTGAATTAGTAATTAAATCATTATGTCTTCAAAGGATGAGGACTCACTGCTAACTATGATCACTGATCTGGGATGCTACTGGTTCTCTAGAGCTCGTGCTTCTAAACCAATGGTATAAGACATCATAGCACAAATGCGTCAGTACTTTGAATGTACAAAACTGCAATTGAGGTAGGCTGAATGCAATAGGTTCATATGCATGGAAAATACTAACTGACTAACTAACATTAACGTGAGAATACCTGCATGCATATATAACTGTAACTAAGATCGTGCTATGACTGAATATTGTGTTTAGACTACTGAGTTTTACTAATAACATGGAATTAATGGTATCTAAGTGATTGATACTATGTTATAGATACAAGAATAACTGTGTCTGACAGTTTTGATTATGAAGAACTGGTCGGGTTGACTGTATCTGATATTCCATAAGATGAATACTGGTGACATGAGTTATGATTAGTGATATAACTAATCACATGAGTGACTGTATCTGACAGTCCTGAACCTGATGGAATTAGCTGAGTACCGTACTATATCTGAGTAACTAAATTTGAGACCAGTCCTATCTAGCGGGTGATCTCTATATCTGATGATATTGATACTGATTGACTATAGATGAGATCAGTTCTATTTGGTGGGTGATCCCAGGGTCTATTTATAATGATAAGGATGGACTGTATTTAACAGTCCTAAATCTATTCTACTGAGCTTAATTGACTGTATCTGACAGTTCTGATTCTATAATTAAAACTATTGGATGTAGTCATTTAATCGACATGCCCCATACTAAGATAACTCGGGTCCAACCTGTACCGTAGTTGGATGGGTGTCAGTACCATGCCACTAGTAAAGATAACTGCTGCGAAGTAAGTCCTAATATAGCGAGTGAACCCTGGATCAGTCCTATTTATTTAAATGTGCTAATGGGTGATCCCTGAGTATGTCAGTCGTATCTAACGGGTGACAACTCGCTCCTACGATGGCTACATAGTTCTGGAACTTAGGGATTTCTTCTACAGATCTCAATCCTATCTAGCGGGTGAGTCCCCATCCCAAGGTTTGCTCGGTGTAGAATCCTACTCCTATCTAAAAGACACTGAACTGATTAGGAACTGAGCTGATTAACTTAACTGAGCTGATTCTAATAGTATTGTTTAGCTGAGCTAAACTGAATTTATTAAGATCCGTTGACTGACGAAATGTACTAAGTTCAGAGGAATGACTGAGAGTACTGAAGTTACTATTATTGACGGGGAATATTGAGGTTGATGAGACTACCGAGTACTGAGATCACTGAGATTAAAGAACTACTGAGATTACTAAAATTTCTGGGTTTCCTGAGTCACATGACTGACTGAGTTCTATGGATCATATCTTGAAATCATGACATGACTCTAGGCACACAACTAAAATGTCGGGTATAAGTACCCTCAGGACACGATGTAAAGAAATTGACATAGCATTACTTACATAAACACATGACTAAAAACACAAATCACAATTCATATGTTGAAACACTTTATCAAATATGTGGTATGCATAAACTTGTACAAACTTGGGGTTTTATAATATCATGCTAGTTGGGCACTTTTCCTCCGTATAGGAATTTAATCAAACACCTGGTAGGCATAAGATATGTAGCCAACATTATACAATAATTAAACATCATGATTCATATCTAATTTCATCATCCAATGGTTTTAATCCTAGGTTTACATGAATCTACATCTTTGCTAGTAAATTCCACATGAAATTTATCACCAAACATGTGTTAAAACTTAATTGCTTATTATCAACATGAGAAACACAAACCCAACATGGAATTTATACAAAAATCTATACACTTGAATTTGAAAAGAGATTCTTGGAATTCATGGACAAAAGGAGTCCATGAATGAACATTATGCATACCTGGAATGTGATTTCTTGAGGATTGAAGATGAAACCTTCTTGAATTTGAATCCCCAATAGAAACCCTAGCTTGTTCTTGATAGAAACTTAAGAGAAACTAGTATATTTTTGATAAAATATGGTTTAATCATATGTTATAGGGTATATATAGGGGTGGTAGATTGACTCTTTTAACCCTGGACGCATCTATAATTTTTGAGAAAATTTCTTGATATTCATCCTTTGCACGACGCGGAGCTATCCTGCCGTGTCTCCGAAAGTGACAAATGGGAAATTACATGGTGGCGTGATACGAAGCTATCGCGTTGCCACCTTTTCTATGACCTGGATGTTTGGTACGACATGCCACTATTGCAGAGCAACAATAGAAGGCTCTAACTCTTAGCCCGGATGTTGGATTTGGGCAAATTTTGTATCGATTGAAAGTTCATTCGATTTCCCACATGATAAAATTTGAAAATCTTGAAAATACTATGTCTACAAAAGTGAATTCATCTTTCAAATAAAATTTCTAACATTCTTGGGAAATTTTTTTAAGCTAGGAAAAGTTTGAGGTTTTGCAATATCTCCCCCTTGAGAACATTCATCCTTGAATTAGGTAAGTGATAGGGAAAGAATACAAACTGGCATACATACTGAACATAACTAGCTAGAACATGATTTCATGATTGACATGACTGATGGCTGAATATAACATATTGAACATGAATATCTTATGGATGACTAATAAGTTTAATTCATGTATATCTTATGCATGGTTGATAATTTACTTATGAGTACATGACTGAATATTCTGATGAACTAAATTTCTTGCAATGAGAATTCAAGTCTAATGCATAATTACATGCCTGAACTGTTATATGAATGCATGGCTTAATATGCAAGTGTACTTAGTACCAAGTTTGTGATGAACACTGAACATGAAACTAAGTAACACTAGGGAGAAATGTTATCTTATCCAAAAATACTAATGAACCCAAGATTGTCTTACTAAAAAAGCATGAGAGTAAATATGAGAATTTTAGCCAAACCTTATCTCATATACCAGTACATTCAAAGTACTAGACTTTGGCGCATCAGTCATAATTTAATGCACACGAACCTATGCATTTCAGCCAAACATTATCTCATATACCAGTACATTCAAAGTACTGATCATGTACTTTTCATTACACCATGATGTATTATATCATAGGATTGGACACTCTGTTTCATGACTACACTTTGACAGTTTAGCTTATCAGTAATTGTAGTTGTAGTAAGTCCTTAGATGTCGAGGACCTGTTATGTTAGTTTAGTATTTTTGTATTTCTTTTCGGTCAGTTCAGTTAGAGTTAGTTGGGACTTGTCCCATCAACTCTTCAGTCAGTTTAGAGGCTTTCAAATGTTTTCAGTCATTCAGACAATTAGTTAATTATCAATTCAGTTGTTTGATCATTCTCTCTAGTATGTCCTCAGATATTCAGAATTATGCTTTAAATTGTATTTTTAGTATTTGAACCTTATGTCTTTATTTAGTTATTTATGCATATGTTTGTTTTAAGTTTATTATTCAGTGCTCATAGTAGGTACCAACTGATGGATTAGCTTGTGGTCCCTTATGACTATAAGCCCCGTTATTGCGACTAGGGGTAGCCTTAGGCCGAGACAAAACTTGGTATCAGCTACTAAGGTTTTAAAGTGTCCTAGGAAGTCTGAAAGTCGTGTTATGTATAGTCCTGTACATGGGTGTGAAGTTCGCTACACTTATGGACAAGAGGTTGCAAGACATTTTAGGAAAAAATTTTCCTTTATGAGCATAAGCTCTATTTAAAACTCTATTTCTAACCCATCCATTATTTCATTTATAGACAATGCCTCTAAAATAAAATAATGAAAAAAGGAATGAGAATCATCCCACACATCTTCCTGATTAGAAAGATCACTTGAATGAGCATGTCTCTTATGCCAAATTCAGAGCTACTTTCACTACCTTATCTCATTCAGTGGTTATTTAGAATTATCAGTAGGTTGTTTTCCTATATAGGCTTATGGTTTATGCCTAGTAGAGTGAGGAAGAGAAGTGTATGGAGAAAAGAAGAGAGAATAAGAGGGCCAAAATAGGTAGTTTTAAGTCAAGGTCAGAGAGTGGTTGCTATTCTAAGTTATACAAATTTCTCTGCCCCAGCTCCTTCTTTAGCCAGTATGCCAGTGCCAAAGTGTAGGAATGGAAATCAAGATAAAGCGCAAGACTCTAGGACCTAGGGCAGCATAAACGGTGGTCTTACTAATCCTCTTTACAAAAAATATGGTAGGAATCATCAAGGTGTGTGCAAAATTTGTAGTGATGTGTGTTTTGGGTCGGCAAACTGGGCTGGACGATCAGAGAGTGTCCAGTAGTTGTTCAGAGGGAAAGGATTTGTGCCAACGGGGCCAATCCAATCAGTAATCAGCTCTAATAGGTCGCTCGACTCAGCTGGGTACCACTTCCAGTACTACTAGAGGTCAACACCAAAATGTATTATATGCACTCCAGTCCCGTCATGACCAGGAAAGCACTGTTGAGGTAGTTATGGGTATTTTACAAGTCTTTCATCTTCGTGTGTATATTTTATTAGACCCCGAAGCTTTATTTTTTTTGTAACCCACTATATAACTGTCAGTTTTGGTATCAGTCTTAGGACCTTATCAAAGCCTTTATCAGTGTCTACCCTAGTGGGTGAGTCAGTAATAGCCAGAAAGGTATATAAAAAAATAGCTCGATTACAGTATCTTAGAAAATCACTTCAGTAAACCTTGTGGAGTTATAGATGACTAATATTTTTGTCATTCTCAACACGGATTGGCTCAACTCATGCTATTATTTAGTTGAATATAGAAATAGAGTCATTTGTTTTTAGTTCCCCAATGAACCAGTTATTGATTGGAAGGGTAGTATCTTAGAGCTTAGGAGAGAGATCTTTTCATATTTTAGAGCAAAAAAGATGATATCTAAGGGATTTTCTTTCAAATCGCTTCTCAAAATCCTATGATAGCATATGATCTAGAGTTAGAAGTATGAATCCATAAGTTTAGGAGTAGCAAAGTAGGGATAATGTTACCTGAATTTAGTAGAATTTGTATCCATGGGGTTAGTTGTATAATAGGTGAACTAGAAGTCTTGAAGTAGTGCATGTAAGAAATTATGTTTATTGATTCATAATTAAGTATTATGATAAAAGAAGTTAGTGTGAATCATTAAAGGTTTGGGGATATACATATTAAGTTCTATAATCTAAGTTTGAATCTGTGAAGATTGAGCTAATAGAAAGCAGTGTTGAAATTCTCAAAAATGTGAACTCATGGTATTATGATACTCATAAAGATTCTAAGTTAGTCAGTGATTAATTTATTATGTGATGACTATTAGGGCTATAAAACGTTAAGAGTTGTATCTTAGAAAGGACTATTAGCAGCGAGTTTTGCACTTACAAGTGTAGTCTTTCAGGTTGAATTCGTTAATTATGAGTATTATCATATTGTGAACTTTAGAGTAAAGTCGTTGCCATTACGTTTAGAGATTATCAAAAGGGTCTGATAGACTTAGTGATGGCTTATAGCTAAGTGGGAGATAATAGAATAAGTAACCAACTCAGGCTCTCAGATTCCCGTAGTGATGCAGTATGTTGTAGATTATTAGCAAGGGAGAATGATGCCTAACCCATTCTTATTTCTATATTGGTACATCATTTATCAAAATATATATATCATGCCTTAAATATCAGTTCCCTGATCATAGCTCTAATCCATGCACTTTTCATAGAATTATGTGCGCTTCCAATTCCAGTTTTCTCAGCTATACAAATCATATACCATGAAATTTATGAACTCTAAACACAGGTCATGTTTCTCATAACTCTTGTACTCATGCTTTACGGTATGTTCAGATCCAATACTCATGTTACTCTATTAATAATCAGCAAAATTCAGATTACCTCATGTATATCCTCAGTTTTTATCTTTATAATGAATCCATGTCATGGATACTCTATTTTTTAGGCCTTGTTTAAACGTCAAAGTTATGCATAGTATTCTTTCATGCTTTAGGTCCTCATGCTCTAACCTTTTATTGACCACTCCTTATGAAATAGTAGTGGTGAGAACATTTATTTAGATGGGAGAGAGAAGTATTTCATGTTGGAGAAACATTGTTTTATGATTTTATGATCTAGTCTTACTATCAAAAGACTCATGAATATTGCTATTCCAAAAGATAGTTTGTTCGCATCCATGTAAATTATGAATTCAGTTCTATTTATGCATTATTTTTGAAATTTAGATATTCAATAATGATTTAGTCCATAAGTGCCTCGTGCATTATAATAGTCTTTCCTTAGTATTTCAGCCAAGTCAGTATCATTTGGGGATAAACTATCCCAAGGGAGAGATATTATAATACCCCAAGTTTTAATGTCTTAAACTTATCAACTTTTCTTCATGAAACTAGATCTAGTCTGAGGAAAAAATTACTTATAAGATGACTCTCTCTTTTCCATCTCAACCTTATAAACATTCTCGTGTCATTGCATATATTCAGGGAATCAGTTTAGTTCATGATATTTAGTTCAGTCACGTATCATGTTTTAGGTTCAGTCAAGTAATCATGTTTTCAGTTTTGTATGTTTAGTAAGTGATTTCAGTTTCCCAAGTATTCTCAGCTTAATCAATCTTATTCGAGGACGAATGTTCCGAAGGGGATGTTACTGTAATACGCTGTATTATTCTTAGCTTAGTTCAACTCCTAGTTGCATGCATAAAAGGCTTAAATCATGAAAATTTCACTAAGTGTTAGGGTCTTAGTCTTATTTTTGGTCTCTTAACTTTGAGTATTTTTAAATTAGACTTCCCGACACCGAGATGTTGGTTTATGAGTTAATTCTTGTTCATGGGTGTAAGGAGCATGTCTCGTGGAAGTTTCAGATTTTTTTGATGAGGACTGGGTTATGTTGGATTTCGATTCCAGAACCATACCGCGATAGTGACCCCTCACTGTGGGTATAGAGGTGAGCCCTTCATTGCACTACGTTGGCCTTCTAATCCACGTTCCGGTTGCGTATTTAATTTCCTGAGGGGCAGCTACATCTTTTTCCCTCAACCCAATTCATAAATCCATGACTTAAAGCTTCATTTAGGGCATTATTTTCCCATATTCTCATATATTCTCTCAAATAAACCCTAACTATATCCCAAGTTCATCAAATTTAATTACCTTCCCTTCATGAAAACTAAGAAATCAAGTTCCCAATTCCTAGAACTTTCAAGAAAAGCATTAAGATTGTGTTTCACTTTCAAGATTAAGGATTTAAGGTGTGTGTGATGTTCATCCATAGTCTCTTTTCACCCATGGATTCCAAGTATGCCCTTTTGATATCAAATTATGAGTTTTTACATGTTTAGGATGAATTGCCTCCATGAAATTGTTATTAATTTTGGTTACAAGTTATGTTAAAGGAGGTTTTTTTATGTGATGAGCCCGTATACTATATGGGTATTGAAATACTTATGTTAAATCCCTAATTCATGGTCTTAGTATTGTAACTATGTTTTCAATAACATGCTTTACCCATTCCCATGCTTAAGATTACGAATTTCATGTGTTTCATAAAATATCTAAATGATTGGGTTTAGAACAATGATACCCTAATGTGGTTTCAAAGCTTTTATACGTCCATATTATTATCTCTATTCAATGTTGCAGGTTTATGAAGACCCAATACTTAGATGTTTACATAATTTCAATATCTTCAGAATTGTTTCATATAAACCGTGAGCGTTGTCATTTAGTTAGCTATCATGACTAGTTATTTACTCAGTGAAATTTAGTTTAGTTAGTAATCAGTGCTAGTTCTATTGGGAGTAGGATTTAGCACTGAGCGAATGTAGGGATGGCGGCTTCCTTGTCAGCTAGGCTTGAGTTCCTCTCAGGGGTCACCCGTCAGTTAGGCAAAGTCTTTAGTAGCATTCCCTGTATTTTAGAACTATGTAGCCACCATAGGATATGAGGAATCACCTGTCATTTAGGCTTGACTTCCTTGGAGGAGTCACCCATCAGTCTAGGCTTGACTTCTTCTTAGGTGTCACCCATCAGTTTAGGCTTGGCACTCTGGTCCTTTGGGACATTGGATTAGTGGATCCACCTAGCCCATGTTAGTACCTGTGGCACGGTAGTGATAACCTTCCAACTGGGGTTATAGGTTGGACCCCGATTAGCTCAGATTAGGTCATGTTGGTTACATGATACCTCCCACAGTCTCAGTTCTGTATTCAGTATAGAATTTAGTTCAAGTTTGCTGACAATAGCATACAGTTCATTATTTATTCAGTTACCAGATTCAATATTGTAGTTTACAGACTATTTTAGTATCATGGTATATCCTTGATCATACATTCCAAGATTTTACTGCTTTCACACATTTATACATTAGTTATCCATGCTATCCAGTCATTATTTTATGCACATGAACCTATGCATTTCTACCTAACCTCATCTCAAATACCAGTACATTTAAAGTACTGATCACATACTTTTCTTTGTGTTATGATGTCTTATATCATATATTTGGACTCTTAGTTTCCTGATAGTTCAGTTTATCAGCAGCAATAGTTGTGGTGAGTCCTCAAATGTTGAGAACCTGTTATATTAATTCAGTATTTTCATATTTCTTTTAAGTTAGTCCAGTTTGGGGTTAGTTGGGGCCTATCCCA
The DNA here is from genome assembly GCA_030864225.1 of Capsicum baccatum var. pendulum. Lineage (NCBI taxonomy): Eukaryota > Viridiplantae > Streptophyta > Magnoliopsida > Solanales > Solanaceae > Capsicum > Capsicum baccatum. The sequence continues at coordinate 35,798,031 of CM061551.1, read as the reverse complement.
TAAACTCTTCAGTTAATTTAGAGGTTTGTAGATATTTTTAGTCATGTAAACAGTTATTCAGTTATCAGTTCAATTTTTTGATCATTCTTTTTAGTATATCATTAGACGGTTAGACTTATGATTTAAATCATTTTTTAGGTAATTGAGCCTTATGGCTTTATTCAGTTGTTTCTGCATATGTTCATTATCATTATACTATTCATTGCTCACATCATGTACCATCTCATAGGTTAGCTTGTGGTCACTCATGACCATAAGCACTATTGTCACGACTAGGGGGTATCCTCGGGTCGTGACAATAAGGTTTAAGGTTCTAGAAATTCTATTCACCTCTGCATTACCAAGATGTAAAGAGATTTGAGGCAGAATTATTAATTGAGTGGTGTGAAGAGAGATTTGGCATATTTTTTACCTTATTTCCTATGTTGTTAGTAGGTAAAGGGTGAGCATCAACGTGCATGTGGTTTGACTCAGAGGTTGCCCATTCTCAAGTGTAAATGGGAATGGATTACCATGGATTTAGTTAGTGGTTTTCCTCACACTTCTCATGGGTTTTATGGTGTTTGCGTCATAGTAGATCATTTGACCAAGTTAACACATTTAATTCCTATTTAGGTATCCTTTAGTTCTAAGAGGATGACCCATATCTATGTTTAGGAGATATTCTATTTCTATGGTATGCCCATTTCTATTATTTTAGACCGTGGTTCTGTGTTTACATTGTGATTTTGGTGAGCTTTATCAAGAGAAGTTAGGTAATTTGGTGGATCATAGTACAACCTTTTATCTGCAGACCTAAGGCCAGTCCGAGCGGATTGTTCAGGTCCTTGAAGATATGCTCTAATCCTGTGTTATGGATTTCGGACTTTAGTGGGAGGAGCACTTAGCCTTAGTAGAGTTTGCGTATAATAATAGCTATCATTCAAGTATTGAGATGGTTCCTTTTGAGTCTTTGTATGGTAGGAGATGTTGTTGTATTGTTGGATGGTTTGAGACTTCTAAGGTAAGACCTCGTGGTACTAATTTGCTTCAAGAGTCATTGGATAAAGTTAGAGTGATTTAAGATAGGTTGAGAGCATCTCAAAGTAGGCAGAAGACTTATTAAGAATGTATACTTCGTTCCTTGATATTTGAAGTTGGTGACCATGTATTCCACCATGTATCCCCCTTGAAGAGTATGATGAGGTTCTGGATGAAGGGTGAGCTCAGTCCTTGATATATTGGACCTTTTAAGATTCTATGCACAATTGGTTAGGTAGCTTATGAGTTAGATCTACCTCCAAATTTTGCTACTATTCATCCATATTTCCATGTCTCTATGTAGAGATGATATTCTCGATTCATCTCATGTGCTTATATAGGACTTAGTCCAGTTTGATGAGCATTTGACCTTTGTAGAGGAGTTGGTGCATATTTTTGCTAGTGATGTGAGGTGATTACGTACTAAAGAGATTCATGTATTCAAGGTTTAGTTGAGGTACCACCCAATGTGAGAGGCCACTTGGGAGATCAAAATTGAGATGCGGGCCCAGTATCCTCACAAGTTTAAGACTCCAGGTACAACTAAATCCTTAACTATTGAGAATGAAATTTCCGTTAGTCATGGATATTGTAATGACCCATTAGGTCATTTTCCACGTTTTCAATTATTTTCGTTTTTAGAAATTTTTTATAGTTGCACAAAGTCATTAATGAATTGTTGGGGCTGACAGTTTAGTTACTGGGAAATTTAGTTGGTTTTTATGGATAATTCCCTGTTTAGAAGTCTTCGTTGGTTCTAAATATCCACCAAGCAAAAACATTAATAAGACAAACTTGTATACAAATTCTGACTATGCCAACAACTAAGAAATATAAATTTTAGGCTTGGTAGGCCATTTGTTTGGGCCCCGAGGCAGCCCAGCTCACTTTGGCCAATTGGTAAAAAATTTACAAAATGGAAATTTGGGTGTGGGACCTACATATGATCGAAATGACCTCGGATGTAAAATCTGATTATTCCATCAAGCAATGTTTAATTTAGTGAGGTTTCATAGTTCGTTTACATATATGGGATTCTGAATGAATCCTAACGGCATGTCAAACTTAAAAAAAATTGAGTTTCTAGATGCTATATGGTGTGCTAGTGATCGCCAAACATAGGCAGCGATGATGATTCATCGTGCAAAGTTTATGGTGCGATAACCATACCCTGTGACAATTGCGACTAGCCCATCCCTATTGGGATAGTGCGATCGCACAACTATCATTTGTGAGAGCAATAACTTCTTACCTAGTGTGGGTATAAATAGGCCCTTTATGTTGTGAATTAGCCTATATTTTACCTATAACTTGAGAAAAATAACTAAGGAGGGGGATATCTCAGAATTGTGACTTGTAACATTTAATTTTGCGATTATTTTTCAAATAGATGTAAGATTTCAACCTTTTCTTGGTGGATTTTGGTGAAATCCTGGCCAATACCTCAAATAGATTAAAGGCTTGATTGTTGCCGCAATTTAGCTTGGTTTTCACCCATTTTGAGGGTTATGATTCCTTGATCATGTATGAACATTGGGTTGGCCTCAAAAACGTGATTTGCTTATGTGGCACCCATATGTGGTTTTTTATGTCATTTTTGGACGTCAAGAACAATGCCGCAATATTGGTATTGTTATTCTCATATTGACATGTAGAATGTGATTTTGATAGCTTGCCATCTTGAGGAGGTTTCTAAGAAAGGAAAATCGAAGGTTATGGTTTATCCTTTGTTATATTGAGCTATGTCATAATATATTTATGATATCTTGGTATATTATAGTGTGTTTTAGGTATTGGATTGATGAAATGCAAGACTTGGGACTAGTGGGAACATTTTAGTCATTTGAGCCCGTAGAGTTGGAATGCTTTGCTTGTTGCCTTAAACCTTAGTGAACTAGACTTCATTACTCATGTTTAGCATGAGAATGTGCTAAATTACTCAAATGAGGTAAAAATGCTTTAAACCCTCATTCTTATGGTAAGTTGGCCTTAGTTGCTTAAACTAATGGTTGTTTCCTTGGTTTTATTGGAGTTTGTTATAGTGCTTGAATGGAATCTCTACCTTAGGAATAATTGTGTTTTGCTATACATCTAAGACTTGATTTACATACATTAGCCTAGTCCGGGGTAGAAATTTAACTAATAATGTATTTTAGGGATTTAGAAGTTGGCACTTGACCCACCTTAAGCAAAGATTTATAGAGTTCTCTTAAAACCCTTATAGGCTTATTAAATGCCATGAGAATGCCCTTTGAAGCATTATAGTGGAACCATGAAAATGAATTATGGTGATGACCTTGGAGGTAATATTCATTATCTAATAGGCTAGATTATTGATTATGTTATGATGAGCTATTAATTACGCTATGAAATATGTCCTTGACTATTTGTTGATTAAGCCATTCATTAGACTGTCACTCAGGCCTTTGACTAAGATATTGCTCATTCTATGATTATGCTTTATAATTATGCTAGTGACCATGTTAGAAATATTTCTTATTGATGATGTTAGACATTATGATTTTGATGATGATAGAAGGCATACTTAATTATTATATGGAAAGTTATGTTACTAATTATGGATGAAATCATGATACTTCATTATATGATTGCTTATGTTGTTGATTTTTCCACTAATTATGATTATGTGTATATATATATAAGTATATATATATATATGAATACATGGTAAGATCGAAGGATATTATGATGATATGATGATACCTTACCAAGGCGGAGGATATTGTGATGTTATTGATACCCGGCAAGGCTAGAGGATGATTATGATCCCGAAAAGTATGGAGGATGATTATGGTGATTCATTTATACCTGGAAAGACAGAAGAATGATTATATTGATATGCCTATGTGTACATATACATGTTCGAGTTCGGTTAGTGCTATGTATGGAAATTACATAATTATATATACTTATGTGTAACGTGGATATGATAATTATATTAGGGATGATGGTTAGAGGTATAGTCCACTAGTGATACATGCAAAAAAAGTGGTATAGTCAATGATTAATGTTAAATGATGATTAGTGGTGGGTGTTGTTTAAATGGGTAATAATGAATGGTGGATAATCGGGAACTAGTTTTAAAATGAAGTTTAGTTAGTAAATGGTGTTAGTTGATAATTGATGGTTAGATAATGAATATAGGTCAATTAATGAATATGTGGTGAATATTTGCCTAAGTGATGACTAAAGGTCATATGATGACTTGTAATCTAATGAATAATTTAATGAAAGATGGTTAGCTAATAAACGATGACGATTGAGTAGTGATAATAAAGTGGCTAATGCTAATAATATTATGAAATGTTAAAACTTTACTGAATGTTGGTAAATTGAGGAATAATGGTTGAATGACGATGAAAGTTGGTTATAATGTCTTTATGGTTCTCTTGGGTTTCTGTCACGCGGTGTGGGAGGCCATGATGAGTTCTTTATTTTTCTGTACTAGTTGGTATAAGGGAGTTATCTTTATAGTTATGTTTGCGTGTGTTGATACATTATTGTGATGGATTTTTTATTTATTATGGACGGTGTTTTGGCCTGTGTTGATGCCTTATATTATACTTGTTTTTGGTTTAATTACTTATTATGTATAGTTGTATTGGAGGTGGTTCAGGTTCGTTTTTGTACCATGAATTAGTTTATGCTATCTTGTATTTTTTCATTCTTGCACCATGATTTAGTATAGTCGGCCGACGGTGCCTACTAAGTACCCGTTGTTTTGTTACACGTACTACCGTTTGTACCTTTTACTGCAAATCTAAGTACTAGTTTTCATCATTGATTCATCTTCATGTGGCGTTGATATTCCGGATAGAGACTGAGCTCTTAGAGTCCAAGTCGCCCATTTACTTCTATCTTTATATATCAGTATTTTCTTGTATGGACAAATGTATTGACTATTTTTAGATATTTGGGTTTGTATTATTGACATTAGATGCTCTTGTGGTGACTTTACTAGATTTAGGGGCTGATGTCTTATTTGATTATATTATCTATTCAAAATGACTTGCATATTATTTAAGTTTGTCATTTATTTTTGCCTAAGCTGGGCAATTTCCTATATAATTAACCCATTGTGTTAGCTTAGGATCATGGTTTGGCTTAACAATTGATGGGTTTTAGTAAGTGTCATCATGAAACGTAAATTGGGTCAGACACCAACAAAGCTCTAGGATCCAGGAAGTTTTACTATTTATATTACTATTGGGGTGACTATTAATGCTCATTTTTTGTGGGACCTTGGGCAATTATATGTTTGACTCCCTCCTTTATGATTAAGAAGATGGGCTTAGGAAGTCTAACGCCCAGCACGATTAATTTGCAATTGTTGATCTTTTACAGGAAATACCTATTGGAATAGTTGAAGATGTATTGGTACTAGTGGGATTACTCATTTTCTTAGTAGATTTCATTCTAAACTTTGAGCTAGACCCTAAGTCTCATTTATACTGGGACATTTGTTTTTAGCTGTGGGGATTAATTTGATAGAAGTAGATATTGGGTAGCTGACAAAATGGTTGTTGAAAAAGTTGGAAGTATTTGATGTGTATAATGCAATGATGCTAACAGGAATTTATTAGGAGTTATATTCTATTACTATTACTAATCATCACTCAAAGATTCCACTTATCAGTTCTACAGATTCTTTGCAAAGAGATCTAGTGGGACAAGACATCTTTGGGGACGCAGAAGCTCATTTGATGGTTTAAATTATAAATGTGACCAACATATCATTCGCAAGTGTGACTTTAAGTTTCTTAACAAAACCCCTTAGGCCTCCTCCTAAGCGTCTATTAAAGAAACTCCCATACTGGATTTGAAGACATTATCTGCACACCTCAAGTATGTGTTCTTGTTAAAAAATGATCCCATACTAGTATTATATATAAAAATATTTGAATAACATGTTAAAGAGCATTCAGATATCTAAAACACAGAAAGAGAGCCATTGGCTAGAAAAGGTACTGGATACAAGGAATTGCTCCTGCAATCTTATCTACAAAATTAACAAGGAGTCGGGATACAATCCTAATGTACAACACTAGTGTATACTAAATCTAGTGATAAAAGATATGATAATGAAAGAGATTATGTGTCTAGATGCAGGAATTATATATCGACCAAGGTAGGAAGTAGGTAAAACTACTCTAGTATATCTCCAAAAACGTAGGCAAGATAGTGGTTACTTATGAGAAGAATATATTGCTGTTGGTCCTTAGAGTCATAGGGTAGAGGATTTTTTTTGAATTATAGAAATCTTAATGAGGATACCTACAATGACCACTATCTAGTTCCTTTCATTGATCAAATGTTGATCAACATTGCCCGGCAGAAATATTACTATTTCTTAAATGGATACTCCTGCTATAACAAGATAGTAATTGCTCTTAAAGACAAAGAGAGGATACTTTTACTTTCCATATGAGACTTATAATTTCAAGTGTATGCATTTTAGACGTTATAATACACCTGCCACCTTTCAACGGTGCATGATGATAATACATTATAATATGGTGGAGGAATTCGTGTAGGTATTCATGGATAATATTTCTATTTTTGGTAACTCTTTTGATGTGTATTTGCAGAATCTTGACAAGTTTAGCAAGATGTGAAGAAACCAATCTAGTGATAAATTTAGAGAAGTGCCACTTTATATTTAAGGATGACATTATCCTTGGCAAAAAAGTATCAAAAAAAGAATTGGAGGTACATCAAGCAAAAGTAAAGTTCATAGAGAAATAACCACCACCAGTTACTATGGAAGGTGTCTGCATATTTCTTAGAAATACTATATATTATAGGTGGTTCATCAAAGATTTTTTGAACATATCGAGACCTATGTGTAGATTGCTAGAAAAAATGAATTTTATGTCCAGGGTATATTGTGTTCAAGATTTTGAGGAGCTGAAAAAAGGTAACTAAAGCTCTTATCTTGATTGCTCTTTAATGGTATATCCTTTTGAGTTTATGTATGATGCTACTGATATAACAGTGGGATTAGTATTTGTAAAGAGGAAAGATAAGATTTTTCATTCTATTGCAAGTATAACCCTGGATATATCCCAGATGGACTACATAGTGATACAAAACTTCTAATCCTATTTGGTAGGGACAAAGGTGATAGTGCACACTGACCATGCTACAATCAAGTACTTGTTCAATAAGAAAAATTCAAGAACATGACTCATAAGGTGGATTTTTCTATTACAATAGTTTGATCTTGTGATAAAAAATAGTAAGGGAATAACGAATCATGTAGCAGTACATTTGTGCAGACTAAAAGATTGATCACATTTAGTTAAAGATAGTCATATTAGACCTAAGTGTTGTGTACCCACCAGATGCAGTAAATCAGCATAAGAAAATGATCAACTATGATTCTCATTTTATGTATGGGATGAGTCACACTTGTTTATGGAGTGCCTAATCATGTTATTAGAAAATGTATTCCAGAATTCCAAGTTAACAATTGCTTGAGATTTGTCACTCATATCCTTATGGAGTCATCATCAAAGAGAGAATACAAATTATAAGTGTTGCACTATGGGTTCTTGTAGAAACGGTGGAGGTTGCACTACACAGTAAGTGACCAGGTCCCTAAAATTCAATAACAAGCAATAGACTAGTAAAGCAATAGACCACTAAAGTAACTATGAGGTTATAAAAAAATTAAAGGCTTTAAAGGATATTTATCAACACAATGATTAAATATGGAAACCCCCTTGTTAAAGGAAGGAAAAAACATGCCTTTCCCTTAAAAACACCTAAAAAATCCACTATAATCATCATCTCGATTATAGACTGGATTTTTTCATAAATCTAGGCCCGTTCTACTTTTAGTAACTCTATTACTAGTTTATCTTGACAACTTTGCCAAGGACTCACCTTGATATTGATTAACTCTAACTAACATCCACCTTAGATAACTCTACCTAAGCACTCACAATCAAGAAGAAAAAATCATTACTCTTATAAGGTGAGTAATTCATTTACAAATTATATTTCATTCAAGAACATTCACTTCTTCAGTATATAGAGCAAGCTAAGAACATGAGTTATGCTGAAGCATTGTTGTAACCTAGGTTTTTTGTCTCTTTCCTCTCTCCAATACTCTTTTTGTATTTGAAAAAACCAATTGATGAAGAAGCAACTTTTTCCTTTAATTGATGAGTGATGATTAGGGCTGAATTTTCATTAGACTAGCTTTTCTAATTAATACAAGAACCACCTGCCAGTTTTTTACACAAACAGACAAAGCTGTGCAGACGTATGCCAGTTGTACTGTTGCATTAAACATCCAGGGACCTGGTCCCTTGTAGTCATCTTCTCTTCACCAAACTACATATAGCAATTCCCTTTTAGTTATCTACTCATCATCAAAACTACATATAAAATTTTTCCTATATTTTAATGATGAAAAACAAACCACAAAGATATGAGCATAAATATACATTCCTCACATTTAATTAGTGTGATTACCACTACTGAAGAGGGATGTTCCCTCAATAATCATGCTTTTTCCATTATGAAACACAAGGACCTGGTCTATTGTAGTGATTTGTATTAAAAAATCATAGAACATTTGCTTCCCCCTGTTATCATGCACCATTTAGTGTATTTGCATACTTCCCCTTGTCAACATGACTTTCTTCATTCATTTATTTAGAACAAAATTTACTTCCTCCATCAGCATACCATTCAAATCTTTAACTCAACTCATCATAGGCATCTTTAACAGCTGCACTACATATGTACTTGGTACCTAATCCCTATTATATAAACTAAGTATTCCCCTTTTGGCATGATTGAAAATATAGTATAGTAAAAAAGAGTAATACAATCACAAGTTAGGTAAATCATGGCCACTGGGGCAGCACTAACATGAAGAACAACTTAGGTTAGGAATAGATAAATAGCACAAAAGCAAGAGCTCATTCATGTTCACAAATTATGTATCATTGCAGTGCAAAAATATACATTTTATGTTCATAGAAAAAGCCATAATAGATGGTGGAGCTAAAAAGGTGAAAATTTTATGAAAATGGTTTGGAGAAGTAAGACCATCTTTTGATAGTGTAACTGCTCGAACCCTCTGGACTCAACAGTTACAACTCTTTTGTTGTATTAGAGTTGTAACCTTTTTCTTGAGTTTATTATTTATCACTTCTATGCTCTACGAAAACCCTTAGACCCTCTTTTTAATATTTCTGACTTTGAAGAAGCAATCACCCTATATCTATATTTTCTAGTATTTGTCTTTTGTTTTTCTTATTTTATAATCCCTACTAGGTTCATCATCAGTAATTCTATTCTTCTAAATACCAGGTCCCTCTGAAGTCTGGTATATTTTAATAGGATTTCTAGATTTCACTTTGAAGACTTTTGTTTTTATGTTGTCATTTTGCTTCATGGACCATCCAAACTTCCTTTCATACTGTCAAATAGGGTAAAATGTTTTCAGGGATAAATCTTTATTGGAGAGATAAGTGAAAAAAGTGCTTGTCGTTGGATGATTAGGATAACTAAGTTGGACAGTATTCATGGAGTTAATGTTAGGATAATTTTGACCATAATTTTTTATAAGAAAAATTTTCTTTCAAGGAGAGAAAGATTATGGACTAACTTGAGAGGTGGGACCAGGTCTCTCTTTTTCATTGAGTGATTTCTCAAATTTCTGCATACATCATCTATTTTCTTCCAAAGTTGTTCCCATGAGTGTATACCTGCAAAATAATGTTATTGAGTTTGACTAATAGATACTTACTCCACCAAGAATACCTGTCTCTTGATCATAGCCAATTTTCTAGGGAACTACTGGTTCACATGGTCTATTAGGTCATTTTGATTGGTCCCATCTTCAACCTATTCTTGAAAACTTATTCCTTGTGAAGTGCCTTAGTAGAGATATCTGCTATCTTATCCCCAGTCTTGTAGAACTTTATGTAGATTAACCCTTCTCAACATTGTCTCTTAGGAAGTGACGTCTCAATCAATGTGCTTAGTCCTCTTGTGTTGCACTGGATTCTTAACCATGTTTAGAGAACTTGTGTTTTCACATTAGAGGGATAGTGTCTGAGACAATACCAAAATCTTTTAATTACTGCTTAATCCATAGCAGTTGTGCAATACATGAAATAGCAGCAACATATTCAGCCTTAGTAGGAGATAGAGTAATTGAGTTTTTCTTCTTAGATCCATGGAAGATTAAAGATGAGATAAGAAAATATGCCTATCAAGAAGTACTTTTTATATTCACTTAATAACTAGTTTAGAAATTTATTAGCATAGTATGGGGTGAGGAATAAGTTGGCCATAACTTATCATCTGCAACAAATAGTTAGGTTAAAGTGTCAAATCCTTAGATGAAACAGATCCTCCAAAAGATAATGAATGTTCAAGAAAAGAACTAGGTGCACAAGATGGATGATTCTCTATAGGCCTACAGGACGGCCTATAAAACTCATATTGAAAATATTTCATTCATGTTTATTTAAGAAAAGGCCTATCATTTGTCATTGGAATTTGAACATCATGCCTATTGGTCTATAAATAATTTGAATCTTGACCCTAAATCAGTAGGATAGAAATAAATATTTTTGAATGAACGTAATGAGTATCATTTGTATGGCTATGAGAATACAAATCAACAATGAGAAAACCAAAATATGGAATGACAAACATATAGTTTCCTTAGTCTTGAGTATAGCTATAAAGTATTATTGATTAATTCAAGTTTAAAGCTCTTTCCCAAGAAGTTAAGGTCAAAATAGTCTCGACTAGTTGAGATTCTGTAGATGACCCGATATGGGGTAGTTGAATTATGGTGAGAGGAAAAAAGTGCCACATTATTGGCGAGCGGATAGAAAGTTAAACATTATTGGGAAGAGAGATTAATAGAGAGAAGACGCCCATTACTTATTGGATGCATCATTATGAGCGATATCATGTTGTAATGTGAAATCAGACGCTACATGAGAGGCAAACCATGAATATTTTGTAATAGTATGGGACCTACTATTGATAATGTTGAAACTACACCTCTCAATGAGAATGTAAGCGATAGTTGTCAATATAAAACCCAACTAGGTTAGAGTCGAATCGCACCGGGAATATGGTGTGAAAGTAAGTCATTTGCGATTTAATCAACTAATAGTTGAATGTTTCCAAAAAAAATGGGGGTTTTAGTTAACAAGTAATTTTTGGTCACTTTAGTTTAAATGTTTGTAATCAAGAGTTTATGAAAAAACAGAATCATGTTCACTAGGGATGTTGGTACTTGACAAATGCTACTAGTGGTTCAAGATTCTCACGATAGGTAGGAGAACAAGTTATCTTTGTCGAATTTATGCTTAAATGTCTCTCGACAAGTTATGTTTGTCGAAGTTATGCTTAAATGTCTCTCGACCTACTTCAGCATTTAATTACCTAATTCTCATGGACATAGGAAATTTATATTGACTGCCCAGATTTTACCTCAGGTTAACCAGCCTTGTTACAGTGTTGATTATTAAATGGAAGTTTAGTAATTCTAAGTCCCTGTTGATAATTTACTTCCCACTATATTTGATTTATTTCTCAAGAACATCAAAGAAGGTGTTATCTATTGTTTGCAACCAAGAGACAATAATTAAAACATCAGAATTATCAAGAAGTTCTACTACCTTTTGAATCTTGAACACTCAACACCTTATTAAGACTTACCCCTTGAACCCATAATTTAGGTTAAAGGAATTTAGCTACTCATGACGTAATAATCGAAGCAAATAGACGAATTCATGCTTTGAAAGATAAACTTACCACAAGATGAATAATAATTAGCGAATCTCAGATTAGATCACAACAGAAAATCCTAAAATAATGATTAAATTCTCTTTAAAATAATTGCTTTTTCAAGCCAAGAAGTTGGAGAGAGAAAATATCAACGTATCGTGTCTCAAAACTCAATATTTTGAACTCCTAAGAAAAACTTAAATAAGGCTTTAACTAGTTCACCCTAATTATGGAAATAAAATAATAAAATTTAGAAATTCTTTGGATTAGGTGACGCAATTTGTGATAGCCTATCAGGAGGCTGATGACTTATTACAAATGTCCTCAGCTTCCTCTTTGCTTTGGACACTTGCTTCCTAACGCTGAAAATAAATGGTGATGCCCTATCAGCTCCTTGATGACTTATCACAAATGTTATCAAGGATTTTCCTTAGCTCTTATGTTCTGCCTTAGGCTGATGGAATTCTTGATGGCTTATCATCTCCTTAACAACCTATCGCAAAATGTCATCACAACTTTTAACTTCGGCCAATTCTCTATCTATGGTTGACGATGAAGCTGATAGCTTATCACAGGGCTGGCGACTTATCACAAATGTCATCAGCTACACTTTGCCTCTATTTACTTTAGATTTCAGCTCATTTGCTTTCATTCTTGTTGGCTCTCTAACATATTAGCTTCTTCTGAAAAATCAAACATAAAACAATCAAAAATAGCAAAAGTTTCTTAAGACTTTTCAATTATTCTTAGTTAAATGACTCAAATTTGTTAGCATTAGCTCACACATCAACACCCTCAACTTAAAACAATTGTTTGTCTTCAAGCAACTCAGCACAACTAAGAGAGTACAAAGCAGATTTGGCAGTCAATCATCCATAGCATCTCAAAATACTTTCACCATCTCTAAATTCAATCAATTTAAGTATAATGAAGAACACCAATGCAACACATAGGAATCAAGATATGGCATCAATTCAGCTATAATAACCATGCATAGATCAGTATTAAACTACCCGAACAAGTTAGTAACTAGCAATGTAACCAGTGTGCCCTCAGAGCAAAGAAATCCCCCTCATCTCATATTAGGAATTATATATGTAACCATGGGGAAAATCAAAACACTCACTCTCAGAACATAGTTACAATCAGTATATGCCTAGTACCATAGGCTTTCCCTTATTTTCATTACCCAGATGTTCAGATAGGTCAGCCAGGATTACTATAGGACTTCTCTTAGGCTTGTAATGTAGGCTAGGGGCTGGTATGATATTCGATGGTATTTAAAGTAACTAAGCCTCCTTGACACTACACTCGCTTTTTGGGGTTTCACTCATTAGGCTTTCCCGCTCTTCTCTTTACTTGATCACAATTATTTAGGATGGGTGCAGTCTTTTCTCAATTACTTATTCTTTTTCATAATATTTTTCTTTTCTTCTGCACCCATCTTTTTATTCTTTTATTTTATGCTACCTTTCTACATACTCATTCTATATCACACACCCTTATGATAGCTACCCTCAACTTAGGCCATTTTCCTAAGTCAAGGTGCACAGGGTCCAAGGAGGATCAGGGCCAAAACAGGTTCATTATGATCTAAATGAGAAGATGACAGGTGTCATACAAAGAAATTGGCTAATTAGGCTCAAAACAGGGATCAAGGGATATGATAAACATAGGGAAGGTCATTTAGGCCAAAGTGAGCTAATATTAAAACGGCCTATGATCATTTCCTAATCCCTATCTTTCAACCAAGGTAAGACTAACCAGGCAAGTTCTGGCTTCAACATACAGAGAGGACTGAGTAATATCTCACATACACACTTGGCGCACCAGTGTATCGCACTCGACTACTTATTCAGTTCGTGAAGCTGTTTAGCAATGATTATTATGCTACTAGAACTAATGCCATACAAAGATGCATGGTGGTCACACTTCAATGCAAATTACTCAGTTTAAAGTAGTAGACCTACTTAAAGAGGTGTACAAAAATCAAAAAAATAATTCAACTCCATCAAGTACAAGTATTTCTCCTAGTTGACTACAAAATTTTACAACAAAAACTTTACCATACATCCTCAACTTAAAATCAAAGAAATTCTAAACTAAGGGTTAGAGTACACCTGGAATAGATCAATCCCGGGGGTCATGGGTTGCCTCCCATGCAAATCCTGATTAAACATCTCGGCACGACTCAGGTATCTCGATTACTTCAGACTTCATTGAGACAAATAGTAGTGACACTTTTCATTGATTCGTTTGGACCAATATAAAGTTTGACTCGTTGCCCATTTACCTTGAAGGTACTTCTGTCTTCAATTTCAAGTTCTACCACTCCAGATAAGTAGACTTGACTAACTCTAAAAGGACCTGACGACTTAGATTTAAGCTTACCTGGGAACAGGTTGAGTCTGGAATTGAACAGGATCACCAAGTCACCCTTTTGGCTCATTTCTCTATCCTCCAATCATGGAATTTTTTCATCTTTTCTTTTTACTGGTCTGCTCGTTCATATGCCCTGAGATGAAATTCATCCATCTCATTCAGTTGTCCCAGTCTTAGGTTTGTTGCCTTCTTCCAACTCAAATTAAGCCTTTAGAGTGCTCATAAGGCTTTGTGCTCCAGATCTATTGATAAGTGGCAAGCTTTTACATAGACCAGTTGAAATTGTGACATGCTAATGGGTGTCTGGAAAGCAGTCTGATATGCCCAATAGGCATCATCGAGCTTTTGAGACCAGTCTTTCCGACCAGCATTCACCGTTTTGGCTAGGATGGCTTGAATCTCTCGATTTGACACCTCCACTTGCCCGCTAGTTTGTGGGTGATATAGAGTAGATACTCTATGATGTTTCACCCTATATATTGATAACACCGCTCGAAATACTTTGTTGCAAAAATGAGATCCTCCATCGCTTATAATTATATGTGGTACTCCAAAGCGAGAGAAGATATTCTTCTTGAGAAAAGCATCAACCCTCTTTCCTTCATTATAGGACAAGGAAAATTTTTTAACCCATTTTGAGACATAGTCAACAATAACTAAAATATACTTCATCTCGTACGAGCTTACAAAAGGTCCCACGAAATCGATGACCCAGACATCAAACAATTCCACTTCAAGCATCTTAGTCAAAGACATTTATCTCTTTTGGAGATTGACCCCTGTCTCAAACATTGGTCGCATTTCAACACAAACTCATGGGCATCCTTGAACAATGTTGGCCAATAGTAGCCACTTAGCAGCACCTTCCTAGCCATTCGGTCACCTTCATGGTGGCCTCCAAATGGGGAAGTATGAAATGCCTCCAATATGCACAATACATCCACCTCTGGCACACATCTCCTTATAATGTTGTCAGCACATTGCCAAAAAGGATACGGCTCATCCCAAAAGTAATGTGTCACATCATGCAGGAATTTCTTCCTTTGATGGAAAGAGAGATTTTTTGGAATGACTTTACTCATAACATAATTTGCAAAATCATTTTACCCAGGAAATTTCTCCACCACAACAGCTAATATAACCTCATCAGGAAATGTATTATTTTAGTCCATTTCATCACTACTTTCTCACTTACCTTTCATTCCAGACAGATGATCTGTAACCTGGTTTTCACAGACTTTCGTATCCTTGACTTCAAAGTCAAATTCTTGTAGCAGTAATACCCATCTAATTAGCCTTGGTTTTGCATCCTTCTTAGCCATCAAATACCTCAAGGATGCATGGCTAGTGCAGACCACCACCTTGGTCCCAAGAAGATAAGCCCCAAATTTCTCAAAAGCATACACTACAACTAAAAGATCCTGCTCAGTAATGGTGTAGTTATTTTGCGCTCCATTTAGTGCTTTGCTAGCATAATATATTAGATAAACAATTTTTCCTTCTTTTGTCCTAATACAGCTCTAAGGGCAACACCGTTTGTATCACACATGATGTCAAATGGTTTTGACCAGTCTGGTGCAATAATAATAAAGGGCTCAACTAGCTTCTTTTTAAGGAATTCAAATACCTTCAAGCAATCATCATTATAGGAAAATTTCACTTCTTTCTCCAAAAGTTTGCAAACTGGATTTACAACCTTCGAGAAGTCTTTTATAAACCTCCGATAAAAGCTAGCATGCCCAAGAAAACTACGTACTCCCTTCACTAAAATGAAAGGTGGTATTTTCTCAGTAATTTCTACCTTGGCCCGATCAACTTCTATCCCTTTTGCTAAAATTTTGTGGCCAAGAACAATGCCTTTCTTCACCATAAAGTGGCATTTTTCCTAATTCAGCACCAAACTGAATTCAACACATCACTGTAAGTCTATGCTCAGGTTTGCCTGTAACACCTCAAATGAATCTTCTACCATAGAGAAATCATCCATGAATACCTATATGGTGTCTTCTACCATATCTAAGAAGATAGACATCATGCACCATTAAAAAGTGGACGGTGCATAGCATAGTCCAAAGAACAACCTCTTAAATACAAAGGTGCCATATGGACATGTGAATGTCATCTTGTCTTGATCTTCAAGAGCAATACAGATTTGGTTGTATCCATAATATCCATCTAAGAAGCAATACCATCCCCTTCCAGCCAATTAATCAAGCATTTGGTCCATAAAGGGAATCGGGAAGTGGTCTTTCAGAGTCCATGAATTCAGCTTGCGTTAGTCCATGCAAAATCTCCACCCAGTCACAGGCCTGAGGGGAATCAACTCATTCCATTCATTTACAACCATAGTTATGTCCCCCTTTTTGGGCTCGAATTAAACTGGGCTCACCCATTTGCTATCAGAAATAAGGTAAACCACTCCTGTATCCAACCACATAATAATCTCCTTCTTAACCACCTCTTGTATTATTGGGTTAAGACGGTGCTGATGTTTTATGGTTGGAATACAATCATCTTCAAGGTGTATTTTATGCATATAGATGCCAGGGGAAATGCCAATAATATCTGTGATGGTATATCCTATAGCTCTATTGTGCCTCAAAAGTACTGAAATAAGTGTGTTTACCTTTTTCTCACCCAGATCAACAAAAATAATACTAGGTAGCATGTTTCCATTGTCCAAAAACACGTACCGTAAGTGCCCAGGCAATTTTTTTAATTCCAACACCGATGGATCCTCAATGGATGGCTTCGCTGGTGGTATTGATCGATTAGCTAGGTCAAGGTCTATCTCTTTAGGAGCATAAGGATATGAGCCCATGCCTAACAAGGCACAAACAGTTTCTTCATACTTCTCAATGACTTCATGATTAAAGCTCATCAGAACTGTGGCTAAAGGCTCGGCGACAAGCTGCTTCTCTCTTGACACCTTCTGTTCATCCTTATAATACAAATCAACTGCTGAGAACAAACTCATTTATTCCTGCTACTTCAATGATTTACACACATCAAATCGGACCATTTTATCATTTATCTTGAATAAGAGCATATTCACTCTCAAATCAATTAATACTCTTTCGGTTGTGAGAAAAAGTCGACCCAAGATTATGGGCCCCTAAAAGTCCACCTCACAATCCACAATGATGAAATTTTTAGGGAATATGAATTTGGCTACCTTCACCAACACATCATATAAAATGCCAACAGGTCATTTTACTGACCTATCCGCCATCATGAGTCGCATGTTGGTAGGTGTGGGATTTCCCAGACCCAACATTCTATATACAGCTAGCGGCATCAATTTAATGCTTGCTCCCAGATCACATAATTCCTTGGCGAATTTCATAGTCCCAATTGTACAAGGAATAGTAAATGTGCCTAGGTTTGGTTTTGACTGTACCAAGGTCTTTGTAGAAATAGTACTACAATATTAGAGATTATCATCCAATTTGTAGCTCACAGTTCTTTCCTTAGTCAAAAGGTCCTTCATGAATTTAGCATATACTGGCATTTGTTCGAGTACCTCAACCAAAGGATCATTTATTGTTAATTGCTTAAGCATTGCCATGAATTTGCTGAATTTTACATCATCAACCTTTTTCTTCAACCACTGATAAAATGGAAGTGGTGGTCTTGGGATAGTTTTCAACACTACCTCCTTCTTCTTCTCTTTGTCTTTATCCAGAGCAACATCAGAATTATCCAGCTTCTCAGACTACACTAGACCTCTTTCTTCCGGTTCAACATCAATTACCTCATTAACTACAGGTTTGCCCACAGAAGGTCCAGGTAATATCTTACAACTTCAAGTGGTAATTGCCATGCATAAGCCATCATTTCACAAATTTTGGACCATATTACTTGGTAACATTCCCCTCTCCCTCTGGTTGAATATGCAGATAGTTGGCTTATATGCTGCTCTAACTATTTAATTGTGGTAGAGTGTGAGTGAACCAACTGACTGATGGATGTCAGATCGGTCTTTATGATGGTTACAACGGAGTTGGTAGCTTCCACTCCCTTCAACAACTTAGCCATCATGTCTTCCATGGAATTCTTTTTAGAACTTATTGAAGCAGCCTCACGATTTTTAGGAAGAACATATAGCCTGCTCCTGTCATTATTATTCCTCCAATTCCCTTAATCCCTATCTTTATAACCATGCTTATCATAGTAAGTCCGACCAAGATTCCCTTGTCTATTTCCTTAGAAGTCCCCCTGATTATAAATGTAGTTAACCTCTTCATCTGCATTAGCCTCACTTTTATCATAAGATCCCACAACTTTCACCTTTTTAATCTTGCCTGATAGAAAGTGCTTGGTTATTAAGTCCATCTATGTTTTAAAGTGAGCCATATATTTTTCACACTCCTCTTCTCTTTTGCGTTATTCCACAGTAATACCTATAGAAGTAGTGGGGTTGGCCACCACAGAGTCTCTGGTATGCCATGCCTGACTCTGTATGGTCATTCTATCCAGCATCTCTGAAGCCTTTGGGAATATAAGATCAACAAACGAACAATCAGCAGCATTGTCCATAATTGGCTTTGAAACAGAGTTAAGAACCCTGTACAAAGTCTCCATCAAATGTATGTTCATCATATTCTTGTTCGGATACTGTGTCAACTTCTTCTTGAATCTTTCCCATGTTTAATACAAGACTTTAGTCGGGAGCTGCCTAAAGTTATTAATTTTGTCTCACAACTTTACCATCCTAGAAGATAAAAAGAACCTTTCTAGGAAAGCTCCTTTCAACTGCCCCCAGTTAGTTATAGAATTAAGTGTCAGCTCATTTAGACATAATGTTGCCTCCCCATACAGAAACAATGGAAATAATCTCAACCAAATAGCATTCTAGACCACTCCTGGGTTATCAAAATATTTGCAGATGGTGACAAAATTCACCAGATACAAGTTCGGGTCATCCCCTGGAAGGCCACCAAATAACCCTTTCAGATTTAGGAGTTGAATCATAGTACTAATAATGTTGAATTTTTCCCCAGGTACCAACATTGGAGGAATAATTGCACCCATTGCACCTGCTCCATCCATTCCATCATCATCATCATTGATATCATATTGGACCGGCTAGCACTCTTGCCTTTCTCAGAACAGACGGTTCTATAATACCCAGATTATTTCTTAAGCCTAAATCTGTATTTTGAGTGGATATGTATGACTTCCAAAGTGATTGATGTTTAAACCACATTGTATTTCTCTAATTTACACTTTTTTCATGTATATCATTGAATAAGCTTTCTATCGATACCAATTTCATTGAAATCCGACATCATACGAGGGAGTTATAGCCGTTTAACTAAACGATATCGGATTACCCAGGTTTAAAGGTCAACCTGGCAGACCGTTAGGTCCCTGGTGGACCATCAAGCCAAGGAAGTGACTCTTTTTTCAGTCCATCGTGTGATGGCCAAGTTTATAGACAGTCAAGCGGGTCGTCAGGTCGAGACAGAATATCTCGTTTCTAGCCCTTGAGTGACAGACGACTTGGTGGACTTTTTGTTTCCTAAACCATCACTTCGAATGTCATGTCGAGAAAAAATGGTCCATATTTGGCACTTGAGTGATGGACAACTTGGTGGTCCATTAGTTTCTTGGCGGACAGTCACTTTGACCGTCATGCCAAAGAAAAACGTTCCAGTTTTGGCACTCGAGTGATGGATGATCTGGTGGACTATCAGCAGACTTGATGGACCGTCAGATCAACCATCACAGGCCTCGATCAGTGAATTTCAGCTTTTTAAAGAGGGTATTTTGGTCATTTTCACCCCATATGGTCTTATATATATATATATATCCTAGTAGAGAATAGCCATTCATTTTTCTCCTTTTCTCTTCCAAGAAACATCCAAAAATTAGGGTTTCTTCCAAAACCCAAAAATTCAATCTTCTTCCAAGAAATTAAAGGATCTTCCATGGATTTCTCCAAGTTTTTTGAGAATTAAGTTCCCCCAATTCAAGGACATCAAGAATCTTGGTTTAAAAGTGTGAGAAATAAGTTCTAAACAAGTTTCTACATCTCCAAAATTATAATCCAAGGTATGTGGGGCTTGAACAAGAACACTCCTTTCATTCTTGTGCCTAAAAATTTACTTTCTATTATTGATTTACATGATTTTGCAAGCGGGTTTACACCCAAATTTCTTTATTTATGATTTATGAGATTTGAGTTGAATAAGTTGGGTACTTATGATTATTTCACCATCATGTTTCTTAAATTAAAAATTTATTCAATGATTTATACATTGTCATTACGTATTGATGATTTCTAAACGATTTAAGACAAGTGTCATGAGTTATGCCTTTCCATGAGAAATTTGACTATTGAATATATATCGTTTTTTGAGATTGATATTTGAAAATGATTCAAAAATCAAATGTACTTGATGTTGAGAAAGATTGTGTTGAGTTGAGTCGAGTTAGGAATCCACAAGATGTTTATGATTTATAGATGAGATATATATTTATGTTTTGATCTTTATAATAGAACCATGAGTTGATATTGATTAAGGTGGATTTCCTAACGCGTTCTAAGCTGAGTCTACGAGAAGTATTTAGCACCGAGCGAGAAATGTGATATTTCTTCAAAACTACGTGCTACCATAGGCTTGATATTGATAATTGTGAGCTAGAGGCCTAATATGGGATTGTGATAATGAGATTGAGGTTGTACTCCCTGGAAAGAGTACGAAACCTCCACCAATATGGTTTTCGCTCCATAGGAGGGAAAAACGTTGGACTCCATGCGGCTCACATGGTGTAGTTATGTCGGTCTAACAAACTCCCACTTCCATAATGATCTAAGTACCATGAGTTACCGAGTAGATCTAAGTCTTGAGTCAAAGAGTTTGACTTGATTTAAATGATTTATGAGATTTATGAAGCATATGTTAATACTGATGACTTACGGAAATGATGTTTTAGATAATTCAAGCGAAGAGAGTTATTATTGTCACCATCCATGATTTTCTTATACATTTATGACATTATTTCAAACTTTGCATCCACCCCCACATACTTAGTACATTCCCAAGTATTGACTTTCATACTCTTTTGTATTCTATATTTCCTCATGATATAGGTTTAGGTGCTCAGTCTCAGCAGTGACAGAGATCTTTGAGTACCTTTATGTACATTTCTACAGTTGGTTAGTCCTCATGGTTTGAGGACCTGTATCTATGATTTTGTCTTATTAATAGACGGTAGCTACTTTTCAGTCCAGTAAGGGTCAGTTGGGGATCTGTCCCAATGGCTCCTCAGTCTTATATAGTAGAGGCTTTGTTAGACTAGTGTGCTAGTATGTACAGAGATTTCAGTATTTTGTTTGTACAGAACCGTATTACTTCGTATCTCAGCATATTCATGTCATGATTATTCTTTCCTACTTTATGATGATTCGTGTCGTAGGAAGTTCTGAAGGTGATAACATTCTTAGTAGGTTAGCTTGAGGCCACGTGTCGCCTTGAGCACTATGTGATATCTTGGGATAGGTTCACGGGGCGTTACAGGTTCCTGTGAACATTACGCCATACTGGTGTAGCTATTTGCACTACACGCCCTAGGTTACCAGAATTCAGCAACTCCTCATCTCCCAAATCTTCGTCCTCAAGATTTGGATGTCTTTCTTGTTGCCCAAAATTTTGCACATTCACCAGATGTCTAGCTAAGGCAGCCAATCTGTCAGCTTTTTGTTGTTCTGCCATTCTTCCAATTCATTGTGGTTCCTCCAAAACTTCTGGTACTTGGTATAAACTGATAAGATCCTAGAAATAAGCAAAAAAACAAATAAACGTAATAGCAGGAAACTTGAGTAACAGTCAATTAGCACACACAAACTTCAATTTTCAACCGTATTCCCCAGCAACAATGCCATTTTTGATAATGCTCAAACTACACCTCTTAATGAGAATATAAGCGATCGTTGTCAATATAAAATCCAACTAGGTTGGGGTCAAATACTATAGGGAATATGGTGTGAACGTAAGTCATTTGCGATTTAATCAACTAATGGTTGGATGTTTCCAGAAATAAAAAGGGTTTTAGTTAATAAGTAAATATTGGTCACTTTAGTTTAAATGTTTGTAATCAAGAGTTTATGAAAAACTAGAATTATGTTCACAAGGGATGTTGGTACTTGACAGATTGTACTAGTGGTTCAAGATTCTCGTGGTAGGTAGGAAAATAAGTTATCTTTATCGAAGTTATGCTTAAATGTGTCTCGACCTACTTAAGCATTTAATTACCTGATCCTCTCGGACATAGGGAATTTACATTCACTGCCAAGATTTTACCTCCGGCTAACCAACCTTGTAACAACATTGATTATTAAATGGAAGTTTAGTAATTCCAAGTCCCTGTTGATAATTTACTTCCCAATGTATTTGATTTCTTTATCAAGCAAATCAAAATAGGTGATATCTATCATTTGCAACCAACAGACAAAAAATAAAACATCAGAATTATCAAAAAGTCCTACCACCTTTAGAATATTGAACACTCAACACCTTGTCAAGACCTACCCCTAGATTCCATAATTCAGGTTAAAGGAATTTCGTTGCTCAAGACGTAATAATCGAAGTAACTAGATGAATTCATACTTTGAAAGATAAAATTACCATAAGTGGAATAATAACTAGTGAATCTTAGATTAGATCACAACAAAAAATCCAAAAATAATGATAATTCTCTTCAAAATAATTATTTTTCTAGCCAAGAAGTTAGAGAGAGAAAATATCAAAGTATCGTATATCAAAACTCAAGATTTTGAAATCCTAAGAAAACCCTAAACAAGGCTTTAAATAGTTCACCCTAATTATGGAAACAAAATAATAAAATTCAAAAATTCTTTGGATTAGGTGATGCCATTTGTGATTGCCTATCAGGAGGGTGATGACTTATCACAAATGTCGTCAGCTTCCTCTTTGCTTTGTACACTTGATGCCTAACGCTGACGACAAATGGTGATGACCTATCATCTCCTTGACAACTTATCACAAATGTCATCAAGGCTTTTCCTCAGATCTCATCTTCTGCCTTAGGCTGACGGCATTCTTGATGGCTTATCAGCTCATTGACGATCTATCA
Source organism: Capsicum baccatum var. pendulum (assembly GCA_030864225.1). NCBI lineage: Eukaryota > Viridiplantae > Streptophyta > Magnoliopsida > Solanales > Solanaceae > Capsicum > Capsicum baccatum. The sequence continues at coordinate 35,774,733 of CM061551.1, read as the reverse complement.
TAAAATGTCATCGCAGCTTTCAACTTAGGCCAATTCTCTGTCTATGGCTGATGATATAGTTGATAGCTTATCACAGGGCTGATAACTTATCACAAATATTATTAGCCACACTTTGCCTCTATTCACTTCAGATTTTAGCTCATTTGCTTCCATTCTTTTTGTCTCTCTAACATATTAGCTTCTTCTGTAAAATCAAACATAAAACAATCAAAAATGACAAAAGTTGATCAAGGCTTTGCAATTATTCTTAGTTAAAAGCCTCAAATGTGTTAGCATTAGATAAAACATCAACACATAAAAGTGTGGGGAAAAAATGCAAAAATATGAGTCACAGTATGACCAACAGAACGGTCGTTGGTGTGAGGCAACCCACCTTTCTAACTAAATTTTGTTGATTTTGTTATGATTTATTAAATGAAATGGAGCAAGTAAATGTTGGAGAAACTGACTTGCGGTGAAAATAATGAAGTTCAAAAAACAAAATGAAGAACAAAATACGTTAATGGACTTATTATCCTAAACTTCTAGTTAAAATACCTCTATGATAGAGCTGTGCTATGTTTATCAGTTTACAAATCCAAGCCACAAATAGAATACCTCCATGTCGGCAATGTGCCATAGAGCATAAAATCCATGATGAAAACATGCTATGCTAAGGTTTAATTTGAGAAAATTTTCATTAAACAACATTAGAAAAACTTTACCCAAAACCTAAATTTCTTTCCTTTTCCTTACCCTAGCCATGCCACATTTCTATTTTCTCCTAATCCTCAATGTACCATACCTCAAAATCTATAAAATCTCAATCTATTTTCCTCTCATGTTTTCCTCAAAAGTTATCATGACTTCTAGGAAATAAAAAGGAAAAATAGTTGCCTCCTTGAGAAGATAAAGAAAGTGAATGAGGGAGGGTGCTCATGTGCCACTAGCGCCACAAGTTCCATAAATCCAAAAGAAAAGGTTTGGTGCTAGAGGGATTCTTGGGGAAGGTAAGAAATTGTTGTCACATATATGGAATCACAATATTATTTATATAAATTATAGATAGAATTAACTTAGCAATGAAATAGCCCCACACAGTGTAAAGGATACAAAATTTGGGCTTGAGTTTTGTATTAGGCAAACCCAGAGATTGCAACCTTTATCTGATTTATGTGTTAAATGCAAATTGGGACACTGTAATTCACAGACACACAGTGAAAGTCTAAACAATTGAAGTGCACAAATTGAATGACATTTTAGACATGCTACATTCAATCTAGCATAAATAAAGATAGCTTAACAACCCAACACCATATACTGAGATTTATTATGTTTTTTAGGATTTAAAATATATGTTGAAATAAAGCAACTATTGAGAATACAAGAACCATCAAACACTATTGTATGATCATTATAACGCCCTGAATCTGGTACCCAAAATGCTACACGGTGCGCATGACCCCAAAGGATCACAAGCTAACCCATGACTGATATCTGTAAACTGAGAACTGAATAGTAGTAATAATATAATAAATGCAGAAACATGAACTGAAAGGCCATAAGGTTCAATACTAGTACATAACTAAAAAATATGGTATAACAATACCAAAATAACTGAGATAACTGTCTAACATAGTATCATCTGAAAGCCTCTAAACTGTCTGAATAGAGAGTGAATGGGATATTTCCCCAACTAACTCCGACTACTAAAATAAATTTAAAACCAAATTAGTAATGAAATCATCATGTCCTTGAAGGATGAGGACTCACTGCTTACTCTAGTCGTTGAACTGGGATACTACTGGTTCTCTAGAGCTCGTGCTTCTAAACCTATGGTATAAGACACCATAGCACAAATTCGTCAGTACTTTGAATGTACTAGTATGCAACTGAGGTAGGTTGAATGCAATACACTTTAATGCATGAAAAATACTAACTGACTGACTAAAATGAACGTGAAAATATATCTATGCATACATAACTGTAACTGAGATCATGCTAGGACTGAATACTAAGTTCAGACTATGGAGATTTACTAATAACATGGAATTAATGATATTTGAGGGACAGATACTATGTTATTAATACAGTAATAACTGTGTATGGTAGTTTTGATTATGAAGAATTGGTCTGGTTGACTGTGTCTAATAATCCTGAAGATGCATACTAATGATATGAGTTCTGATAACTGATATAACTGATCACATGAGTGACTGTATTAGATAGTCCTAAACCTGATAGAACTAGCTAAGTTTCGTACTATATCTGAGTAACTGAATCTGAGATTAGTCCTATCTAGCGGGTGATCTCTACATCTGATATATTGATAATGATTAACCATAGTTGAGATCAGTCCTATCTGCTGGGTGATCCCAGGGTTTATTTATAATGAAAAGGATGGACTGTATCTGATAGTCCTAAATCTATACAATTGAGCTAAATTGACTGTATCTGATAGTCCTGATTCTGTAACTAAAAATATAGGATGTATTCATCTAACCAACATGCCCTATACTAAGCTAACTGAGGTCCAACCTATAACTCCAGTTGGAAGGGTGTCAGTACCATACCACTTATAAAGAAAACTATTAGGGATTCAGTCCTTATCTAGTGGGTGAACCCTGGGATAAGTCCTCTATATTTAAATATGCTAATAAGTGATCCCTGAGTATGTTAGTCCTATCAAATAAGTGACGCATCTTTAATTTCTGAGAAAATTTCCTAATTTTCATCCTTGGTGCGTCACGGTGCAATCGTGTCGTGTCTCTGGAAAGTGACAAATAGGAAATTACATGGTGGCGTGACATGGAGCTATCGTGTTGCCTCCTTGTCTGTGACCTGGAAGTTTGGTGCGACTCACTACTATTATGGACCAACATTGGAAATTGATAATTTCCATTTGAGATATCTCCGCAACGCGCTGAAGGCTCAAGTAATACACTGTCTCACTAAAAAGGCTCTAACTCTTCACCCGAGTATTGGATTTGGACGAATTTGGTATCGATGGAAATCTTATTCGATTCCCCACATGATAAAAAGTAAAAATGTTGAAAATACCATATGTACAAATATTAATTCACCTTTCAAATAAAGCTTCTAATATTTTTGATAAACTTTTTAAGATAGTAAAATTATGAGGTATTACAATATATCCCCCTTGAGAACATTCATCCTCAAATGAGACTGAGTAAGAGGGGAAGAATACAAATTGACATACATACTAAACATTACTGGCTGGAATATGATTCCATTACTGACATGACTGATGGCTGAATATAACATACTAAACATGCATATCTGATGGATGACTAATAAGATCAATTCATTCATATTTGATGCATGGCTGATAATTGACTTACAAGAACATGCCTAAATATTATGATGAACTAAATTTCTCACAATGAGAATGCATGTCTAATACATAAGTACATGCCTGAACTGATATATGAATGCATGGCTGAATATGCAAGGTTACTTAGTACCATGTTTAAGATGAATACTGAACATGAAACTGAGTAAGACTAAGGAGAAATGTTATCTTAACCAGAAATGCTAATGAAACCAAGATTGTCTTACTAAACATGCATGAGCGGGAACATAAGAAACTAACTGAGTCTGGTCTGATATGTGACATGTGAACTGAACATCATGAACTAAACTGAACCTCTACATACCTAATCACAACTGAGGTTGGGACTTTGAGGGTCAATTTATGAGTACCCTGTGCTCTAAACTAGATTCTTTATGCAAAGAGAACTTAGTTTAAGGCATGAGAATGTTGGGAAATAATGGGGCATCTCCCCTTTGGGACACTATGTCCCTTTAAGAATGCTCACCTTACTAAGATACTGAGTGATGCATAGGGCATCCATGGACTAATTCATGACTGACTAACTAATGCTGAAAATCATAAGCTAAATTGAGAGCAAGAGGTCTAGCAATACATATCATGGGTATGAAGGACCTATAATGTAATTGAATCTATGTCGGGGGAATTTTCTTGATCATGGCGAGTCTGAAGAGCATAAAACCTGTTCTAACGTAGACCACTAGTAGTAATGGAAGTGTCGCCCTGCTGGCATAAATCTTTTCCCTTCTGAGCCATTACTCTACATTCCTATAGTGTATGGCTTGGCTTACCACATCCATAACATACCTGACTACCTACTCTATATACACCTAGGTGATTCTTACCATACCTTTCGCAAAGTAGATAGGTAAGTCTCCTATTATCACTATCCCGGGCCACAAATCCTGGAGACCCATACGAATATTATTCTCGAGCTTATGTACTAGTGAACTAGATGAAGATGCAGCCTAGACTGAAAATATATGACTATACTGATAACGGCTACCACCCTCTGACTTAGGTTGAGCACAACTAAAACCACATATCCTTTCCCTCTTATTCTGTTTTTCCTTTAACTTAATTTTTTGCTCTTTTATCTACTGAGAATGGGTCATAAGTCTGGCTAAAGTCATGTCAGTATTAAGCATACCAGATCTGCACTCATTAACCACGCTATGATTCACCCCTAACAGAAACTTACTTATCTTAGCCCTACTATCTGCAACCACGTGAGGGGCATATCTGGCTAATTGAGTAAACTTAAGAGAATACTCTTTCACTATCATATTTCCCTTCTTGAGGTTGATGAATTCTAGCACCTTGGCTTCTCTAAGCTCTAGAGGAAAGAATCTATCAAGGGACGCAGAAGCAAACTCTTCCCACTCAACTGACCTAGTATCGTCTGTCCTCTTTAACTTCCACTACTTGAACAAAGTATGAGTAACATCCAGCAATTCATATGCATCTAGATCATCACTCTCAATAGTAGTCACCCTCGTGATGTCAATAACCTTTTGAACTTGAACTAGGAATTCCTGAGGGTCCCCATCTTTCTTAGACCCAATAAAGGATGGAGGGTTCATTCGGGTGAAGTCCCAAATCCTGGCTACAGCTATATTAGCCACTAAGTTGGCCGAAACAACAGCTGGTCATTTATTATAAGTAGCAATTGATTAAGTAAGATTACTGAATGCGGGCTTGAATTCTACATTAGAAACATGTTCGCCTAAAGGTTCTTCAGGCTGATGGGTTGACTGATTCCTATCTCTTCTTTAAGGAGGCATATTCTCTAGAAGAAAGAGAGAAATAGATTAGACTGAAAGTTTAACTTTGAGCCTATGCTCACTAGCATGACATGTATACTGAAAGAATGGAAACTGTTCTGAAAATACCTCATAGCCTCCTGCACATAAGTGTGGTGCACATGGTAAATCCAGGAGTCTTTCGACCTATTCGAGGATTATTTCACTTTAAATCTTTCGAGCTTAAAGCGTATCTAACGGTACAAATTCTCTAAGAGGTTAATCCAGTTACGGCACTAACTTTTTAATAGGGGATGGGACCCTATTACCTTGACATTATCTCTTTTCCAGACATATAACTTTTCTTTCAAACAAAATGCTATACTGGCGTTATTCTATGCGTCTGCAGCCACAAAGAATTTAGATTAAGATGAAGAGAATAATGATATAGGCAGCATACGTGTCACGAACTCACAAACTCATAGCAATAGATAGTATCTCATATGGCTTCCATAACCCCAACAGAGAAGTTTAGTTACCTATGAGTGCGAAGGAAATCACAATAGACATTATTATTATACCACAATAAAGATCTCGTGTAGCAAGGTGTGGTATGGCGTTAGGCGTGACTTTCCTTGTAGAGTAACTTTTCTCTTGTTGCGGGAATTAAGAATTGAATAGATGAAAAATAATGTCAACAATGAATTAATAAAGAAAATTGTTTTGATGGATGGATGGATGGTGGATGGATGGGAATTGATGGAATGGTAGAATTGTGTGGAATGGTGGAATTGTGTGGAATGAATAAAAATCTCTAGCAAAATAGGGTATTTATAATACCCATATCCTATTCCTACTAAGCTAATAAATTACTTAACCCAATCCTACTAGGTTAATGTATCACTATCCTAATCCTAATAAATTACTGCATTATTATCCTAATCCTAATAGGTTACTGCTAGTCCCCAAAGTCTTTAGAAATGTTGTTTTTGCCCGGGACAGGTTTTCCATGCGTCACTTTTGGTCCTTGGCATCCAAGATTTCCCTTCCTTCTTTCGTGAAGCTTTCTTTGGCGTCAAGTTATCCATAAAATTTTGAAATCTGCATCATTTATACCTGAAAACTTGCTAATCATGTTCGTTTGCTCACCTACAGGAAAAAGGACTAAAAGTGCATGAAATATATAATTTGTCCTCAAAACTTAGCTAAAATATGGGTAAAATATAGCACTATAGGCGTGTAAATTCTCCTATCATCAACACCCCATACTTAAAGTTTTGTTCATCCTCGAACAAACTATCATGTCCATCTAAACATCAACTTAGGGTTTCACAGTAACCACACAAAATATTCATCAAGACAGGCATAGCAATCATTAACAAAGAGTAGTTGTCTGATCATTAGTAGAAATAATTTAACCTCTAACAGAGACTCGTGATGGTAGTTAATTCGTGTTCACAAGTTGAGGTACAAAGAATCATACACGACTACCCAAAACACATCAACCATGTGTGTCTCACAGTATATTACCCATAATCACTCACAAGTATAGTATATTTATCGAAACATGGGTATAAAATTATCCTTGCTCTCACTCTTACAAAGAATTCATATGCTGCAACTGATGACCATAGGCTTGCCCTTAGTGTAATGTTCAACTAAATGTCAGAATGCTAAGCTTAGGATCAAATAGGACTTCTACAGGTTGTAATGTAGGCTAAGGGACGGGTAGGACTATTTTGGCCAGAAATAGTGACTATGTTCCTACGCGCTTTAATACTTCACATTATGTCCTTAACACTTTTCTTTCAAACAACCTTTCTACCTTCTTTTATTCTACCACCCTTTTTCTCCTCTTTTGTTTTTCAATTTTAAGCAACTTTTCAGCTTTCCTTTCCTTTTTTTCATAACATACCTCTTATGATAGCACTTCTTTTTCATAACAAATTCAAGAACCAATGCATTCTAAAGCATCATACTTACCCAACTTTCTCTTATTTTGTCACATGACTTTACACTTTAAAGAACTTAGGAATTTGGATCAAATTATGGTCTTGAAAAAAATGGATTAGGCTTACATATGAGGTTGTCAAAGAAAATAGGCTAAAGGCTCAAAAGGGGTTAACTAGGATAATGTCCACGGGTAGGTAAAAAGAAGGTACACAAGTATAGGTTACCAAAGAAATGCCTAAATCATCTCCTAAACTTGCACTATTTATTTTTTCTTTACATACATACCAGGCAAGTTCTAGCATCAGCCACAAACATAGAATATACTATTATCTCACACACACAAGGCACATGGTCTACTTTATTGGGAGTAGTATAGACTTTTGCCCCAACAGATGAGGGAATTGAACCACACAATATCACATGGTGAGTCACAATTAGAGCCTAAACGTCTCAATAATCATGATTTTAGCATAAACTCTTGTTATAATCTCATGCTGCTTATTAGAATAATTTCATGCGAAGCTAAGTAAAAAAATTTTAACTACTAAAAAAAATGAAAAACGAAAAAACTAAAACAAACAAACATAAATAAATGCAAATGCGGATAAAGGAGTATAGCATGAAAATACCACCCCACAATTAGACGGGACACTGCCCTCAGTGGAAAATAAATACGAAGAACCTGGTTAGTCGGACTCATCCTCTATGTCTGGGGTCATACCCCCTTCATCGGAATCATCATCAGAGTCGTCATCCTCGGAAGTTCCTCATAAGTACCCCACTTATTTCCAAGAGTGCGTCGAGGTATTTGCAGCACGGAGGATTCACCTTGCTCTTTTCTTCCTCTTTTCTGGCCTCTTTGTGAAGTGGTTGCTTTTCTTGTCGTTTGGTGCCATTGTACCTAAGAGCTCAATAGAGTCATGTTAGCATCATCTCGGTGGATATGATCAACAAACAGACAATAGTGGCACCACCCCACACTTAATTTGTTGACACAAACTAATTAAGTGAATGTTGTTGATTACTCAGACTTCATCGACATACATTTAGGTGATATGTTCCAACCATATGTTCAGCGCAGTCATACTTTCATCTCATCTTACAATCCTTTTCGATTCTATTTCATGTAACCTTGACTTATGTTTTCATGTCTTGGACTAATGCATCAAAAACTACTACAAAGATATTGTATCAGTTTATGGCATAGAAATAATCATAACATCTTATGTTTGTAGTTAACCCTGATTTTCATCTCAATGAACAAGTCATTCAACGCATGCAAGCTTTCAAGTTACAAGATTATGCAATTATCTTGACCATGATGATTCCTTAAAAGTATGACAGTGTATCGAGATTAAATACAAGTTGGAAACAAGTCAAGATCATCCTTACGTATTCGTTCATTCACTTAGTTGTATCACAACACATCAACCACATTCAAATCACCAATACTACTTCAAGATTTAGCAATTCATAATATGCTTAGTAGTGTAGTACTTACGGAATATAAATGAAGAATAAAGTAATACTTACTTGGTTGATGACCTCGGATGATGTTCTTGCAAAGTAAAAGAGCAAAAGGAAATTTTTTTTGAGAGGATTTGGAGAGGTAGGCGGCGCTTATGTTAGGTTTGCAATGTGTTTTTGATCTAAGACTAAGTTTCTTATATATAGGGCAAGCTTGGGTCGGGTTTTGACCCATTTAAAATCAGATTTGGAGACCAAAAGTGACCATAGGCGGCGCCTAAGGCTTTGCCTAGTTGAGCAGAATGCCACAGCATAGGCCATGCCTAGTTGAGCAGAATGTTTTTGCATAGGCGGCGCCTTTTGCAACGCATTTGGTGACCATAGGCGGAGCCTTTTGTAAAGCATTTGGTGACTATAGGCGGCGCCTTTCACTTTACATATGAGATTCAGAGACAAAAGGCTTTAGCATAGGCGGCGCCTATGCTATGGCATACTTGGGCATGGGCGGCGCCTATGCTATGGCACACTAGATTCCGAGACCTTGGGCCATAGTATAGGTCTAGCCTTGTTCGTGGCCTAGTTTTACCTATGCCTAGCCTTGTTCGATGCCTATATTTTCATGAGCAATGCTCAATCCATAGCCTTTTGCTTCTTCATTCCTAACTTACCACCTTTACATATAATACGTCCAAATCAAAATTTGAAACCGATCTCCTCGTTTTACACCTCTTGTACCTACATTTACTCAAAAACAATAGAAACGATTAGAACGATGGGTTGCCTCCCATCAAGCGCCTTAGTTTTGGTTGTGGCACGACTCTTCTTTTTGGATTTTTATTTATCAAAAGCAAAACACATAATAGAACGAAAGAAAGAAGAAAAATGAAAAACGATGGGTTGCCTCCCATCTAGCGCTTGATTTATTATCGCGGCACGACATAGTTACCTCGAGTACTTAGACTTCGTCGAGATAGATGGGGCATCATTTTCTGAATGGATTCAGACGACGCTGATACTTACTTGTAGGCATGCAATCTTCTTTGATATGACTCTTGTGCATACATACCTCAGGGGAGATACCAATTATATCATCAATAGTCCAACCCATAGCTCTCATGTATCTCTTCAGAGCAGAGATGAGAGCCTCTACGTGCTGTTCACTAAAATCATCCACCACACTTTCCGGAAGCGTATTTCCATATCCCAAGAATGTATACCTTAGGTGACTTGGTAGCTCTTTCGATTCTAGCATTGGTGGTTTTTTAATGGAAGTCTTTGTTTTTTGTGAAGGTTGATTCGTAAGATCAAGGTTCAACTTCTTAGGAGCATGAGAATATGATTTTGTTCCTGTTAGAGCACAAGCAGTTTCTTTATGTTCTTCAGCCTCCTCACGCTCAAAATTCAACAGCACATCAGATAGTGAATCAACAATAAGCGGCTTTTCTATAGATAATGCTTTCTTATCCTCATAGGCTACAGAGAACACATCCATATCATTGGGTTGCTTCATTGCTTTGCATATGTCAAAGCGGACCACTTCGTCATTCAACCAAAACAAAAGCTCATTAGCTCTCATGTCAATAAGCACACTTCCAGTTGCAAGGAAAGGACATCCCAAGATTATGGGAACTTCAAAGTCCGCCTCACAATCCAGAATAACAAAGTCTGCAGGAAACATGAATGAAGAAACCTTCAGCAACACATCATTCAAGATACCCACAGGTCATTTTACGGACCTATCAGCCATCACGAGCCTCATATTGGTTGGTGTCGGATCGCCTAACCCCAACTTCCTGTAGATGGATAGTGGCATTAAATTGATGCTTGCTCCCAAATCGCACAATGCCTTAGCAAAATTCATAGATCCAACCATGCACAGAATAGTGAAAGCACCGGGGTCAGCCTTTTTCTGAACTAGTGATCAGGTAGCGATTGCGCTGCAGTGATGAACAGTATCCTTCAACTCATAGCTTGCTGCTCGCTTCTTTGGTCAGCTACTTTAACATATTCATGAATTTGCTGAACTTTGTATCATCCGCAATCTTCTTCAATCTTTGAGGAAAAGGTGGTGGTGGATAAGGAATTGTTTTCTCTACGACTTTCTTCTCCTCTTGCTTCTGTTTTTCAGCCTTTTCAGGCTGCAACATACTCAGTGTGACATCATGGACGTCGTGGGTGGTTTCTACGGTAGCTTCTCCATTAGCCTTATCATCAATGTACGCTACTTCGTCAACCACTTGCTTGTCTTTTGATGAAGTTTCCAGCACCTTACCGCTTCGGGTAGTAATAGCCATGCATAACCCATCATTCCTTGGGTTTTGAACAGTGTCGCTAGGTAAAGTGCCAGCCTTTCTTTGATTCAGTGCTGCCGAAAGTTGGCTCAATTTCTGCTCTATTTGCTTTATTGAAGTGGAGTGTGAGTCAACCAATTATTTCATAGAGGACAAGTCATTTATTACCTCCATTACTCCAGCGCTGGTTGCTTCCACTCCTTTCAATAATTTAGTCATCATATCTTCCATATTTCCAAAACCAGATGCAGTGGTGTCACGTCTTTCTGGGGGAACGTACAAACCACTATTATCATTGTTCTTCCAACTACCTTGGTCCTTGTTTCCAGATTTGTCATAGTAGTTTCGACCTTGGTTTCCTTGGGCATTGCCTCGGAAACCCCCCTGATTGTTTAAGTAGTTGGCTTCTTCTTCCGAATCAGATTCGTCTCTTCCTTTTAATGCAACAACTTTGACTTTTTTAGTCTACCCTGATAATAGATGCTTTGTAAGAAGATCCACCTGTGTTTTCATGTGCGCCATATCTTGATCACGTTCTTCTTCTCTTCTCCTTTGTTCAGCAGTTATGCCAATAGATAAAGTGGGGCTTGCCACCTCAGAATCCCTGGTATGCCAAGCTCTACTTTGCTTTGTCATCTGATCTAGCATATTGCTTGCTTGCCCAAAGGTGAGATCCATAAATGATCCTCCAGCCGCATTATCCACCACTGGTTTAGTTATTGAATTCAAGGCTCTATATAGTATTTCCATTAGGTTAACATTAGTCATGTGAAGGTTTGGGCATCTCGCTAGCTTTTTCTTGAACCTCTCCCATGTTTCATGAAGAGCTTCAGTTGTAAGCTGTTGAAAATTTGTGGTCTCATCTCTCAACTGTGCTCTTTTGGATAGCAGAAAGAATCTTTCTAGGAAAGCGTCTTTCAATTGCCTCCAATTAGTAATAGAATCAGGAGTCAGCCCATTCAACCATAAAGTTGCCTCCCCAGACAGAGACAATGGAAATAAGCGTAATCGAATTGCATTCTGACCAACGTCGGGATTGTCGAATGACTTGCATGTAGAAATAAAGTTGATCAGATGCATATTTAGATCATCGCCTGCTAGTCCACCAAATAATCCTTTGAGTTACAATAACTGAATCATGGTGCTCATGATGTTGAACTTGGCTCTGGGCGCTAATGGTGGAGGAATTATAGCTCCTGTGGCTCCGGCTCCATCAAGATCATCATCATCATCGCCAAAAGCTGGTTGCATAGCTCGGCGTTCAGGCCTAAACCTAGCTTGACGATCTCTTCTCTACATGGGTGCCGCCATCTCAGCAGTATGCCATGGGTTTAGTAGCTCCTCATCACCCAGGTCTTCATCATAAGGATTTATTACACGCCTTGGGTTATCAATATTTTGTTGCTGCACTTGAGCAGCCATCCTTTCAATTTCACGTTGTGCATCCATTGATGCACTGAACAAACCTGTATAAAAAAAAACAACAACTAAAAGTAAAAGTATGAGAATCTTTGACCAAAGGGTCTAGTAACTATCACAAACTTAGTTGACAACCGCATTCCCCGGCAACGGCGCCAATTTTTGATAACGCTTAATCTACAGCTCTCGTAGGAGTGTAAAGCGGTCGCTGTCAAATATAGAACCCAACTGGGTTGGGTATCGATCCCACAGGGAATAGCTTGGTCAACAAGTAAGCAAGGATTACTAGACTTTTAGTGCAAGTCTCGTAAAAAGGGGGGATTGTAATGTGTAACCACAATATTAAAGGAAAAACTGCAACGTAAAAAGAAAGAATGTTTAGTAGGTTGTAAAACAATGAGAATTGAAGAGTTGGGGTTATGTCCACCTTCTGAGTTTACGTCTCTATTGGCTATGAGTTATGTGGAATTCAGACATGCATGTGCTTATAGAGAATTGTATTCGATGGTAAATCCAGGAGTCTTTCGACCTATTCGAGGATTATTTCACTTTAACTCTTTCGAGCTTAAAGCGTATCTAATGGTACAAATTCTCCAAAAGGTTAATCCAGTTACGGCACTAACTTTTTAATAGGGGATGCGACCCTATTACCTTGACATTATCTCTTTTCCAGACATATAACTTTTCTTTCAAACAAAATCCTATACTGGCGTTATTCTATGAGTCTGCAGCCACAAAGAATTTAGATTAAGATGAAGAGAATAATGATATAGGCAGCATACGTGTCACAAACTCACAAACTCATAGCAATAGATAGTATCTCATATGGCTTCCATAACCCCAACAGAGAAGTTTAGTTACCTATGAGTGCGAAGGAAATCACAATAGACATTATTATTATACCACAATAAAGATCTCGTGTAGCAAGGTGTGGTATGGCGTTAGGCGTGACTTTCCTTGTAGAGTAACTTTTCTCTTGTTGCGGAAATTAAGAATTGAATAGATGAAAAATAATGTCAACAATGAATTAATAAAGAAAATTATTTTGATGGATGGATGGATGGTGGATGGATGGGAATTGATGGAATGGTGGAATTGTGTGGAATGGTGGAATTGTGTGGAATGAATGAAAATCTCTAGCAAAATAGGGTATTTATAATACCCATATCCTATTCTAACTAAGCTAATAAATTACATAACCCAATCCTACTAGGTTAATGTATCATTATCCTAATCCTAATAAATTACTGCATTATTATCCTAATCCTAATAGGTTACTGCTAGTCCCCAAAGTCTTTAGAAATATTGTTTTTGCCCGGGACAGGTTTTCCATGCGTCACTTTTGGTCCTTGGCATCCAAGCTTTCCCTTCCTTCTTTTGTGAAGCTTTCTTTGGCGTCAAGTTATCCATAAAATTCTGAAATCTGCATCATTTATACCTGAAAACTTGCTAATCATGTTCGTTAGCTCACTTACAGGAAAAAGGACTAAAATTGCATAAAATATATAATTTGTCCTCAAAACATAGCTAAAATATGGGTAAAATATAGCACTATAGGCGTGTAAATTCGCCTATCATCAATGACCCCGAAGGATGATAAGTTAACCCATGACTGATATCAGTAAACTGAGCACTGAATAATAGTAATAATATCATAAATACGAAAACATGAACTGAAAGGTCATAAGGTTCAATAATAGTACATAACTTAAAAATATGGTATAGCAATACCAAAACAACTGAGATAACTATCTAACATTCTATAGTCTGAAACCCTCTGAAATGTCTGAATAAGGAGTTGATAGGACATGTCCCCAACTAACTTCAACTACTAAAATAAACTTAAAACTGAATTAGTAATTAAATCATCATGTCCTTGAATGATAAGGACTCCCTACTAACTCTGATTACTGATCTGGGATGCTACTGGTTTTCTGGAGCTCATTCTTCTAAACGAATGGTATAAGACACCATATCGCAAATACGTCAGCACTTTGAATGTATAGGTATGCAAGTGAGGTAGGCTAAATGCAATAGGTTCATATGCATGAAAATTACTAACTAACTGAATAACATGAACGTGAGAATACATGCATGCATACGTAACTGTAACTAAGTTCATGCTAGGACTAAATATTAAGTTTAGAATACAGAGTTTTACTAATAACATGGAATTAATGATATCTGAGGGACTGATACTATATTACTAATATATGAATAATTGTGTCTGATTATGAAAAACTGATCTGGTTGACTATATCTGATATTCCTGAAGATGAATACTGGTGATATGAGTCTGATAATTGATATAACTAATCACATGAGTGACTATATCTGATAGTCCTAAACCTGATGGAACTAACTGAATTTCATACTGTATCTGAGTAACTGAATCTGAGATCAGTCCTATCTTAGGGGTGATTTCTATATCTGATAATATTGATACTAATTGACCATAGTTGAGATCTATCCTATTTGGTGGGTGATCCCGGGGTCTATCTATAATGATTAGGATGGGATGTATCTGACAGTCCTAAATCTATGCTACTGTGCTAAATTGACAGTATCTGACAATTCTAATTCTGTAACTAAAATTGTGGGATGTATTCACCTAACCGACATGCCCCATACTAAGCTAACTGGGGTTCAAACTGTAACCCCAGTTTGAAGGGTGTCAGTACTGCGCCACTGGTAAAGAAAACTGCTAAAGAGTTAGTCCTAATCTTGCGGGTGAACCCTGGTATCATTCCTATACATTTAAATATGCTAATGGGTGATCCCTGAGTATGTCAGTCCTATCTAATGGGTAAGAACTCGTTCCTACACTGGCTATGTAGTTCTGAAACTTAGGGATATCTTCTATACATGTCAGTCTTATCTAGCGGCTGAGTCTACATCCTTAGGCTCGCTCGGTGCTGAATCCTACTCCCATAAAAAAGACACTAAACTGATTAACTGAACTGAGATGATTTTAATGGTATTGTTTAGCAGAGCGAAACTAAAGTTACTAAGATCCGTTGACTGATAGAATGTATTGAGTTCTGAGGACTGACTGAGAGTACTGAGGTTACTATGAATGAATGGGAATACTGAGGTTGCTGAGACTATTGAGTACTGAGATCACTGAGATTACTAAACTACTGAGATTACTGAGATTTCTGAGATTTTTGGGTTTTCCTGAGTCACATGACTGACTAAGTTCTATGGATCATAGCTTGACTGAGAGTATCTTGAAAACATGACATGGCTCTAGGCACACAGCTAAATTGTCGGGTATAAGTACTCCCAGGACACGATGGAAAGAAACTGACATAGCATGACTTATATGAACACATGACTAACAACACAATTCATAATTCATATGTTGAAACACCTCATCAAACATGTGGTATGCATAAACTTGTATAAATATGGGGATTTCATAATATCAGGCTAGTTGGTCACTTTTCCTTCATATAGGCATCTAATCAAGCACACGGTAGGCATATCATATGTAGACAACATTATACAACAATCAAAATCATGATTCATATCTAATTTCATCATCCAAGGGTATTAATCCTAGGTTTACATGAATCTACATATTTACTAGTCAATTCCATATAAAATTTATCACCAAACATGGGTTAAAACTCAATTGGTCATTATCAACTTGAGCAACACAAACCCAACGTGGAATTCATACAAAAATCCATCAACTTGAATTTGAAAAGATATTCTTGGACTTGATGGTCAAAAAGAGTCCATGAATGAACACTATACATACCTGGGATGTTATTTCTTGAGTATTAACGGTGAAACCTTCTTGAATTTAAATCCCCAATAGAAACCCTAACTTGTTCTTGAGAGAAACTAGTATATTTTGGATAAAATATGACTGAATCATGTGTTATAGGGTATATATAGGGGTGGAAAATTGATCCTTTTAACCCTGGATGTATTTTTAATTTTTGAGAAAATTTCTCGATTTTAATCCTTAGCATGACGCGGTGCTATTGCGCCGTGTCTCTGGAAAGTTACAAATAGGAAATTACATGGTGGTGAGATGCAAAGATATTGTGTTACCGCCTTGTCTGTGACCTGGAAGTTTTGATCTACGTGCCACTATCATGGAGCAACTCTAGAAATTGACAATTTTTATTTGAGCTATTTCCACGATGGACTGAAGGCTCAGTTGATACATTGTCTCACTAAAAAGGCTCTAACTCTTCACCCGGGTATTGGATTTGGGCGAATTTTCATATCGATGGAAAGCTTATTCAATTCTCCACATTATAAAAATTAAAAAAATTGAAACACCACTTATAAAAAATATAATTCATCTTTCAAAGAAAGCTTCTAACATTCCTAGGAAACTGTTCAAGCTAAGAAAAGTATGGGGTATTACAATATCTTCTCTTTGAGAACATTCGTCCTCAAATGAGACTGAGTGATAGGGAAAGAATAAAAATTGACATACATACTGATGGCTAAATATAATATACTTAACATACATATATGATGGATGACTAATAAGCTAAATTCATGCATATCTGATGCATGTCTGCTAAATGACTTATGAGTACATGACTGAATATTCTGATGAAATAAATTTCTCGCAATGAGAATGTATGTCTAATGCATAATTACAAGCTTGAACTGATATATAAATACATAGCTGAATATACAAGGGTACTTAGTACCAAGTTTGTGATGAACACTGAACATGAAACTGAGTAAGACTAAGGAGAAAGGTTATCTTAACTAGAAATGCTAATGAACCCAAGATCGTCTTACTTAACAAACATGAGCAGAAACATAAGAACCTAACTGAGTCTGGTCTGATACGTGACACACGAACTAAATATCATGAACTGAACTGAACCTCTGAATACCTAGCCCACAGCTAAGGTTGAGACTTTGAGGGTCAACTTGTGAGCACCCTCTACTCTAAACTGGATTCTTTATGTGAAGAGAACTTAGTTGAAGGCATTAGAACGTTGGGGAATAATAGGGTATCTCCCCTTGGAACACTATGTCCCTCTAAGAATGCTCACCTTATATAGATATTAGGGTGATGCATAGGGCATCCACGAACTGATTCATGACTGAATAAGTCATGCTAAAAATCTTTAGCTAAAATGAGAGCTAGAGGTCTAGAAATGCATATCATGAGTATGAAGGACCTATAATGTACCCGAATCTATTCCGGGGGAATTTTCTTGATCATGCCGAGTCTGAAGAACATAAAACCTATTTTGACACTGACCACTAGTTGTACTAGAAGTGACGCCCTGATGGCGTAAATCTTTTCCCTTCTGAGCCGTAAATCTTTTCCCTTCTGAGCCCTTACTCTACATTCCCGTAGCCTATGGCCTATCTTACCACATCCATAACATACCTCACTGCCTGCTCGACATACACCAAGGTCATTCTTACCATACCTTTCGCTAAGTGGATAAATAATACTCCTGTTCTCACTATCCCGGGCCTTGGATCCTGGTGATCCATCACGACTGTCATTCTTGAGCTTAGGTACTGGTACACTTGATGAATATGGATATGGGACTGAAAATATATGACTATACTAAGAATGGCTACCACCCCCTGACTTAAGCTGAGCAAAACTGAAACTACCTGTCCTTGCCCTTTTCTTCTGCTTTTCCTTCATCTTAATATTTTGCTCTTTGATTTCTTGAGAATGGGTCATAAGTCTGGCTAAATTCATGTAACTATTCAATATGGCAGATCTGCACTCATTAACCACGCTATCATTCACCCCTGAAAAAAACTTACTCATCATGGCCCTACTATCTGCAACCATATGAGGGGCATATCTGGCTAATTGAGTAAACTTAAGAGAATGTTCTTTCACTATCATATTGCCCTACCTAAGGTTGATGAACTCTAGCACCTTGGCTTCTCTAATCTCTAGAGGAAAGAATCTATCGAGGAACGCGAAAGCAAACTCTTCCCACTCAATTGATTCGGCATCGCTGTCCTCTTTCACTTCTATTACTTGAACCAAGTGTGATCAACATCCTGCAACTGGTATACAACTAGCTAAGAACTCTCAACAGTAGTCACCCCCATGATTCAATCACCTTCTGAACCTGATCTAGGAATTCTTGAGGGTCCCTATTTGACTTAGACCCAAGAAAAGATGGAGGGTTCATTCAGGTGAAGTCCCGAATCCTGGCTGTAGCTGAATTGGCCACTGGGTTGGCCGGAACAAAAGCTGGTCATTCATTATGAGTAGCAACTGACTGAGGAAGAGTAGTGAATGTGGCCCTGAACTCCGCATGAGAAACATGTTCGCCTACAGGTTCTTCGGGCTGACTAATTCCCGTCTTTTTTTAGGAGACATATTCTGTAGAAGAAAGGGAGAAATGGATTAGACTGAGATTTTAACTTTGAGCCTATGCTCACTGGCATGACATGAAAACTGAAAGAATGGAAACTATTCCAAAAAAACCATATAGCCTCCTGCACATAAGTGTGGTGCATAACATACATATGTACAAGACTCTACTAGATATAGATTTTCAGACTTCCTAGGACACTATTCAACCTTAGGCTAAGATACAAAGTTTTTAACGCCCCTAATATAGTACCCGGAATGCTACATGATGCCCATGACCCCGAAGGACCACAAGCTAACCTATGACTAATATCTATAACCTGAGCATTGAATAATAGTAATAATATCATAAATGTAGAAACATGAATTGAAAGGCCATAATATTCAATACTAGTACATAACTAAAAAATATGGTATAACAATACCAAAATAACTAAGATAACTATCTAACATGCTATAGTCTTAAAGCCTCTAAACTGTCTGAATAAGTAGTTGATGGGACATGTCCCCAACTAACTTTGACTACTAAAATAAATTGAAAACTGAATTAGTAATTAAATCATCATGTCATTGAAGGATGAGGACTCACTGCTAACTCTGATCACTGATCTGGGATGCTACTGGTTCTCTAAAGCTCGTTCTTCTAAACCAATGGTATAAGACACCATAGCGCAAATACATCAGTACTTTGAATATATAGGTATGCAAATGAAGTAGGCTTAATACAATAGGTTTATAAGCATGAACAATACTAACTGGCTGACTAACATAAATGTGAGAATACATGCATTCATACATAACTGTAACTGAGATCGTGCTAAGACTGAATATTGAGTTCAGACTAATTAGTTTTACTAATAACATAGAATTAATGATATCTGAGGGACTGATACTATCTTACTGATATATGAATAATAGCGTCTGATAGTTCTGATTATAAAGAACTAGTCTGGTTGACTATATCTAATATTTATGAAGATGAATACTGGTGACATGAATTCTAATAATTGATATAACTGATCAGATGAGTGATTGTGTCTGACAGTCCTGAACCTGATAGAACTAGCTAAGTTCCGTACTGTATCTGAGTAACTGAATATGAGATCAGTCCTATCTAGCGGGTAATCTCTACATCTGATAATATTAATACTGATTGACCATAGTTGAGATTAGTCTTACTGGTGGGTGATCTTGGGGTCTATTTATAATAATAAGGATGGACTGTATCTGACAGACCTAAATCTATACTAATGAGATGAATTGACTGTATCTGACAGTCCTAAGTCTATATATGTATTCATCTAACCTACATGCCCCATAATAAACTAACTGGGGTCCAACCTGTAACTCCAGTTGGAAGGGTGTTAGTACCGCGCCACTAGTAAATACAACTGCTGTGGAGTCAGTCCTAATCTAGTGAGTAAACCCTGGGATCAGTCATATACATTTAAATGTGTTAACGGTTGATCCCTGAGTATGTCAGTCCTATCTAACAGGTGACAACTTATTCCTATGCTAGCTACGTAGTTCTGAACATAGGGATTTCTTCTAGAGATCTCAGTCCTATCTAGGTGGTGAGTCCCCATCCCTAGACTTGCTTGGTGCTGAATCCTACTCCCATCTAAAAGACGCTGAATTGATTAACTAAACTAAGCTAATTCTAATGGTATTGTTTAGCGGAGCTAAACTTAATTTACTGAGATCCGTTGACTGACGGAATATACTGAGTTATGAGGACTGACTGAGAGTACTAAAGTTACTGTGATTGACTGGGAATACTGAGGTTACTGAGGTTACTGAGATTACTAAGTACTAAGATCACTGAGATTACTGAACTACTCAGATTACTGAGATTTATGGGTTTTCTTGAGTCACATGACTGACTAAGTTCTATGGATCATAGCTTGACAGAGAGTCTCTTGAAATCATGACATGGCTCTAGGCACACAGCTAGATTATTGGGTATAAGTACCCCTAGGACACGATGAAATGAAACTCACATAGCATGACTTACATGAACACATGACTAACAACACAATTCAAAATTCATATGTTGAAACACCTTATCAACCATGTGGTATGCATAAACTTGTACAAACAAGGGGATTTCATAATATCATGCTAGTTGGGCAATTTTCCTTCGTATAGGTATTTAATCAAACACATGTTAGGCATAAGATATGTAGACAACATTACACAACAATCGAACATCATGATTCATATCTTATTTTATCATCCAAGGGTTTTAATCCAAGGTTTACATGAATCTACATCTTTAATAGTCAATTCCACATAAAATTTTTCACCAAACACGGATTAAAATCCAATTGGTCATTATCAACATGAGCAACACAAACCCAACATGGAATCCATACAAAAATCCATACACTTGAATTTGAAAAGAGATTCTTGGACTTAATGGACGAAATGAGTCCATAAATTAATACTATGCATACCTGGGTTGTGATTTGTTGAGGACTGACAGTGAAACGTTCTTGAATTTGAATCCCCAATAGAAATCCTAGCTTGTTCTTAGGAGAAACTTGAGAGAAACTAGTATATTTTGGATAAAATATGATGTTATAGGGTATATATAGGTGTGGTAAATTGATTCTTTTAACCTTATATGCATTCTTAATTTCTGAGAAAATTTTTTGATTTTCATCCTTGGTGCGACATGGCGCTATCGCGCTGTGTCTCTGGAAAGTAACAAATGGGAAGTTACATGGTGGAGCAACATGTAGCTATCGTGTTGCCGCCTTGTCTCCGACCTGGAAGTTTGGCTTGATGCACCACTATCATGGAGCAACTCTATAAATTGACATTTTCCATTTGAGCTATCTCCACGATGCGCTGAAGGCTCAGGTGATACACTGTCTCACTAAAAAGGCTCCAACTTTTTACCCGGGTGTCGGATTTGGGCGAATTTGGTATTGATGGAAAGATTATTCGATTTCCCACTAGGTTTATAGATATGGATTTGGAGGATTATTGACGAAGTTCTTGAGAAACCACAACATTGAGAAGGAGGCATCAAACTACAAACCACTATTGAAGTTGTGTCCTATAGATGTAACCAAAGCTAAGGCTTCTGCCATATTTCTCACACCTGTTTTGACATAAGCTAAGGGACATGCTTATTGTTATTATTATTTTAATATGTATATGATTGGATTAAAGATATTGCAGTTAAGGATTAGATCTAGACCAGCTACCATGGATGACTATGGAGAGTGGAACTAGATTAATAACTTAATGACTATGGTAGCGTGATATACAAGATTAGGCTAGCTTTCATGGAGATTAGGGAAGATAATGTGGATACCACTGAGGAAAGATATTGAGTGTACTCGATATTGAGTTTAATAATGATGTAGAGGTTGATCCTAGCTTAAGTGATGATGCCTGCGTACTCGATGAGGATGATTAAATGAAGCACTGATTAGAGCATTTTAAAAACCTAAATCTTGTTCCTATTTTTATTTATTGTAAGCAATAGGTATAGCGATATATTTTGAGTATGTCTTGGGAGAATAAGGTGATGAAGAATAGTATCTTTAAGATTGAAAAAATTAATTTTCTTAAAGCGCATAGGGATATAGTCAAAGTGCATAGAGATAGTAGTCATCACTAACCAAATGGTTCCTACCCTTTCCTTAGCTAACATTGCAACCATAAAAAGTACTTTTGATCCTACACTTCATTGTTTTATTTGATTGAATAGTATACTATGGACAAGCCTATGGCATGTTATGTATGTCTGAAACTTTCCTTGGATTAATAGCGAATTTAGTTATGATTATCACCCGATGTAAGAACATGTGTAGTTTATATGAGAGTAGGGACACCACATACAAGTAAGGGAACAGCGTGGCGAGAATTGGTGAAATAACAACTTTGTCACAAAAGTTCAACAATATTGACCTTATTTTTTCTTGAAGAGTGATACTACTAGTTGTAAATATGCTTGCTTGAATGAATTGATTATCATGACTTAAGTATTTAGCAAATCCTACTATAAATGGTCTAGTTCAATTGGTGATGTTAAGGCTTAACTCAAGTAAAGAGATATAGAGGAATTGTTCGCAGATGGACAAGGTTTTAAGTATGGAGTGGTAACCTGTGGTGAATTTAAATATCTAGATATTTTTTCATGACCATATTTTGGTTGAGTTTAAGAACAATTTGATTTATACTTTCATGTATTTTGAATGACAATAGTGTCCATGATTAACATACATGATTAAGAACTTTGTGGTTTAAAATGTAATTGAATTGGACCAATATTAAGAAAAATTACTAAAGGTCGGACCATTGGAAATTTGTTGATTAAAAAAATGGTATATGAAGTCAAATGCTTTCCAAGAAGGAGATTTGGTGCATCCAAACCCACGCCACAGTGAAAAGCAACGAAGTTGGAAAAAATTACAAACCTAAATAGTGCACACCTCCATGTTGCAGGCGTGGCATACTACCCCCAATACTACGATGACGCCCTGTAATGTTGTCTAGAGGACGTGATCACTTGCATTATACACTGATGGGTGTTTTAGCTACTAATTTTCTATACTAATATAAACAAGACAAATAGAAAAATTATTGAGTTATCAAGTATATTTTTTTGGAGCAAAAAAACAAAAAGAAGCTTCTTCTTAAGGTTTATTTCACCACTCCTTCATCTAGTTTAATTTTTGTATTAATAAATTATATTTTATGGTTTGTTTGTGATTATGACCGCTTAAATACACTTTTTCTGGGGTTGAGGCCAAAGGGATGATTGTATTTCATGATCTTTGTTCATTTTAATATTTTTTTTATAATATGGGTTTTTATTTATTCTTGTTTTACTATTTTAGTGTCTGTCAAAAATTATATATATATATATATATATATATATATATATATATATATATATATATATATATATATATATTGTAATACCTCATACTTTTTCTAGCTTAAATTCGTTCCTAGAGTATTAAGAGATATCTTCCAAAATGAGTAATATTTATATTTATTCCATGTGAAATTTTCAAGATTTTGACTTTTCATTGTGTGAAAAATTGAATAAGCTTTCGGTCGATACCAAATTCGCCCAATTCTGACACTCGGTGAAGAAGTTAGAGCATTTTTAGTAAACCATTGACCACTTGGACTCTCAGCGCATCACGGTGAAGGAACAATTCATAATTGTCAATTTTAGTGGACCTCCGAGATATTGACGCATCACGGAGAGGTCCAAATTCACATTTCTCATAATCCAGTAGAACAACGCAATATTGGCATGTCGCGCCAGTGGAAAAAATGACATTCCAAAGGGGCACTGCGATGGTGGTGCGTTGCGGAGTCTGCCCATTTTCCAATGGTCCAATTTTCAGTGAGCCACCGCTATAGTGGCGCATCTTTATCAGTTCGATTAGAAGTTTAAAGAGGGTATTCTGGTCAATCCTAAGGCCCCAATCCGTCTTAAACATAAGATTAATCATATTTTCAAGCAATTTTGCTAATTATTCATCATTCTCTTCAAAAGCAAAAACCTAGAAACCAAAAGCCCCTTCTCCAAGAAATTAAATTCCACCATACATTCTCCATGAAAGCTTTAAATTGAAGATTCACAAGACAAGATAGTCAAGACCTCATCTTTAAGAAATCAATTAGGAATCAATAACTCAAGATTCTTCATCTAATCATCTACCAAGGTATGTGAGATTCTTCAACAAGGATAATCCTTTCATCCTTGTGCTCAAAACTTATTTTAAATTTCAATTTTACTGAAGTTTATGTGATTTTCCATGAAACTAAAGTTAGGGTTTATGCCCATTATTGTTAGTCACAAGTTTATGATATTTCCATTGATTTAGAAATTGAATTACTTTATTTTGTTCATATCTCCATGCATATTACTGAAATTTCCAGATTTTGAGTTGTTTTATCAATATTGACATTATAAAAGGATGATTATTATGATGATTTAACATGAGATTAAGCATGGATTATCATACCAAGATTTAATATTACTATTCCAAGAAAGATGATGCTTTAACCATCTTATGAACAAATTATTCTCAATTTTTAGAAAAATCTTTGATCTTTCGATCATTGGTTTAGCTTTGGAATCCACTATAGATTATTACAGTTTACAAAACTCAGATTTACTCAGATAAAAGCATAACTGATTTTTATATGAATCCTTATGCTAGTTTTAAAAACTTGATTTCCAATGGTTTGAGCATACAAATTTAAAAAGGGAGTATTATTTAGCACCGAGCCGGAAGTATGGGATTAGCGTTCCCTATCTTCCACAGAACTACGAAGAAAATGTAGGTACATATTATCAGATTTTCCCATTTTTATATGGATGATAGTTTTAGCTTGTGATAGTTCACATGGATTAGGTTATACTCCCTGGCAAGAGTATGACACCTCTCACCAACATGAGGTTTCTTCCGTAGGAGGTAAAGACATTGGACTCCATGTAGCTCACATAGTTTATTACGGTTAAGAGAACAACCCTAACAGTAAAAGATTTCAGAAAAGTTTTATAGTATCTCCCTAATAATAAAGACTTTCAGAAAAAGATTTATCGAAAAAGATTTTTGAAAAACTAAGTGTTAAGGCTAACAAAATTTACTCAAATTATGCCTTACAGAAAGATATTTGCTACAAACTTCAGCTTTCATATTTCAGATTTAAAGAATGAGTCCTTTCCACACTAGATAGTATTATTGAAAGGGAGAATACAAGTGCAACTATTAGAACTAAATGTTACGTCTCACAATATTTATAAAGTACGTTTTATTTCTCATTGCTACATATTTCAGTATTTTAGACATTCCAGCTTATGTGAGTCATTTAAATTTAGCATGCATTTTTTTACAAATTATGATGATGAGATAATGTTTACTTATGCATTTCAACCCCATATACTCAGTACATCCTCAAAGTAATGATCCACATATATGTTTATGTGCTACATTGTCTCATAATATAGGTATCAGCTCAGTTGTGGCACACATACTATATTCAGACAGTTTACAGATTCCAGCCAGCATATGATGAGTACTCCTACTTTAGGGACTTTAGTTAGATGTTATTGATGTACTTTATTTTCTATTTAATATGTATTTATTAGTGATAGTTGGAGTCGCATCCCAGCTATATATTGCCAGTATAGTAGATGCTTCACAGATGTTAGTTAGAGTTAGTTATGTAATTTCATTTCCATTTTTCAGACTTTATTATAATGTAAAATGGTATTAGTATTGTATTTTTCACAGATTCCATCATTTTTATGTTTCCGCATAGCAAACTCAGTCATTTATGCATATTTTATAAGTTGCTTAACAGTATGCCAGTTCATGGGTTAGCTTGGAACCACTTGTGGTCCTAAGCACTGTGTAACATCTCAGGACAGATTTTTGAGGCGTTACATATATATATATATATATATATATATATATATATATATATATATATATATATATATATATATATATATATATATATATATATATATATATATATATATACGTACATACATATATATATATATGTATGTATGTATATATGTATGTATATATTTTCTTAGGGTTAATTCGAAAGGACAATCACCAGAATAATATAAAGAATATAAGGGATGAGTTATTTTCTTTAACATGTTTTATAGATTTGATTAGCATTTAGGGTAGAAATATACCTAAAATGCCTCATTTGACTTAAGAAAGGGATGAAATAACCTAATTAATAGATTAGGTTGTTGCATTACCACTCAACTATTGAAGTTCAAAGGTCAGTTTTGATAAAAGGTTAGAGTTTCAGAAGACCATAGTCATACCATTAACCTCATAAATCAAAATCCCGATAAACAACCTAACTAATGAGAGAGTGATGTTATACAAGATTACAAATCTTACCTTAACTCGGAAATCTCTCTAAAATATCGATTACAACACTTTTAATCATTTCACTACTTAATTTATTATTCTTATACTTAGAATTACAGAACACTACATATTACGTGGTTATCACTGCACTTGTCTAAAATAACAGTATCAATTGAACCACGAAAATACTTAAAACAAAAGTCAGTACGTATTTGATATCCGACGCGAAAGAGCTTCTATATTATTTGTATGATCATGTGCACTTACATCTATGGTATACTGTAACTTACAAGGCATAATGAGGTATATAATGAACAAATAAAGAGTTGAAGGTTACAAAATTTTCAAGAAAATTGATGGCTAAATTCGGCCACCAATTAACTATGAAAGAAAGTTACTTAAATGCAGCAAATTAACTACCAAGTCTCTTTGCCACTACCTGACGAAATTAAAGTGGCATAAATTGTCATTCAAAACAAGAGAATTGGTTGACAATTACCGTGTTCTGCAACTAATGGAGCTGACATGTAAGCCTAACATTCTGCCACCAAGGAAAGTAGCAATTAAGCCAATAGAACAAAATAATCATGATACAATTTAATAAATATTAAAATACTCAAAATACATCAACTTTCACTTTGTTTGTAAAAATATAGCTCAAGGGAATCTCCTAGTTCAATTGTACTCACCCATTTATAGCATGCTAATATCTTTTACAAAGTGGTTACCCATCTTAAGGTGGTTAATTAGTTGACAGTGTGTCCACTTACCTACACGTCCAGATTGAGGGGAGTATTATGACTCACAAGTCTCAATAAATTTGGATTATACATATGCTTGGATTGCAGAGTCCTTATGTACTTAGTTAACATAAAAACACTATTATAAATACTAATACAGAGCTCCTCAAATGTTGAGTCTTTCATAACTTTTTCTGTTGTATACACGTACAGTTTATATATATATATATATATATATATATTATAATTTGAATAGAGACGAGTATAATCCACGGAATCTGTACTGAATGTAGCTTATTTAAATCATGGGTGTAATTTTAACTCCTTTGATAACAAGACCTGTTTTCTTCTCTTTCTTTTCATCGAGATGAAACTGCATTTCCCCGGAGGGGATAAATCGTGAATTCATGAATTCCCCAGCTAAAAGTTCAAATGGTTCCTCAGAGCCTATTTCTGACAAATTCACCTTATTTTGTATGGCCTCTTTCATTGTCTTTCCTGGCGGTATTAGGATGGTTCTCACTGGATTTTTATCCCAGCCAGAAACATTTTTGCTTTTTCTGAACTGTAACACAAATTCAACCTTATACTTGGTGTCTACTGAAAGCAACTCCGTGTTAAAGCTACCGTAAACTGAAAGTAACACCACTTCTTCCATGACTGCAATTTCAGATCTCATATCTCTACAAAAAGATTTTTTTACGTAATAGTACAATTATTTTCCTAAATTATGAACAAGTAAAAAGGAGAATATCTACCTACTTTCATTGGTTTTGATTTGTTTGACATAGTTTTCTTTTTAATCCATTTCCAAAAAGATTATCATTTCATTTTTAACAATTCTTCAATTTAACAAGTAACATTTTAAGTCAAAAAGATTAAAAGAAATCTTGATATATTTTTCATAGTTTTGACTTAAAGTCCAAAAGATTCAAAAATTCTTTTTTCTTAAACTTAATATTAAGTCAAAATAAGTCAAATAAATTGAGATAGAAAGAGCAATTCTCATATACATAAAATTTTAATCAAAAGTTGTCTTTTTTTTTTTTTTTTTTTCAAATTAGAAGTAGGTGAATATTCTCAAACATGAATGTGATGATCATAAATTTATACGTAACTAAGATAAAGGTAGAAACGACGAGAAGAATTGCAATTCACAAACATTTAAAATGATGATATATTTAATAGGGTCTAAAACCATTACTCTTTCGATCTCTTCCAGCTCCACTTACGATGATCCTTTTGGTCAGTAATAGTCAGATTCTTTGCAAATAACATGAAACAATTTTTCCCCGTCTTTCTATCGACCCAATACTGCAAGTATGAAACAGAGTGAGAGTGAAAGAAGATTTAGTGAGAAGGTGTGTTAATTAATTATGAGAAAACCATTTAAAAATAGAGAATCTTTTAGAAAAATTAAAGAATCTTTAGTTAGTAATTATTCAGAATATATAAGTCTAAATAAAACAAAAGAAAATCCACAAAGATTAGCCTATTTAATTACATTAATATCTAGTATTGAAGCAAAATTAATAATCCATTTAAAATCTAGAAGAATGAGACATATACCACCTAATTATGATAAAATTAGATTTAGATATCCACCAAAATATTATAAACACAATTTAAATGAATAAAGAGCAAAAATACAAAGAATTAAAATAATTTATCTCTGAAAAATGTAAAGAATTAAAAATAAGAAAAGAAAGATTACATTATAATATATTTGCCGAAATTAGTAAAAATTCAATAAATATACAAAAAGATGAAATATCAAAATTAGAATCTCAAAAAGAAAAAGGTATCCACTCCTTTTCAATTTGTTTTAGTGGTTTGTCTTTGTGCTGCTATACGGTGCTGTGTACCTTTGGGCTGAATTAAGATATTGGGAGAGGACTCATTTGGATTTTTGTGTTAAAGAATTATGTAGCCTCCTAGTAGGAGACGCTTTATTTATTTATTTTGTATAGTATGTGCGAATTCTCCACAACTTATTCCTTTATATGTTTACTTTTACCTTTTTAAATTTTTTAGTGAAAATTTACCCTCCATCACTTTCTTGACATACTCAAATATCTCAAATGCCCAGGAAGACTAATAAGCAGAGGCAGATATGGAGGCAGATGCAATTTATATTAAATAGATTCAACGGAATCCAAAATTCTTTTATTGAGATTAAATAACATTAATTGCATAATTTCTAAAAAAAAAACTTATTTTTCTACAACATTCTTCATAAATATAGTGAAAGGATGTCAAAAAAATTTCGACGAACAATTATAACTGTAATCATAATATTGCATGCATTAGAGTTCACTGCATTACTAATACCATGCATTAATAATACACTCCTTAGTAAAAAAAAATGTATAACTAACACCAAATTATTAATAAATAGGATGAAAAAGTATATCAAATAAGGTAATAGAAATACAGAAAATTAAATGCAAAGCATTATTTATTTCTCTCTTATTTATCACTTATAATACATACAAAAATTCGTCATCAATAAAATACTTCTTTGAATCTCTAAATTTGAGAGGTTCCAATAAATAGTGATAAAAACACAAATAAAATTTAATTATAAGGGATAAAAACACTTAAACTATGTAACTCCATCCGATCATTTGACTTAACATTTTCTTTAAGAAATTATGTATTAAGTGTTTGTTTTGTCAAATTACCTATATTTGTTAGGGTTGTAAATCTGAATTTAATTACTGTACTGTCATCGTTCCAAATGAGATGATTTTTTTTTTTTATACAATATTTAAAATAAATAATTTTTTATATTACTAAGTGAATTTTACATAACGATAAATCACGTAAAATATGTACTATTTTAATAAAAGCTGAAGGTTTAGTGAAATCACCTCTGAATTTAGGGGTGTCTTAAGGAGGGTGTCAGAGGCTAAAAATATGTACGGCAAAATATCAAATTTAAGGGTGTAATATCTTTTGTAGTTATTTAATGATGGATACGAATAATATTGAGAAAATAAAATAAACCTTTCTTGTTTTAAAATTAATCACAAGTAAAATACAAAATTTATTTTCTCGAAGGGAGAGGGGATACCTTGGTCTTGCCGTCCCAAATCAGTATTCCATTATATAGCATGTCATAGAGTTTGTCCTTGCAGTAACTATGGACGTCAATACATTCATCTTTTAGTATTTCTGAACACTTATGTGGAAGATTAGCATCATTTGTATAGGTTTTCACATTTGTGTTGCTCTCGATAGTTGCACTTTTAGTACAAGGATCATTGTAGCAACAAAGCGTCTGACCCATCTCTTTGATAATCAGCTTGTTTACACACACACACACACACACACATATATATATATATATATATATATATATATATATATATATATATATATATATATATATATATATCAGATTGAAGAAACTAAAAAGCATCTATTCTCTGAAATTGAGAAACTTTTCCACCATGCGAATCATGTGGCATAGGTGCTAATTGATGTTGTTGCGTAAACGAGAGGCTTTCCTGAAAGATTCTAGTGAAAGAGAGAATCTACTTTAATACATAGAGTAAGACTTATTCTTTAAATAATTATATCCGAGCATTATTTTATTCAAATGTGGCATCTGATTTCAAGATTTAACAATATATCATTATTCTTGCTTTTCTTACTGGATTTTAATCATATGATCAACCAGCATAACAAAATATTATTGTTATTAGTATAACTTAACATGAGATGAATGTTAGAGGACCTGATTAACATAAAATTCTCCTAACCGTTATCGTAATGGGCATAGGATTAATTATACAGTTCCTCTACTTCATGAAGTGGAGCCTTGGAGCAACTAGTAAAGTTGTTGTCATATGATCTAGAGGTCACAGCTTGAAGACTTCGAAATATCCTTAGCAGAAATGCAATGTGAGACTGGAAACAATCGACCCTTTTGGTCGGGATCCTCCCCAAACACTGTACATAGTGAGAGTTTTAGTGCACCGAACTGCCTTTAAAAAAACCATGTACAGAAGGTATAGGACTACCACTGTTGGACTTAGCAATTAGCATTGGACTCATATTCTATATACACGTTCATGAAAATTCAAGGAAGTACTCCACTTCCAGTTGTTCTTTGTTCTATATTCTTCATGGTATCAAGAGTCTAGGCTAAACTTACAAAAGAAAGATGATCCTGAAGCCTCTTCCTCGTGAAAGCCAGCCATGACCTCATATACGAGTTGCAGTTTAGCTCCATAGACCTAATCACTCCATCAACCCATCAAACAATTAGAGACAATTAAAAAGCAAATGTTTGCTCGAGTTATGGAGGAAACAATCATACTGCTCTTTTGTAATGACCGGAATTTATGAATTTTCCTTTTGATTCCCAATGTGGTCGGGAACGATTTCTAAGAGTTTTTGGTTTTTTGAGGTCTGAGAAGTCTTATAGTTGACTTCGATCTACTTTCATTGTTATGGGTGGATGACAAAATGGATTGCGCCAGTAGAACCAGATATCAAATTTGGATCGGTTGCGAGGTTAATTCAGACTTGGGGCTTTTATATCTTATTTTGGTCCATTGTTCGAAAATAGTGAAAAGTGGATCTCAGAGGTTAATTTTGTGAACGGAACTTTTTTTTTAGAAAATCTTACATTGTCATTGTGTTTGAAAAGTCAAAAATATCCTAGCAGCATATATGATTTATTTCTACCGAGAACCTAATGACTGCCGAGGGTCTATTCCGAGTATTCAGAAACATGGAAAAATAAGCAAAATGTTGATATCTAGTGCACAACATAACTTTGTAAATGCGGGACTCTATCTGCGAGTTCGAAGAAGGATGTTTTTCATCATCACAAGCACAAGAAAAACACCGCGATTGGAAAAGGTTAAAGGGGTCCAGGTTGGGTAAAGCCTACTTCGCGAACGCGACAAGGCTGTTGTGAATGGAAGAGGCCAAATTCGTAGATCTTCACGAACAAGAAGCCTTGTCTACGAACATGGAGAATAATAATTTGGCTAATAAAACTATGAACCTCGCAATAACGAAGTAGGTTTGGCCATCCCGAGGTCTTGTACACTAGACTGTATATAAGGTCCATTTTTACATTTTTATCTCCATTTTTGGACCTTTGAGCTTCAGGTTTGGGTGATTCTTGTAAATTTTCTTACCATTTGAGCTTGGGTAAAATTTAAAACCTTATTCCCATTATTTTTCATCGACTATATCCTCAAAAATAACTTTAAATCATGATTTTAAATTGAAAAATGAGGGTTTTACTTGAAAAGTTTTAAAAGGAGTTTTAATTAATTTGGACCTCATTTTAACTTATTTTTGTGTGGGATTTCTCTTGTTGACTCCTATAATCTTAGTGAATGTGCTTTTCAAATAAAATTCAAGATTTACCCCTTTGATTTTCAAACTCATTCTTTTGACTCCAATATGGACCCAGCTAGAATACGTGTAATGGGCATCACTAACTTTCTTTGGACGAGTAGATTCTGTATTTGAATATTTTAGTCTATTCTGATCCCGTTCGTGAGGAGAAATCTCTTGGTTGAAGTACTTTAGATTGGAATTTTACCCTTTCGATGTATGTTATGGCTTAACTTTTTTCAGATTGAACCTGGGTTGTTAATAAATAAGTAAAGAATATTATGAAATGGATTTAATAACTATGTTGTTTATATCTCGATATTATTTTTACTATTGTGTGCTCATGTGTGGGGATCATACTCTATTATTGTTTGTTTGTGATATCTAATATTGTGTGCTCCCCATATGAGGACTTTATTTGATATCATTGGCCTTATCTATGCATCGAAATGCCTTTACTCTACATGTGATACTCATGTGGGGGGTTATTTTTCTAATATAGGCCTTATTTGTGCATTGATTGTCTATATCATGATAAAATACCAGATTAGGGGTTGATATAACAGTAATGATATCTTACATGCATATTTATTCTAATAGTGCCTAATTGGAGTTAATGATCATGAATTATGAATATTTGATTTAATTTCTTGGCTTACTAATATATATACATTTTTTATGGATTTGATATATATCATATTGAGTTGATTGTGAGCATTACATCCTTATTTCATGCATATACAATCATGTAACGTCGATATCACTAAGAAATACTATTTTTGAAAGAAAATAAGAAATTTCATGAAAACCCACTTCGTCTTGCACATGAGTTGGAGAGGTGAGATGCATTTCCATTGAGATTAAGATATAGTATATAGGTTGTAAACCTCTCATAAGTCCTACCACTGTGCTGTGAGCTTAGTAGGTATATAGAGAAAGTCATGTGATGGCTTTCATCATTCATCTCATCCACATTGCATGGAATTTTATTTGCACATACATCTTAGATGATTTCCTTAGTTTCCTCGACTTGTACTTGGTTTTGGTATATTTCCCTTTATATATATATATATATATATATATATATATATATATATATATATATATATATATATATATATATATATATAGAGAGAGAGAGAGAGAGAGAGAGAGAGAGAGATATTAAAGTTGTTTATTTTTATATTCATTTATATATTAGAACTGTTGGTGGAGATGGTGTAAGCTACCATTTGAGACTTTTCAGCTTGTAGGGGACGTGCTCATAGTGCATTCTTATTTTTTATTTGCTCAGCTATGCCTATGATAACTATATAATACAAATATACCATGGTCAACCCTACTGTGTCTTTTTTATACAGATCATAGTATGAGCACTATGTGAAATCACTGAGTTCATGCGTGAGAAAGTTTGAGAGTCATGGAACTAGCATACTTTAGGTGTTCAAAGTGATTTTCAAGACTCAATCTAAGTTTAATTATGTCTTTATTTATTTTGGAGTCAGATGTTCCATTGAAGACTCAATCGTACTATTAAATGTTTTGTTCGTATGATACCTAGTTTTGAGACTAGATTGTATATTTCTTTTAGAAATCTCTTTTTCTTATGTTTTAGGGCCTAACTATGTTCTAGAAGTCTCATCCTTTTTGTTTTATTACTATTTTTGAATATTATTTACTCTTTGGATTTTGTCTTCTTATTAAGGCTAGATTGTGATAATAGTCATCGTGACCTATTTTTGAGTGGTGACTAATTATATTAGAGCATCCAAGTTCACCGGCCTTATTAATTTAAGAGCAGGATTTCTTGTAGAGCCTCGCGGATCAATACACAGATGTTCGTATATATTTTTGATAGTCTATAACATATCATTAGGAAAACTTCTCTAATTTGATTCCAAAACATATTGGTTGTCTTTATCCAATGTTCTATGTTGTGTTTCATTATTTTCTACACAATAGTGAGGGCTAAAACCCATAAAGCTTGGGATACTAAGCCAACACCTGATGATGAAACACTAACTAGCGGGATAGGTAAGGGTCGTGGATGTCCTAGAGGTATGGGATGGGTAAAGGAAGCGACCTTATATAGAGGACATGCTACAGAGGAAGCTACTATTAATAAGATAGTGTATTTCATAGGTGATTATCAAATAGAGGATACGAGTCTATTCAACAAGGTTCATTTGATACCCCTATGCTTTAGGGTCTTTGGTTTGTCTCTTGGCTCATTTGGAGGTTATTCCGTTTAGTGTACCTAGTGTTCCTCCGGTTGCGAGTATGGTACTACTATGAATGGAGACACATTCTTATGGTGTTACTCATACTTCAAGTGGTGCTCTATCTTTTATGATAGTATCTGACTTTTAAGGTCCTAGTTCGGGGGTACAAGCTTGATCTATGGTACCCCCACATGTGGATTCTAAGCCTGCCAGAGATAATATTTCTTCTGTCACATTAATTACAATTATGTCTTCTAATGATCAAAAGAGATTTGAGAGATATATTAGATTTGGTCTACCGCGTTCAGTGGTGCTATTAGCGAGAATTGCTAGTTTTTAGTTTATTTCTAAAAGAAAATATAGGTATCAAGGAGTCGATTATACTACCTATCAGTTGGAAGATATTGCTAGAGATAGATGGAGGTCATATGCTAGTTGTCAACCATTAGTTTGCCTGCTATGACTTAGACTAAAATTTTCAAGGCCTTCATTAAGATATTTGTACTATATAACTTGAGTGATAAGATGTGTGATGAGTTTCATCTCTTGGAGCAGGGCACCATGACTATTGCTAAGTATGAGGCTTATTTTCACACTTTATACAGGTATCAAGCCACTATTATCTCCACCAAGTTTAAGCAAATTTGGAAGATTATGAAAGGGTTGGATGGTTCTCAAGTATAATACCTCAAATTTTTCCTAAGCTTAATTTCATCTCGAGAAGGTTACAAATTAACTTCCAAGGTGAGTATCATTTTTAACCATATAGAATTTCCCTAACTTCAACTTTTATCACATAGAAAATTTGATAATCTTTCCGTCAATATAAGATTCTCCCAAATCCGATACTCGGGCAAAAAGTTATGGCTAATTAAAGTCCTAGTCGTAAAACACCATCATTTTAGTGCATGGCACATCGCGGAGTGGGTCTATTTAACAATTGTCAAATTCCAGTAGCATAGCGTGATAGTGGCGCATCGTGCTAAAGTTTAAGGTCCCAACCAGTGGGACAACGCGATGGCTCTGCATCGCGGTGACACCAAGAATCCTATTTTTCAATTTTCAGTGAGCCACCTCGATAGTGGCACATCGCGTGGCCTATAAAATTGGGCTCCCAATTAGTTTTTTTTCAGATATGTTAAGGGTTAAAAAAGGGGTATTTTGGGCAATTACCCTACCCCCAATCCATCCATTAATACACAATCAATGGCATAACATAGCACTTTATGCCCAAAATCTTCATTCTCTGTAAAGAAAAAGCCCTATGTATCCAAATCCTCACCCAAGAATCTCAAGAATTCACCATAGTTTTCTAAATTGAATTGAGATTCGAGGTTCCCAAGACAAAGGCTTCAAAAACCCTCATCCAAACGTACAAGAAAGATTCTCAAGCAAGCTTATTCATCAAAGTTCATAATTCGAGGTATGTGGGGTTTGAACAAGAACACTCCTTCCATTCTTGTACCCAAAGTTTTGATTTTCTTAAAATATTTTAATGTTTTCAAGATGAATTTTGCCTAAATTGCAACATTCAAGTATATGAGATTATGGATTTGTTCAAGTCCTGAATTATATGATACTATACCTATTTTATGATTTGAATTGAGAATTAATGTTATGAATTGCATATTCCTTCCATGATTGGTCTTCGGAATACTTTTAAGATTGATGTCATGATTTACCCTCTATTTTGAATTGAGATTTCTTGAATATGTATACATGTTTTAAGGCCCAAGAATGAATTTTAATATATTTTATAGCATTTCAAGAATGGTATTAATATCTCCATATCATTGAAGTTTCAAATCTTGTTAAAGATAGTCTACCAAAGTTTAATGAAAATAATTGATTTTGATCTTAAGTTAATAATAGAATCCACATCTTGTGATTTAAATTAAAGGTAAGCATATTGGCTCCTATTTCATAACGTTGAATTGTATAAGGTGGATTTTTCCAAAAATTTCTGAGCCTAGTATGGGCTTGAGTCCGAGGTCTCAAGCCCCAGAACTACGAGCCACCGTAAGATTTGATTTACCCCAAGTGGATTAAGCTAGTGATCACAGAAACTAAAAGGTTTTACTCCAATGGAAAGGTTAGAATAGCTCTCCCCAACGTGGGCAAGGCGTTGGACTCCATGTAGCTCACATGGTGTATGTCGGTTAGAAGAATCTCCCAAAAGTAGTCCATACTCTATTTAAGATAAAAGTACTTATATTTCAAAAGATATGATTCTAAGATTTCTAAGGTTCTCAAGTGCTATAATCCTTAAGTTTCAAAGAAGTTCCTTGTTTTCCATAAGACTAAAGTATATGTTCTGAAGGTTGTCTCTTTAAGACTTTATCTAGTTCGCAAGCTTGAGTACAATGAAAAAGTACCGATTTAGAATAAAGTGAAAGGACTCACGTGCTTTATATGGTATGTTTTCTATTCATGATTTATGAGGATTTTATTCAAGCTGTGTGAGTCACCTACTATGGCATGAATGTTTTCTATAAAGATTTATGATATGGATTATGTAATTACATACACCCCCATATACTCAGTACATTCCTAAGTGTGGATCCACATATACGTCTATGTGCTACATTGTCTTATGATGTAGGTTCAGGTTCTCAGTCTTAACCTTATCAGTGACTTCTGAGTACCTTTGTCTATATCTCCACAGTGGTGAGTCTTCATGGTTTGAGGATCTATCTTCAAACATTTCAGTATTTTAGTAGATATTTTATTGTTTTTAGTTTAGTTCGAGTCAGCTGGGGATTTGTCCCAATAGCTTTCTAGTTCATTAAGTAGTAGAGGCTTTGTCAGACTAGATTGTTAGTATATTTAGACATTCAGTATTTTGTTACTTCCATAGTACTCTTTCATAATTCAGTGAGACGCGCTATGGTATGTCTCAGTATGTTGCTCTTAGTACATTGATTTAAGCATTTAGAAGTAGTAGTAGGCTTAAAGGGTTAGATTGGGGTTACTTGTAGCCTTAAGCACCGTGTGACATCTCGGGACCCATTTTTGGGGCATTATAAACTTGGTATCATAGCCTAAGGTTTAAGGAGTCCTAGGGAGTCTAACAAGCCGCGTTAAGTAGATAGTTGATCATTAGTGTGTAGCGCGCCATATCTATGAGTAAGAAGCTAAAAGACATTTTAGGGAAAAGTCATCCCTTTCTTTTCAGAAACTATCCTGTTTACAGTTGTCTCTCTCAGCTATTCACTCGTGCTCTGTTATTTCATAAAATGCCTCCTCAAAGAGAGAATGCTCGTAGAAACAATAATGAATAACCCCATCCAGTTGACCCCTTGAATGAAAATATGTCCTATGCTGAGTTTCGGATAGCTGAGTTTCTGGTTTAGTGTTGAAAGAGTACAGGACTGCTATGTTAAATAGGGATATAGATCTATCTAGATTAATGATACATGCACAGCAGATAGAGGCAAACAAGATAAGGAAAAGAGAGAGAGCGAGGGGATAAAGAGGACTAGGTCTGAGCAGCATGAGTATGGTAAGTGAGGTCCCATGGAGACAACTATCCACAATTTTAAAGTCATTCTTCTATGCCAGTACCTTCGTCATCTAGTGCTCCCGTACCCAAAAATAGGCTGGAGCAAAGGAATAGGCCTTCTATGTCTAAGTCCCAGAACACAGTAAGTAATAGGCCTAATTATCCTCCTTGTACTAAGTGTAGTAGGACCCATCCCGACAAGTGTTTGTCCAAACAGAGGGGTTGTTTTGGCTGTGGCATGTTGAGCCACAAACTTAGGGAGTGTCCTCATTCCAGGCAGGGAAATAGGGATGTGTGACCTCAGACGTAGGCTAATAGTGCCCCATCTCCCGTATCCCGTCCATCCCCTCCTCAGGGTGCTTCTTCTTGCACTACTGGCGGTCAGCGCTAGAACAGATTCTATGCTTTACCATCCCATCAGGAGCAAGAGAATTCTCCCGATGTTGTTACTGGTATACTTCATGTATTTCACTTTGATGTTTATGTGTTGTTGGACCCCGAGTTGAGTTTTTCTTATATGACCCCACTTGTTGCTATGAACTTTGAAATGGGTCCTAAAAAGATTCCTAAGCCTTTCCTAGTTTCTACTTCAGTAGGGGAGTCAATTGTTGCCAAGCAAGTTTATAAAGATTGTCTTGTTAATATTCTTCATAGAGTTATACTTGCTGATTTGATAGTGTTAGATATGTTTGATTTTGATGTTATTCTAGGTATGGACTGGCTTTATTATTGTTATGCATCTATAGACTTTCATACCCGTGTAGTTAAGTTTCAGTTTCCTGATGAACCAGTTTTTGAGTAGTTTGGGAGTTCAGTATCCCCTAAGAGTTATTTCATCTCCTATCTCAAAGCCAGAAAGCTTATATCTAAAGGTTGCATCTATCACCTAATTAAGGTTAAAGACACTACGTCTGATGCT
Organism: Capsicum baccatum var. pendulum; assembly: GCA_030864225.1. Lineage (NCBI taxonomy): Eukaryota > Viridiplantae > Streptophyta > Magnoliopsida > Solanales > Solanaceae > Capsicum > Capsicum baccatum. The sequence goes on along the minus strand of CM061551.1, from coordinate 35,735,560 downwards.
CCAACTATTCAGTCAGTCGACGTTGTTAATTAGTTTCCTGATGTTTTTCCAGAGGATCTCTCATGGGTACCTCCTGATAGAGAGATAGAATTTGGGATTGACCTTTTCCCCGAAACTCAGCCTATTTTAATTCCTTCTTACTACATGGAATCCACAGAGCTTAAGGATTTGAAAGAGCAACTTAAAGATATTTTGGATAAAGGTTTTATAAGGTCTGGTGTGTCACCTTGGGGCATACCTGTTCTATTCGTGTGAAAAAAAGATGGTTCTTTGTGTATGTGCATTGACTATCATTAGATTAATAAGGTCACAGTGAAGAATAAGTAACCTCTTTCGAGAATAGATGACCTATTTGATCAATTATAGGGTACAAGTTACTTCTCAAAGATAGATCTTCAATCCGGCTATCATCAACTCAAAGTAAGGGAGTGTGACATCCCAAAGACAGCCTTTTAAACTCGTTATGGTCACTTTGAGTTTCTAGTCAAGTCTTTCGAGCTAACCAATGTCCAATAACCTTTATGGACCTCATGAATTAAGTATTCGAACAGTATCTTGATATGTTTGTGATTATTTTCATAGACGATACTCTTGTTAATTCCCGTAGTGAGAATGACCATGCAGATCATCTTAGAATTGTCCTACAAACTCTTAGAGTTTCTGTGAGAAGAGTTTTTAGGAATTGAAGACTTGACTCACTTCAACCTCTGTGTTAACTTTGCCTGATGGTACAAATGGTTTTGTGGTGTATTATGATGCCTCTAGAGTTGGTTTGGGTAGTGTGCTGATGCAGAATAGTAAAGTTATAGCCTATGCCTCTAGATAGTTGAAACCTTGTGAAAAGAATTACCCAACCCATGATCTAGAATTAGTTGTTGTGGTCTTTGCTTTGAAAATCTAGAGGCATTATCTTTATGGTGTTCATGTGGACGTGTTCACTGATCACAAAAGCCTGAAGTACGTGTTTTCTTAAAGTGAGTTAAATCTTAGGTCGAGGAGATGGTTAGAAATGCTAAAAGATTATGATATGAGTGTGTTGTATCATCGGGGCAAAGACAATGTAGTGGAAGATGCCCTTAGCAGGTTGTCAATAGGTAGTGTTACTCAGGTAGATAAGGGAAAGGAAGAGTTATCTTTGACATGCATCATTTTGCTAGATTGGGAATTAGGTTATTTGATTCCATTGAGGTGAGTATTTTGGTGCAGAGTAGTTTTGAATCCTCTGTGGTTTCAGAAGTGAAGGATAAACAAGACTCAGATCCTAGTTTGGTCAGACTGAAGGAGTCAATCAAGGACCAAAGGGTAAAGGTTTTATCCCTAGGGGGAGATAGTGTGTTGAGATTCCAAGGTAGATTATGTATTCCTTATGTTAATGATCTGAGACAGAGGATCATGGCAGAGGTGCATGGCACGTGGTATTCTATTTATGAAGTGGTATGAGAAAGGATGTAGCTGAGTTCATAGCTAAATATGCAACTTGCAAATAGATTAAAGTAGACCATCAGAGACCTGGTGGTGTGATACAAGAGTGTAGTATACCAACTTGGAAGTGGGAAGAGATAAATATGGATTTTGTGACTGGTTTACCTCTCTCCCCATGCCATTATAATTCTATTTCAGTTGTTGTAGATAGGCTGACTAAGTCAGCACATTTCTTGCCTGTGCATACATCTTATATACTGAGGATTATACTAGACTGTATATTCGGGAGTTAGTCAAGCTGCATGGAGTTCCCTTGTCTATCATCTCAGATAGGGGTACTCAGTTCACTTCTCAGTTTTGGAGAGCTTTTCATAGGGTCCTTGGTACCCAAGTGCATCTTAGTTCCGCTTTTCATCCGTAGACTGATGGTCAGGTTGAAAAGACAATCCAAACTTTGGAGGACATGTTGAGGGCATGTGTTTTTGATTTCAAAGGGAGTTGGGATGGTCATTTACCTTTGATAGAGTTTGCGTATAATAATAGTTACCATGCTAGTATCAAAATGGCACCATTTGAGGCTTTGTATGCTAGAAGTTGTAGATCATCCATAGGATGGTTAGAAGTGGGTAAAGCTACTTTGGTTGGACCTGATCCAGTATTTGAGGGTATGGAGAAGGTGAAGTTGATTAGAGAAAGGTTGAATACAGCGCAAAGTTGTCAAAATTCATATGTAAAAGTGAGAAGAACGGATCTTAAGTTCAAAGTTAATGACTTGGTGTATCTGAAAATTTTACCCATGAAAGGTGTGAAAAGGTTTGAGAAGAAGGGGAAGCTTAATACCCATTACCTTGGTCTGTACAGTGTTCGTAACTGTGTTGGGAAAGTAGCTTATGAAGTTGAGTTACCTGTAGAGTTGTCAGCTATTCATCCGGTCTTTCATGTCTCCATTCTTAGGAAGTGTATTAGTGATTCTATTGTTATAAATCCTTCAGAAAGAGCTGATGTTTGTGACAGTCTTTTATTTGACGAGATTCCAGTTGAATTCTTAGATTACCAAGTCCAAAGACTAAGGAACAAAGAAGTCCCCTTGGTTAAAGTGTTGAGGAGAAAACAGTCAGTTGAGGGTGCTACGTGTGAAGCCGAAGTAGATATAAGATCCAAGTACCTGCAGCTCTTCTTCACAAGTTCAGATAAAACCAAAGGTACCTTTCCTTTATTATTCAGTCCCTTTCTAATAAGAGATTTAGCTATATAGCTATTCTTATTATGAATCATTCATTCTCTAAAGTGTTCAAGAGTTTAGAAAGACAAAGAATCATTTTAGCGAGTTCTTCCAGCTTATATACTCAGTTTACTCCATATTCTTAGCCTCACTAGCGATATTCGAGGATGAATGTTTCCAAAGGGGAGATATTGTAATACACCGAACTTTTCCTAAGCATAATTTCATCTCGAGAAGGTTAAGAATTGACTTCCTAGGTGAAAATTATTTTTAACCATATAGAATTTTCTTAATGTCCTATTTATCACATGGGAAATTTTATAAGATTTCCATTGATATAAGATTTGCCCAAATCCGATACCCGGCAAAAAAGTTATGGCTAATTGAAGTCCTAGTCGTAAAACACTATCATTTTAGTGCTTGGCACGTCGCGGAGTGGGTCTATTTAATAATTGTCAAATTCCAGTAGCCTAGTGTGATATGGCGCGTCACGCTAAAGTTCCAGGTCCTAACCAGTGGGACAACGTGATGCTCCATGTCGTGGTGACCCCAAGAATCCCACTTGTCAACTTTCAGTTATCCACCCAAATAGTGGCGCATCACGGTGGCCCATAAAATTGGGCTCCCATTTATAATTTTTTTCAGCTATGTTAGGGGTTAAAAGGGGGTATTTTGGGAAATTACCCTACCCCAATCCATCCATAAACACACAATCAATGGCATAACAAAGAACTTTATACCCAAAATCTTCGTTCTCTGCAAGCCAAAGCCCTAAGCATGAAAATCCTCCCCCAAGAACTCAAGAATTTACCATAGTTTGCTAAATTGAATTGAGATTTGAGGTTCCCAAGACAAAGGCTTCAAGAACCCTCATCCAAAAGTACGAGAAAGAGTCTCAAGCAAGCTTATTCATCAAAGTTCATAATTCGAGGTTTGTGGGGTTTGAACAAGAACACTCATTCCGTTCTTGTGCCCAAACTTTTCATTTTCTTTAAAGATTTTAATGTTTTCAAGTTGAATTATGCCTAAATTTCTACATTCAAGTATATGAGATTTTGGATTTGTTCAAGTCTTGAATTATAAGATACTACACCTATTTTATAATTTGAATTGAGAATTAATGTTATGAATTGCATATTCCTTCCATGATTGGTGTTTGTAATATTATTATGATAAAAGTCATAATTTACCCTCTATTTTGAATTAAGATTTCTTAAATCTGTATACATGTTTTATGGTCCAAGAATGAATTTTGATATATTTAATATTATTTCAAGAATGGTATTGATATCTCCATCTCATTGAAAAGCTGGTTAAAGACAGTCTACCAATGTTTAGTGAAAAAAGTTGATTTTGATCTTAAGTTAAGAAAAGAACCCACATCTTGTGATTTAAGTTAAAGGGAAGCATATTGGCTCCCATTTAATAATGTTGAATTGTATAAGTTAGATTTTTCCTAAATGTTCTGATCCTAGTATGGGAGTAGTACTTAGCACCAACTTGATTGATTCCGAGGTCTCATGCCCCAGAACTAAGTTGGGATTGAATGTATACTTAGACATTCAGTATTTTGTTACTTTCACAGTACTCTTTCATATTTTAGTGAGACGTGCTATGGTATGTCTTAGTATGTTACTCTTAGTACCTTGATTTAAGTATATAGAAGTAGTAGCAGGTTCAAAGGGTTAGCTTGGGCTTACTTGCAGCCTTAAGCACCGTGTGACGTCTCAGGACCCAATTTTGGGGTGTTACATCAACATTTGGCTATAAATCTTATAGTTGTTTCAGAATATTATTTCTAGAGTATTATTGAGAAAGATAAGATCATCGAGTCTATTATCTAGGCTAATCAGCAAGTCATATAAAGGTGGATTATCATGGTGAGTTTAGTGGACACGCCGCTTGTGAAAGAGATTTCCTTAACATAGGTTAATGTGCTTATCATGCTAGGTCAATTCAAGAGACTTTGTGGGGATCAAGCAGTAAATATTTAGGTTTAACTTTTTTAAGTAGCCGAACATTGGGCTAGCATGGTTGTGCTTGTCCAGCTGGACCTCTTTAAATTGAGACAATTGTAAAGGTTGTTTTATATATGATGTATTTGTCTATGAGGACAATGACTTTCCTTAGTATATTTTCAGTCCTACTCATATATTCATAGTGAGAGTTGTTCATTGTCACAACCCCAAAAACAAAGGTCATGAAGACACTTGTCGCGGTAAACTTATCACCCAAACTGATATAAAATGAAAAAGTCCATACAAAACTAAAGAAAGACCCCTAGTATGGAGTCGAACCACATATATATAGTAAAATTAGAAATATAATCTTGATACCAACAAAATCCCAAAACTTGGTGTAATAATGTAAAAACTCACTAGTACTACTCAATATCAAAAGTTACCTAAGATATACAAACAGGAGCAAAATACTGTCTATGAAAACAAGTAAGAAATAGCCTAGAAAAGAAAAGGTAGAAGTCAACACCAAATGCATAGATTCACTACTATAAATAATGGGCTCCATGCATCGCCTGAATAACCTATCCATGTAGCACACTCGTACTTGGATATTTATTAGAAAGGCATAGTAGGGTTAGGTATGGTCCACTTGTCCTCAGTATGTATCATAGGCCAACTGAGTATAATAGAAAATAAAGCATATAAACATAGAATATGGGAACATCACCTGTAATAAAAAAATATCCCAAACTGTATCCCACACCGTCTACATTTACAATTCTAGTTAAAAACATATAAAACAAATAAAGGTAGGGAAAGAAAAAAAGTATGCACATACATCAAATACAAGTATAGGAAGGTAGAACAAATGGATAGATATAAGGTTAAATATAGAAAATACAATCAAATCATAATCATAACATATGAAGTGCAATTAAAATGATGATGATGTGATGATAAGGTTGTCACACAATCTCCGTATACACCTTCTAAGATAAAGCGTCCCGATGTAGGATCTATGGTGGGTTCATGAAGATATATAAAACCAATATCCAAGACCAATATCTATATCTCCTATCCAGCACATGCATTGGTAGAGGGTTATTAAGATGTTAATTTTTTATCAGAAAAAGTTAGTATTTCATGGTGGTACCTATTTTTCATGAATAAATATGATTTTAGAATGTAATGCACACTACCAACCAAAATGATAATATCCAATGTCCAACCAAATATACCAATCACTAGAGCCAAAAATTCACTCAAATCAACAAACCGTCCATGTCCCAGTGTAATCCAAAAAACATCAAGTGAAACATACAAGAAAAAATGTCATTGATAAAACATAAGTCTAAAAATGTAGACTTTTTCCACCAAAAGAGTGTAACAAACATACATATATCATTACTAGGCAAACAATATCATATAAGACCCCTCGCGGTCACAAATAAGCAAATAATGTCATAATACTAGTAAATTTTATCCATATAGGCTCCCACACGAGCATATAAACATATTTTCCATGATATAACCCTATACCTATAAAATTCTTTTAAAAAATTATTAACTACCCAGCCAAATTTGAAGGAATTTAAGCCATATCATACCTCAAATGTTAAAAATCAGGTCCAAAATCCTTTAATCTAAAGTTATCCTGTAATTCTAACAATCTTTGAGCTCTAAGCCCTCTAGTAGGTAGAAAATCAATTTATCTTTCCAACGTCACAAGTCTAACCCTCATCCAAGGTCAGGATAAAATTTTAGGGTATATTATTGAAGTGCTATCACGCTACTTAGTGATAACGACCCTTATAATGACTCGTTATAAGACATAACGAGTAATTAGAGGGATACATTATCATTGTAATGAGTAAACCAAAATTTTCCCTTGAAATACGACCAGGGTATGTCTCGTTGTGTGACACAGTAAGTCATTATGAGGGACTCATTGTCACAATAAAATATTGCCCAAGATTTTCAAGCCCTGACAACGACTATTCATCATGACTCGTTGTTAGTGGACACAAGTCATTATGAATGCCTGTTTTTATAATTGTTAAAGATCTAATCATGGACACCAAGTGATGACTCGTGGTCGTCTGTACGGGGTCATAGTTTAAGTCGTTAAGACTGATACTAGAAAATTTCTACATGTTTTAGTTAAGGGCCTTCTGATGTTTTCTCCTCTTTAAAATCCTTATCTACGGCATAAATCATCAAATTGCATCATGAAATACATATTAGGGTTTCTTTCAAGAATTGACCTCCCAAGGCTCCAATTTCAAGTTTCTAATAAAGAGTCAAGAAATCTTGGTATGTTTGGTTTGAAGAATGATACTCTTTATCCTTGTACCCAAGAGTTTGGTTTTTATCAGATTTTTAAAGAAAGTGATTTACTATGGTTGATACCCATTTTTTATGCTTTGAGATAATGATGCTTAATTATAAATATAATATTAACTTTCATATGATTCATGTTTTGAATCCATGAACTTGATCTTGAATGTTGTGTTTACAAAAAGTTCAAGATTATAAGTTCAAAATACGAGTACTACAACATGATTAAAGTTTAGTTTTAATCTTATGAACTTAAATAAGACATGATATCCTTAAGTTTCCTAATGAATACGAATTAAGTAAGAGAAGCATAGATGTTTTTTAGTTTACAAACCCATATCTATTTTAAGGTGGATTTCATAAGTATGAGCATATAAGTAAATATTTTTGGTGTACTACTTAGTACCTAAAGGGGATTTTGGGTTTAGTGCATCCTATTTCTAGAAACTAAGTGCCCCCATAGGTTTAAGGGACCTCGCCAGAGAGTTTCTCCTCACCCAATTTGGGCTAAGTAAGTGATTACTTTAAGTTAAGGTTCTATTTTAATGAAAATGGTAGAATAAATCTCCCCAAAGTAGGTAAGATATTAGACTCTATGGTAGCTCACATGGTATATGTTGGTTAGAAGAATATCCCACGGGGAAAGATATGAGTAAATATTTTTGAAACTAAGTTTAATGACACTGTAACCTTATTAGGTCATGATTTATTCTTCATGTTTTAGGGTATTTCAAATTCTAGTTTTAATCATAATCAAGGTGAGTCTATCTATACTTTGCATGCATGTTTTCTTTTTAAGATTTCACATTAATCCAGTTTTACTTATGCATTCATCCTTATATACTCAGTGTATTCCAAAAGTACTAACCCACATATATGTATATGTGCTATATTGTTTCATAATGTTGGTTCAGGTGTTCGTCCCAAGAAGCACGATTAACTCCAAGCACCATTTCTAAATCCTGACAGTCGGTAAGTCCTTATACTTCGAGGGCCAAGTATATTATGTTTTTAGATGTTTAGTACTTTTATGCTAGTTTATGAGTTTATAGTGTTGGTCATCTAGGGTATGTCCCATTTTCTATTAACTCATCATAACAAAGGATTATCAAGACTATTTAAGTGGTGTTTCTTTCTATTTCTCCAAATATTTAAAGATTTCTAAGCTAAAATATTTTAGTTGAGATTATGCATTTTGTTTGGCTTTCACTTAAAGTTTTTTTTATGCTTTGAGTTAACATTTATGAAAGTTTAGTGTGATGTAGATAACATGAGTTTGCTTAGGACCATTCATAGTATAAGGCATCATGTGATGTCCTGGGGTTCCTCTCGGGGCGTTACACACTTGGTATCAAAGCCTAAGGTTTTTAAGAGTCCCTGGGAGTCTAAAAAGTTATGTTATGTAAAGTCTTGATAATAGGGGTAAAGAGCTCCAAACTTATGAGCAAGAGTATAGGGACGCACTAGAAACCATCCCTTCTTTTATGATCTCCATCATACTTGAAGTTATTTATATTTTCCCTAATACGTGCTTTCATATGATAGAGAATGCCTCCATACTAAGTTCACGCATATAAAATGAGAATAAATTACCACCACATCACACAGACCCTCTTAATGAAAATGTGTCTCATATTAAATTTAGGCCACTTTCTATATGCTAGCTGAAGTTGTGAATGCAAATGTTCAAGGAATGCTGCCAGCCGACGTCCCACTACATCAAAATGGTAATTTAGCTGTAACTAGAATTCAGAACTTCATAAGGACTAACCTACCTAAATTATATGGGTCAAAGATTGATGAGGATCCTCAGGTCTTCATTGATGTGGTGAAAGAGATTTCACAAATTATGTATGTTACTAAAGAGGAAAGTGTGGAATTGGAGTCTTACCAGTTCAAGGGTGTTGTTTATGATTAGGTTACTATGTGGAAGGTTCGTAGGGGTGAAAACTATGATCCTATTAGATGGGATATGTTTCAAACTACTTTCTTAGATTGGTTCTTTTCTCTTGAGATGAGAGAGGCCAAGGTAATGTAGTTCATAAACTAGAGACCAAGTTTTATATCAGTGTATAAGTACTGCCTTTATTTTACCCACCAAGTTAAGTAAACCCAGAGTTATTAGCGGACTCTAGAGCACATATGAGTAAGTTTGTCTTTGGAGTATTTAATTTGGTGGTCAAAGAGTATAGGATTTCCACGTTGATTAGGGATATGGATTTGTCTTGATTGATGACTGATGCTCAGAAGATTGAGGAAGAAAAGTTAAATAAGAGAGAGAGGATGAATAAGAGGGCAAGGCAGAAAAGTTAAAAAAGAGAGAAAAGGAATAAGAGGGCTAAGACTGGATAGTTTGAGTACAATCAGTAGAGATTAGGAGGGGGAAGACATTTTCTAATTCAGGGACACTCATCAGCACCTTCACTATCATCAGTGCCCCTACACCTAGAACTAAGCAAGAGAAGTGGGGGAAAGCTCCGAATTTTAGATCTTAGGATAGTGTTGTCGGAAGGCCTACTTATCCAGCCTGTACATTGAGTGGTAGAACTTATTTGGGTGAGTTCCTGATGGGTAATATAGGTTGCTATTATTGTGGTAAGACCGAACACAGGATCAATTAATGTCTATATGGTAAGAAAGTAAGTAGAGATGTTCATTCTCAGACTTAGTCCATAAACTTAGAAGCTCAAGCTGGCCGCCTAGTGCCTCTATAGGGTGCATCATCCAATAACAGTGGTAGTCACCGTCAGAAATGATTTTATTCTTTACCATCTCGTTAGGAGGAAGAAAGTTCCAATGCTGTAATTGGTATGTTTCATGACTTTCACCTTTGTGTATTTATTGGTAGAACTGATATCAAACCTTTATTTTGTGACACCTCTTATTTCTATAAATTTTGGGGTATGCCCTAAAAATATTTTTGAACCTTTCTCAGTCTTAATCATAGTTGGTGAGTTCATTATTGCTAGACGAGTCTATAAGTAGTATTTATTATCCTTCTTCATAGAGTCACTTTAGTAGATTTAATAGAGTTAGGGATGATAGCTTTTGATGTTATTTCAGGAGTTGGTATTCATGTAGACCCTCAGAAGACTAATAAAGTGAAGAACTAGCCTAGGCCCATTACTCCTTTTCAGATTCAGAGCGTTCTGGGTTAGCTGGTTATTATAGGAGGTTTGTTGAGGGTATTCTTCAATTGATGCAGCATTGACTAAGTTGGCATAAAAGAAGGTGATGTTTATAATGTCAGATAGATATGAGAAGAGTTTACAGGAATAAAAGGATAAGCTGACTTTGGATCTAGTGTTAGCTTTACCAGAAGTGTTGGATTGATTCATGGTGTGTTATGATACTTCAAGAGTTGGGTTAGGATGTATTTTAACATAAAATAGGAAGGAAATAGCTTATGCTAATAGACATCTTAAGGACCTCGAAAAGAACTACCTAATCTATGATTTAGAGTTAGCTGCTATGGTGTTTGCCCTAATAATTTAAAGGAACTATTTATATGTCTTGCATGTTGCCGTTTTCACTAATCATAAGATTCTCCAATATGTATTTTCTCTGAAGGAGTTGAATTTTCGATAGAGAAGGTGGTTAGAGTTCATGAAACATTGCAACATGAATGTGATTTACCATCTGGGTAATGCAAAGTAGTGGTTGATATGTTGAGTAAGTTGTCTATGGGTAGTGTAAAACATATGAAAAAGAAATGCAGGAGTTGGCCAAGGAAGTGCATAAGATATCCCCTTTGGGTGTATGTTTTCTTGATATGGATGATGGAGGAGTAATGGTCCAGAATAATTCAAAGTCATCATTAGTGGTGGAGGTAAAGGAGAAGCAACGTGGCAATCACATACTCAGCCTATTATTAGAAGAAGTCCATCAACAGAAGGTTGAGGTTTTCTCAAATGAGGAATATAATGTACTTTTCTATCAAGGTCGACTTTGTGTACTCAGCGTGGATGGGCTAAGGGAAAGAATATTAGCTGAAGCTCGTAGTTTGAAGTATTCAATTGACCTAGGTGATACTAAGATGTACCGTTACTTGCAAGAAATTTATCAGTGGAATAGCATTAAGAGAAATAACATAGAGTTGCCGCCAAGTGTCCCAATTGATAGCAGTTTAAGGTTGAGCACTAAAGTCCTAGTGGTATGCTTTCAGAGATCACTATTATTACTTAGAAGTGGAAATTAGTGAATATGGATTTTGTAGTAGGGTTGTCGCATTCCAGACATCAGCATGATTCAATTTGGGTCATAATCGATCAAATGACCAAATGAGCCTATTTCTTACCTGTTAGGAATTTAGATACAATGGGAGATTATGCCAAGATGTAGATTTGAGAGTTGTTAAGTCCTCATGGGATACCGTTATCCATTATTTCAAATAGAGGCACACAATTTACTTCCTAATTTTTGTAGTTATTCTAGAAAAGCCTTGGTACGAAGTTGAAGCTTAGTACAACCTTCCATCCATAAATAGATGGTAAAGTTAAGTGTACCATTCTGACATTGGAAGATATTTTAAGGGAATGTGTGCTAGACTGTAAGAAAAGTTGGGATGATCATTTAACTTAGATTCAGTTCGCCATAATAATAGTTATCATGCTAGAATTTAGATGGCTCCATTTGAAGCACTGTACAATCATAGATGTAGGTCACCTATAAGTTATTGAAGCAACATTAATTGGTCCATTCTCTATTCTTGAAGCTATATAAAAAGTCCATATGATTCATGAAAGCTTGAAAACTGCTCAAAGTCATCAGAAATCATATGTAGATGTGAGATGAAGAGAACTCAAGTTTGAAGTTAGTGCATATGCATTCTTGAAGGTTTCACCCATTAAAGGGATAATTATGTTTGTTAATAAGGAAAATCTTAATCCTTGGTTTGTTGGTCCTTATGAGATAGTGACACATGATGGAGAAGTTGATTACACATTAGACCTTATTGGCTATCGTCTATCTAGTTTCTATGTTTCAATACTAAAGAATTGAATTGGGTACTCGTCCTTAGTTATCACCAAAGAAAGTGTTGGAATAAAGGATAACTTGTACTATGAGGAAATCCTAGTTGAAATTATTGATAGGCATGTTCAAAGGCAAAGGAATAATGATTTAGCATCCGTGAAAGTTCTTTGGAGGAACCACTCAGTTGAGGGAGCTACTTGGGAAGCGGAGATTGATATGATGACCAAGTACCTTCTCCTCTTCTCTTCAAATTATTTCCTATCATTGGTAATTTGTTTCTATCTTGAGCAAATTCTTTCTCATATTAATTCTTGAGTCGTTTGAGTTCATCTATTAGTTATAAGTTCAGTTATCAGCATAGTGTGAAAATTTTAACATTTCCCTATCTCCACATCGTTATAAGTTCTCTTTTAAGGAACAATGATTCCAAGGAGGTATATTGTAATACCCTAAGTCTTTGATCTCTATCCCTACAAGAGGAAGACAATCGAGTTAGTTGTCCAACACCTCCAATCTCTCCCTCATCTAAGGCAAGTGCAAAAAAGTAATAAGGGAATTATTGAAGTACCGTCAAGCTAACCATTGATAACGACCCTGATAATGACTTGTTATCAGACATAACAAGTCATTAGAGGGATTTGTTATCATGAAAGTGAGGAAAAAAAAATTTTCCCTTGACAACGAGTCTATAGTATGACTCGTTATGTCATCGTTGTGTGACACAACAAATCGTTATAGGTAACTTATTGTCACAATAGAAGGTTGAAAAATATATCCAAGATTTAATGATGATTCTTCAATATGCCTCATTATTAGTGGTCATGAGTTTTTATAAAGAATTGTGGTCATAATAGTGAAGGAGTCAATCATGGAGATCAAGTCACGACTTTAGGCCATGACTCGTGGACAGACAAAATAAGTCGTAGCCTGAGTCATTACGACTGATACTAGAAAATTCCTACGTGTTTTAGTTAAGGTCCTTTTGGTCTTTTCTCCTCTTTTAACTCCCTATCCATGACTTAAAGCATCAAAGAGGCATTATTTTCCCCTTTCTTAGTTAGTTATCAAAATTCGTTCCTCACTTTACACTCAAGAAATAATGACTAAGGTTTGTTCTAAGAATTCACCACCCAATGATCCAAATTCAAGTTCACTCCAAAAAGTCGAGAAATTTAGGTATGCGAGGTTTGAACAGGGATACTATTTCATCCTTGTGCCCAAGAGTTTGTTTTTTTATAGGATTTTTAAAGAAAGTTATTTGCTAGGGTTGATAACCATTTTCTATGCATTGAGATATTGATGGTTATTTATGAATAGAATATTGATTTGCATGTGATTTCATGTTTAATAATGTTTTAAATCAATTAAAGTAATCCTTAATATTGATTTCACAAGAAGTTCAAGGTTATAAGTCAAAATAACATGCACTACAACATAATTAATGTTTTTTCTTAATCTTATGATCCCAGATAACACAAATTATCCAGAAGTTTCCTCTGGTATATGATTTAAGTAAGAATAGCATAGTTGGTTTTAGCTTGCAAATACATATTCTATTTTAAGATGGATATCATAAGTATGAGCATATAAGTAAATGTTTTGGTGGTATTTAGTATCGAGAGGGGAATGTGGGTTTAGCACATGTTATTTCCCAGAATTATGTGCCTTCTTAGGTTTTAAGGGACCTCGCTAGAGAGTGTGCCCTCTGCTAAGTATAGTGATCACTTTAATTTAATGTTCTATTTTGATGGAAAAGGTAGAACAGCTCTCCACAACGTGGGTAAGATGTTGGACTCATGATATATCACATGGTTTATGTCGGTTTGAAAAATCTCCCACAAAGAAAGATATAAGTAAGTATCTTAGAAACTTGGTGTAATGAATCAATAAGCTTACTTGGTCATGCTTTACTATCATGTTTTATGGTATTTTAGATTCCAGTTTTAATCATAGTCATGGTGTGTCAATCCACACTTCGCATGCATGCTTTCTTTTTGAGATTTCACATTAATCCAATTTTACCCATGCATTCACCGGCATAAACTTAGTGCATTCCAGAAGTACTAACCCACATATATGTCTATATGTTACATTGCTTCATAATGTAGGTTTTGATGTTCATCCCCAGCAACATGATTAACTCTGGGCACCATTTCCTACATCTAAGAAGTTTTTGAGTCCTCATAGTTCGAGGGTCAAGTTTATGATGATTTTTTATGTTTATTATTGTTATGATAGTTTATTAATTATCATTCTTGATCTGTTGGGATATGTCCCAGTGATTCTTCAGTCATCAGAATAGAGGCTTGACAAGACTAGTTGAGTGGTATTTCGTTCAGTTTCTCCAGATATTTGAAGATTTCTAAGCTACTATGTTTTAGTTGAGATTACACATTTTGTTTGGCTTCTGTTTAAAATTTTGTTTATGTTTTATGCTTAAATTTACGAGAGTTCAGTGTCGAGTAGATAGCATGGGTTAGCTTGGGACTATTAGTAGTCCTAGAAACTTTGTGACATCTCAGGGGTACACTCAAGGAATTACATATCACCTCATGAACAGACCATAAATCAACTAAAATATAAAAATATAAAATCTACGTGTCAAAAGGAAGCCATAGGTACCTATATTAACGGACCCCAAAAATGGGATTTAGAAAAAAAGGGGTAAAACTAAATTTTTGTCCAAATAAATATTTCCAATGATTAAAGGAACTCATAGAAGAAAACCTAAGTGAAAACGGGCTGAAATTGGAAAAATACTATTTTAGACTTTCTAGGCCAAAATCCCCAAATTTCACCTTTAGATTTAAGTTTTAATGAAGTTTCGATGATAAAAATCAAAGAAAAGTGATAGAACTAGGGATTTGGAACTTACCCAAGAATTGTAGAATTTCTCTAAAACTGGAAACTCCAAGTTCCAAGTCTCAAAAATGGTGAAGACAATGAGAAAGGAATATTTATACCTAGGGCCACAAGTGCAAAGCGGACAAGTGGATGCTTTAACAGTCACTTCTAAATGCGTCATGTGCCGCTTTAACAGTACTCACTAAGGCAGCCAGTCCACTAAATATGGAAAGGAACGCTTTATATCCCTCCACTAAAGTAGTTATGGGGCCTCTAAAGCAATGTTACACATTTGGAAGTTAGTGCTAAAGCAGTTAAATTGGTGCTTTAGCGACTGCACCATCTGAGGTGCACTTGCTGGAGACTTAGAGAATTCTAAGTCTCCGCGAGCCCCTTAGGATTCATCCCAAATATCATGAATGCAAATGAATGATTCTACCCAATCAAATTGACGCTCCAAACTCAATAGCAATATCAGACTTTCAAAATGATGTTATTTTAAAAGTGTTGATCCCCGAAACCCAATTTAACGTCAAAATCAAGGGTAAAAATGATATATAAAAGCTATAAAACTAAACCAACCATGGCAACCTAAAATAAAAGTACTGGACCTTATGTCATAGTCATTTTTCATTCAATGCACAAATCAATAAATATTGACTGAACTCAACTATAATACTTTTCAAGCCATCAAAAACCACAATTTCACATATTTCATGTTAAAATGCATTCAAAATAGTGCCAAACATCCCCACACCCCAAAATAACCTAAATGTAATAACAGAGAGGGGTAAAATGGTCAAACACGTAGAAATGCATACGTCAAACAAAATACCAAAACTCAGGTCATTATATCTTTACCACTAAGAATCTAGTTCATCCTCGAACTAAGGACAATAGAA
Organism: Capsicum baccatum var. pendulum; assembly: GCA_030864225.1. Taxonomy (NCBI): domain Eukaryota; kingdom Viridiplantae; phylum Streptophyta; class Magnoliopsida; order Solanales; family Solanaceae; genus Capsicum; species Capsicum baccatum. The sequence goes on along the minus strand of CM061551.1, from coordinate 35,719,898 downwards.
AATACCACAATTAGTTAAATTCTAAGGATAGGTTTTACACATATAACACTCGACCTCCAAAGTAGACTTATCTATTGGCCGATGCCACCATTGAACCTTAACCATAGGAATACCTCTAGAACGGAATCGTCTAACATCTCTGGGTAGGATGGAGACAGAATCCTTAACAAAAGATAACCGCTCATCTAGATAAACCAAATCCCAAAAAATGACATGAGACTTATCTAGAATATAACGCCTAGCAATGGAGATGGGAAAAATTAGATTAACAACTTATATGTCTAGAAGCAAGGCTAACTCATAAGCCATATTACCAACAGTCTGAAGGAGCTCAAAAGGTCAAATATACCTAGGGATAAGCCTACCCCTCTTTCTAAACCTCAACACTCCCTTCATGGGAGACACACAAAGGAAGACATGCTCACTAACACTGAACCTCAGGGTATGAATCCTACGATCCACATAGCATTTTTTCCTACTCTGAGCCACTCAAAGTCTATCTTGAATGATCCAAAATCTATCTAAGGACTCATGAAGTAAGTTCATACATAAAGGTTCAACCTTAGAAAAATCAAACCAACCCACTGAAGAACGACAATACCAGCCATATAGAGCCTCAAAAGGATCCATAGTAAAATTGGAATGATAGATATTATTATACATAAACTCTGACAAGGCTAGACGCTACTCCCATTAGTCTCAAAAGTCTATCACACAAGAGAACAGCATATCCTTCAAAATTTGAATTATAAATCCCTTAAAAATTTTGATCATTTTATTTATAATTCTCTAATATTCATAATATTAATTTTTAATTGAATTATATTTAGGGATGTTAAAAGGGTAATTTAGGAAGTTTCAAATTTTTGGAAGGATTTTGAGGTTATATTGGGACCCCGAGGTAGTAAGAGCCTATAATATCACTGTGACATGAAGTTTACCCTCTTTGATAATGGCATGGAGTAGAGGATAACCTCCATTATAAGGTTGTGCTATGGTAAGAGTTAGACTTTGTCCAGTTTTTTTCTTCACATTGGGGTGAGGGGATTTTAGGAATTTTAATCCTATTCTCAACTTAAAAAACATAGAAAATGACCCTTTTACTTTGGTTTTCAAAGATCAAATTCGACTTTATTCATCTTTAACTCTTCAACCAAGAAAGTTTAAGGGTTTCATAGAGAATTCATTATTTGGGCTTTAAACATCAAATTGACTTCTAATTCTTATAATTTTGAGGCATGTATCTTTGTCCAAAACATTAATTTTATATTGTATCATTGATTTTATGGATTTTCATGTAACGTAAATTGTTTTTTCTGAAATTGGGTTGAGGTATTTTTGTTGCTATTGATTTAACTACTTGTCCCATGTTTTCATTTGATTATTTTTTCTTTAAATTGATATTTTTAGAACTGAATTGGTAAATTATTTAAATGGTTGGAATGGGTTACATGGTTTTCCCCAATTTGAAATTTTTTTTATTTGGAATTGCATGAACCACAACTCACATTGTGAATTTGATTTTTGTTATGAAAAATTGCATTGTTTAACTTGATTTTGAACTCAATACATTTTGTTAATGGATAAATGAATATAAAAATGGACTTGGATGGCGTTGGTGGTCATGATCTTGATTTTAATGGGAATTGGGAGTTCAATTTGGTTGTGTTAATTGGTTTGGCATGCTTAATTTAGTTTGCAAGATTATTGGTTTGAAGATACCAAGTGGTTAATGCGTTAATGAATTAATCCTTGGTTAATGGTTGGTTACATATACAAATTGTTTTAATTAAGCTTAAAGGGGGTTGTGTGGCTCACCGTAGAGGTAGAGATCCCAGGAAGGTCGATACTAGGAATTATAGTTGTCAGCATGGGGGTTTATATGATCATGTTTATAGTTATATAATTTTTTGGGAATAGTTGGAGCCTTGGTGCTTCAGTACTTCTTTAATTTTTCATGGTTCGTGTGGCTAACATGCGCTAGGACCCATTCATCAGAGGAAGCTAAAACCATATAGCTCATAGGTGATGTTAGGATGGATAGAGCTACAAAGTCGAGGTTAATAGTTTTAAAACACACATTTTTAGGACCCTTATCCTATCTTGGAATCATATATATATGTACATATAAATGTATTCGTGTGACACTGACTGATTTTGGACATAGAATTATGTTATCCCTTTCTTTGAGTTATATGCCATTTCTTACCCCACTATTTATCCCAAGATGCTATATTTATGATGTAGGTACAAATATATTTCTATTTCTCCTACACAATGATGGATGGTTGAGCTTATTTGATGTGTTGTTGTGAATTGGTGAGCTCTGTCCTTTGAAAAGCTTTATCATTTCATTATCCATTCCTTATGGTCACAGTTCTATTAGATTCCTTTTTGTTCATAGATAGGGGCATGTCCCAAATTAGGTATTATTCTGGGTTTAGAGGCTATTATGGACAAATGTGGATTGGTAAGTTATTGGTTGACTCTTAGATTTCATAGAGTTATCTATAATCTTTATTACAACTTGATTGTCTTATGATTTATTATTATTATTATTATTATTATTATTATTATTATTATTATTTTTCTCTTAATATCTGGTTAAGGAGGTGGTCTCTTATCTATTTCTACTTGAGATACCCGTCATGGCTAGGCTGTGGTTTAGGTCATGAAAAGCTTTGTATCATAGCCAGGATTAGAGTCATTGTGTGTCCATAAAGTCATGTCGAGTAGAGTTTTTTTTATAAATATTTTCCTTTCTTGTATTCAATTTTTGAATATAGAGTTTGGTGTTATGAATATTCTGTTACTCCTAGCTTTCACGCATGTTAGAATCTTTCCTCCCCAAAGATCTCATATTTGTAGAAAATCTTATGTGAACTCTATCCTACCTGAGGAAATCTAAAGGAGAATCGCCCTATGTATGGTTTATATTCCTGATCTAGGGTTCATGCTCCTTAATGTGGTACTCCATGTGGAGTTTTACCTTTCCCTACTAGTCCTTCTTAGACTTCATAAGGTGGTTATTCTTATGCTCAACCGCCTCAGGGGACATCTCTATGCCAGAATACCATTGATCTATTTATTTTCTTACTCAGTTGGTGATATCTCAGTGTCAATAGTTGAATCATGTTAGTTCTGTTGCTCTTTAGTCTATGGTCAATTGGGTTGGACAGTTTATTAGGTTAAATCCCCCCACTTTTTTAAGCTGTAAGGTTGATAAGGATCCTCAAGGGTTTGTGGATGAGATAGAGAAACTTTTTTGTATGATGTATGCTACTTATTTTGATGGTGTAGAGTTTAGCGCATATCATCTGAAAGATGTAACTTATCAGTGGCATAAAGAGGGCGAGTAGTTGAAGGGTGATGATGCAAAGCCAACTTTATGGGAAGAGTATTTTTATGCCTTTCCTTATAAATTCTTTCCTTAAGAGGTGAGGGAAGTTATAGCTAAGGAGTTTGTTAATTTGAAGTATGGTTAGATGAGAGTGAAGAATATGTATTAAAATCTCAATATCTGTCTCGTTATGCTTTACAGTTAGTGTCTAGATAGAGATCTAAAATGAGGAAGTTTGTTTTTGGGTTATCCCAAAACTTTGAATTGGAGTGTAAGGCTACAATATTGAACAATGATATGGATATCTCAAGGCTTATGGTATATATGCAGCAGGTAAAGGATTAAAATAAGAAATAAGTAGAGATTGGGGAGAGGCATAGAAAGAAGATTAGATATTCAGAGAAGGGTGGGGGTCAAAATAGTAGGGAAGATTGTAAACAGTGAACTAAGAATTAGAAATAAGGAAATTTATACTTGTCTACTAGTGCCTCTTAGCCTAATCCTTTAGGTGATCGGTGTTTTCTGGCAAGTACTGGTCCTAAGGAACAGTGCCTTGTTCAGTGTAATAAGCTCAGTTAGCCCCATCTTATCCTCCTTGACATTTTTGTAGGCCATTTCACCATGGATATTATGAGGTGGGGAGAAATTCATGCTATAATTATGGTCATCGTGGTCATTTATAGTGAGATTTTCCTTCATCCATAGTTTCCACTTGGGCTAATAAAGTATTGATTACCACTTCTTTAGCTCCTACTCAAAAGTGATCTGCTTCAAGTACAAAAATTTGCTGAAATTACCTCTATGCACTTGTTACTTGTGAGGAATTTGAGGCATCTCCAAATATTTTTACTAATATGTTACAACTCTTTCACTGTGATGTTTAATGTTTTCTTGATTCGAGTTCTACCTTTTCTTACATGACCCATTATGTGGCATTTCTTTTTGTTTTGGTCTTGAAAGTATTTCTGACCCCTTTCTGTGTCTTCCTCAGTGGTTGATTCTATAGTTGCTAGAAAAATCTATTGAGATTGTGTGATGTCTATCTTTCAAAGGGAGAAATTAATGGATATGATAAAGTTGGATATGATGGATTTTGATGTTATCTTGGGGATGGATTGGCTTCATTCGTGCTATGCATGTCTAGATTATAGAACCCAAAAGGTCTGTTTTCACTTTCCTAAAGAGCCGGTATTAGAATAGGGTGGCAGTTCCTTAGTACCCAGAGGGAGGTTTATTTCTAATCTTATAGCTCAGTAATTAATTTCAAAAGGCTGTTTATATGATCTAGTTTTGGTTAAGGATTTTAACTCAAAAAGTCCCTCTTTTCAATTTGTTCCTATTGTTAATGAATTTCCTAAAGTGTTTATCAATGATCTTTCTGAAAATTTTGCCAATTGAAAAGAAGATTTTGGGATCAATCTTCTATCAAAAACCCATCATATTTCAATTCTTCCTTATAGAATTGTTCTAGCTGAATTAAAGGAGCTAAAGAACTAGTTAAAATATATTTTGGATAAAGGGTTCATTTGTCCTAGTGTGTTTACCTGGGGTACTCCTGTGCTTTTCGTTAGAAAGAAAGATGGGACCCTTCAAAAGTGTAGAGACTATCATCAGCTGAATCAGGTGACAGTGAAGAAAAAGTATCCTTTTCCTAGGATTTATGACCTTTTTGATTAGTATCAAAGTGCTAGAAGGTGTTCTAAGATTTATCTTCATTCAGTCTACCATCATCTAAGAATTAGGGAGGTTGATATTCACAAGACTGCTTTTTGAACACGTTATAGTCATTATGGATTTTGTGTTATGTCATTTAGATTGACTAATGCCCCAGTTGTGCTCATAGATCTTATGAATTAGGGTTTTAGAAAAATCTATATTTGTATTCCTTGATGATATCTTGACGTATTCTATGAGTGAGAAGGATCATGCCCATTACCTCTAAATTGTATTACAAACCCATAAGGATAAAAAATTTTATGCAAAAAGTTCTAAGTGCAAATTTTGGTTGAATGTTGTTACTTTTCTTGGCCATGTTTTATCTAGTGAAGGGATCAAGGTAGATCTATAGAAGGTCTAGGCAGTTAAGAAATGACGTAGACCCATGACTCCAACTGATATTTAGAGCTTATTGGGTTTGGCTGGGTATTATAGGAGGTTTGTGGAGAGTTTCTCTTCTATTGCTGCTCTATTGAAAAGATTGACTCAAAAGAAGGTTAAGTTTTTATGGTGCGATGCTTTTTAGGGCAACTTTATGAAGTTAAAACATAGATATACTTCTATGCTCGTTTTGACACTTCTCGAGGGTAATGATGGTATTTTTGTATTTTTTAATGAATTCCACATAGGCCTGGATTGTTATTTGAGGCAGCATGGTAAATTTGTGGCCTATGCTTATAGGAAACTTAACTTTCATGAAAGAAACTATTTGATTCATCACTTAAATTTGGTAACTGTGGTTTTTGTTTTTAATATTTAGCATCATTATCTATATGGAGTGCATGTGGATACCTATTTGGATCATAAGAGCCTATAGTATGTGTTTACTCAGAAGGAGTTGAATCTCAGGTAGATGCAGTGGATCGAATTGCTTAAGGATTATGACATGAGTCTTCACTACTATCCAAGAAATGATTATGTTATGGTCGATGCTCTTATTAGGTTATCTATAGGGATCTTATCTTAGGTTGACAAGGAAAAGAGAGGATTAGTGAATGATTTTATAGATTAGTGAACTTTGGAGTTTTTATCTTGGACATAGGGGATGGGAGAGTTATTGTTCAAGAAGTGGTGAAATCATCTCTTGGTGATGAGGTGAAGGAAAAATAGGTTTTGGATCCCATGGCTATTCATATAAAGGATGATGCGGGTCAGCAATAGGTTATGGTTTTTAAGGTTGGAGGAGATAGGATCTTGAGGTACTAAGGTAGGTTGTGTGTTCCTAATGTTGATGGGTTATGAGAAAGGATCTTGACTGAGGCTCATGAGTGTAGATGTACATCTTGTTGGGTATCTGTTAATATGTACCATGACATGAAGGAGATCTATTACTGGAACAATATCAAGAGGAAAGTGGAAAATATTATGGATAAGTGTATGATCTGTCAGCAAGTTAAGATTGAGCATTTATGGCATGGGGTATGCCTTAAGAGATAAAGTTACCCTTGTGGAAGGGGGAGATTGTCAATATGGATTTCATTACAGGTCTTCTGCATTCTCAAAATTAATATAATTCCATTTAGTTATTTGTGGATAGGATGACTAAGTCCTCTCACTTCTTACCTTTGAGGACTAATTATTCAGGAGAGGATTATGCAAAGTTGTTCATTTAGGAAATTGTGAAGCTTCATGGTGTGCCGGTGTCCATTATTCTAGACCAAGGTACAGAATTTTCAACTCAGTTTTTGTGTATATTTCAAAAAGGTTTGGCTACATAGGTGAACCTTAACACTATTTTTCACCCCCAAGTGAATGGATAAGCGGAGCACACTTATTAGACTTTGAGGATATGTTAAGGGCTTGTGAGATTAACTTTAAGGAAAGTTGGGTGATTCATTCACCTCTTATTGAGTTTTCTTATAATAATATTTATCATTCAAGTATCCAAATGGCTCTTTTTGAGTCTATTTATGGTAGAAGGTTTAGGTCTCTAATCGGATGGTTTGAGGTTGGTGAGACGAGGTTGTTTTGCCTGACTTGGCTCACCAAGCCATGGATAAGGTAAAAGTTATTAGATAAAGACTTAAGACTACTAAAAGACACCAAAGTCTTATGAAGATATGAGGCGAAGGGAAATAGAGTTAAATGATTTGGTATTTTTGAAGTTATATCCTATGAAAAAAGTTAAGAGGTTTTGGAAGAAGAGGAAGCTCAGTCCTCATTATATTGGTCCATATCAGATTTCATGGTGTATTGGGAATATTGCTTTTGAGTTGGATTGGGCTGTGAGTTTGGGTTCTATTAATCGCGTGTTTCATGTGTTCATGTTGAAAAAGTGTGTGTGTGATCCTTCCTTGATAGTTCCTGTTGAGGATATTGCTGTGAAAAATTCCTTATCTTATGAGGAAGTCTTGGTTTAAATAATTGATAGGCAAATTTATATGTTAAGGACAAAGGGTGTAGCTTTGTTGAAGGTCCTTTGGAGGAACCAAAAGGTAAAAGAGGCTATATGGGAAGTTGAGGAAGATATGAAGGCTAGATACGTATTCTTTTTGTCCGAGTTGGATGAAAGTGCTTAAGGTATGAGTTTCGTTTTCCTTTTTTCATTTTCGAAGTTTGTCATATGTTTCAAATTTATTCTTTCTATTCCCATGCTAAATGTGTCCTAACTCATCATTTAGTCACAAATAATCCTAAGGGGGGATAATGTAAGGCCCTTAAAAATTTTGATCATTTCATTTTTGATCCTCCATGTTCGTAATATTGATTATTAACTTAAATTATATTTAGGGATGTTAAAAGTGTAATTTTTGAATGTTTAGTAATTTTTGGTAGGGGTTTGGGGTGTCAATTTTTGACCCCGAGGTAGTGAGGGTCTAGGATATGACCGTGTCACAGAGGTTACCTTCTGTGATAATAGTGTGGCACAGTGGATAACCTCTACGATAAGGCCATTCTATGCTGAGGGATCAATTTAATCACATTTATTTTTTTACTTAGGGGTAAGGGGCTTTTAGGTCCTTTCACCCTTTCCAGGACTTTTAAACATAAAAAGGACCCTTTTTCTTCATTTGATAAAACTCTACTTTATTCATCTTTAACTCTCTAACCAAGAAAACTTAATGGTTGCATAGAGAATTCATCATCTGAAATTGAAACTTCAAATTTACTTAAAATTATTTTGTGTTAAAGACATGTTTCTCTTCCACAAACTTCAATTTTCCAGTGTGGTTTATGGAATTGATTTAATGAATTTTTACGTGATTTAAATTGTGGGTTTTGAAGTTGGGTTGAGGGATTCTGGTTGTTACTAATTGAATTGCTTGTCCCGTGTTCTGAATTGATTATTCATGCTTTAAATTGATGTTCCTATTACTTAATTGATATATTATTTAAATGCTTGGAATGGAGGACACGGTTTTCCCCAAATTGGATGAATTTTTGGGTTGGAATTGCTTAAACCTCAATCCACCTTGTTAATTTAATTTTTATTAGGGAAAATTTCATGGTTTAACTTGCTTTTGAACTCAATGCATTGTATTAATAGACAAATAGATATTAAAATGGATTTGGATGGCCTTGGTGGCCGTGGTTTGGATTTTAATGGAACTTGGGAGAATATGGTTGTGTGAATTGGTTTGATATGTTTAATTTAACTTGCAAGCATATTTGCATGATGATACTAAGTAGTTGATGCCTTAATAAATGACTCTCGGGTTACTGGTTTGTTATATGCATAAATTATTTCAATTGGGCTTAAAGGGGGGGTGTAGAATGCTGTGAATGTGGAGCTCTTTGGGAGACCGATATAGGAAACCACTTTGCCAGCATGGAGGTCTATATGACTGTGTTCATGGTTCACTCTATAAATATATTTTTAAGAATGGGTTGAGCCTCAGTTGCGTTAGCCCTTGCTAACACACTCTAGGAACCTTTAAGCAAGGGAAGTTAACCCATATAGCTCATGGGTGCCCTTAGGGAGGATAGAGCTACACAGTCCAGGTTAATGATTTTAAAACTTACATGTTCTTGACTCATACCCTATTTAGGAATCCTATTTATATGTATATATGAATTTGTGCATCTGAGTTTGACTAATTTTTGACATGGCATTATGTTATCACTTTGCCTGAGTTACATGCAGTGGTTATCCCACTGATTGTCCTAGGAAGTTACATCATTTCTTGATATATGGCCTCAAGATATTTTTGTTATTACTGTGCAATGTTAGGGGGTTAAGCACATTCGTTGAGTTGGTGTGAAGTGGTGAGCCTCCATCCTTAAGAAGGCCTTTTCATTTCATTATTCATTCCATATGGTTATGTTAATTTTGGATTCCTTTTTTGTCATAGTCGGGGGAATGTCCTTACTTAGATGTTAATTTGGATTTTTAGGCTATTGTGGACAAATGTTTGTTGGTTTGATATTGATTAACTCTTAGATTTCATAAGAGTTATATATTGATGTTTATTATTGTTTATTGGCTTCCACATTGTTATTATAATTGTCATTGTGTTCTTAAGGTTAAGTTAAGGGGGTGGTCTCCAGTCCATGGTGGACTTGAGATACCCATCCTATTTCGGCCCTGGATATTTTGGATAAATTTAGGTTGGTTGAGCACTATTTTGATTCTTAGTTCATTTGAGTTATATATTCATATCTTTATTCTATTTTGAGTTAGATTTTGCATTATTCCTACTATTATTATTATTACGTTAATGAGGTTAGGCAATGAGGGTGGTCTCCGATCTATGATGGGCTTGTAATACCCTTAATAGCTAGGCCGTGATTCAAGTCGTGACAAGCTTGGTATCAATTTATTTTTCAGGGTATTGGTTGCCCAGAAAGCCGTGTCGAGTAGAGCATTGCTTATAGGTGTGTTGTGCACTATAATTATAATCCCGAGGCTATGAGGAATTTAGGAAATGTTTCTCATTCTTTCATACTCTTGATTGTATAGCTATGTTATAAATATGAATGTTATCCAAATTCCTTTCTTTCTCTAATTTTGCTGACTATGTCACATTGTTGAGGAGATAATAGTGTGAAGGATTATATTCTTAATAGTGTGGTCCTTTCAGAATGAGTTATCAATGGATATAAAATAGTGCAAGGACTTGAGAGGAATCTATTAGTGCATCGAGGTGTATTGATTAAAGTGTATACCTCTAAATTCATGAATTATGCTTTTCATCCCTAGGTAAGATATGTAATTTTTCCCTTGTAAAAACTTTATTACAGACGTCTCACATAAGGAGAGGATGCATATCCAAATATTGGCATAGTATTTCAAGCCTTAGAGGTAGTATAAATTGGATTGTTATAACCTATGAGTAGTAAGATAATCCCTGTGTTAGTGATATAAAGTCATATGTTTAGAAGTCAGAGTGGGGGAAACTTTATAGTGAAAAGGGGTAGTTATATTTGCATGACCTTCAAGTGAGTGTTGGGGGTGATATTCCCTTATGATGTTGGTTAAGGCATACCAAAAATTAGAAAACTTATGGTAGCTGGTAGAAAAAAATTGTTAGTTACAATAGTTGCATCTTTAGTTGAAATAAGAAAGGAGGTTATTAAAACTAGAAATTGTAGTAGTAAAAAAATCATAGGTTATGAATGGAAGGATTGGTCGACTAATGATTTATGAATTTATTATTAACTTATAAGTCATAATTTTGACAACTTACTCGCACCTTTTAAGCTTAAATTATCATGCTTTTCCATTGATTTATTGTTAATTTCTTACTTAATGCTCATTGGTATAGTTAAAAGATGAAATGAGATTATGAGTAGGGAAACGTGATAAAATTGAGATGAGGAAAAGGTGGAAGAGAAGAAATGTGAAAGAAAAGATTGAAATGCAGGAAATCAGGCCCAAAAATCAACCCGCAGTTACTGCGAATGCGGCCTGAGGCTTGCGATCATGATATGAAGTCAATTCAAACTTTGGAAATCGTGAGGCAAGCACCTCAATTTTGGGAGATATGAACGCGGTCAAGAGAGGATGATCGCAATGTGGCAGAAAAGTAGTGGGAATTTTGTAATTTTGGCAAATATGGAATTCGGTCTTAAATAGGTTTTTTAGATAAATTTTCATCATCTATATTTTATCCACCCATCATCTATCTTTATATTTTTGGTGAAACACTATTATACTACTCTGGGGCGAAGAATACATTAGAGTAATTCTTATGTGAAAGATTGACAATTTTAATTGATGATTTGTTGAGATTTAAAGTTTGGGTTTGCATTCTCTTTATTTTTCATGAATAAATTTGATGGAGATTTTGGTATATTTTTGTTTATTATCTTTATAAGTTTCTACTTCTTACTCTTGGGGTTATGCTTGGATAGGTCATGATTTATGAATTGATATTGTTTTTGTATCTACCAAATTAGCTATTTGTTATGGGTTTTGCTATTACTCCATAGTTGAAATAAGATTTGTGGATGAAAATACCAAATTAACTTTAAAACCACATCATCCTTGATAGATGATGTGAGTGATAAGTAATTTTGAACAAATATTTGATACTTTTTATTTCGTTAGCATTATCTTAGAAATAGGATTTTATGCGCCTTAGCTAGCTTGATGGGCATCATCCTAGAAATAAGGATGCTAAGTTAAGGTTTTAGTTTGGTAAGTGTCACATGCTCATGATGTATCCAAAAGAATCTATGAATGTAATTTTGAGTTTTGTTGAAAGACTAATACTACTACCTTAAATCTAACCTACCCATGATTCCTAGATAAATTTTTATAAATTTTAATTTACCCATGTTTGAATTCACACCCAGAATGGCATAACCCCAAGATACGTTCCCAATTGATTATACTCTAATTATTCTTAGACTGGAGTAGTCCCCAAAACTGTGATATTTTCAAAAACATTCAAAACTCCCAAAAATTTGTATCCCATATTTGTATTTAGCAAGTAACTTACATTTCACACTTATTCGAAAACCATTAAAATTGTTCCTCATGGATTCTACCCCCAATAAAATTTGGGTAATTATATTAATAACAATTGCCCTACACAAAAAATAGTATTGGTAAGCGTGATCAAAATAGCACCCTTGGTGAGGAATAATTTGGCGTATTGAGGTAGTTTGAAATTTTAGCTTACTTTCTTTGATTCAAACTTTTGAATAATTGTTTGTGATTTTCTTTTGTTTTTTGTGTTAGATAGACTTTTGTTTTTGTTTACTTATCACTATGGCATATTGGAATAAATATGAGTTTAGTGGTCTCAAATCTTATCTTGACGATCCATGTCCATATTGTGGTGGATCCCACTTTCTATAAAATTGAAAATATGTTTCCTGGAAAGAGATGTGTACACCATCTAAATTCTATTGGGTGTATTATTGCTCTTTATGTGGTGCTCGAGATGGACATTGGAGTGAACGTCCAAATGCCCCCTCCCCTATTCATGCCAATAAAAATGCTAGTTCTTCTTATGAGTTTGATAGGTCTCATAATATGATAAACGAAGAACAACGTTCCCTATACAATGGTGTTGGTGTAATGCTTCTAAAAATCTTCGATCGGGTAACTACAACGGGGAAGAAAATACATCTGTTGTATTAATCCATGGCGGCATTTGGAAAAAAAAGTGAAAAAAAAGAAGTGGGTGAGGAGGCCGATATTTCAAATACCATGAATATGTCGCCTTTATCGATTATTTTTTGCACCATTCATTCCCAATGAAATCATATCACATGCTAGTAAAGGTTTTTGGAGTTAGGTGGTGGAGACTTTAACAATGGGATAACTTGAAAGATCAACTAAATAATAGTGAAAGATATGAGTAATTAAAAAACCAAATGGCATATGACTAAAGTATGCAGGTCAGTTGCACTCTTCAACATGTACTGACAAAATCACACCGCCATTGGTTTTGTATTATTTAACCAAGTAGTAAAAAATAAACACATCCGGAATAATAACATTACTCAAGGATCCTTTGCAAGGGATCAAAGTAGTAGCAGTTGTGTTTAAAGAACAAATACAGAGGTCCAAAGTTGGACAAATTTGTGTCCGGTTCAGCAATAACAACCTTAGACACCTCAAAACTAAGTTCAAGATTTTTGGGCCAAGTTTTATTTATAAAAGAGACTATTCTAGAGAACTTAGTATCAGACATTTTTTTAAAAAAGAAATCATTCAAAATGATTCTTGTTCCCAACACCAGGGTCTCAAGCTTACTACTATCTTTTAAGAGGCAGAGATTAGCATAAAACATCTAAATTGGATACATACACACTTCTTATCCAATAAGACAAAATACCATTAATAAATCTTGGTCCTTAAAAAGAGGTCTTACATTACCCTGAGAATCCTTTAATTATTAAAGCTTAACAACTAAATCCTAGAACAACTGAATGACTCCAAAAAGTAACAAACTTCTCTTGATGGGAAGAGGTCCAGAACTTATGCATGTCTTCTGGAGGAAAATTTTCCAAAAAGTTTGACTGAGGTTTTTTATAGGAAGTAAAAGAACTGGAATAGGCATGCTTCTTGGGGTAAGAAGAATAATGATAATGGGAAAAGGCTTCATTGAAGGAGCTGGTGATGAGGACAGGCTCTTGATTTTTAGATAGACAATAGACGGGATATTGAGGAGGGTGAGCTATTGAACAATTTTTAGGCCTGAGGAAGGGGTATGAAATAGACGAAGGAAAAGTCATGTTTTTAATGATGATGAAAGGGAGGAAAAGAGGTAGAAGTTTAAGATATGGGTTAGAAGGGGAGGTATAAAGTTATTGGGAAGAGAAAAAGGTAATAAAAGATGTGTCTGTGGAAGAGATAAAGGGGTGTGAGTCAAAACATAGGGATATAGGGGTAATAACTGAAGGAAGTCATGTACATAAGGTAAAAAATGGTTGAAAATTGTAACGCCCTAGGAATACACCCTATATACCACACAGTGCCTACGGTCATAAGTCACCACAAGATAACACATAAGTCGGTACCTACTGTGAGCATTGAGTATAACTAATAATCATAGACATATTTGGAAAAACATTTGATAATGCCATAAGGTTTTAAATACTGAAAATACAATTGAACCAGTAAGTCTGGAAAGCATCTATTAATATTCTGAAGTTTGACTAACAAAACTTATTAACTAACTGACTGCCTGAATTTCTGAAAAGCCTCTAACTAACTAACTGCTAGTTAATAGGACAAACCCCCAACTAACTCCATACTGATTAGAATTAAGAAAAAACTAAAATATTGAATAAAGATAAACTTATCCTCAAAAGAGGAGGACTCACCACTCCTACTGTTGTTGTAATACAGAATTATCTAAGCGCGGTTGGGAAACTGAGTGTCCGAACCTATGATATACGACATCATTGCGCAAAGAAAGAGTTTGCGGTTAGTAGGTTGAATGTACTGGTATATAAGATAAGGTTAGGCTGAAATGCATAGGTGTATGTGCATGAAATACTAACTAACTGAATATGATGAGATAATGACTAACTGAATAACATGAGATATCAAATGCATAATATGCGTGAAAGTTGTAGACTATGAGAATTCATGACCAAGCATATAGCATGATACTGAAATTGTCTATAAACTGAAGTACTGAAATCAAATAACTCGATACTAAAAATCTGTATGTTATGGTCAAGGAAACCTGTACTGAATTCTACACTGAATACTGAAACTGAAACTAAGGAAGGCATCATCAAACTGACATTCCCCAGTTTAAGCTGATTGGGGTTCAACCTGTGATCCCAGTTGGAAGGGTGCGAGTACCATGCCACGGGTACTAACACTAGCTGTAACTAAACAGGCGGGTGACCCTAAAGGGAGTTTCATTCCTAAATTGGCGGGCGACCTCTCATAGAAAGTTAGTCCTAAACTAGCGGGTAACATCTCATAACCTACGCTAGCTACATAGTTTTGGAACTTAGAGACTTCCACTAAGGATCCAGTCCTAACTGACGGGTAAGTCCCCATCCCGAGGTTCGCCCGAGGTTGAATCCTACTACCAAGTGAAAGATACTAATTAATGGACAAAACTAAGCTTAACTATAAAAACAAGTGATCATAATAACTGACTGACTAATAATGCTCATGGTTTGTTTGAAATCATTCTAAAGACACTAAAATTATATTTGAAATCATTCTGAATACACTGAGACTATGTAAATAGCTAAGTTTTGGGTATTTATAGCCCCCAATACTGGATGTAAATAACAAAAAAGGCATGCAAAATCTTTGAAAGTCCATAGTGGGGAATCATTCTACAAAATCATTATCTTTGGTATTTCATTAAACATATGGGGATTAAGGCTTATCATGTGGATGCTTTTAAACATGATGAGATAGCATGAATACATGACAACAACCATAATTTAAGGATTTATACCGAATTGCATGAACATGACCTGGGAACTTCAACATCCAAACATATTATAATCTCTTCCACTTGAAAATAATTGTAATCTTAACTTGAATTCAAAATAAAAAGTAATTCAAGGACATAATTCATTTAAAACATGAGAAACTCATAATTTAACATTTAAAAAGGGATTCTTGGACTCCACGGTGGAAGAAAACCATAAATGAACATCACATATACCTTTAACCTTTATATTTGGAAGGGAACAGAATCTTGAAAGCATTCTTGAAAGTTCTTGAATTGGGAAGCTTGAGTTATTGGATTTCTTGAAGAGAAAGGAATTAAATTTGATGATCTTGGGTATGATTAGGGTTTGTTTCTTAAGAATAAATTAGATAAAAATTGGGCGAATAATGCCTAACTTAAGCTAAATTTTGTGCTTTTAGAGATTTAAATTCATAACTGGAACACCGATTAAAGGTATGGTGCAATGCGATTGGTACCTTATTTCTATAAGCAGTGTTACACGATGCTATCACAGTGAGCTGCTGGTATTAAAACCCAAACACAACCCAATCCATGTCCAAAAAATTTGAAACTTTCCTAAGACATGCTCCTTATGCCACTGAATATGTACTAACTCAAAAACTAGTGTCTCAGAGTTAGGAAGACTCGTTTAAAAATCCCCGAAGTTAATAGGAAAACTATAATACTAAGTCCCCAACACTTAGTTAAATTTTCAGGCTTTAAGCCTCTTATACTTGCACTAGGAGTTGAACTAAGCTAAGAAAAGTATAGGGTATTGCAATATGTCCCCCTTGGAAACATTTTTCTGCAAATAAGAATGATTTAGCTGAGAGTACTGGGAAAACTAAAATTAAATACTGAACATGCATAATTGAAAACATGATTGCATGACTACATCGGAAACATGATACAGAAACTTAATAACATGAACTGAACTAATCCCTTGCAAGCATGCAATGACATGAGGATAATTAGAAGGCAGAGAAAGGAACGAGAGAGTCAACCTATGAGTAACCACTGCCTCGGATTGGATCTAGTTTCATGAAGAAAAGTTGATATATTTAAGACATGAAAACTTAGGACATTATAACATCTTCCCCCTTGGGATAGTTCGTCCCTGAATGATACTAAGTTGGCTAAAATACTAAGGAAAGACTGAGATGATACATGGGGCACTTACAAATTGAATCTTGACTGAATATCTGGAATCTAAAACTGATGCATGAACCAAACTGAATTCACAATTTACATGAATGAAAACAAATTACCTCTTATAATGGCCATACTCATGAAACTTCAGATTGTAAGACTAGGTCGAAAAATGGAAAACATAGGAACTCATCTATCTGACTGCAAAACTGAATTGTTGGCTATACGGACTGAGTCATACTGAAATATTATACTCAACTATACATTGCACTTCACTTGAGGCTACTAAAAATATTCACATGGGCATCGATAACTCTAACTACTAAAGTCTGAGTTGAACCGAATTCTCTAACTATGTTGAAGCCTACTCGAATCTATAAAGTGCACCTATAACACTGAAATACTAGTTGGAATCACGAATTTAGTACACCCTGCATTTTCACAACTTCTGATATCATGAATAATTATTATTACCACTTCAACAACTACATTCAACCTCTTATTAGACATTTACTAACACGCAATGCATTCATCCATATATATATAAAAACATGACATTCAAGCTTATCATCATAACCACATATGCACTCCTAAATAAAAACCCATAAAAGCATCTTCCTCATATCCTCCAAACCTCTATCATCAACAACTTCCATGCACTACCCCAACAAAACACATACAAAATTTCAACTAACCTTGACATATATCCAAAACTCGGCCTCAACCTTACTTCACACTTATAGCCTCAGTTAAAACAAGCATAAAATAATCTCTCATCAACAAAAATGTTTACTCTCTCCCACCTAAGCAACTGTTCATCATCACTATCTTGACATAAGGAAAGGTCACTGAAGGTTAGAACTTAAGGACTGAAGCATGAAAGAATGATATATATAGCTTAACACTTAACTTGGGGCTGAAGAATAAAGTACGTAGAGCATGAATTCATCAAAGCAGCTAAACTGAGGATATACATGGCATAATCTGAATTTCGCTCAGTGTTAGGATTGTAGCATGAGTCGTGAGAACTGAGAATACTATAAAATATGAATACATGAGTCATGATTTGCATGAACTGAGTTTGGAATTCATAAATTCATGGAATATAATTCGGACTGCTGGGTGAACTGGAACTCTATAAACTAGGAACTAGAAGCGTACATGATTTTCTCTTAAGTGCACAAATATGAGCTATGATCATAGGGAGAACATGTAACCCATGAGTAGATATCATGATAACTAAAGTACGAAACTTGCACCGAGATGAGAAAGGGGTTGGGAATCATCCTTCCTTACTATTATTCTACAACATACAGGCATCACTAATAGAATATGAGAGCCTAACCTGGTTTCATGCTCTATAATACCCCCCTAAGCTTTAAGCCATCACTCTAAGTCTGTGGAACCCTTTTTAAATGACTCTAAACTGAACTACCTTCACTTTAGAATCTGCTACATAACATTACACATAAATACTATACTTACCCTAAAAGACTTCATTGAATAATGTAAGTCCCACTGCTAGTACTTCCTTCGAATATATAATTCTTAGCTTTCTATAGCCTCAACAATCATCATACATAACTGAAACACTAACTAACTTAGAATTTTCAATATTTTTTCTATTAGCTCAAGCGTCAAGGATTCAAACTTATATTCTAATATTTAACATGGATATACCCAAATCTTTAATGGTCCATACTACTTTTATCATAACCTACAAACATCACATCTCTAAACTTATATTCCCTCCTTAACTATGAGAACTACCTTTACACTTGAACATTCGACATCAATATCATATCGCTTATAACTTAGTTGGTAAAAACATCACTTACTATCCTACTAGCCTCATTAAAACTTAGCACTCAAGGGTACTATATAAGCACACCAACATAATCAAATTTAACTTAAATTCATGCAGACCTTATTTCAAGCCTACAAATTCACCTTTTATATAACTAGCCCTATGGATACATAATCCGCTAACAACCAACAATCCCATTCATACCTTATTGCTTCTAAACTTCTAAATTCATACTATAACTCTAGATCACATGTTGTCATAAGATTTTGAGAAGGGATCTGAAAACACATTTGACCCCTAAGCATTGAGGTACTACCCCTCCATTCCTAGACCAGTTCATTGGGAAACTAAAACCGAATGGCTCTATTTCTGAAATCAACTAAAGAATAGAAAGAGTGGAGCCAATCCATGCTGAAAATGACAACAAAATAAGTTATCTCTATGTCCACAAGATCAACTGAGGTGACTTTCTGGGATATTGTGATTGGATAGTTTCTATATACCTGCCTGACTATAATAAACACACCTACAAGGGGAGACACCAAGAATGGTTTTGCCTAATATTCAAGACTAACTCCAAAATTTACAGCTATATAGGGGGTTACAAAGAAGAATGAAGTTCTAGGGTGTAATAAAGCATAAATATAAAGGTGAAATACTTGTAACATACTTGTAACAACATCGGGAGAACTTTCCTAATCTTGTCAGGAATGGAGTGCATATAGTCTATTCTAGTGTTAACCACTTGTAGCACTGGACACGGCACACTGCTGAGTCAAGCGACCAACTGGAAGTGAAGGAAGATTATGCTGACTCTACTGACCAACCTTAGGACATTCCCTAACAGTATGGCCTGTCTTGCCACACCCAAAACATACACCACTACCAGTATTACACACATCATGATGATTCCTAGCACATTATCTAAAAAGCCGATTAGTACGAACACCATTCCTACTACCTTATGAATTAGAGTCTGGTGCTCTATCTCGATTGTCATTCCTAAAATTTAGCATTGCCGCACTGGCTGAAAATAAAGTTAGGTCTGAGAATTTTTGATGTAACTAGGAATGGTTGCCACCCACTGACCTTGTCGTAAAACTACCTATTCTGGCCCTCTTTCTCTCTCTCTCTCTCTCTCTCTATTATTCCCTATGCTTCCTCATCAATATGTTGAGCAAAAACTATATGTCTAGATAGGAAAACAACCTTTTGATAGTTCTGAGCATCTACTGAATGAGCTAAGGTAATGAAAGCAACTTTTAATTTGGCATAAGAGACATGCTCATTTAGGGGATCTTCCTGAATAGGCGAAGGTGTGGGATGATTCCCGTTTCTTCTTCCATTGTTCTTTGTGGGAGAAATTCTCTATAAATATAAGAAAGAATGAAAGAGAAAGAGAATTTAAGTAAATCTAATGATCTTTTGCATGATATGAACACTAAAAGAAAGGAAAATTTTCCTAAAACATTGTGTAGCCTTTTGTCCATAAGTGTGGCGCGCTTCACACCCATGCACAAAACTATACACATGGTAGCTTTCAAAATCCCTAGGATACTGTAAAACCTTAGGTTCTGATACTAAGTTTGTAAAACCCCAGGAATACATCCTAGATGCCACACGGTGCTTACGGTCATAAGTGACCACAAGATAATCCATGTGCTGGTAGCTATTGTTAGCATTGAGTATAACTGATAATGATAGACATATGTATAAAAATATTTGATGATGTCGTTATGTTTTAAATACTAAAAATACAACTAAATCAGTAAGTCTGAAATAAATCTATGAAATTACTGAAGTTCGACTAACAAAACTAATTAACTAACTCACTGTCTAAATATCTAAAAAGCCTCTAACTGACTGACTGTAGAGTTGGTGGGACAAACCCCCAACTAACTCTATACTGATTGAAATAGTAAATACTAAAATATTGAATAAAGATAAACTTGTCCTCGAAAGATGAGGACTCACCATTGCTACTGCAATTGTAATGCTGAACTATCTAAGCGTAGTCGAGATACTTAGTGTCCAAACCTATGATATAAGACATCATAGTGTAAAGAAAGAGTATGTTGTCAATACTTTGAATGTATAGATATATGATAAGAGTTTAGGCTAGCATGAGATAATTATTGACAGAATAACATGAGATATCTGATGGATAATATGCGTGAAAGTTGTAAACTATGAGAATGCATGATAAAGCATATAAAATAATAGTGAAATAGTCTATTAACTAAATTACTGAAATCTGATAACTGGGTAACTGGAATCTGTATGCTATGGTCAATCAAAATTAAACTGAATTCTGTACTGAATACTAAAACTAAAACTATGCGAGGTATTATCTAACCGACATACCCTAGTCTGAGCTAATAGATGTCCAACCTGTGACCCTAGTTTGAAGGGTTATAGTACCATGCCACGGGTACTAATACTGGTTGTGAGTCAGTCCTAAATTAGCGGGTAAACCCAAAGGAAGTGTTAGTCCTAAACTAACGGGTGACCTCTCAGAGTATATTAGTCCTAAACTGGCGGGTGATATCTCATAACCTATGTTGGATACGTAGTTTTGGAACTTAGGGACTGCTACTAAGGACCCAATCCTAATTGACAGGTGATCCCCTAGCCCTAGGTTCGCTCAGTGTTGAATCCTACTCCTAACTAAAAGATACTAATTACTGGACTAAACTAAGCTTAACTGAATAAATAACCAATCATAATAACTGACTGACTGATATTGCTCATGATTTGTCAAAAACAATTCTAAAGATACTAAAATTATATCTGAAATCATTCTGAATATACTAAGACTATGTAAATAGCTAAGTATTGGGTAGTCATATCCCCAGCACTAAATGTAAATAACAACAAAGGCATGAAAAGTTTCGAAAGACCATAATGGGGAATCATTCTATAATATCATTCTCTTTGGCATTTCATCAAACACATGGGGATTAAGGTTTTAGCATGAGGATACTTTTAAACATCATGAGATAGTATGAATACATGACAACAAGCATAATTTGAGAATTTATCCTGAATTGCATGGACATGACATGGAAACTTCAACATCCAAACATATTACTATCCATTCCACTTGAAAACAATTATAATCTTATCTTGAAATCAAAATAACAAGTAATTCATGGAGATAATTCATTTAAAACATGGAAAACTCATAATTTAACATTTAAAAAGGGATTCTTGGACTTCATGGTGAAAGGAGACCATAGATGAACATCAAACATACCATTAATCTTTACACTTAGAAGGGAAACACAATCTTGAAAGCTTTGTTGAAAGTTCTTGAATTGGGAAGATTGAGTTCTTGATTTTCTTGAAGAGGAAGGAATAGAATTTGATGATATTAGTAATGATTTATGTTTGTTTCTTCAAAGGAAATTGGAGAAAAAGGGGTAAATAATGCCCTAACTGAAGCTAAATTTGTGTTTTTATGAATTAGGTTAAGGGGAAAATAATTAAATGACCCATAGAGATTTAAATTCATAATTGGAATACTGATTAAAGGGGTGGCGTAATGCGATGAGTACCTTATCTCTATAGGTAGCGCAACGTGATACTGTCGCAGTGAGCTTCTGGAATTGAAATTCAAAATGACCTAGTCCTTAACTGAAAAATCCAAAACTTTCCCTAGACATGCTCCTTTCACCTTTGAACTTGAATTAACTCAAAAACTAACGTCTCGAAATGTTCATTCTTTAAGCCTCTTATACATGCACTAGGAGCTGAACTAAGCTAAGAAAAGTACGAGGTATTACAAAAATAGAGTAAATATATATATGGCAATTAATTTTATCTAAATAATATAAGTCCGAGTTTTTCTTATAGAAAACAAAATTAATATTTTAATAAAGTTATTTTAAAATATCTGTAAGTTGATTTTCTAAATTAATGAAATTTAGCAAATCTTCACCATTTTCAACATGATCATGAATGAAATAATGTTTAATGTCTATTTACTTGGCCCTAGAATGATGCACAATATATTTAGACTAGAGATGGCACTGGTATTATCATATATAATAGGCATCGATTCAAATGTTAAATCAAAGTAAAGTAATTGATGCATTATCACAATATCAATGTACCAAAGTTACCAATAGCAATGTATTTAACTTTGGTGGTTGATAAGGTAACTGATGTTTGTTTCTTGTATTGCCCCAAAGTTAAGGTATACCTAAGAATTTGATAGGCCCCACTAATGCTTTTATGATCACTTTTATCACTTGCAAAGTCAACATTTGAATAGTTAATTAAATAAAAGTTTTAAGGATTAAAGGGTCCATAATATTATATTTTGAGTTCCAATGAGATAGCGAATGATTTATTTTACTATAGTCAGATGAGACTCTTTGGCAGACAACTGAAATCTCACACATTTTCAAATACCAAACATAATATCTAGTCGACTCACGGTCAAGTAGATTAGAGACCCAATCATTTCTTTGTAACTCTTTTGATCAATATATTTTCTAGATGTGTTTAAGTTGAGATCTGTTTAGGGTCTCATGGGATTTTCAATATATTTTTCTTTTTTCTATTCCAAATTTTTTAATCATCTCCTTTGTGTATTTGGTTTGACTGTTGAAGGTCTCTTTGGGAGTTTTCTTGATTTGTAGTCCCAAGAATAATATGAATCCCTCTATAAGACTTATTTCAAATTCTCCTAGTGTAAGATTTGCAAAATTCTCACACAAAGAGGTGTTAGGACCACCAAAGATAATATCAGCCACATAGATTGTACAATAAGAAAGCTAGAATTCAATTTTTGAGTAAAAAAGTGGTATGTATTTTACCTGTCTTAAAGTTATTATTTAACAAAAAAGTATTCAATATCTCATACCAAGCTTTTGGAGATTATTTTAGACCTTAGACTGCATTCTAGAGTTTAAAAATGTGATTTGCATATGACGGATCTTCAAAATCAAGAGGTTGTTTAACAAAGACCTCTTCATTAAGGAAACCATTTACAAAAACACTTTTAACATCTATATGATATAATTTAAAATATTTAACGGAAACAAATCTAAAAGAACTTCAATTTATTCCAACATTGCTACTAGAGCAAAGGTTTCATCGTAGTCAATACCTTTCTGCTGGAAGTAGCTTTGAGCTACTAGCTTTGCTATATTTCGGATAACCTTACCTTCTTGGTTCACTCTATTTGTATAGACACATCTATTTTGAAGAAATTGAGCAATTTTTTGGTCTTTCAACCAGATTCTAGACTTTATTTAGTTCAAACTAATCTTTCTATTCTTTCATAGCTTGAACCCATCATTCGTTTTGGAAACCCTTATCAACCTTTTTAGGTTTAACCTAAGATACAAGCACTACTGATGCTTGTTTTCTTATGAAAGCTCTTGGTTGCATCTGATCATTTGTATTTCCAATCATAAATTCATTTAGAAAACTTGCACTATGCCTCCATTCTCTTGGAACATTTGTTTTTTACAATTCAGCAATAAAAGCTAGATCTGGTTAAGTCATAGTTAGCTCAGTGTCGACTGGATTAGATGTTATCTTAGGAAAAGCTTTGTGCTGAGAGTCATTTACATGTTTCTTATCAGAACTCAAACTTACAAAAATAGGATTTGATTTATCAAATAATATATGTATAGATTCTTCAACACAATGTTTATTTATTATAAGCTTTATAGGCACGACTATTTGGAGAGAAACCAAGAAAAATATCTTTGTCACTACATGGATCAAATTTTTCCAAGTTATTCTTGTCATTATTATGGATGAGGCACTTATATCTAAAAGATAAAAGTAGTTGATGTTAGGATTATTTTCTCTCCATAACGTCACTTCATAAGAATTGGTCTAATAAGACATCTGTTAAGACACATGTTGTGCTCGCTACCTCTGCCTAGAAGTGATTAGGTTAGTTTTATTTAAGAAGTGTGGTTGTTGCAGTCTCTTAGAGGGATCTAACTTTTTTCTTTGACCACACCATTTTGTTGAAGGGATCGAGGAGAGGCAAAGTTTTGAGAGTAACCATTTTGAGAACAATAATCCTCAAAAGCTTTGTTTGCAAATTCTCCTCCATTATCGCTATGAACATAATTGATGAAGTTTCCATCTTCTCTTTGTACTGTTACACAAAATATCTCAAAATTAGTGAATGATTAATGGTTATGATAAAAAAACATTATCCATGTGAAGAGATAATAATCATAAACTATATCAAATACATATCTTTATCCACCAATGCTGGCAATTTTAGTAGGGCCAAACAGATCCATATTGATTGTTTGAAGGGGCTTGGTTTTGCTTACAATGTCTTTGACTTTGAAAGGTATTAGATTCTATTATCAAGCATCACAAATGTGATCCTTTTAAAACTTTAGCTTTAGCAGACCATCGACCAATTCAAGTCTACAAAGCTTTTCAATGGCATTCCCAAGTTTTCTCTGCCAAAACCAGATTTCACTATTTTGAGCGATGAGACATGTTAGAGTATCAAAATTAGGATTATTCAAAATATAAATATTATAAACATAGTCACCAATGTAATTTTTTTTATTTTCATGCTTTATGGAGCAATTTTGAGCTTTAAAGAATACACTAAATCCCGTATCGCCCAGCTTACTGATGCTCAATAGATTATATTTAAGTGCATTGACATGATATAATTTAATGAGCTTGTAGGATAGGATTAGCTTCACAAATTTGACTCCTATGACTTCTCCTTTGGCATTATCACCAAATCTAACTAACCCTTCTTTAAATTTTGTTAAAGACCATCAGTTTAATTTCTTCTTGGAATGTGTCTAGAGAGTGTGTTGTCTATTTCCCACATCCATTTATTGCAACTTTTGCAGACATGTTCCTATAAAATAAGAGAATTAATTTTCTTTAGGTACCTATGTGGTCTTGGGTCCTTGAGGGTTACATGTGCTTCCTTTAGGCCTCCAAATCCACATTCCTTTAGATTGTTGTCTGTAGTTACATGATTTATGCCCTCTTTTTCCCACTGGTGTAGCATACATTCCAATGAAAGTAAAAAAGGTTTTAGCATAACTGAAAAATCTGATAAAGAGGTTGATTTAGCTTTAAAAAGATTTGATCTAATGTAATTGTGACTTGGTGATTTCCTACAGCTATTTAATTGCATTTTTACATTATCAAGTTCCTCTTGGAGAAAGTTTATTTCTATCTGGATTTCTTAAAGATGAATTTGCCAATTCTTCCTTTCTTTTTTAATCTTTCTTTTTAAGGAAGCTTTCTAATTTTTTTCTTAAGTAATTTTAATTGTACTCATCAATAATCTTTTAAAGTTCATTGTAATCATAGCAATATTTGTTTGAAGAAGATTGATGTCTTGACAATTAAAAGATCTTATCTCATTGGATTCAGCCATTACCATGAAGTACATGTTTGTTAAACTTTGTGTCATCTACAATTTTATTTTTGTCACTCCAGGCTTCTAATTTTTTTTCTTGGATGACCTTCCTTTTGGTGTTGGACATTTTTATTTAATATGTCTTGATTTACTGTAATAATAATAGCGACCATCATTTCTTGAAAATTGATTATTTTTAAACCCTTGGGGTCTCTGTGGACTTTGTCTTAGAATTTGTCTGACCCCTCAATTTATAAGAGTCATTCCTTCGTTGTTATTTTTCTCTATGTTTTCATCTTTTCCTGAGCTTAAAATGTAAAAGGTGACATATTTTTTCTTCTCCTCCTTATATACATATTTATATGATTTTGTTCATTAGTAAGAAGGTTAACTCGCAGTTTGTCATATGTTATGTTATGGAGATCTCCATTTTATAGAATGACAACCTTGGTTTCCTATGATTTTGGAAGAATCCTTACCATCCTTTTAACTTGAAGGTTATTTGAGTAGATCATCTCTAAAGATTTTACATAGCAAGTAATTTTACTGAATCGTGCAAACATTGACTTCGCCTCCTTATTTTCCTCCATCTTGAAGAGCTCGTATTCATTGACCAGAGCATTAATACTTGATTCTTTTTCCTTGGAAGTACTTTCATAGGTTACTTCCATTTTGTCCAATATTTTTGTAGTTATCTCGCTGGTTGATATCTTTTCATATTTTGTTCTTCTAACTGCACAATAAAGCAAAGGTATGGCTCTAGCGTTAGTATTGATTACCTCTTATTTCTCTTTAGTTATTTCAAATTTTTCAAAATTTTCTAGGTCCTTGTTAGTTAATTCTTTTTCCTTCTGTTTGTCCTTGAGTCCTGGTATAGGTTTTTTCCCTTTTTTGATGACTACCTAAGCTAGGAAGTCATTTGATTGCACAATGTTTTTGAATTTGTTCTTTTAATGCCAGCAGTTTTGTCCACTTAAGTATGGGTGTCTTTTTGAGGAGTGTTTGTCTTGAAAGTGTGCTCCTAGAAATTTATAGTTTGTCATTTCATCTTTTCTCATGTGCGGTTAAGCAACACTTGATGTGAGACCTTCTCTGATACCAATTGAAATTCAAGAGGGTGGTGCATTAAATTCTTTTTTTGAGTCGACTGATCAGCTTATCAGTCAAGTCACCTATTTATTAGTATACTTTATAAAATAAAATTAAACTAAAAGTATAAATGAAAAAATAAGGAAGAACACGGAGTTTTATACTGGTTTGGATTACTAGTGTGGTTCCTATCCCAGTCCCCTTGGGTTTCAAAGGTTTCCTTTAGAGCATGACATTCATAAGGAGTTATAGTATAGTTGAACAAGTTTTGAATCTTAATCTCTATAAGACCCCGCAAAGTTCTCTCATAGTCTAAGACATAGAACGTGTCAAGTGAAGTGTAATTCCAACCTTAAAAGATCTAGAAGTTACTTCCAAATGGGAAAGCTTTCCATTGATACCAAATTCACCCAAATCCGACACTCGGGTGAAGAGTTAAAGCCATTTTAGTGAGACAGTGTGCCACCTAGCACTTTAGCACATCATGGAGCTAGCCAAAATGGCAATTGTAAAATTCCAGTGAGCCTCTGCAATTCCACTGCATCGCGTTGTCTTTTCAGTTCGTAACCAAGGTGGCAATGCAATTTCCACCACATCGCGCTAAGGCTCAGTTTCCCTATTTTCCAATCTCCAGTAAGCTGGCGCATTTATGGCACGTCATGCCAGCACGTAAAATTGGGATTTTTCCAATTCTGAATTTTAATTCCAATGGCAAAAAGGGTCTTTTTCCAACCCCTATATATACTCTTTAACATGATATTCAGCATATTTACACCCAAATATTGTTGTTTTCTCTGAATTTTCTTTGAGAACAAAACCTAGGGTTTTTAATCTAAGACCCAAATCATCAAGGTTTCACCGTGAATCTTTCAAGAATTACATAGCAAGGTAAGTGTCACGCCTCAAATCCTATTGGGGCGGACTGACACCCGTAACTGAGGAGGCCCGGGAGAACCACCTCATAACCTTATACTTCCCATGTATACCTCTATGACAACCCCAAATTCTAATAGCATCATGTCGCATATAAAAGGAAATAATCACCTGTATAAGCTCGAGCACACATATATATATGTATATATAATACTTCGTCGTTGGATCCATCACGCCTATTAACAAAATACCACCTTGACTGTACATTAGGTCTACAAAGCCTCTACACAATACACAGAGTTTAACTAAGGTTAGGATACACCCCTCCATATAACTAACTTCTATAAAATACCAAAAGTAACTGGATATGACACGGAAAGCCCCAAAGAAAACTAGAGATCACCAAAAGCAGCTGGATATCTTGGCTCCTACGTGTCTGGTGTATGAACTGAGGTACATGTGCCTACAACATGAAATGCAGGTCCCCCGTGGGGGACGTCAGTACAAAATATGTACTGAGTATGTAAAGCTGTAGAAAATCACATATGATATAGGAGCTCAATAGAAATCAGAAACAAGTGAATAAATCGTAATAGGAGTGGACCACACTTACTAGAACTTGTGACAACCTGTACATTGTATTTAATCAATCATTTTACCTTTGTTCTTATCATCTTTGTAATCATTACTGTACTGTACTGTGACCATTAGGCTGCCTCCAGTACATATCAACTGGGATCGACCCATGATAGGCTTATGCCCCTGGGATACCACCCATAAACACATAAATAGGGATCGACCCATGATAAGCTTATGCCTCTGGGATACCACCCGATAAGAGAAAACTTCCATCACTTAGTTCAATTAATCTTTGAGATTGTTATTTCGGTCGCCACCGCATTTTTGATACTTTGAAACAATGATACATCAATAAGAGACATATAAATAGACCATCAATGCACTAACAATGAATTAAGAACTCATTGGCACATCAGTGAAGTGTTTTGGAGTCATTAATGACCTAACAATGAAGTAGGAACTTATTGGTATATTAATGAAATGTTTTAGAGTTATTAATAGCACATGAATATTGTTTGAATAACTGAATAACTTCTAACATTCATTAGTGAAATAAAAATGTAATATTTGGAAGACAAGTAAGTATTGGAATGTCTTGACATCTTGTAGGGTGGAAACAAGCTCATTGGTAACGTGGGACATCATACAAAACCATTATGGATCACATGTTATTGAATAACTTTGGAAACTTTCTTAATAGAACAATTGTTCACTTTCATGCCAAAGATATGATATAGAGTATGCTTTACATACCTGACTGTCAACCTTCAATACTAGTTCCAAATGGACTTCCTGTCTTTTTGGATTACTTATCTACAATGAACATATATAGCAATCTAGTATTAGCAACTAAACGTCACAATTCAATTATTTGAATTCACCAAACTAGTGGTTAAGTAGTAAGCCTTAATTACACAATAAAGGGTGTCACTTTAACCCTCTTATACTCTAATTACATTCACATGCCATGTATATTCATACAACATCCTCTAATATCAATTTTGGATTCATTTATCCTTCCAGCCAATCCATTAAACCAAATTGAGCCATAGACATAAACAATCATCAATTCAATAGTATATCACCATATCCACCTTCCATAACTCAATTACCATATTCACCTTCCACAATTCAGTACAACCAAATCAAGCAAAATAGTCCATAACCCTATTTCCATCACCTTTCAATAACAACCAATACATATAATCTTCTATCACACATATACATATGGAAAAGAACAAAGGCAAATAATATTCATACCTTAGAATTCACATCTTGATTATGAAATCCTGTTTGCACAAATAATAGGTTCCGTTTAAAGCTCTCGAGATGACAAACGCAGTTATCGGATTACTTTGGAATTTCTATGGTTGAATCAAAAGTAATTTAAAGGTCAAATTTGGCTAGGGTTTGTTCTTAATGATTGATGATGAAAATATGTTTTTCAAATCATATACATGTATATATACACATATTACCATCCATAATATAATAGGAAATGACCAAAATGCCTTTAAAATTTAAATAATGTCAAATCTGTCCTTTGGTGGACTGTTTTGATAAGCTAAAGTAGATCGGCCATAACGCTTTGCTCGGATATCAGATTTGGATAAAATTGGTATCGTTGGAAGGATAATTCAAAGGTCTTTTATTTCATATAAAGTATGCCACCCATTTCATCCTGTACAAGGAGTTATGGTCATTTGAAGTTTACCCTAAACATCTGTTTCGATAGGTTGAAGTAAAACGAGTATAACTCGTTACTCAGACGTTGGATTTGGATGAAACCAATTGTATTGGAAAGAATACTCAAAGATATTTATTTTCATAGGTTGAAGATCTCCCATTTCATTAATTTAAGGGAGTTATGATCTTTCGAAGTTGAACCAAAAATTCAGCTGGCCTCAGTAGTTTGTGTTCAGGAAATTTTCCTGCACTTTTACTCCCAAATATCCCGGCCACCGTTTTATAGTTTTGAACATGCTCGATTATATATGAAACCTATCCATTTTTGGAAATATTTATATCGTTGGAAAGCTTATTCAATAACCTTCATATGGAACAATCGACGGGCAAATTCCTGTATAAATAAAATAAAAAAATTAATTCCATATAAATAAGACCAATACATGTACTTGAATACGCCAATAGATGGTACTTGAATATGGGGTGTTACATCCTTTCCCCCTTTAGGACATTCGTCCTCGAATGTTAGCATAGTTATTCAACCAAAACAAGTTCAAGTCTATCATTAATATTCACATCATCACATAAATACTATGCATATATAAAAAAAAAACTTGCTTGTTAATGTTCTAACTCCATTTCTTGAACTTCCTCTTCATCTTTGAATAAATTAGGGTACTTAGATTTAATTGCTTTCTCATCTTCCCATGTAATCTCTTCCCTTTGACGATTTCTCCAACGTACTTTAACAGATGCTATCTCTTTATTTCTCATCTTCTTAACTTGGCGATGCAGAATAGAAATAGCAACTTCCTCATAGGTAAGATCTTCCACAACTTGTACATCCTCAGTAGAAGTGATATGTGATGGATCTCCGATGCACTTTCGAAGCACTGTCACATGAAATACCGGATGTACTGATGAGAGCTCTTGGGGTAGCCAAAATTCATATGCCACTTGTCCAAACCTTCGAGTGATCTTATACGGGCCTATATAACGTGGACACAATTTCCCTTTCTTGCCAAATCTCATTACCCCTTTCATTGGTGATACCTTCAAAAATACACAATCACCTATAGAAAAATCTATCCCTCTCCTCTTACTATTCGCATATGACTTGTGTCGACTTTGGGCTATTTTCAGTCATTGTTGAATTACTTTAACCTTCTTTATGGCTTGATAAACAAGATCCGGTCCGAACAAAAGAGTTTCACCCACTTCGAACCATCCTATTAGTGATCTACACTTCTTTCCATATAAAGCTTCATATGGTGCCATTTTGATACTTGAATGATAGCTATTATTGTAGGCAAACTCAATAAGAGGTAAATGATCATCCCAGTTGCCCTTACAATCTATTACACAAGCTCGTAGCATATCTTCAAGTTTTTGGATGGTACGTTCTGCTTGTCCATCTATTTGAGGGTGAAAAGTTGTACTCAACTTCACTTGTGTTCCCAAACACCTCTGAAAAGACTTCAAAAAGTTTACGGTAAATTGGACTCCCCGATCTGATATAATAGAAATTGGCACTCCATCTAATCGGACTATCTCTTTAATGTTCAACTTTGCATACTCTTCAACTGTGTAAGTGGTCCAAACTGGTAGGAAATGTGCAGATTTGGTAAGCCTATCAACAATCACCCATATAGAATCGAACTTTCGGGATGTACAAGGCAAACCAATAACAAAATCCATGTTGATCATGTCCCACTTCCATCTTGGAAGATCAATACATTGCATATAACCTCTGGGTTTTTGGTACTCAACTTTAACTCTTTGACAATTTGGATATTCAGCTACAAATTCTGCAATGCTCTTCTTCATGTCATTCCACCAATACATATCTTTCAAATCTTGATACATTTTGGTTGATCCTGGATGAATGGAATACCTTGAACAATGTGCCTCTATCATAATCTTCTTTCTTAGCTCGTCTACATCTGGCACACATAATCAATTTTGGCAATGAAGTACTTCTTCTCGCGTAAGCTCAAATGCCTTGGTCGCACCACTCTGAACGTTCTCCATAAGTTGTAATAAAATAGTATCTGCATATTGCTTCTCTTTCACTTCAGCTACTAATGAAGATTTCACAGCATTATGTACGATAAGCTCTTTATCCGGAGTTTCAAGAAGGCGAACTCCCAAACTAGCTAACTGGTGAAGATCTTTAATCATCCCTTACCTTTCTATAGGCTCCATCATAGCCTTACGACTTAACACATCAGCTTCCACATTTTCTTTCCCTGGATGGTACAAGATATCAACATCGTAGTCCTTTAATAGTTCAAGCCATCTCCGCTGCCTTAAATTTAGATCCTTCAAATTAAAAATATATTGCAAGATCTTATGGTCAGTATATATATCAACATGAACCCCATATAAGTAGTGGCACCATATCTTTAAAGCAAAAATAATTGTTGTCAGCTCAAGATCGTGTGTAGGATAATTTTTCTCATGTGGCTGCAATTTTCTAGAAGCATATGCTATTACCTTACCATGCTGCATCAATACACATCCTAAACCAATTCTGGAAGCATCACAATACACTGTATACCCTTCGGTGCCTTCTGGAAGTACCAACATGGGTGTAGAAATCAACTTGTTCATTAAATCTTGAAAACTCTTCGCACAGGCATCATTCCATTGAAATTTGGATGCTTTATGGGTTAGCTTGGTTAAGGGTGCTGAAATGGAAGAAAAGCCTTCAAAAAACCTTCTATAATACATATGATTTTGAGCCCCGCTAGAACTCGTGGATCCTCTATCACCTCTAACATGACCCATTGGTTGTGCACACCTTCCTAAATAAGGCATCGATGATGATGATGCAACAAATGACCTCGTAGATCGTGCCATACCCCCTATGTACCTTCGTGGTTATTCTCTCATCATATGCCTCGACATACCGCACCAAAAGCAAAATTGGTCCCCAGCCGACATGCGCCCAAATGATACCTTTCATATTTATTTCATGGCTCTCGAAGAGGTTTTGATTGGATCATATTCCCTTGCCCTTGGTACCCCACTTTCTGTGAACTCTGACACTCACTTCTGTGCCCAAATTGATTTCCTCTGGACCCTTAGAACTGTGGTGGGGCACTAGCTGCAGAATAAGAAGATTATGGCCTAGGTGGTCTGACAGAAAACTGTGGTCTGAACCCTCCTTGGGATGCGATGAACTGCCCTGTAGATCTGGCCCTCTTGGAATATCCTCTTTGTAATTCTTGTGTTCTTCTCCTCTGCCTCTGATCTTTCATTTTCTGTGCAAAAACTTGGATCCTCGCTATGTCCATATCTTTGTTCAAAGTGGCAATAGTAAAATCTCTAACTAGATATAGATCCAGCCTATCCACATATTGATGAACTCTGTCATCCATAGTAGCTATAACATTAGGATCATATCTCAACAAGGAATTAAATCAAAGACTGTACTCCCTTACACTCATATTCCCCTGACAAAGATTTAAAAACTGATCTGCATGGGCTTGATGAATCTCGAATGGAAGATAATGATCAAGAAATGCCTCTTTGAACTCTTTCCAAGTAGTTGGGGGTGCATCAATACCCCTAGATTGTTTCCAGTCCTCATACCAATATATAGCCTCTCCTTTAAATCTATACGCCGCTAACTCCACTGTCTCACTACCCGTTACATGCATAACATCTAAGGCCCTTTGAATTTGATCAATAAAGTACTGTGGGTCCTCGTTAAGATCTGATCCAGTAAAAGTGGGAGGATCCATATTAAGAAAACCCTGTGTTCGAAGGCTAGCCGCCCTATCTGTACCACTAGGACCCGTGGTAGAAATGGCTTGCCCTTGCGCTTTCCCAGCAACTATACAAGTCAAAAGTTGCACTGCATTTCAAAGATCTTGATCAGCAACATTAATAGGTGGCTCTGGGGATATAGTTCTCCTCCCCCTTATTTCTTCCGGAGTGGAAGAAGTTTCTGATGCATGCTCCGCTGGAGCCTCACTTTGATTAGCTGGTATAGTGGGTGACTTACTAGTCCCCTCTCCGGCAGCCACATGTACTTGCTTACAGGTATTCTTTCTTCTAGTAACCGGCATCATTACTACCATAAGAGAAACAAACGAATTCAGTGGTCAAATATGACTTCATATACAATATAGGCTCTATCGCACGATCTAAGACATGAAGAAAAATAAATTCCTAAATGTCCATAGCCTCCTGTTTATAGATGCGGTGCACAACACACCGATAAACAAGACTCTAAGTAGACAAGGCTTTGTAGACTCACTAGGACGAACTTCTCTGATACCACTTTTGTCATGCCTCAAATCCTATTAGGGCGGACTGGCACCCGTAACCGAGGAGGCCCGGGAGAACCAGCTCATAACCTTATACTTTCCATGCATACATCTATGACAACTCAAAATTTGGACAGCATCATGTCACATATAAATGGAAATAATCACCTGTATAAGCTCGAACAAACATATATATATGTATATACAATACTTAGCCATTGGGGCCATCACATCAATTAACAAAACACCACCTTGACTGTACATTAGGTCTACAAAGACTCTAGACAATACACAGAGTTTGACTAAGGTCGAGACATACCCCGCCATATAACTAACTTCTATACAATACCAAAAGTGACTGGATATGACACGGAAAGCCCCGAAGAAAATTAGAGCTCACCAAAAGCAGCTGGATATCCTGGCTCCTACTTGTGCGGTGTATGAGCTGAGGTACCTGTGCCTGCAGCATGAAATGCAGGTTCCCCATGGGGGACGTCAGCACGAAATATGTACTGAGTATGTAAAGCTGTAGATAATCACATATGATATAGGATCTCAATAAAAATTAGAAACAAGTGAATAAATCATAATAAGAGTAGACCACACTTACTAAAACTTCTGACAACCTGTACATTGTATTTATTCAATCACTTTACCTTCGTTCTTATCATCTTTGTAATCATTACTGTAAACATATGGAAAGCTTATTCAATAACCTTCGCATGGAACCATCGACGGGCAAATTCTGGTATAAATAAAATAAAAAAATTAACTCCATATAAATAAGACCAATACACGTACTTGAATACGCCAATACACATACTTGAATACGGGGTGTTACAGTATGTTAGATTTTTATTCTTAGGTTACTTCCACCCAAGAAGTTCAAAAATCCTTTTCTAAATTCAAAGATCTTATATTTGTGAGTTTTCATGATTTATGTGAATTGAAATTGAAGTTTATGTTATTATTGAGCTTTAATTCACGATTTAAACTACCAATTTCAAGAGTTGATTCTACTATGTGATGAACTGTATGATGTTCATGATAAACCCTCTTCAAGTTGCATGATATTTATGTATTCATGATGATTAAGTATAGAATCTATGGTATAACCAAATCATGCTCCCCATATGTTTAATAAAATGCTTATGTGAAGGAATTAGAACCGTCATAGCATGTTGACTAGAAATCCCCAAATTGTGTGCAAGTTCATGCATGCCAAGTGTTTTTTGAAAAGCCTTAGTGAAAGAATTATGACACGTTAGCATGAAATTCCCTAATTATGTGCTCTTCATTGCATGTAAAATATCTGTTGTAAGACATTGTTGAATGGAGTATGAGCCAGTAGCATGTCTCCCTACACTATTACATGTTTATGATTTCCAAGTGCTTGAAGAGATGCTTTAATGATTGTAATGGTGAATGAAAGTCCATGGTCATGATTATTTAAGATGGTTATGTTTTACTTGTATGTTATCAAGTCTAGAGGGTAATTATACCTGACAATTTAGCTATAAGTCTAGAGCCCGTATCAGTTTTCATGATAATCCCAGTCAAGTCATGATTCTTAGAACTCAGTCAGTTACAGAATTCAATACTCTCAGATAGTTACAGAACCTAAGAAATCTTAGTAATCCAAGTATCATTAGCATTCCAGCTTTAGTTCAGTACTCAGCTCAGATCTTAGTAGTATTCAATATTCAGTTCAGACCTTAGTAGTATTCCGTCAGTCAACGGAACCAAGTGAATTCAGTTAGATCAGTCAAGAAATATGAACAGTAACAGATTTAGCTCAGTCTAGTACAGTCTAAGAATTAGTTCAGTGTCTATTCAGTTGGGAGTAGGATTCAGCACCGAGCGAGGGAAAGGATGGCGGCTTCCCTGATATTTAGGCAGAGTCATTAGTAGAAATTCCTATACCTCCAGAATTGCATAGCCAGCGGAGGGTGAGGAGTCACCCATTATATTAGGCTTGGCTCCAACCAGGTATCAATCATTATATTAGGCATGGCATCTTGGGTTCAAAGAGAAGTGTCTTTACCCATGGAACGGTACTGACACCCTTCCAACTAGGGTACAGGTTGGACCCCTACTAGCTAGAAGGGGAATGTCGATTAGATGACTACCTCCCACAGTCTCAATTTCAAATTCAGTCTTAGTAATAGAAGTCAACTGAGGAGTCACCTGTTATATTGGTAGGCTTGATCTCAGATTCAGACAATCATATTAAATATCAGTAGACTCAAGGATCACCCATTATATAGGCCTGATCTCAGATTCAGACAATCATATTCATTATCAGTAGACTCAGAGATCATCCATTATATAGGCTTGAACTCAGATTTAGTTTATCCAGTATCAGACATCATTACCAGTAAACTCAAAGATCACTTATTGTATAGGCTTGATATCAGATATAATATATCAGTATTAGTATCAGCAAGATTAGACATAAATTTTAATAGACTTAGTTATTCAGTCTCTCATTATTAGTTATTCAGTCTCTCATTATTCAATCTTGTTTGTACTTTGATTTGATTCATTCCATATATCTATGATCTCCGTCGATTTCATCTTGAGATCTTCCATATTTGATCATCTTCCAAACTTGGTCCTGCATGTTTATTTTGTTAGTTCGTCATCATTAAAACATTAAGTGATTAGATAGGAGGCTGACACACTAGACCTACCGCCACTGCCAACTCTAGAACCTAATAAGGCAACTCTAACTTGTTCCCTTACCGTTATGGACATCCCGATCTGACTACCATCTCAAACCCTACTCCTACCGGCCATCGAAGGCACGACCTCTAAATCTCTAGCAACGGACGAGTACATGCTCACTATTTGTGAGAGAGTGGATAAGAGACTTTTGAGTTAACTAAAAGAACAAACGCATGAAATATAATTAAGAATCTAAAATCTAGTAAAGTCATGTAGCCTCTCGAATATAAATAACAGACAACTCTGAATTAATCTATAAGTCTCTATTAGACTCTGCTTGAACTAATGACACCAGTGAACCTAGGGGTCTGATATCAATTTGTCATGACCCAAAATAGGCACGTGATGTCACATATACACCTTCCAATACAACTAAGCCTATCCCAACCCAGAAACATAATATTAGAATAAATTAGCAGAAGATGAGAGAAATAAATCCAAAATATAAATAAAGACAAAATAATATTCATGATACATCCTTGAGTTTGGATGTTACTAATACAAGTCTCTAATACAGATCTGTAAGAAGCATACAAAGATATATTGTATGAAAAAGTAAGCACCAGATAGTAAGGAATAGATCCGAGTAATCTTGAAGTGAATTCGCCACTACCTCGATCTCTGTAATGTCAATGCAGTAAAAATGATCTAAAAACTTCTACTTGATCCAACACCTTCACGGAGTGCAGATAGTAAGAAAAGGAGAGAAAAATAAGGGTGTGTATGAAAATTCAAGTGTACTCAGCAAGGATCGGTAATAACCAACCTTAATCCAAAGCGATGTCGATAGTCACCATCCTGGCTACCCAAAATAGCAAATTAATTTACAAACCGGTAAATCATAATATGTAATCCTACAAGGGTAACCCAAAATAATGGTAAACAACCAGAACCAGATTATAGTAGGCACTATAACCTAGGTTTGTCAACACTAGCCACTTAATGATCCACTATTAGATAGAAATACTTAAATAGAAGACTCACTACACGACCTATACATTTTTGGCTTCGTTACATGATATAAACCAATAATTATGGGATCAAATAAGTAGATAGCATATAATGATTGAATAAAATTCTACCAAAGGTCCAATCCAATGATCTCTCATATTAAGCCATAACCTTACCCCAAGTCTCATAATGTCTTACCCCCAAATCTATATAAGATGATGTATAGTAATGGAATGAAGTGAAATGGATGCTCAAAACAAAAATCATAAACAAGTTTCTGACACGCTAATACAGTATATGATTAGAACACTATCACAGTATCAACCATAACATGTAGGAAAATGCAATACAAGTGATTCAATGCAATGTCGTGATGGTAATGATGATGGTGATGTGATATGCTTGAGGTTATTGCATAAACTCCATATATACCTACAAAGCAGAGATTCTAGGTAGAACTTATGGAGGGTTCTTCACCCATATGCTTTCTTAATACTCAATACCGATCTTAATATTTATATCTCCTCTCTGACGCATGGGCTACATCAAAGGGTTTTTTAAAAGTGTCTCATTTTTGTCAAAAAGTAGTATTTCCTCAACGGTACCAATGTCTCATAAATGTATGTATGATATGAGGATGTAATTCTCACAACCAAAGAAGTATGAACATCTCGAATCCAGTCATCATATATACATGTGAGATCAGAAACTACTAAATATGTGAACCATCCATGATTTAATATAAGAAATGTACCATATTAACAATCATGCATGTAAGACATTATTAATATCATTTTTAGTGCCCAGTTGGGTATTATGCCAACTACCTATGAACAAAATGCTCGTACTAGGCCACCAGTATCATATAAAGCCCCATATAGCAATGCACAACATATATCATCTCGAGTAGCCAACAACAACAATATAAGCCCCCCAAGGTTTCACAACAATAGTAATACATACATAGGCCCCCACACGGGCATACGAACATAATTAATTACTCAAGTTCGTAGATAGTTCACATAAGTTCCTCATGGAAACTTTGAATAAATACATATACAAATAACAAAATATTACAAAACTACTCAACCCTAGCTTTTTCATACATTAAGCCTCAACAACCTAGATGAGATCATTTATACTCTACGTATTATATGAGGCTCGAGGATTCTACCATTTTAGTAATAGCATAATCTAGAGTTTGATAAACCCCAATCATCACAATAAGGTTTCTATACAAGTTCTAAATCCCCAAAGTAGGCATCCAATAATAATAATCCAAACCTGAGTGATTAACTACAATCTATTCTAAGGATATCTACAAGCAATAATACTAACAAAGGCAATAAACTAACTACAATTTATTATTAAGACCCAGGTACCGACGAAGATGCTCACCATGTCATCTAAATGGGACACCAACCTAAACAAATAACAATATACCGATAATCAAGCAAATAACATATAAAGACTTTGGAAAAAGATTATGGTACATTTCAACTTGCCTTAATTAAAGATTTACTAATCCAAATACTGCATAAATCCCCAACTAGAAACTCAAATCCTTCAAAACATATCCAAATACGACCATACTATCAACTATGATGTCTACACATTAAAAGAAAGCAAAGGATACCCATATTAACTATATTCAAGATGGGTTTAAAACTAACTCTGAAAATGGGTTTGAAAATAAAAGGGGTAAAATTGAAATTTACTTCAGAAATATGTTCCCCATACTCTGAGGAGTCTATAGCTAAAAACCCATATAAAAATGGGTTAGAAATAAATTTTAAATTAAAGAAAAATAATTTTTAATATTTACAGGCACAAACACCCAAAATCAATTTTGAAATCAAGAATTTGAAGGTGTTTTATAAGACTAGGAAACCTACACATGGAGGAAATCTCAAAAAGCCCTTTGGAATCGCCCAAATCCAAGCTCCCAAGCTCTAAAAATGGTGAAAACGGGGGTTTAATTCTCGACTTGGGTAGAAATCATGATAAATAAAATAGTTCTTGGCAAATAGGAAAAGTGGAGTTATAATTTTATATACAATGATTATACGAGAAAACTGCATCAGAATTATCAAAATTGGAGCTCCCAAGCACCATAAATGTCAAAAATCTAAAACTGATTCAGTTTTGGTCTTAAAACTCAGTGAAGACAACTAAAGCAACATTTTGTTTGCTAAAATAGCCCTATCAAAATACCACTAAAGTGTTCACAATGTCTCTTTAGTAGTAGGACAAATGGTCAATGGTCACTAAAGGGGTCACCCAGCTACTTTAGTGGCTACACCAGAACTAGTAATTTCAAAAATGTATTTTTGATCTCCAAACTTATATGGAACCCTATGAACATGATCCAATAGTTAAAATTGATCT
Source organism: Capsicum baccatum var. pendulum (assembly GCA_030864225.1). Lineage (NCBI taxonomy): Eukaryota > Viridiplantae > Streptophyta > Magnoliopsida > Solanales > Solanaceae > Capsicum > Capsicum baccatum. Next base: position 35,679,610 of record CM061551.1, on the reverse strand, counting down.
TAAAACACATTTCGGATCAAATGGAATCATCAAATTTATGAAAAAGGTTATTATGAAAAAATTGACCATCGGGACCCTATTGACACTATTTATGAACCAAGGGCCAAAATAGGATCTAAAAGCCACAACGTTGATATTTCAAATCTACTTGTGCAGTCTGTTTTGCCATCAGGAACTCAGATCTTAATATGTTGACCAAAGTAAACTATTAGCTCTTAAAGCATCAAAATAACCTTAAGCTCATCAAAAACCTTCCCAGAGGCCGTGGGAATCATGCCAACCATTCCCATAATTCATCAACCATTTAGCACAACAATGAGGCAGGGTAAAATGATTAAAATAGATAAAAGAGAAAATCAACAAAATTCAGGTCATTAATATCCGCCACTAAGATTTCCGTTCTTTCTAGAATGTACAAGAAAGAAAGACAAAAATAAGTAAAGGGTGGAAAAATACTCTCGAGAAACATCAATGTTACAACCTAAGAACTAAGGGTCAGGATGGAACATGTCACGGCAAGTCATGACAAGTAATCCTATCACCCAAACTAGTATGAAATAAGAAATTAATATAAAAAAACCAAGGCAAAACTCCTATAATAGAGTTTAACCATACATATATAGTAAAAGCAGAAATATAATCAAAGATACCAAACCAAATCCCAAAACCTGGTGTCACTGTTTAACAACAAACAAATACAACTCGAAGTCAAAATACACAGAGGATATCCCTAAAGGAACAACTCGGTCTTTGAATACAAAAAAGAGAGAGTCTAAATAATAAAAGGTAGTAGTCAATTCCATATGGATAGATAAACTACTACCTCGAATAGACTCCAAATGTTGCATGGCACAGTCACACCTAGGCTTGAACCAAAAGGGTGCAGTAAGGATGAGTATGTCCATTTGTACTCAGTAGGTATCATAGTTTGACTAAGTAAAGTAAAAAATAAAGCATATAAATATAAAGATGGGCATGTCATCTGCAATTAGAAAATTTCCAAATGGTATCCCACACTGTCTCCACTAACCTACCATATACACATAAAAAAACAATTAGGGGAAAGAAGAACAAGTACACACATAACCCAAATATAAGTACAAGAGCTAGAACAATTGGACAGATATCAATGTCTCAAATAGAATTAAAATCACAGAACAACCAAAACATGTGGAATGAAATAAAAATAAAGATGATGATGTATGAGGTCGTTGCACAACCTTTGTATATAACTATCGAGTTGGTCTATAGATGTAGGACCCATGAGAGGTTCATTAACCAACACAAACTGAGCTATGCTCCCATGTAAGACCCATAGAGGGTTTTTCATCCCGTATACAACCAATATCCAATATTAATATCCATACATCTCTTTGGCAGAAACATCAACAAAGGGTTTTTAAAGATATGATATTTTCTGTCAGAAAAAGCTAGTGTTTCCAGTATTTCCACCATAGTACCATTGTTTCATGAATGAATAAGATATGAGGATGTAATGACAATAGTGAATCAAAATGAGAATATTCAATATCCAACCAATATACAAACCATGTGAGCCAATAATCCACTCAAATTAAGTAACCATTCATGATCCAATATTATCCAAAAGAAAAAGCTAATGATACCCTTATTGCCCACTTTCAAATCGGGTCAAAATGGACCCTTAAAAAGGTTTTTGAAAAAGAGGGGCAAAACTAGAAATTTTTCTCAAAAAGATATTTTCCATGATTAAATGGACCCATAGCAGAAAACCCAAGTGAAAATGGGTTGAAATTAGGGTATAAATACATGAAAATCCAAATTTAGGCCTTCCTGGCCAAAATCCCTAAATTTCAACTTTACATACAAGTTTAAACTAGATTTGGATAATAAAAGTAGAATGAAAAAAATTGAACCAGCGATTTAGAACTTACCCAAACATAGAAATGAATGAAAATGCCTAAAAACTCAAATCCTAAGATTTAAGTCTCAAAACAGGTGTAAAAAATCTCAGAAGTACGGATGTAATCTACCTAGGTATCACCTAAGTGACTATCGGGTTGCTTAAGCGACCATAACAAAAGCGAACCCGCCTTGTCGTGAAAGCAACATTGGCTTTTGCTTAAGTGATAGACGTCTAGCAAGATAGTGTCGCTTCAGCAACTAGCCATTTCTTAAGCGGCAATCACTTAAACAAGTCTGTTATTAGATGACTTTTTGGCTCTTCGGCCAAGTCACTTAAGAGAATGCACCAGCAGAGTGTTGTTTCAGCTTACTTGGAGATTTCCAAGTCTCCGTGGACCCCTCGATATTCACTCAAAATAACGAGAATGCAAATGAACTTTGCCACTAGACTAAATTTGATGCAGTACACACTGACAATGTTATATTTTTCAAAAAATATTATTTTCAAAAAAATTGAATCCCGATACCTACTTTCACAACTTTTTGAATGGATGGTTGAAATGAGATATAAAAGACATAAAACCACACCATCCATGTTACCAACCTAAAATCGGTGTTATGTATATGATTATGTAGTTTGTTTTTTCATTCGACGCATAGATCAAAAGATGTTGACTGAAGTTAATTAATAAGCCTTTAAGACCATCAAAAATCACAATCTCACATAAAATACACCAAAAAGAATTGGTAACTGTCCTAATCATCCCCACACCCTAGAAATACCAAGATACAACCATGGGGAGGGGTAAAATGGTCAAATCTTACAAAAAATAAATATTTCACACATATGACAAAAATTAGGTCATTACATTATCCACCACTAAGAATATAGTTCATCCTCAAACTAAGGGAATTAGAAATACCTGAATCAACGAAAATTTTTGGATAACTACAATGCATATCATATTCAACATCCCAAGTAGACTCATCTACAGGGTGATGCCTCTGTTGGACCTTAACCATAGGAATAACTCTAGAATGTAATCGACTAACATCCCTGGGTAGAATGGAGACAACTCCTAAATAGAAGACAATCTCTCATCTAACTGGACTGAATCCCAATAAATGACATGATACTCGTCTAGACCGAAATGGAAGCATAGAAAAGTGAAAAACTAGATGAACCGCTATAAGACACATCCCCAATAGTCTAAAGGATATCAAAATGTCCAATACACTTGGGGCTAAGCTTGCCCTTCTTCCAAACCTCATTACACCCTTCATAGGCATCATATGAAGGAAGACACTATCACCAACATTGAATCTCAAGGAACAAAGTCTATGATCTATGTAGCACTTCTGGCTACTCTAAGCCGCTCAAAGTCTATCCCGAATAACCAAAACACTATCCAAAGACACACAAAGTAAGTCTATACCTTGAGGTCTAATCTCCAAAATATCAAACAAACTAACTAGAGAGTGAAAACACCTAGAATACAAAACCTCAAATGGAGCCATCTCAATACTAGAATGGTAGCTATTATTATACGCTAAATCCAACAAAGATAGCTATTGCTTCCACTGACCACCAAGGTCTATCACACAAGAGTGGAGCATATCCTTAAAAACATGAATTGTTTTCTTTAACTGACCATCGTCCGGGGGCGAAACATTCTCTATAATTAACTCGAGTACCTAACTCCTTCTGAAAGTTCTTCAAAAAGTGATATATAAATACTGAACCTTAATCCTAGATAGATACCGACATACCATGAAGATTTATGATCTCCCAAATATAGATATGAGCCAACCTCTCAGCACTGAAGAAAACTTAAACTAGAAAAAAATAAGTAGATTTGATCAGTTGATCCACAATAGCCCAACCACTCTCTGAACCATGGTAAGTATGAGGCAACCCAATCACAAAGCCTATAGTGATTCATTAATATTTCCACTCGAGAATAGGCAACCTCTGTAGCAAACCACTAAGTCTCAAATGCTTGGCCTTTACCTGCTTGCAAATAGTCAATGAACTAAAAAATCCACTATATCCTTCTTCATACCACCCCACTATTAAAGATATCTCAAATCCAAATACATCTTAGTCATTCCCAGATGAATAAAATACCTAAAACAATAGGCCTTCTCCAAAATCAATCTAATCTAATCACCCATTCTTAGCACAAAAACTCGGCCTACAATCCTCAAAACACCGCCTTAATCAAGTGAGTCATCCTTAGCCTCATTATTAAACACCTTATCCCAAATCACTCTTAACCCAACATGATAAAATCAATGTCCAAATTTGGTCCATCAAAGAAGACCTAGCCTCTACAAATACCAAAACACACCCAGGTGCCAAAATATTTAGCCTAATAATATGGATAGCCAAAGACTGAACCTCCAAGGCCAAAGGCCTATACTAAGTAAAAAGATCCCCCAAACTACCCATGCTAGTTGACTTTTGGCTTAAGGTATCCGCAACTACATTAACCTTGCCAAATGATATAAAATAATAAAGTGCTAATCCTTAAGTAACTTAAGCCAACGGTGAGCCTCATAATAAGATGTCACTATGTGAAGAAATCCTGAAGGTTGCGATGATCCGAGAAAATCTCACAACAGACTCCATACATGTATTGCCTCCACAACATCAAAGAAAAAACAACCACGCACAACTCCAAATCATAGGTAGTGTAATTCCTCTTATAGGGCTTTAACTAACGAGAAGTATATTCAATCATCTTACCCTCTTGCATCAACACAACACCTAAAGCATCACAAAAGATGGTAAAACCCATGCCCTGCTTGGCCAAAGTCAAGATAGGAGCTTAATCAATAAATCAATGAGCTTTTGAAGGCTCACCTCAAAATCATCGGACCACTACAAAAAATCTTTTTCTGATTTAACTTGGTCAATGGAGCTTTGAAAGATGAAAAACTCTCAATAAAATACTGATAGTATCCCGTTAAACCAATAAAATTATGAATATCGATATAAGAAGTGGTCCTAGACCAATCACAAACTGCTACAACATTGGCCAGGTCAACCCTAATACTATCCTTGGTCACCATATGACCTAAGAAAGAGAAATACTCCAACTAAAACTCGCACTTAGAGAACTTAGCATACAAATTCTCATCCCTAAATCTCTAAAGCACAATCTGCAAATACTCTTCATGGTTAGCCTCACTCTTGGAATACACCAAGATATCATTTATAAATACAATAACAAAAGAGTCGAGATAAATTTGAAATACCTAGTTCATCTACTCCATAAAAATAGCTAGGGTATTGGTCAAGCAATTGGACATGACCTGGAACTCAAAATGATAATACCTAGTTTGAAAGGTTGTCTTTGAGATATTTCAAGTTCTAATCCTTAATTAGTGATACTGGGACCTCTAATTTATCTTCAAAAACACCAAAGCGCCTTGAAGCTGATTGAATAAATCATCAATACAAGGAAGATGGTACTTATTCTTAACTGTCAGTATTTTCAACTATCGATAATCAATACACAAAAAATAAACCCATCTTTTTCTTTACAAACAAGATAGGTGCACCTCAAGGTTATAGGCCAGTTCGGATAAACCCCTTATCCAATAACTCTTGCAACTGATCCTTCAATTTATTCAACTCTACCGGGGCCATCCTAGAAAAATGAATAGAAATGGGCTTGGTGTCTGACTCAACATCAATGGCAAAGTCCAAATCATGATCTAGAGGCATATCAAGAAAATCTGTAGGGAGCCATGAACTCACAAACCACACGAATAGAATCTAAGGAAGGAGGTAAAGCAATACTAGTTTCATGAATATGAGCCAAATAAAACAAGCATCCCCTCTTGACCAAATAATGAGCCTAAAAGAAAAGATATAACTCTCTTAGGACCTGAATAAAAAACACCCTTCCAAGCTATCCTTTACAAACCCAACGAAGCTAATGTCACGATCTTAGCACAATAATAAAGGATAGTGTGATAAGGATCTTACAAATCTATACCAAAGATGACATAAAAATCCACCATATTGAGGACAATAAGATCTACCCAAGTCTGATTCCCTGTAAAAGTCATGACACAAGATCGGTAAACCCAATCCACCACTCAAAAACCTCCTACGAGGGTAGATATACAAATTGGCACATTAAAAGGCTCACAAGAAGAATCAAAACCCAAAGTAAAATATGCAGGCATATAGGAGAAAATACATCTAGGATAAAAAAACACATATGAAGATCTGAAACAAGCAGGGACAATACCTATGATGACAAAATTGGAGGCCTCTACCTCTGGCCTGGTAGGTATAGCAGGGCACTATCCATGTCCACCACCAACTAAGTAGCCCAATGACCACCACCACGGGCACTACTACATATATCTCTCATACCTCTAGTAGAACCTCTACCTCACACAGCCGATATAAGAGTATCTCGTAAAACATAATGGGACAATCCTTGGACACATGGCTAACCGCATCACACACAAAGCAAGTCATGTAGCCCGGCTCAACAGAAGAAGGCACGACAAAACCAGGATAACCACCTGAGGCTTCTTGATCAGAAGGGCCACTACTCTGAAAGGCTACTTGCACTTGTCCACTATGATATCTAGGAATCCTATAGAATCTCTACCTAGTGACACGTGACATCTGAATTCATCCTAATGGTGCACATTCTTGGAGCCTCCCTAAGACATTCAAAGAATAAACTTAGTCATCTTAGCTATATATATAATACTCTAAAATGATTCGCGATACACTAGCATCTGAGTCATAGCAAGGTGAAGAGAAATATCCAACCCCTTTAAAACTTTTGAATCTTTTCAGACTAGGTTTCAATACTGGCATAAAAATGTATAGATAAGGCATAAAAATATGACTCATACTCCATAATAGTCATGGAGCCATGCTCTAAGACATCAAACTCATATCTTATCTGATCTCTTGAATTTAAAGGAACAAACCTATCAAAAAATATCTCAAAAAATTGATCACAAGTCATCACTGGCAAACCAAGAGGTCAAAAATCAACAAATAGCCTCAACTAATCTTTGGTTGCATCTTAAAACTTGCAAGAAGTATATGCACCTTCTCATGACAATCCTTCAAGAACTCATAGGCATCCTTGCCTATGCATTACTGAACCTAGAAGGACCCAAATGAGTGAATCTCTTAAGCGTCTTCTGATCCTCAGAAGATATTATTATACTCTAAACTATAGAAGGCATAGGAAATCTAGATGGCTGAGAACCCATCTGAGGAGGCATCATAGAAGAAGGTAGAACTCTAAATCATAGAATACCATAATAAGATATAGACATTAAAGGAGGAATCATACTAGGAATATATAGAGTACCATAAGCAAATATTGGTACAAAAGGAGGTTCCACACATAGAATCAGAGGAACACCATAAGCAAACTCTGGCATAGATAGAGGCACAATACTCAAAGCCAGAGGAACACCAGGTACACACATAGGAGCTCCCTCTAAATGGGTTACAACCCCTCTAAGAATGGGGCAAAAGAACTCTATAAGACTTGAGAGGGCCCCATAAGTTCAACATGCTCGACCTAGGCTTAGGGGAGAATCCTCTTGTGCTATCTCTAGATAAGGAAGACTCTCATGCCCATCCTCTACGTCAAGACTGACTACCACTCATAACTCACCCTCTAGACTGGCCTATCTCTCTAGATAATAGATCTGCATCTCTGGTCTCATTGGGTCTGGTCCATTCTATTTGCACAAAAGGAGTGAAATATGACTTAAACCACACGGTAAGAAAGATCTGCATGATTAGGAATCAAATGAGAGAAGTTTCCTAAAAACATTTTATAGCCTCTTGAAGATAGATGTAGACGTTGATGTATCGATCTATGAGACTATATTGGACACCTCATTCCTACACTATTGAAACAAACGAATCTAGCTGCTTTGATACAAATTTGTCATGATTAAAAAATCAAGTTCATGATTCCAATTGACATGGCAAACCTTGAAAACTAAGTCTATTACCCAAGCTGATGTGAAATGAGAAACCAATACCAAAATCAAAGGCAAGACTCTTAGAATGGAGTCGAACAACACATATATAGTAAAAGCAAAAATATAATCAAAGATAGAAAACTAAATCCCTAAATCTAGTGTCTTAATGTAAGAACCAACAAATACAACTGGAAGTCAAAATATACCTAGGATATCCCAAAAGGAACAACTTACAAATAAGATATAGTCTAAATAAGAAAAGGTAGTAGTCAACTCCGAATGCATAGATCAATTGCTACCTCGAAATAACTCCAAAAGTTGCCTAAATCAATAATTCATGCGGTACACTCATACTTGGGTCTGTATCAAAAGGGCATAGTAGGGATGAGTATGGTCCACTTATACTCAGTAGGTATCATAGGCTAACTGAGTAAAGTAGAAAATAAAGAATATAAATATCAACTATGGGCACATCACCTGCATTCAGAAAAGGTCCTAAATATTAGCCCACACTATCTCCATTAATAGTTCTACTATATAGACATATACAAAAATAAGTTGGGAAAAAAAGAAAAAGTATAAATATACCTCGAATACAAGTACAACAAGATAGAAAAAATGGATAGATATAAATGTGACAAATAGAATTACAGTCACAGAACAATCACAACATATCGAATGCAATGAAGATAACAATGATGATGATGATGATGATGATGATGATGCACGATGTCATTGTACAACCTTTATATACACCTACCTAGCTCAACTATAGATGAAGGACCCATGAGAGATTTGTTAACCCACACCTACTGAGCTCTGCCACTAGGTAGGACCCATGGATGGTTCATTAACCTGTATATAACCAATATCCAATAACAATATCCATACTCGTCTCCGACACATACATCGATAGGGGGATTTTAAAGATGTCAAATTTTCTTAAAAAAAACAGCATTTCAAGTACTTCAATTATTTCCACAGTGGTACCAATGTGTCATAAATGAATATGATATGAGGATGTAATGCTGATGACCAACCAAAATGAGAATTTCAAATATCAAGCTAATACACCAACCATGTGAACCAACACTCCACTCAAATCAACCGACCATCCATAATCTAATATAATCTAGAAACCATCAAGTGAAATATGGAAGTAAAATATTATTAATACCACTTGAATCCCAAAATTTAAGCTTTTCCACAAAAAAAATAGAATAACAAAACATACATATATGTCAATACCATACCAACAACATCATATAAGACTTCATAAAGTCAAACATAGAAAATAATGAGTCAAAACGACAAAATATCAACCATATAGGTTTCCACACAGGCACATATCACATTAAGATATTATCCATGATACAATCCCATACGCATAGCATGATTTTACATTATTATTAACTACCCAACCCAGTCTGAAGAAAGTTAAGCCATAACCTACCTTGAATGCCGAATCAAGAACAAATAAGACTAAATCATCAAGCTTTCACATCACACATTGACCTGGAAATCAGCTAAAACACACAAATGTAGAATCTATGCATTAAAAGAAAACCAATGATACTATATTGCCCACTTCCAAATCGGGTTGAAATAGACCCCCAAAATAGGTTTTCGAAAATGAGGGATAAAACTAGAATTTTAATCAAAAATCATATTTTCCTAGATTAAAGGGATCCATAGGAAAGAACTCAATGAAAAATGGGTTGAAGTTAGGGTTACAATCGAAGAAAATGCTAATTTGGGCCTTCTGACCTAAAATCCCAAAATTTCAACCTTAAATTCGAGTTTAAACTAGATTTGGATGATAAATATCAAAGAAAAATCTTTGAAATAGGTATTTGGAGTTTACCCAAACTTATAAATGGAAGCAGATGCCCAAAAACTCAAACCCCAAGCTCCAAGTTTGAAAAATAGTGTACAAAATCTGAAATATGGGGATGTAATCTACCCAGGCATCGCCTAATCTACTTTTGGGTTGCTTAAGCAACCATTTGATTAAGAGACCAGGTATCACTTAAGCGAAGACCGCCTCATCACATAAGTGACATTGGTTGTCTCTTAAGTGATAGATGTTTGGCATGCTAGTGTCGCTTAAGTGACCAGGCCATCGCGTAAGAAACAATTGCTTAAGCGTGCCTAGTGTTGTTTAGGAAAAGTTTTGGTTGTCAAGCAAAGTTGCTTAAGCGACCAAAGAATCGCTTAAACTAATGGACTAGCAGAGTGGTGCACTAGTTGGAGACTTAGAGAATTCCAAGTCTCTGTAGACCCATCAGAATTCACTTGAAATCCTATGAATGCAAATGGACTTTGCTTCTAGACTAAATTCAATGTTGCAGACTCACTAGCGATGTCATATTTTCAAAAAAATATCCTTTTCACAAAATTGAGTCCCAAGACCTATTTTTACAAATTTCCAAATAGATGGTCAAAATGAGATATAAAATTCGTAAAATCACACCAACCATGTTACCAACCTAAAATCGACGTTTTGGATCTACTGGCACTGTCCATTTTGTCATATGACGCACAAATTAAATGATGTTGATTGAAGTCAACTAATAAGCCTTTAAGACCATCAAAAATCACAATCTCATATAAAACACACAAAAAACAATGGGAACCATGCTAATCATCCCCACACCCCATAAATACAATAATGCAACTATGGGAAGGGGTAAAATGGACAAAGTCACACTAATAAATATTTCATAAAAATCACCAAAAATAAAGTCATTAGAATAAAACAAGCCTTCCAACGCAAATTCACAGCCATAGATCTACCAGTCACACTACTAAACCAGAAATATATCATTTGAGGACTCACTAGTTTATAACATAAGAATCCATGGATTAGATCATCAATAAAGCAGAATTTCTAAATTCTAAAATGCCTCAATATCAATGACTGAGTCCAACACAATAATATCTCTAAATAGGCACGGGTAATCTTAAACCTGACCAAGGCACCACTAGATACTTGTTACAACCACAAGACAAAATATCATCTCCGAACCCAAAAAGGCCAAGGAAATCCATAAAACACAAAACTACTCACTAGATTTCTAGCATAACCTACCTGAGGTTGATTCTATCACTATCGACTCATATAGTGCTATAGCTATAGGCTAAGACTATAAAGATGAAACCGATCTCAAAACTATACCAAAACTCAAAAGAAAACACCTAGCACTCATATGTCACAAACCATTCACACTTTTATGATTATTCCTTATGGCATATGAGAAACACTAATAAAACTATTCATACCAAGGCTGTGGAATCTCTGAAATACATAAAATACGCAAGCAACCTATCATGGTGGCACATGTAGTCCTTAATATTCGAAAACCATAAAACAATTCAAAATTCTCAAAAATCTGATGTCTATATACCATGGACACAAAATCTATAAAAATACACAAAATGCTCAAGAAACTCATCATGATATACCATGCAATCATTATGTTCAAGTGACATCAATCACCCAATGTCCTCACTAATCTAGTAGTATGAAATGCCTCTACAACTATACACACATAAGTAACCTGTCATACAAGAGCTAAACAATCTATAGAGGAAGTGCAACAACCACTATAACTCTATGACAGATGCCGAAATCTGAATCAGAACTTGGATGAACTCATAGGTAGACTATGCATAGCTACTAATGAACCACAACATAGAACCTAAAATTTCTATCACATACCCTTAGTTAAACTCTAAACATAACTGATTTCCTTAAGAATGGGGATCCTTATCTTTTCCTTAACTCTATTTCCATTTAATATTCCTTAATACAAAAGTCATAGACTGAAAACATAAAACTTGAACTTCTTCAACTCCTATTCAATGTTTCTTGACACAACATCCAAGAAGAATAACGTATACTTAAATCAAAGATGATGAGCAAAATATTCCACCAAGCCCCTTAGCTACAAGATTAATGAATGCGCAAACTAAGTAAAAATATCTGTTCAAACATCTTCCCAAGTAAAAATCAAAAATCCTCATGAGTTAAAATCCTTCAACTCTAATCGAAGAGTGTCTCAATACCAAATATCTTAATAAAGCAAGAAAAACTGAAATACTAAGGAAGTAAAAAATCATAAGGCCTAAATGACAAATTTCATTCCATCACTAATAGAAAATTCTTTAATCGCCATCCTTTCAAATCAAGCACACAATAAGTCTAGCCTATTATTGGATCGACAATTAATGAGTACCACTAGGAACGCTATAATCCGAGATGCCAAAACTATAAGACCAATCCATTTTGCACTCTAAAAGTATACCAAAACCTCAGAATCGATCCACCACTACTTCATAACATAACAATCAAGAACACTATACTGAAAACCTAAAATTTTATAATACTAAAAGAAATTCCACCAACTCATTGATATACTCAGAACGTGTTTCCAATATAGAATCGACACACCTAATCCACCACTAAGGAAACATTTATGAGTAGCAAATATAAATAGATTCAGCAAAAATCCATGAATCATACCAAGACTCACACAAGAACAAATAAACATATAGGAGAATATAGAACCATGATCAAACACAACTAACGCATAACAATGGTGTACCAAGAATTATACTTGTGGCTCCTCGATCCATCCTACAGAATGGTATAGTGGGATGTAAAATCTCCTTGAGCAACTATTGAAGCATTTCTCTATCTAAGTTGTGGGTAATCCCTCCTAAACTGTCCAAATAACCATATAAGAAACAACCTAAATAAGTAAGAACACGATAAGATAAGCTCAAAGAACCCAAATGTCTAGGAAATCACTATGATCACCAAATCCCTAGGACCTCTAACCAAAAAACCTCTTATATCTCCACATAAATTTCTTTAAAAACACTCAAGAAAATTGATCCCATGGAAGAGAAAGTGAGCCAGCTGGCCTACTATCTATATAAGTCCTCCACCACTATCCAGTTGGCTTAAAGAACTTAAAGACAGTGAATTCTACTTCATTAGAATCCACCAAGCCCAACTTACACTATCTCTCACAGAATCCAAGCAATAACATATAAGCATTAACCCTAGGATCTCCATCAAACTTTGTAGGATTTGTCTTCATGAATTCTACATATCTACTCTATCCTTTCAAGGACATAAAGGGTAAAGTCATTGGATTTGGAGAAATCCCTTAAAATATATAATAAATACTTAGAGAACCAGTAGGATTCACAGATGCAAGCCTGAACCCCTAATATGGCATATTGAACTAGAATGGAATCCACCCTCTAAATGAAACCCAATACTCTAACAAAAATATTATCCACAAATATAGGTATAGTCATAAGTGGCGACTGAATTGGCCTCGACCCCTCTTAACTTATTAGACCTATAACCACTGACAAATCTAGGACCAAAAGAGGAAACTCTAACCTGATTTCTACCTAGTATGGACATCCCAATTTGAATACCACCTCAAACCTTACTCCTATCGTGCATCTAAGGTATGACCTCTAAACTTTATCCATAGATAAGTGCACGCTCACCATTTGTAAGATAGTGGATAAATGACTTTTGATTTTTGTAAAATTACAAATACATAAAATATAATGAAGAACTTAAAATCTCCTAAAGTTATATAGCCTCTCAAAGATAGATAACGGACATCTTCACATCAATCTGCAAGACTCTACTAGACTTGACTTGTACTAATGACACCAATGAACCAACGTCTCTGATACAAATTTGTCACGATCCAAAATAGGCACGTGATGGCACCTGTGCACCCACCAGTATAGGTAAACCTATTCCAACCCAAAAACATAATATTAGAATAAAAAAACAAAAGTCCAAAGAAATAAACCCAAATATAAATAAAGAAGAACTAATATTGATGATACATCCCTGAGTCTGGTTGTCACTATTATAAGCCTCTAACATAGATTTGTAACAAGTATATAAATATATCTTGTTCGGGTAAGATTGAAATCCATTCTCCACTAGTTCAATATCCACAATATCAATGCAGTAAGAAATGATCTATAAACAACTACATGATCCAATACCTGCACGGAGAGCATAAAATAAGAAAAGGAGAGAAAAGCAAGGGTGAGTACCAAAATCCATGTGTACTCAGGAAGCATCGTCGATAACCGACCCTAATCTTAAGTTATGGAGAGAACCACCACTCTAGCTACTCAAGGTATCAAGTTAATATACAACCCACCAAATTATAATACTTACTCCTACATGGGTAACCCAAAACAATGGTCATCAACCATAATGAGAATAGGGTAGAAACTATAACCTAAGTGAGTCAACACTAGCTACTTCATGATCCAAAATTAAAGATAAACACTTATACAAAAGGCTCACTAAACGACATATATATTTCAGGATTAATCACATGATATTAAAAATAATTATGGGATCAAATACAGAGAGAGTATATAGAGATTGACAAAATTTGTTAGGTTAAGACATCGCCTTAGCCCAAGTCTCATAATGTCTCGGCCCCAAATCCATATAAGATTATGTAAAGTAATGCTATAAAGTGAAATGGATGCTTAAAAAAAATATCATATAAAAATTTCTAACACGATAATAAAGTGAAAGAGTAAACACTAACAAAGTACCAACCATACCAAGAAAGATAATGTAATGCAAATGATGCAATGCAATGTAGTGATGGTAATGATGATGATTATGATTAATATGCTTGAGGTTATCACATAACCTCCATATACACCTATCAAATAGGACTCACAGACATTTTGTAACCTATATACCTTCTCAATACTAAATCCTAATCTCAATATCAATATCTCTTCTCCGATTCATAGGCTACGATAAAGGATTTTGTAAAAGTGTCTCATTTTTTCAAAAATTGGTACCTCCTAAATGGTAAAAATGTCTCATGAGTATATGTATGACATGAGGGTGTAATAGTCACCAAAAACTAGCATAAAGATGTTGAATCCATTCATCATATGTACACATAATCTTAGAATCCGCTCAATATGTCAAACCTCCATGATTTAATAAAAGCAATGTACCATATGAATAATCATGCATATAAGACATCATTAATGTCATTTTAAGCCCCAACTTGGGTAATATGTCAACTACAATGGCACAAAATGCATAAATAAGGCCAATAATATTAGATAAAGCCCCCATACATACAACACATAGCAAATATCATCTCAAGTCTCCAACAACAACAATATAAACTACCACACGATGTTACAATACTAGTAATAGAATCATAAGCCCTCACACGAGTAGATGAACCTAATTAATTACTCAAGGCCATAGATAGTTCACATAAGTTCGACATAGGAACATATAATAAATGCATATACCAATAACAAAATATTACGAAACAACCTAAACCTAGCACATTCATACTTTAAGTCTCAACAGCCAAGATGAGCAAATTTACACTTGTCACAACCCTATTTACGAGACATGATGGAACCTACTAAACCCCACTAATAGGAAAGCCAACACCATAACCCAGAGCAAACACAATGGGTCAATTCAGTAGAAACTACCCATCATAAGCAAATTCTGAGAACATAATTAATAAATAACCAAAGTGTTCTAAATAGATAAAACAGTCAATACAAGATACCATCCCATGACCTAGTAGAGCTATTACAAGAGCATTTAATGATAATAATAAAACATTAAATGTTTAGAATAGTTAACAATATCTATCTCGAAATAAAAGAATGAATATAAGGAGAGAGAAAAATGGGTGACTCAAACTGCAAGAGCACATTCTATCTCTAAGAATCAATCACCACACAAACATCGATTAATGAGTCAACTAGAACTCAAATTTGAACCAAAAGGGTATAGAAGTATAGTATGAGTACCAAAACAAATTGTACTTGCTAGGCATCATCATCCGACTGAGATAAACCATGATATAAGTATGATAAAATGCAAGATAACATGACTAAGTTATCATACTGGAACGAACCTGAATCATCTCCAACATCATTGTACATAGTAAGTGATTAAATTGGAATAACAATATAACATAAGGAATCAACACATACAAATATCTCTATACATAATAGGGACACAATTCAGAATAATAACTTATCATAATGCACAACACAACCAAATATAACTACAAAATTGGCTCCCATACTCTAATTTGTGCAGAAAACTAAAGAACTCATCAGAGCCTCCCATACGACTGGAGAGTACACTCAATAAAAGAATAAAGTAATCAACCAACATTATAGCTAACTTTCATCATCATTTTAACATCATTCCATAATTATGCTCTATTGGTTACTTACCAATATTTTACAATACTATGAATATTTGAAAAAGTACCTGCATTCCATAATGCTATCATCATTAAACAAACTTATCATCGATACTCACTAATCACCATTTATTAGGTAACCTTCTCTATTAACTAATCCATTCAACCACTTGTCATCATATAAACTTGAGTCATTTCTTAAGCAACTATTCACTAGATATCTAGTAATTATTATTTGTTAGACAACCACAGAGTATCAAATAACATCATTTATTAATGAAACATCATTTCCAACTAATCCATTTTTATTAACTAGCATAATTTATTAGTTATTTAAAAAATATTCACCACTAGTCTTATTTAGCACTATCATCAACTATACCACTTTTATAAACACTTAACGCTTATGGTCTATAACCGACTTTCCTAATATCAACATCATACCCAAATTACATATAGGCATACATATATGCATGCATATAATGTCCATACATTGGGTATAGTTGGACTCCAACCAATAGATGTACACATAAGAATATAAATATAATAATCCTCAAGCCTTGTAGAGATTCAATTGTCCCGACCTAACTCCAGTCCTGGTTGTGATGGGTATCTCAAGCCTATCAAGGGTCGGAGACTGCCCTTTTTTTAAAGTCAACAAACATACTATACATAACAAAAATAAACATAGAAAGATAAAATAATCATTATATAAGAAAGAATAATGAACAAAGAAAAGATTCTAAGAATTCAACACAATATCCCAATCCATAGTTGTCCACAAAAGTCTCAAACAAAACCAAATATAAAACTAGGTCAGTACATACCTTGTGTTGCAGCCAAAAGGGAATTCAAAGTATGAAACAAAGAAATGGAAATGATAAGATCTTTTGAAAGATGGAATCTCACCACTTCATAGAAACTCAATGAACATGTTAGTCTATCTAACACTGCACAGGGGTAAAAGTGGTGTCTTTGGACCCTACATTATAAAAAAATATAGTGTCCCAGGTCAGTTGGCAGGGTGGGCGCTAGCATGTAACTCAAGCAAGGGATAAATAATTCAATGATCAAATCAGTCAAAAACCATTCAAAACTATATGAACATATTCATATATATATATATATATATATATATATATATATTATAAGATGTTGGAATAGGAAATAAGGCTTAACCATGAATTTAAAACCATTAACCTAGAGTCTGTATCTCAGACCATCCTAAAGTCACACATGAGCTATATGGGTCCTACTCCCATAACCGAAGGGGCCTCGATGCATGTTGGCCACAAAAACTAGAGAAAAATCAAGGGAAATCTAAAGCCACCAGGGCAACTAGCAATCCTCACTATATATATATACATATATATATATATGTATATATATATGTAAGTATGTATGTATGTGTATATATATATATCAAGTATGACTCAAGAAAATGATTATATAGACCCGCAAGCCGGCAAAGTGGCTTCCAGTATCAGTTCTGCCATACCTCCACCATCCACGATGAGCTACACAACCCTCTTTTAGTCACCTTAAAATATTTATACATAACCCATCCATTAAACCAAGGATTCATCCATAAAGTCATTTGCCGAATTGTATCATCATACCAATTAATTATACTTACAAGCCACTTCCACTGTCATTCCAAAACCAATAATCCAAATTGATTCCAAAGTTTTAAATTATAAACCAATCCATGGCCACCAAGGCCTTTCAAAAAACAATTTATGTTCCATTAACATTTTATGCAATGCACGGTTTTAAAAGTGAAGTAATTTATGTATATATCCATGTTTCAAACCAATTTCACAAGTTGGGTTGAGGTTAAACCCAACCAAATCATTAAACCATCAAATTTGGGGAAACCCATATTCCCTATTCCAATTCTCATACCCATTCAACCATTTAGTATAAAATTAAGATAATAAATCATAAATAATTAATTCAAAGCTATAAGGATTCAATTCATGTAATAATCACTCCAAATGCCTCAACCCATATTCAAAATTCGATAATTAAGTCATATAGATAACAATTAAATACATTCTTTTGCATAAAATTAATTTAGGAAGGAGATATATGCCTTAAACATATAAAAAAATGGAAAGAAATTTGGAGCTTAGGACTTAGAGGATAAATGCATAGTGAAACCCTTAACATTTTCTTGGGTTTTGAGTTTAAGAGTGAAAGAGAGAAATTTATCTTTGAAAAACATGTGAAAGTAAGTCTATTTTATGTTTAAGGGTTGTACATGATTGAAAAGACCCAAAACCTCCTCACCTAAAGAGAGAAAATTAAAAAGGTCATAAAAATTATGCCTTGATATGGAATGCCAATATCGCGGGGACTATCCTTCATGCCATGCCAATGCTACAGAAGGTAGCCTCTATGACCTGGCAAAAATGCAGAGGTTAACCTCTGTGGCATATTGATATAGTGTACCCATACTGCCTTGGTGTCCCAAAATTTCCTCGAACCTTTCCAAAAAATTTGAAACTCTCCTATAATACCCTTTTAACATCCCTAAAAACATTTTAAGTCAAAAATCTATACTAGGGACATAGAAAGGCCAAAATATGCTCAAAATTATAAGGATACATTGTCCCCCCCCCCCCCAGGATTATTCATCCCCGAATGATAACATGGGACACTTTTAGCATGAGATAGCAAGAACACGCCCTAATCAAATGACAAACTCAGAAAGCAACAAGAGGAAAATGAAACTCATACCATAAGCACTTTCATCCGATGCATGGAACAAGAATGGATACTTGGCCTTTATATCCTATTCAATTTCCCAAGTAGCTTCTTCCACCTTTTAGTTTCTCCAAAGAAATTTTACCAAAGCCACATCCTTCATCCTCAACCTACAAACTTGCCTATCCAAAATATCAACTAGGACTTTCTCATTAGATAAGAAATCCAAAATACCAACATTCTCAACAAAAATAACCAAATAACTATCACCCACACACTTCTTCAATATCGACACATGGTGTAATACCCCGTACTTTTTCCTAGCTTGAAATTGTCCCAAGAATATTAGAAGCTTTCTTTGAAAGATGAATCCATTTTTGTACACATGAAATTTTTATGATTTTCAATGATACCATATGGTAAATTGAATTATATTTTCAATGATATCACCTTTGACGATGCCACTTTTGACAGACCATCAATCTAGTGATGGACCATTGCCTTGACCGTCGCAGCCAAGGCAGTGAGGTTACCTTCTGGATAATGTACAATGGACAGGTTGATGGACTATCAAACTTGTGATGGACCATCTCCCAAGCTATCGCTAATTAGGCAGTGAGTCCCTATCCTAGTCCACCTACAATGATCAAAATAACAAATCATCGATCCAACGATGAACCATCGCATGAGCCATCGCAAGTTCTGTTCAGCTAATTTTTTTAAGTCATTTTAAAGAGGATTTTTGGTCTTTTACCACCCATTTATTTACCTAGTAATATCTGACCAAGGCTCTAAAAAAATTTATTTTTCTTCCACAACATCAAAAAATAGGGTTTTCTCCCTAAGAGCAATCCTTAAGCAGCAAATTCCAAATCTTATTCAAGAAACTAAGAGATTCAAATTCTTCAAGTTCAAGAACTTTGAGAAAATCATTACTCAGGTATGCATAGTGTTCACTCATAGACTTCTTTCATCCATGAAACCTAAGAATCTCTTTTCAAAGTTCAAGTGTAGGGATTCCTTTATTAATTTCATGTTGGGTTTGCTTTTGTTCATGTTGATAATGACCAATTGAATTTGAATCCATGTTGGGTGATCAATTTTATGTGGAATTTATTAGTATAGGTGTAGATTTATGTGAACCTATGATTAAACCCTTGGATGATAAAATTAGAGTTGAATCTTGATGTTTATTGTATAATGTTTTCTACATATACTATGCTTACCATGAGTTTGATTAAATGCCTATGTGAAGGAAAAGTGCCCAACTAGTATGATATTATGAAATCCTCATGTATGTACAAGTTTATGCATATCATATGTTTGATGAAAGGCCTCAATAAATGAATTATGGATTGTGATGTCTGTCATGTATTCAAGAAAATCATGCTTTGTTAGTTTCTTTCCATTGAGTCCTGTGGGTACTTGTACCTGACAATTTAGCTATATTCCTAGAGCGAGTATCATATTTTCACTATATCCCCAGTCAAGCCATGTTCAGTAGAATTCACTTGGTCATGTGACTCAAGAAAACTCAGCAAAACTCAGAAATCCCAATAATCTCAGAAATCTCAATAATATTTCTCTAGTCAACGAAACTCAATTAACTTAGTCTAGTTCAGTTTAGTAATTCATGTATAGTGTCTATTCAGATGGAAGTAGAAATTAGCATAGAGTGAACCCAAGAATGAGAACACACACTATCAGATGAGACTGTGATTCTTAGAAGTCATCTTTGCATTCCAAAACTATGTAGCCAGCATAGGTTGAGACATAAACACTATCAGGTGAGGTTTGATGAGGTGGATAAGCACTGTCAGATGAGGGCCCCACCATTCTCTTTTGGGGACACTATCAGATGAGGGTCACTTACAGCTTGTCTTTACCTATGGCATGGTATAGACACCCTTCTACTTACAATTACAGATTGGACCCCAACTCAGCCATAATGCATTATTTGGGGCATGTCGGTTAGAAAACTAATTCCCACAGTTTTAGCTATAGAAATTAGGACTATCAGATATAGTCATTCAGTCTCAGTAATAAAACTCAGATAGTTCTACAGAATTTAGGACTATCAGATACAATCAAATCAGAACACTATAGAACTCAGCTAGTTCCATTATATTCAGGACTGTTAGATGCAGTCACTTATGTTATTAGTTATATTAGTCATCAGAACTCAGTTACTAGTTATGTTGGTTATCAGTAAATTCATGTTATCACAATCACAGTTATAGTTACTATGTATTCATGCGTATATTTTTGCATTTATATTAGTCAATTATTCAGTATTGTTCATGCATATGAACACCATGGATTCATCCTACCTCACATTCATACCAGTACATTCAAAGTACTGACACATTTGTGCTATGGTGTCTTATACAAAAGGTTTAGAGACACGAGCACCAGAGCATCAGTAGATTCCAGTCTCAACGGTTAGAGTTAGTAGTGAGTCCTCATCTTTAGAGGAAATGATCATTACTTTATTACCTCATTAAGTTATTTATTTATTAGAGTTAGTTGGGGACATGTCTCATCAACTGCTTATTCAGATAATTCAGTCATGATTTAGAGGCTTTTCAGACTTTAGTATATTTAGAAAGTTTATTTTAGTTATTTTGGGTATTTCATACCCTACCCAGATATTATATTTTTATCAGATGTTATATCTTAATATTGAACCTTATGTCCTTTTAGTTTATATTTCCATATTATACAGTATATTATGCAGTGTACAGGTACAGATCTCAGTCATGGATTAGTTTGTGATCTTTCGAGGTCATGAGAACCGTGTAGCATTTTGGGTACCAGCTTTGGGGTGCTACAAACATGGTATAAAAGCCAGGTTCAATATTATTCTAGGAAGTCTGAAAGCCGCATCTAGTAGAGTCTTGTACATGGGTATGTTGTGCGCCATATTTATATGCAAGAGAATATAAGATGTTTTAGGAACAGTTTCCCTTCTTTCAGTATTCATGTCATTCCAGTGAGCATAGTCTTAAGTCAATCTCTCAGTCTAATCCATTTCTCCCTTTTTTATACAGAACATGCCTCCAAAAAGAAAAAACAGGAATCAGTCAGTCCCTCAGCATGAAGCATCTTTGGGCGAACATATTTCTTATGCAGAGTTTAGAGCTACATTTACTACTCTTGCCCAGTCAGTTGCTTCTCAGAATGAATGACCAGCTATTGTTTTGGCCAACCCAGTGGCTAAATCAGCTATATCCAGGATTCGGGACTTCACCTGAATGAATCCTCCATCATTTCTTGAGTTTAAGTCAGATGAGGGCCCTTAGGAATTCATCGATCAGGTTCATTAGGTTACAGACTTTATGGGGGTGTCAGCTATTAAGAGTGTTGAGCTAGTTGTATATCAGTTGTAGGATTTTTCTCATATATATTACAAGTAGTGGAAGTCAGAAAGGCCAGATGATGTAGGGCCTAGTGAGTGGGAGGAGTTTGTCATCGTATTCTTAGAGAGGTTCTTTCCCCAAGAGCTGAGAGAAGTTAAGGTGTTAGAATTCATCAACCTCAGGCAAGGAAACATGACGGTGAAAGAGTATTCTCTTAAGCTTACTCAATTATCCAGATAGGCCCCTCATGTGGTTACAAACAGTAGGGCCAAAATGAGTAAGTTTGTTTTTTGGGATGAATGATAGTGTGGTCAACGAGTGTAGGTCGGCGATATTGAATAGTGACATGACTTTAGCCAGGATTATGACTCATTATTAGTAGATAGAGAATCAAAATATTAAAAAGAGGGACAAGAATAATAAGAGGGCGAGAATAGGTAGTTTCAACTTTGCTCAGCCCAAATCAGAAGAAGGAAATCATTCTCAGTTTATTCCTAAGTCATCAGTTCTAGCTTCTTCTTTAGCTAGTTCTCCAGCTTTGAAGTTCAGGGATGGCAATAGAGATAGGGCACCAGGCTCAAAGTCTCAAGGCAGTGTCAGCAATTCCCGAACTAATTCCTTTTATCAGACTTGTGGTAAGAACAATAAGGGTGCTTGTAGAGCTAGTAGCAATGTCTATTTCAGATGTGGCAAGCAGGTCCACAGAGTCATAGATTATCCCCAGTCAGGTTATCGAGGCCTGTAGAACCGTTCTTCATCTCATTTTGGTCACCCAAACTAGCAGGGTTCCACCTCCAGCACTACTAGTGGGCAACGCCCAGATTGACTTTATGCTCTCTAATCCCGGTAAGATCAAGAAAATTCTCTTGATATGGCTACTAGTGCATTATTGATATTTTATGTGCATGTTAATTCTTTGCTAGATCCAGGAGATTCTTTGTATTTTGTTACTCCTTATATAGTAGTTGATTTTGGAGTCAGTTTCAAAATTCTAGCAGAGCCCTTTTCAGTTTCTACCCTAGTAGGTAAAGCCATCAAAGCTCGGTGGGTATAAAGGAATTGCCCGGTTATGATATTTTAAGAAGTCACTTCAGTAGACTTAGTCGAATTAGAGATGACTTATTTTGATGTCATTCTCGGCATGGATTGACTTCATTCCTACTATGCCACAGTAGACTGCAAAAATAGAATAGTTCAGTTTCAGTTTTCAAATGAACCCATCCTAGAGTGGAAGGGTAGTGTATCCGCTTTCAGAGGTCAGCTTGTTTCCTACCTTTGTGCACGTAAAATGTTATCTAAAAGATGTGTCTATCATCTTGTTCGAGTTAAGTACGCTAGTTCCAAAACTCCCAGTCTTGAATTAGTCCCAGTAGTGGATGAATATTCAGATATCTTTCCTGAAGATCTTCCAGGAAATCCTCCTAAAAGGGAAATAGACTTCGACATTAATCTTCTTCAAGATACTCCGCGTATATAAATTCTTCCATACAGAATGGCACCAGAAGAATTAAGATAATTAAAAGAGAAGTTAAAGGATCTCTTAGATAAGGTATTCAACAGACACAGTGTGTCCCCGTGGGATGCATCAATCTTATTCATGCACAGGAAAGAAGGTTCTCTCAGAATATGCATTGATTACTGTTAGCTCAATAATGTCAAAGTTAAGAACAAGTATCCACTTCACCAAATTGATGACTTATTTAAACAACTTCAGGGTGCCAGCTATTTCTCTAAGATAGACCTCAGATCAGGCTATCATCAGCTCAGATTCAGGGAATGTGACATTCCAAAAATTGCTTTTCAAACACGGTATAGTCACTTTGGATTCCTAGTCAAGTCCTTTGATCTTACCAATGCCCGTACAACTTTCATAGACTTGATCAACCATGTGTTCAAGCAGTACTTGGACATTTTCGTCATAGTCTTCATAGATGATATTCTTGTTTATTCCCGCAGTGAACGTGATGATGCAGACCATCTCAGAATCATACTTCACACTCTCATAGATCATCAGCTATTCACCAAATTTAGTAAGTGCAAATTTTGAATAAGGTCAGTAGCATTACTTGGTCATATAATATTTGGTGATGGCAATAGAGTAGATCCTCAAAAGACCAAAGTAGTAAGAAACTGGCCCAAACCTATCTCTCAATCAGATATCAGGAGTTTCTTGGGTTTGGTTGGCTGTTATAGACGGTTTATTGAGGAGTTGAAGACTCGACTCACTCAGCTCCAGTCTTAGGTCTCCCAGATAGTTCAGATGGTTTCGTAGTGTATTGTGATGCATCCAGAGTAGGTTTAGGTTGTGTCCTCATGCAGCATGGTAAGGTCATAGCCTATGCCTCCAGACAGCTTAAACCCTATCAAAAGAATTATCCTACTCGTGATCTTGAGTTAGCAGCCATAGTTTTTTCCTTAAAGATTTGGAGACATTATCTATATGGTGTTCATGTAGATTTGTTCATAGATCATAAGAGCCTTCAGTATGTCTTTTCTCAAAGAGATCTCAATCTTTGTTAGAGAAGGTAGTTAGAGCTATTGAAATATTATGACATAAGTGTCCTTTATCATTCAGTCAAGGCCAATGTAGTGGCTGATGCTCTCAGTAGATTGTCCATGGGTAGTGTTGCTCATGTTGGGGACTGTAACAAAAAGTTAGCTCAGGAAGTCCATCATCTTACCAGACTAGGCGTTCACTTAGTCAATTCATAAGAGGGTGATGTATGGGTAGATAGTAGTTCAGAATCATCTCTAGTTTCCAAGGTGAAAGAAAAGCAAGATAGAGATCCCAGACTAGTCAAGTTGAAAGATCAGTCAAGGATCAGAAGGTAGAGGATTTCTCCCAAAAGGAGATGGTGTTCTGCGTTATCACTGTTGTCCCTGTGTTCCAAATGTAGATGACTTAAGGCAGTGAATTCTTGCTGAAGTGCATGGTGCACACTACTCTATTCATCCAGGGGGTATAAAGATGTACCACGACTTGAGGAAGATCTATTGGTGGAGTGGGATGAAGAGAGAGATTGTAGAGTTTGTGGATAAGTGCTCTACATGTCAAAAGGTTAAGATAGAGCATCAGAAGCCTAGTGGGTCCATGCGGGAGTTCATTATTCCTACTTGGAAATGGGAAGAAGAGAACAGGGACATTGTGATGGGTTTGCCTCATATCCGTCATCATCATGATTCAGTTTAGGTCATTCTAGACAGGATGACTAAATCATCTTAGTTTCTTCCAGTCCACACCTCCTATTTAACTGAGGATTACACCAAACTCTATATGAGAGAGTTGGTCAGATTGCGCAGTATTCTGTTATCTATTATCTCAGACAGAGGTACCCAGTTCACCTCTTATTTCTAGAAAGCGCTCCAAAAGGGTCTTGGTACCCAAGTTTATCTCAGTACAATCTTTCATCCTCAGACAGATAGTCAAGCAAAAAGGACCATTCATACCCTAGAAGATATACTAAGGGCATGTGTAATTGATTTCAAGGGTAGTTGGGATGACCACTTACCTTTGATTGAGTTTGCATACAACAATAGCTATCATTCATATATTTGAATGGCTCCATTCGAAGCTCTGTTTGGTAGGAAATTCAATTATCCATTTTGTTGGTTCAAAGTTAGTGAGGCCCCAATTATATGGCCTGACTTAGTATTTGATGCCTTAGAAAAAGTCTAGTTGATCAGAGAAAGACTCCAAGCTTTCCAGAGGCGACAGAAGTCTTATGCAGATGCTCGTAGAAAGGATCTCAAGTTCGAGATTGGTGACTATGATATCTAAATATCTCTCCTATAAAGGGAGTGAAGAGGTTCGACAAGAAGGGAAAGCTCAGTCCCTGATATGTCGGTCCCTTCAAAATTCTCGATCGCTTTGGCAAGGTAGCTTATGAGCTTAAATTGCCTTTAGATCTATCCTTAGTTCATTCAGTCTTCTACGTCTGTTTGCTCAAGAAGTGCATAGGTGATCTAGCAGTTGTAGTCCTTATTCAGAGCATACATGTTCAGAATAGCCTTTCTTATCAAGAGATTCCAGTCAAAATCCTAGACTATCAGACTCGTAGACTAAGGAACAAAGAAGTCCCTCTAGTCAAAGTTTTTTTTTGAAATCAGTCTGTTGAGGGAGCTACTTGGGAAGCAAAAGCAGATATCCAAACCAAGTATCCTCACCTCTTCTACGCCAACTCAGATCAAGATCAAGGTAATAGATCTCCTTAAGCTTTTCAGTTTTATGTTCATACTTCAGTTACAAGCTTGGTATACAATTCATGTTCAGAATTTCATCACAAACTTGGTATTAAATACCATTGCATATTCAGTCATGTATTCATGTATCAGTTTAATTATATAATCATCCATCAGACATATATTCTCATTGTGAGAACCATGGTTCATCAGAACTCTCAGCAATGCATTCATGAATCAGTTACACAAGCATCAGATATGCATACTCAGTATGATATATTCAGTTATCAGTCATGTCAGTCATAAAATCATATTTCAATCATTCATATTTAGTATGTACATCGGTTTATTTTCTTCTCTCATTCTTAGTTTGATTCAAGGATGAATGTTCTCAAGGTAGAGATATTGTAATACCCAAACTTTTTCCTAGCTTGAAATTGTCCCAAGAATATTAAAAGCTTTCTTTGAAAGATGAATCCATTTTTGTACACGTTGAATTTTTAAGATATTCAATGATACCATGTGGGATATTGAATTAGATTTTCGATGATACCACTTTTGATGATTCACTTTTGATGATACCACTTTGACGGACCATCGACCTAGCGACGGACCATCGTCTTGACTGTCGCCGCTAAGGCAGTGAGGCAACCTTCTGGATAAGGTGCGACGGACAGGTTGATGAACCGCCGAACTTGTGATGGACCGTCTCCCAAGCCATCGCTACCAAGGTAGTTAGTCCCTATCTTGATCCACCTACGATGGTCAAAATGATGGACCATCGATCAGCGACGAACCAGTACACGAGCCGTTGCAGGTTCCATTTAGTGAATTTTTTTAAGTCATTTTAAAGGGTATTTTAAGTCTTTTACCACCCGTTTATATACCTAGTAATATCCGACCAAGGCTCAAAAAAATTCATTATTCTTCCACAACATCAAAAATTAGGGTTTTCTCCCTAAGAGCAATCCTTAAGCAGCAAATTCCCAATTTTCTTCAATAAACTAAGAGATTCAAATTCTTCAAGTTCAAGAAATTCAAGAAACTAATTACCAAGGTATGCATAGTGTTCATTCTTGGACTCCTTTCATCCATAAAGCCCAAGAATCTCTTTTCAAAGTTCAAGTGTATGGATTTCTTTATGAATTTCATGTTGGATTTGCTTTTGTTCATGTCGATAATGACCAATTGAATTCTAATCCATGTTGGGTGATCAATTTTATGTGGAATTGTTTAGTATAGGTGTATATTCATGTGAACCTATGATTAAACCCTTGGATGATGAAATTAGAGTTTAATCATGATGTTTATTTGTTGTATAATGTTGTCTACATATAGTATGCTTGCCTTGTGTTTGATTAAATGCCTATGTGAAGGAAAAGTGCCCAACTAGTTATGATATTATGAAATGCTCATGTATGTACAAGTTTATGCATATAACATGTTTGATGAAATGCCTCAATAAATGAATTATAGATTGTGATGCTAGTCATGTATTCAAGAAAGTCATGCTATGTCAATGTCTTTCCATCGAGTCCTAGGGGTACTTGTACTCGATAATTTAGTTGTGTGCCTAGAGCCAGTGTCATGTTTTCAGGATATCCTCAGTCAAACCATGTTCAGTAGAATTCAGTTAGTCATGTGACTCAGGAAATCTCAGTAAAACTCAGAAATCCCTGTAATCTCAGAAAGCTCAGTAATAAATAAACCTCAGTAATATCCTATTAGTCAACGGAACTCAGTTAACTTAGTCCAGTCCAGTTTAGTAATTCATGTACAATGTCTATTCAGATGGGAGTAGAAATTAGCACCGAGTGAACCCAAGGATGGGAACACACACTGTCAGATGAGGGTATGATTCTTAGAAGTCATCCTTGCATTCCAGTACTATGTATCTAGCATAGGTTGAGATATCAATACTATCAGATGAGGGTTGATGAGGTTGATAAGCACTGTCGAAAGAGGGCCCTACCAAGCTATTTTGGGGACACTGTCAGATGAGGATCACTCATAGCTTGTCCTTACCGGTGGCGCGGTATTTACACCTTTCCAACTGGGGTTATAGATTGGACCCCAACTCTGTTATAATGCATTATTTGGGGCATATCTGTTACATAACTACTTCCCACGGTTTTAGCTACAGAAATCAGGACTGTCAGATATAGTTATTTAGTCTCAGTAATTAAACTCAGATAGTTCTACAAAATTCAGGACTGTGAGATATAGTCAGCTAAGAATAGTACGGAACTTATCTAGTTCCATCCGATACAGGATTGTTAGATACAGTCACTCATTTTATCAGTTATATCAGTCATCAGAACACAGTTACCAGTCATGTTAGTTATCAGTAAATTCATGTTATCACGATCTAAGTTATAGTTACTATGTATTCATGCATGCATTCTCACGTTCATATTAGTCAGTTAGTCAGTATTGTTCATGCATATAAACCCCATGCATTCAGCCTACCTCACATGCATACCAGTACATTCAAAGTACTGACGTATTTGCGCTATGGTGTATTATACCATAGGTTTAGAGATACGTGCTCCAGAGCATCAGTGGATTCCAGTCTCAACAGTCAGACTCAGCAGTGAGTCGTCATCTTTCGAGGACATGATCATTAATTTTTTACCTTATTAATTTATTTATTAGTTGGAGTTAGTTGGGGACATGTCCCATCAACTCCTTATTCAGACAGTCAGTAATGATTTAGAGACTTTTCAGACTATAGTATGTTCAGATAGTTTATTTCAGTTGTTTTGGGCATTTCATACCCCACCCAGATTTTATATTTTTATCAGATATTATATCTTAGTGTTGAACCTTATGGCCTTTCAGTTCATGTTTCCACATTACACAGTATATTATGCAGTATACTGGTACAGATATCAGTCATGGGTTAGCTTGTGGTCCTCCGAGGTCATGAGCACCGTGTAGCGTTCCAGGTACCAGATTTGGGGCATCACTCATGGAAAATGGGATGAATAGAATCCAAACTTGCAGACAAATCTAGCTCATAAGACACATTGCCAGTTCTCCTCAAAATTCAATATGGTACACCATAATGGGCACTGAGCTTCCCCTTCTTCCCAAACCTCATCATTTCTTTCATAAAAGAGACCTTCAACAACACCCAATGACTTATTACAAACTATAATTCTTTTTGCCTTATATCTACATAAGACTTTTGATGACTTTAGGTGTTCTTGAGTCTTTCTCTAATCACCTACACCTTCTCTATGTCCTGATGAACCAAGTCCAGTCCAAACAACCTAGTCTCGCCAACCTCAAACAACCCAATAAGAGACCCATACCTTCTGGATGAACTGTATATCTCCACTCAAGAGCCTCAGTCAATATCCCCTCTCGTAGCCCATCAACACAAGAACACACAATCTTTCTTGGTACCTCAAAATACCATCTCCCCCAATTTAAAATTCCATAACCTTCTTTTATCCCACATTATCCTCAAATTGCATAAGAATGGGATCCAAAGTCTTCTTCTCCTTTATTTCAGCACAAAGAGATGACTTAACCACCTCTTAAACAATGACTCCCCATCCTCAGAATCCAAAAGACGAACTCCCAATTTAGCCAACCGATAAATAACCTTGACCAAACCTTGCTTATCTTCATCCATATGTGATAAGCTACCTATAGACATCCTACCAAGAGCATCGACAATAATATTAGCTATACCTGGATGATAGTGAAGACTCATATCATAAATCTTGAGTAACTCATGCCACCGCATTCGGCTGAGATTCAATTCTTTCTGAGTGAACACATACTATAGGCTTATATGATTTGAATAGATATCCACATACACCCCATACAAATAGTGGCGTTATATCTTTAAGGAAAACACCATAATCTTCAACTCTAAGTCATGAGTCATATAATTACTCTCATGAACCTTTAGCTATTTAGAATCATAGGCTACAACCCTATCATGCTGCATTAACACATATCCCAATCCTACACAAGATGCATTAAAGTACACAACAAAACTATCAGTGCCCTCGGGCAACATCAAGATTGGCACAAAAGTCAGCCTATCCTTCAACCTCTCAAAACTACCCTCACAAATATTGGACCACAACTTCACTTTTTTCTGACTCAACTTAGTCTACGGAGAAGCAACAGTAGAAAAACACTCCACAAACCTCTTATAATCTCAAATCAAGCCAAGAAGCTCTGAATATCGATTGGAGTCGTGGGTCTAGGCCATTTCATGATTTCCTTCAATTTTGGTGGATCCACCTTGATCCCGTCACTAGATAAACAAGGCCAAGAAAGGTCACAACATCCAACCGAAACTTACACTTAGAAAATTTGGCATACAACTTCTGATTCTTAAGAGCCTGTAACACAATTCAGAGATGATTGTCATGATCCTCCTCAATCTTAGAATATACCAAAATATCATCAATAAACACTATCACAAACAAGTCTAAATACTATCTGAAGACCTGATTCATAAGATCCATAAACGCCGCCAGAGCATTAGTCAACGTAAATAACATAACAACAAACTCATAATGACCATACCACAATTAGAAAGTTGTTTTAGGAATATCAACCTCCTTACTCATCAATTGATGATAACCCAATAGAAGGTTAATCTTAGAAAGGCATCTAGCACCCTGAACCTGGTGAAAAATGTCATTAATTCTAGGAAGAGAGTACTTATTCTTCACTGTCACCTTATCTAGTTGACTATAATCTATACACATTCGAAGGGACCCATCATTCTTACACACAAAAACCACCATAGAATCCCACAAGGAAATACTAGGATGAATGAAACCCATATTAAGAAGATCATTTAATTTCTTGTTTAGCTCAGTCGGAGCCATTTGATAAGGAGGAATAGAAATAAGAAGGATATCTGGTAGAAGATAAATCCCAAAATCTATTTCCCTATCGGGAGGAAATCAGTAAGGTTATTGGGGAACACTTTGCGAAACTCATTAATGATAAGGACAGATTGTAAAGAAGGACTTTCAAAATTAGAATCCTTTACCCAAACTAAATAGTATAGATACCCTCGAGAAAAAAAAATTGGGCTTTGTGATGAGAAATAAACCTTTCATTAGGTACTAGGTAACTCCCTTCCCTCTAAATCACAAGTTCATTCGGGAATTGGAAACTGACCTTGTGGGTCCTACAATCAAGACACACGTAACATGAAAGGAGCCAATCCCTCCCAAGATAAATAAAAATCCACCATATCCAATTCTATCAAATCTACCAATGTCTCTCTATGAAAGATAACACTACACAACCCCTATGGACCTTTCTAGCCACAATACAATCAATCACTTGGGTAAACATAAAAAAGGATCAGAAATACTCTCAGGGCCAAAACCAAAGTGCACAATCACATAAGGAGTCACATAACAAAGGGTAGACCCTAAATCAAGCAGATGATATACATCACGAGGGAAGAGTTATAATGTACAAATAACAACATTAGGATATGCCTCAAATTCCGGGCGAGTTACAAAAGTATAGAGGTAATTCCAGCCATTGTTAGTACCTAAAGTATCACCCTTTGGCACAGGAGTTGAATATGTGGCAATTGAAACTTTATCAGCACCTATAGCAACTCTGGCTGAAGGACAATCTTGTTGCCTATGACCCAGCTGACCTCAGTTATAACATCGATTTCCCCTCCTCACAATGACCACAGTGAAGTTACCCACAAAATCTACATGGGGGATAAGGTGTGGCTAACTAAGATCCACTAGCCTGAGATTAGGCACCCTGTGCCTTAGAACCACTACCTACCTAGAAATGATGATCAACTAAAGGCTTAGGCTATGGAGCACTAGTATATGATTAACAATTCCCCCCAATTTGTCATCTTAGTCCACAGTCTGCCATATTTCCCTCTATTCTGCTGACCTCTACTCTGCTCTAAATATCTGACTTTCTTATTCCACATCACTCCAATCTCTGTCTATTTCTTCTTCTCATCCTCAACCTACTGCATATAAATGACAGGTTTAGAGATGTTTGTGTTATTTTTTAGCAGAGCAGCCTTACATTCCAATACCAAGTTATAAGAAAACCCAAAATCAAACTTTTTTATTTTTGCTCACATAGAAGACACCAACTAAGGAGCATAATGAGACAACTATTGAAACTTCAAAGCATACTCTTTCCCAAATATCTTCCCTTACTTCAGATTAACAAACTCCTCAGCCTTAGCTTCCCTTAACTCATAAGGAAATAAATTATCAAGAATGGCCCCTGAAAAGTCATCCCAAATAGCCTGCTCATCATTATCACCCCTTAATTGCTCTTACTTCTCATACCATTGTTAAGTTACATCTTTCATAAGATATACAACAAAATCTACACCCTCTACATAAGTAGCATGAATCACCCTAAACATCTTTTCCATCTCATCGATGAATCCTTGAGGATCCTCCTTAACCTTAGAGCCTGTAAAGGTTGGGGAATGCAACCTCATAAATTGGCCAACTCTTGTGACCAAAAAAGCATGAGCAACAGAACCTATCGATTAGACTAATGAGATTGAGATGCCACTAGTTGAGTATGAAGATAAATCAACTGGCAGAACTTCGTATTAGAAATGTCACTCTAGATTACATGGGCATGAGCAGTATCAGCCCGAGGAGGACTAGAAGGAACTAGTAGAACCCCTTATGGGGCAGTGCAATCATGAGTAGGAACCCTTGATCGAGTTTGTATTCCATAGGCAGGGCGAGTTCCATCCATATTATCCTCAGGTAGGACAGAGTTCCCAGTCAAGTTTGTACGAACAACAAATCTTCAGGAAGGCATAATCTGAAATGCGATCAATCCTGGAGCTAGAGAAGTTTCATAACACTAGACTCTATATCCCCTAATATAAAAAAAAGGGAAACATTCCTAAATGCCTTATAGCATACTTCATATAAGTGTGGCAAGCTACACATCCATAAAAAGAACTCTACTAGACACGACTTTGTGGGCACCCAATGACTCTAAACCTATGCTCTGATACCAATCTTGTCACAACCCGAATCTCATTCCTTGCCACGATGGGTACCTCAAGCCCACCAAGGGTTGAAGACCACCCTTTTTTACCAAGTCAATATAACACACTATACATAACCAACATGAACAGTAGTAGACAAACAAAGCACAATATAAGAAATAATAATAAACCAAGACACGATTCTAAGAACTTAACACAATATCCAAATTCACAGTTGTCCACAAAAACCTCTAAAAAAACAAATATCAAACAACGTCGGGACATGCCCCTGATTAAAGCTAAAAGGGACTCCAAAGTATGATAAGAAACCAATAAAAATCATAAGACCTTCTCAAAGTAGTGTCTTCAGACCCTAAATTATGAATCAATTTAGAATCCTAGGATATTTAGCAAAATGAGTGCAAACATATAACTAAGGAAATGGATAACATAATGTCATGATCAAATGAGTCCAAAACCATATGTACACATTCATATACATATATATACATATATATATATATAAGAGTCTAGGATAGGAAACAAGGTTTAACCATGAAATTTAATTAATTAACCTGGACTGTGTAGCACAGACCTACAAAAAGTCACCCACGGGCTATATGGATCCCGCTTCCACGATCAAAAGGGCCTTAGAGCTTGTTAACCACACGAACCAGATAAAAAGTGAGGTAAATCTAAATCCGCAAAGGCAACTATTCATCTCCAAATATATTTATATATCAAGTATAACAGGAATACACAGTCACATAAAGCCCCATGTCGACAAATATGGCTTCCAATAACGGTCCCCCTGGGACCTCTACCTTCCACGGTGATGCTACACAACCCCCTTTAAGCTCAATTAAAACATTTGTATATAACCCATCCATTTAACCAAGGAGTCATCCATTAAGGCATTTAGCCTAATCATATTTTAAGTCTAAAATCAACACTACAAATACATGAAGGCAAAACATAAAATGCTCTAAATTTGTAAGGGTATTACATTAATATATCATCATAATATCCTCTAGGATTATCAGGTATCAATATGTCATCATAATATCCTCTAACTTTTTCGGGTATCAATATGTCATTGTAATCATCCTCCGGCCTTTTTGGGTATTACTATCATCATAATCATCGTCTAGCCTTGTCGGTTATCAATATCATTATAATCATCCTCTAAGCTTGCCGGGTATCAATATCATAATTATATCCTCTAGCTTTGCTGAGTATCAATATGTCATCATAATCATCCCCCGACCTTGCTGAGTATAATTAATATATCATCATATTCTAGAATTTAACCGGGTTTATAATCAATGCCTTAAGTCCCAATATAGTCAAGCATTAAGATTTCTAGCATAATTAATAGCCCAATTTCTCATGTAATCAATAATCATATCTTTTAGCACAAAGAACGAATAACCGCTAAAGTAAGGATGCTTTTTAACATGATTAGTAGCATAATTGTTTAGCATGATCATAATTATAAGCAATATCATAAGCTTATCAATATCTTGAGAAATAGCTAATCCATGACATGATCTATAGCTTATTCATAGCATAATCAATAACATAATTTATGGCTTTGACAATATCACAGTCAAGGGCTCATTCAATGGTATATTTGACAGTCCAATCAATATCTAAAACAATAGCAAAATTGATCGATTGTAATAAGTTTAGCCAATAAATATACATATGTAATAATTGTTAGGCATTACTTCCAACCTCATTCATTATAACCAACGAGTACCAAGGATCTTTAATATATCTCTAAAAGGTCATTCTCTAGGCATTCAATAAATGTATAAGGGTTTCAAAAGAACTAATCATCAATCTTTACTTAATGTGGCTCAAAGAGCCCACTTTTAAATATCCAAAATACATTCAAAGTCAAATACTACCCTAAATAAGCTAAGATATCTAAATCCACTCTTAGATATATAGCAAGCCACAAATAGTCCCAAGGAAAAGGTTCTTCTCAACACAATAATTAAGCCTATATAGTAACTAAGGCAACTTTCCTTAATGAAGGAACTAAGGCCAATCTTACCCTATGAATGGGTGTCTAAACTATTTACTTAATCTTGAGCAATCTAAGGTATTCTCATACTAAACATGACTAATAAAGTTCAATTCTCCTAAACAAGCTAAGTATTTCAACTCTGCGCTTTCAATTAAACCTAAACAGTCCAACTAACCCAAGTCTTACATTTCTTCAATCCAAATCCTAAACCCATCCCAAATCTAATACAATATCACAAGAATACTATGAGATAACTCAATCTAACAAAGAATAAACCTAGTCTACCTCAACACAGATGAAAGCTCAACAAACTGCTAAACCACCATTTTTTCCTTTAGAGAAGCCTCCTCAAGATTCCAAGATATCAAAAACACATTCTACTTATCAATACAAGAATAATGATACCCATAATGCACGAGGGTTTTTTGGATCCAAGAATCACCCTAAAATCTTTTGTGGGTCCCACTTACAAAAATCGCATTTCCAAACCAAGCCAACATAATATTAAGCTCAAGGAATAAATAGCCTCAAAATAGATGAAACCAAACTAATTAAGGTCTAAAATCAAGCCCTAAAGATTTTTGGGGTTTTTTGCAAGAAATAAACAAATTTCACCAAGAAAATGGTGAATAATTACCTAAAATCAAAAGATAATCATGAAAATAATTGTTACACAAACTTGTCAATCACCAACAAGCTTCAATTTCATCTAGCCTCTCTTTCTATAGCTTATGCTCTCGAGAATAAGTGAGAAAATAGCATAATTCATGACTTTGGGGTCTATGTATACCCATACCAAGTCTTCGAGTCTCGATAACAAACCCAGACCTGTGATCTCAATACCTTGGGCCTATATAAGTGGGTAGTAATCACGACTAGGGTCTCATGGTCGTAACATTGGTTGATCAGGATTTCTTTTATCGTGACATAGAAATTGTGATTGGGGTGGCACCAGATCCCTAGTGCACCAAATTTTCTAAGTCCATGAATGGACCGACCGGTTGGTCGAGATTCATTTGAAATCATATATACGCAAACTAGCTATGTGACCACACAAAATTTGATATTTTGGATGTGATAGCGCACTCAAATTTTCCATCCAAGCTTTTTTTGACCAAATATGGGTCCCATACCCATATTTCATTATCTTAACTTTTCGACCAGTAGGTCAAAATGGCCTTGGGTTTCTCGAGACCCAAACCAAAGGTCCACCTAGCCTAAATTGCCATTATAGAGTTACTGGCATAGTTAAACTTTGTATAAATGGCCCTTTCACTAATGTTTTTGCTAGATGTCCATTTGGTACCAGGAAAGACTTCTAAATAGGGAATTGGCTCTACAAACCAAACAAACTGTGAGGTAACCAAACTGTCACTCCTAGCAAGTCATATATGACTTGGGGCAGACATAAAAAAGCACTAATGCAGAAAATAAGCTGAAATATGTAAAATAACTTGAAGGGTCATTACAATATCCACTACTAAAGAAAATTTCATCCTCAAAAGGTAAGGATTAAGATATACTAGATGACTCAAACAAGTGAGAATACAGGGCCCATATCTCACTTTCGATCTCCCAAGTGGCCTTTCCTACCTGGTGGTGCCTCCACTTAACCTTAACAATAGGAATCTACCTAGTGCACAACTTCCTGACATCACTAGCTAAAATGAGCACCGCCTCTTCTACAAAGGTTAAATTCTCGTCCAACTGGGTTGAGTCCCATCTATGCATATAAGATGGATAAAGAATGTATCATTGCAACATGGAAACATGGAAAAGTGGATGGAAAATGACAAAATCTTATGGTAAAGCTAACTCATACGCTACCTTACAAACTACACAAAGAATCTCTGAAGGTCCAATACATCTAGGACTAAGCTTGCCCTACCTTCCAAACCTCATCACACCCTTCATGGGTTACATATGAAGGAATACACGATCACTAACTCCAAATCTCAAGGCACGAAGCCTACTATCTGAATAGGCCTTCTGCCTACTCTTAGCCACTCTCAACCTATCCTAAATTACCCTAACTCTATCCAATGAGTCCTAAAGGAAACCAGTTTCATGCGAGCCTAATCTAGGAAATATCAAACCATCAAACCAGATAACGACATCTCTTAACATACAAAGCCTCAAAAGGCTCCATATCAATACTCAAATGATATTTGTTGTTATATGTGAACTATGCCAAGGCTATGTGTTGCTCCCACTGGCCTATAAAATCCATAACACAGGCTCGAAGCATATCATTAAGAACCTGAATTGTCTTCTCCAACTGACTGTCTATCTACGGATGAAAGACTATTCTAAGATCCAACTACGTGCCCAACTTCTCCTAGAATACTTTCCAAAATCTTGAAATAATCATACAACCACGGTCTAAAATGGTAGAAATGTGCACATCATGCAAACATACTTCCTCCTAAATATAGATATGGTCTAACCTCTCAGTACTGAATGATATCTGAATGGGAATAATGTGTGCTGACTTGGTAAAATGATCTATAATGACCAAAATACAATCAGAACCATGGGAAGTGTGAGACAAACCACTAAAAAAATCTATGGTACTCCGCTCCCATATCTACTCAGGAATGGGTAACCTCTAAGTCAAACCATATGGTCACTGATGCTCTGCCTTTACCTGCTAAAAAAAGGCGATGAGCCACAACGTCTACCATAACTCCCTTTATACCACTCCACTAATAATGTTGTCTCAAATCTCTATACATCTTGGTTTTGCCAGGATGAATGGAATATCTAGAGCTATGAGACTCACGCAAAATCAACCACATCAAGTTAGTGATCCCCAAAACACAAATGCATCCAACAAATTGTAAATAACCTCTGAATATATGGTGTTACTCTTAGGATCACCACTTAACACTCGATCATGAAGAAAGAAAAACTTGTTGTCCTCAAACTTATGATCTTGAATCTTCTCAAATAATGAGGACCTCACCTCAACACAAGCAAGAATCCACCTAGTGTCTGAAATATCAAGGGGAACCACCAAGTTGGCTAAGGACTAAATGTCTCATGCTAACATCCTCTGAGAAAGTAAAATACAAGCCAAGCTACCAATACGCTCTGCCTTCTAATTCTAGGCTTCCGTTATAATACTTGCCTTTCCCCGATGATACAAGATAGAAATATCATAATCCTTAAGCAACTCCAGCCATCTATGTTTTCTAGCATTAAGCTCACTCTGGGTCATAAGATGCTAAAGATTACAATGATTGGTAAAATCTCATAATGAGCACTATAAAGATAATGCCTCCATATTTTAAGCATTAAAACTACCATTGCCAACTCCAAATCATGGTGGGGTAGTTGTACTCAGGCACCTTAAGCTGTCAAAAATCATAAGTAATAACACAACCCTGCTCCATTAATACATAACCCAATCCTATACCAGAAGCATCACAAAATAGGATGAATCCCATACCCTAAATAAGAAGAGCTAAAATAGGAGCTGAATTGAGAACATCTTTAAGCTTTAAAATACTCAACTCACACTCTACGAACCATCAAAAAGGAACCTCCTTCCAAGTCAATCTAGTCATAGGCACTGAAATAGCTGTGAAATCCTCGACAAAGCATCTATAATAACCAGCCAAAGCAATGAAGATATGAATATTAGTCAGATATATAGGTCTAGCCAAGTCATGAATTACCTCAATCTTGGTTGGGTCTACCATAATCCCATCCTAGAAACAACACGTCAAGGGAATGTCACCGACTCAAGTCAAAACTCATACTTGGAGAACTAGGAAAAGCACATGATCTCTATAAGTCTGAAGCATGATCCTAAAATATTATGCATTCTTCTATATACTTCTCAAATACAAAGAGATGTTGTCAATGAACACAATCATGAAGGAATCTAAATAAGGCTTGAATACTCGGTTCATCAAATCCATAAATGCAGCTAGGGTGTTAGTCAACCTAAATGACATCACTAAGAATTCATAATGACCATATCGGGTCCTGAAAGATATATTTGGAATATCCTCATTCTAAATCCTCAACTAATAGTAACAGATCTCAAATCAATCATAAAAAATACTACCTCACCCTGAAGCTGGTCAAACAAATCATCAATAGGAGGCATAGGATAATGGCTCTTCACTGTCACCTTATTAAGCTGCCTCTAATCAATACACACATAGGCAATACACATTCGTATGGAGATATCTTTCTTCTTTAAAAATATATATGATCTCCCTAAGGAGACACACTGGGCCTAATAAAACCCTTACCAAGAAGATCTTAAAATAAGTATTTAGATCCTTTAGATCTGTAGGAGCAATAGGTAAGGTGATATAGAAATAGGTTGGGTACCAGGCTCAATATTAATAGAAAACTGAATCTCACAAATTGGGAGAATACGAAGCTAGTCGGTAGAAACACATCAAGACTCATAAATAATAGGAACATAGTCAAGCGATGGAGTTTCCACACTAGTATCATAAATATAAGTGAGATAAGACTCGCAATATCTCAAAATAAGACTTCTAGAATGATTATAAAAAAATACCCATAAGCTCGTGGCTAACTGCTCCCTAACATACA
Source organism: Capsicum baccatum var. pendulum (assembly GCA_030864225.1). NCBI lineage: Eukaryota > Viridiplantae > Streptophyta > Magnoliopsida > Solanales > Solanaceae > Capsicum > Capsicum baccatum. The sequence continues at coordinate 35,639,611 of CM061551.1, read as the reverse complement.
AATAGGGTATGCCTGGCATGGCTAAGGTAATGGTAATTGCAAAATAATCCATGATTGCATGATAGTGAGATAACTAGTACATGTCTAGAATCACTTCAAAACCTACCATATCAAGAATAATAAGATCAAATAAGTATCAATATCTCTAACAGTCACAATACATGATCTGAAACCCGATCCACCACTAAAAAATCACCTACAAGAGTAGAAACATGCAACGGCATAGATGATAAATCACAAGACAACTTCAGTTGTGGTGTAAAATAAGAAGATAAATAAGAATAAGTATATGTTTGATCAAATAAAGCAAGGACCAGCTGGCAACACCCTAAAATCATACTTGTAGCTACAGCATCCAAAGTCTCAGTCTTGTGCCTAGAAGATACTGCATATAACTGACCACGCCTGCCACCTGACTAAGTACCTGACCGACCTTCTATCCTTCCTACTTGAGGGCTTTCTTGAGTGCCTTGGAAACCAAACTTACAACTATGAAAACTACTCCTAGCTAAGAGATAAACTACTCTAATAAAGGGAACACTCTGAGCTAAAGGAATAATCACCCCACGACTAGGGTAATCTTGCAAATAGTGACCATGAGCTCCAAAAGTATAACATGACACCAGAGCTAAACTAGAACCAATAGATCCAGATGACCCAAAATAACCACCGCGACTAGAATAACCAAAAGATTAACCTCTCAAAGACTGACCACTACACTTACTAGGGCAGTCTTTAGCACTAGACTGACCTCTATTAGTAATCTAAAGTGCTACCTAAACAGGTCGACTATTCTAACTATTAGACCTATAGGATGGAAACAAAGACTACCTACTCTAAGAACTACCATCTCTGGGTTAAGAACTATAACAGCTCCTATTGAATATGCCCTAAAAATTAAGACTCTTAACACTGCCCTCATGACCTTCATGAGCCATCTTAACCATCACCCTAGCATGATCCTACACCTCAACAAAATACCTACCTATAATAACTAAACTCTAAGTATACATATAAATGGTAAGCCTCAATCCTCTAACAAAGCGGCAAAACTCTCTTAGACCCATTATCTAAAATAAAAGTTGTATGCCTAGGCAACATGAGAAAATATTCCTCATACTCTACAACTGTCATGGAATCCTACTCTAATATAGAGAACTAATCCCACAAACAATATCTAAGGCTTTGAGGCATGTATCTCCAAAAATATTTTGAAAAACTGGGTCCAAGACAAAAGAGAAGATCCAACTAGTCTAGAATCCATATAACCTCTCCACCAATGTAAAGTAGCCATATCCAACTGAAATATAGTGTAATCAAAACAACGAGTCTTAATGAGGACAAAAACATAGAGCCTATCCTTATAAGCAATCAAAAACTCATATGCATCCTTGCTAGGAGAACCAAAAAACCTGGGTAGAACTAATCTCAAGAAGCTACCAAATATCTTCTGCTTCTCAAAATACATGGTTGGCTAGGCAACCACTGGATACGAGAAACTATTGGTTGAGCAATCATTAATGAGGAAGAAGCTTAACTCTATGAGTCGTAGCTACAGGTAGTGCCCCTACCTCAGTACTACTCTTATTTGTAAAATATATACCATCATATGATACACTACCAACTAAGACCAAAAATTAAATCAATGTATCTCTGAGTAATAAAGGAAAAATAAACCATGATGGAACTTAGGTTGGTCCCTATCCTACCACTAGCTGGGGCAAAAAAAATTTTGGCTCAGGATTCGGGATAGGGCCTAGGGAAAGTGGCCTATCCTAGACCCTAGCTAGAGACATATCTTGCTAATATCCATGACTTCTAGGTGGTCTGCGAATAGGAGTAGTATCCCTAGGCTCAGTCTCAATACCCTTATATCATGAGCAGAATGATGTGATATAGAAATAGAGCCCTTTTGATGCTTAAAATAAGAAAAATATGCATATTTTTAGAATGTTTTGTTAGATATGATGCTTTATGGAGATGTTTTTGAAGGAAATTATGTATTGGATGCTAAATTTGTGAAAAGATGAAAAAGGATGTTTTTGGCTACTTATTAGAGAAATTATGGATGTCCGGACACTTTTTAGATTATTCGTGATAAAAACATGTTTGGGAGTTGAAGAAGAGCAGAAAAGATGACTCTCGGCACTTGCTTAGTCAATATGTGGACCGCAAGTAGCACTTACGGACAGCATGTGGGCAATGCAAGTGCCATAAGTCCAAAATCCTTAGAGATAACCTACAAGATTTTTTGTACTAGCACTTGCAATCTCTACTTGCGTCCATCCTGAAGGTCGCAAGTGCTACCTGCCCCTAGGGTGAGGGCTTATGTGGAGACCATAAGTGGCCACTAGCCCTGCTTTCTCCTATTTATTTGGGCTTTAGTTTTAGGGTTTTCTTATGTACTATAAATACCCTTTCTGTATTATTTAGTAGGAGTAACACACTTTTGATATTCACAAACATCTTTTTATTACAAGATTTAATTTTCATCTTGTGATTTTCTTGAATTAAATTTAGTTAATTAATTCAATTACAGTTGTGGGTTTTCTGCATATTATTACTGTAATTTCATCTATGCTTATAATTATGAATGTTGTTGACTATGTCACAAGTATGTGCGGCTAAAAATTCATAGCTAGGGTTGTGGAACCCAGGTAGATTAATGAAGTAGAGCAAGTGTTATTATGGTTCTGAACAGATACCCATACATGTATTGTTATATCTTCAATATAATAGTTTTCTTAAGGGTTGCACATCTTAGGATCCCACCTAGATTATTGCAATTTTCTCCAAAAGAGGAGTAGTGAGTACGAAAAGATAAAGACAATAGTAATTTAGAGTTTAGTTGTCGATCTATGCTTCTAGATTTTTTCTTAGTAAGATGGTTAGATTCCATCTAATAGCTAGAGACTCAAAAGGTAATAGTTAATTCGGATCAAGATAAGGTTAGTAAGGCAACATTCGGAGACTCAAAAGGTAAAGAGTGAAATCCTTCAACTCATCCAAAATACTGTAGAAGGTATATAACTTATGGATTCTGCATGCAAGGTATCAGGTTGGTTTAACAAAGAAAGATAAGCCTATAGAATTGAGAAGCTGGGGTGAACACAATCTTTGTGTTCACTTATGATTGATTACAAATGAAGTGGATATTTGCTACTAGTTAGACATTGATACTCAAACCACCATGTACTTTTCTAGTTTTGCCCGTTGATTGCAATAGCTGAGAGCCATGATTCCACATATTTCTTAGGATTCAACTAAACCTCTATTGGTTTACTATATTTGGCAGCAACTATATCATCTTCTAAGAGGAGGTTTAGCATTGACGTCACCAAATTTTGGCACTGTCGTAGGGGAATAAGGTGTTGATTTGTTATTTTAAGTTGTTGTAGTTTTTAGGTTTTCCTTTTGTTTTTTGTTATTAGTTAGGCATATGTCGATGTATGCTTAGGAAACGGAGAAGAGGAAATCCTTTAAAAGATCCTACAAACACCTAGTAGGATGGTGGAACCTAAAATAGATTATAATAAAGGGTTTATGATGTTGTACATCCCCCTCCCCCCCAAAGGTGTATAGGCTATTATTGATCAAAAAATCGTTAAACTTTTAGCTCAAGGTTAGAATAAGAAAAGGGAAATAAAAGAAGCTCAGTGGGTATCTTAGGAGGCAGAGCTAGCTGAGCAAATATAAAAAGCATACCAAAAAGAAATACTCGGTGGAAAGCAGAACAAAGCTAGAGTTGTTCGTGTTCAAGTGATCCCATCATATAGGTATGTGCTTCCATATATAGACGATGAAGAAAATTTGGGATACGTTGACTCAACAGAGTTTGGAGCCATTATTACTACTGTTATACCCCCAGGCATCAAGTTTGGCATAACGAGCTCAATGATCCAACTCTTAAATCTGAAGGGTGTATTTACAGGCCGACCTACAGATGATTCAAAATTTCAACTTGCCAATTTCATCAAGATAAGATATTTGTACACAAATCCAGGGATGAATTAGGAAGAACTAACACTGAGTTTATTCCCTATCTCACTTACAGGAGAAACTTCTTTATGGTTAGCGAAACTTCCAAGAGGCTCTATACTACATGGAATAAGTTGCATAGGCAATTCTTGAATAGGTTCTTTCCTCCATCCAGCATGCTTCAGCTTAAGTATGAGATCTATAATTTTTAGCTGTTGCAATTAGAATCTATGTATCAGGCATGGTTCAGTTTGAAGAAAAACCTGAGTATGGTTTCCAATCATCGGATGCCAGAGGAGAGCTTATTGGAAATATTTTACCGAGCCTTGACCATCATCTCCAGAGCTAAGGAAGACAACATATCTGGAGGAGCTTTTATGAGACTATGATGGGAGGTACCTTAATATATGCTAGATCAAATCTTACATACTAATCCAGGGTGGTAAACTTAGGAGGTTAATTGGGGATCTAACACGTATGTGATTGGTGCCTTCAACGGCTATAATTTAGATGATAATTCAGTAGCATAAGAAATTTTGCTACTACAAACTGATCTAAGGTTACTAGAAAAGAAGCTTGTAACAATAAATTTTGAGAAAGTAAATGCAGTAGCAACATAAGGGTCAACTTCCAAAGCTAACTGTCAGAATTAAAGGAGGAAGCAAATTATCTAGATCCTCGGTAGGTGGGTTTTCTAACCCAAGGGCAAAGAGACCAAGGTTAGAACTACTATGATAGATACAGAGACCATATTAGGAAGCGAGACAATGACTAGAGAAATAATGATGACTATAGAGAGAGACGCCTAAGAGAGGAGATGCAAAATTAAGAATGGAAAAGATAATGGCTAAGTTGGTGAGGAGCTAAGAAAAATAGGAGATCGTCCTTAAGGAGATTAAGGCTGCATTTTTAGGGTTATCCCAATAGGTCTAATATCATGCAAATACTATCTAGTAGTTGGAGCACCAGTTCGAGTAGATGTCAGCAACTCTAAAAAGTAGAGGCAAACAGGTACCTTTCCGAGCAACACTATTCAGAATCTGAAATATAATGATCATTTTATTGTCATTACCATAATGAGTGGTATTACTACTATAGATCCCTTATTGATAGTTGCGGAAGCAGATGATGAGATATCTGTTGTGGATCTATAATAGGTAATGGGAGGTGATGATGTAGTTACTAAGGAAAAATGTAAAGTCCTGATTGTTGAGCAGGAAATAAGATAGATTTTGAGATTGTCGCCATCCTTTCCTCTGCGACTAAAGCAAAAAGAATGAGGAAGGAAAGTTCAAGTGATTCATTGAGACACTAAAAGAATTAATCTTGAATATTTCTCTTATTGAGGAATTAGAGCAGATGCATGGATATGTCAGGTTTATGAAGAAGTTGGCAACAAGGAAGAAAGGAATCATGATTGAGGAAGTTGATGGCTTGCACCATTGTATTGCAGTCACTAAAAGGTCTTTGGCTCAAAAAAAGGGTGTCCCCAGAACATTCACTATACCATATACTATTAGGTCATCCCGATTTACCAAAGCTTTATAGGACTTAGGATCCAGCATATGTCATTGGCCATATTGAAGTAATTGGGTTTGAACCATCCAAAACCAGCTTCAATGTGGCTATTAATGGTTGGCCTTACGATGAAAAAACCTATTGTATTTCATATTATGTGATTGTGAGAGTGGATAATTTTATATTCCTAACTTACTTTGTCATTCTGGACTGTGAGGTTGACACTGAGATAATATATTGGGAAGACCATTTTTGGCCACATGTAGGGTGATAGTTAACATGGATAAAGGAGATTTGAAATTTAGAGTCGATAATTAGGAGGCCACATTACACGTCCAAAAATTAATGCAGTATCCTACTGACATGAGGGTGGTATTGGTGATTGATTGTATTGATGACCCTGGAGGGTACTCTTGTGGGTATATTAATGAATTTTGAGTAATCAAGATACCCGCATCATGCAAAGATGTTAAATCAAGCATTGCATGGGAGGAAACACATGGGTTTATTGGTGAATTCTGAGTAACCAAAACAACCACGTCGTGTTGTGACATTTAATAAAGTGTTGCATGCGAGGCAACTAACTATTTTAATGTTGTTGGTTTTAGTTAATGGGCTTTCCTAAAATATGGTAAGAATGCTACATTCATCAATTTCCAGGTAATAGATTATGTGACCAACCCATTATGGTCATAAGTCCTACATGGACCAGGTAAGTTGAGAAATAAGTTGTAAAGTTGACATTTTGATAATGAGAATGGAATGTTTTGGACTTTTGCACCTAATAATACTTTTGTAACATAAACTTAGGTTACAAGACCATAATTAGATGGAAAAATATTACAAAGCCAAGTCTGAATTGTAGGAAAATGGGACAAAATTTTTGTCCCTGTTCTTGCTGGCCGCAGGTGGCAGGCACAAGTGGCTGCCGCAGCTAGGTCATGAGTAGGACCAAATTTTAATTAAAATTTTGGACCTACCAACATGTATATATATGACCTAAAATAGACCCCCATCCTTATTTAAACACATTTAACCTCCTTCTAACTCATTCAAATCCCCAAAACTTCACTTTTCTCTTTGAATTCAAACTTCCCTCTTAAAACATAAACTAACCCCACACTTAAGTAAAGGACAAATTGACACTTGTTTGAGATACCAACTGTCCCAGTATACTAAAAACAAATTCAAACTTTGGTTTTTCTCAATTTATTCATTGTTCACTTCTGGTTTATCATAAAAGAGGTAAGTTTCTCGGATCCTTAGGGTAATGTACTGATTTATTTACTGTTTAAAAAAGTTGATATATGTTTTCCCATACAAAATATATAGATTCTATCATACTTGTAAGTAGGATCCTTGAAGTAGCCTGAAATCATATTGTAGGGCCTTGTTTTGAATTGAATTCAAAGGTTATGCCCTAACCAGAAATTGAATTTAAAGCAGTATAGTAATACTAAAAGTTGAACATGTTAAGTTATCTTGTAAAATCATGATTCTTGATAAGTGTGTGTACATTGGACTTGTTGGAATTTCAAATAAGTTATAGGGGTGTGAAAATTGAGGAAAAATTCTAACTTTTCAAATTTTGAGTTTTTCTTCAACTTTTGCTATCCCTCATTTTTGTTGGAAACTAATGACTGGTTTTTTAGGTACATATGGAACATAAAGCTACTAAGAATAAGAAGGTTGACACCTAAAGGAGATAGAAAGAGTCTCTCAATCCTAGTGGTTAAGTGAAGGAGTAATACAACAACGTAGAGACACTGTAGTAGGGGTGACATGCAGAGTTACAAAAGGGAAGATGCACCAGGCTGCTTAGGTATTTGCATCCTGGACATGGATGAATTTAGTGTGTATTTCACCCCCACACACTCATCCACCAAATGATAAAGAAGAGGAGGAGGAGGAGACAGATTATGAGTCTATGCCATAGGTTAGAGCTTAAGATCCCCAGTTTAAGGAGGGGTCCTAGGATTTATCTGAGGATGCTTAGAAAAAAGAGTCATCAGCGGTGCACTAGTCTAAGAAGGGTACCACCACACATCTACCTCAGTCTAAGGAGGGTACAGAATAGGATTCCTATGATTCATAAGTATAGTAAGGGTTGATTCATGCACCCACACATGCCTTGAAGGTACCTCTAAGGTGCTATTTAGAGTATATACATGACATATTTGAGATGGACAATCCTATTTTGGAGGTAGGAAAGCCTAACAAGGTTATTTATGCGGAGCTTCAGATGACCAAACTAGTCAGTTATTACAGCCCAGCATTGGTACGTGAGTTTTATGCATATTACCAAGATGCTGTAGTTCCTTCTATGAGTAGAGATATAGGATTGGTGAAATTCATAAAGAATATATAACTTGATCATACACCTGTGAGAGGTGTCAGAGTTGATCTGTTAGTAGAGACTAACCAATAGGTTATTTTTTGTCCTGATTATATAACTCCAACTGTACAACTAAGTGTGACTATAGATTAAGAGTCGCACGTGATCGATATATTATATAGTAGGGTAAGCACAGACGAGAAAGGTTCGAGATATATAGGTGGATAGCCAACTATATTTCACCTTTTGGTGATGCTATCCCATGGATTGAGGGACATGGTGTTATTAAGAAGGGTAAATTGACCCTTGAGGCTAAGGTTTTATGGTTGCTCATCTGATACTAATTATTCTCCACTTCTTTAAATAATTTGTTGACTTAGGAGGGACAGGTTGCTAGTATGATGGCTGGATATTCTATTAATTTTGCAGTTATCCTCTGGCATGAGATCCATGACAGAGTATTTGGGGAGCTGACTAATTTGATTTTCCCTTGAATGATTCAAAAACTATGCGATGAGGCTGATGTACATGAGATGCCGAGCATCGATGAGAGGGTATGTGTTATAGATACTATGTAGATGAAGATTATAAAGGATCCGGCATGCCTAGGCCTTCCCAAGAGATCTACAGAGTTAGTCGTAGTACCTAGGGGCCAGACTGAATACCCAGTAATTTCTAGTGAGCCTAATGATACATATAGAGGTGATGTGAGTGTTATTGTTGAGATGGAGATAGGGGAGTAAAGAGAGGCTCCATATGCAAATACACAGGGCGAGATGACACCAGCTACTTCATCACTAGCCCCACCTTTAACCTCAGAGTCGGTTGATGTATCTTCAAAGCCTACTTCCTCGTCTACTACATCTCTTGCTATAGGTATAATTACTATATCTAGAGATTTATTGTAGATATTATAGACATATAGAGGCCATTGATTCTCGATTAAGTGTTGTTAAGATCGAGATAACTACCCACTACAAACAAATGAGATTAGGGGTTCAGACCAGATTTAAGCAGGCAGAGTCTAGATGGGAGGTCCCATAAAAAGTTACATTGTCTGAGCTATATGCTGACTTCTATACACGTCTTGATAAGTTTGAGAGATGGGTTATAACCTGATTCACAAAAATAGATACGCCGAATCTAGCCCAAATAAGGGAGGATTTTGACATATTACGAATAGAGGTACGCTTTCTCAAAGATGGCCATTTAGCATCCACTTCCTCATTTATACCCCCAACGTCCCAAATATCACATTTTCATGCATTAAGATAGTTTGATTTCTTTGCATAGGATAATAAAAATGTCCAAACAGTTGGGGCTAAGAGATGTTACATTGAAGACTTATAGGATCCTCTTATGCCATATGACTAGGCCGTTAAAGAGCCATACATGATTTGATGAATACTATGGTCTTTGATAGGCAAATTCGTATAGATCTAGTAGCGGGTGCATTCTCTAGTATAGCATCTCCTCCACCACCACCTATGCCAGCTGATTGCCCCTATCTAGGGATGCTTATGACATTGGCGTCTAGTGCGTCCTAGGTATGTTCTCACTTCCCATTGTTTCGTAAAATTTTTCCACATTAAGGATAGAACATATTTTTTTAGTAGGGGCTGGGATATACCATTGATGTTGCGGGTTTTTGTTGTCATTATGTTTTGCTTTGTATTTTTTGTTTTTGTGATTAGGAGATTTTTAAGTATTTAGGGCAGTAGTCTTGTTTTTCATTGATTTTTGAGAAAAATGATACCCCTCCAAAATTTATGTTTTAGAATTGTGTGAAAATATATATGTGTGAACATAATTTATTATGGCATTAGGATTAGGGGCATGATAATCACTTGCAGACAATTGCATAAACCTAATAAGTAGTAGCTTGTAATGTTGACTCAAACTCTGTGCTATGTGTATGTGACATGCAACTTAGTTCCCTTGGTGTGTTGAATTCATAAATTTATTAGTTAGTCTTGTCTAGGTTAAAAAATAGTCAGTTAGGAAAGGATCATAGGTTGTTTTTTCTTTTAGTTTACTTTTAACCTAAATGACCTTTCATGTGTAAATTGTACCCCTTGATCCTTGTTTTAAGCCTTATAGCCTATTTTTCTTATTTCATTTATTCACCATCCTATTTATATTACAATGAACCTATTTTGGCCCTATTCCTCCTTGGACATTATGCACCTTAACTCAGGCAAAATGCCTAAGTTGAGGGTGGCTATCTTAGGAGTGCATAGTATAAAATTTGGTTGTAGAAGGGTAAAATTAGAGAAAAATTTAGTAGGACTAGGTGTGGTAGAAAAAGAAAATAAAGAGAAAAAAAATTGTGCAAAAGTTGAAAAAGAAAGAATAAAAAACCACACCCAACCTGAATGTACATTAAAATAAAAAAGGAGAAATAAGGATGGAAATAAAGTGAAAAAATTGGCTTGTAAGTGAGACCCCAAGGTTAGTGTAGTGCCAAGGAGTCTTAGTCACTTTACATGCCCATATGTACCATACCAACCCCCAAGCCTACATTATAAACTAAGAAATATGCTATAGTGAGCATAGGTTGACTATCTAAATACTAAGTAAAGAAAATAAGGGCAAGCCTACGGTATTTGAATGCACATTGATTGAAACTTCTCTTCTGAGTGTGAGTTTCTCTTGACTTTCTCTGCATTGACATGCATTATATTATATAAGTGAATGGGAAATCTTTATTGGGGGGCATTTGAGTCATATTTCTAGATATTTTCTTGTTTCGAGTAGTGTAACTTGTACATATAAGTGGTTATCTATTGCTAATGTAGTGCCATACATTGATCCCATTATGTCACATTATTGTTCTTTATGTTTTAACACAGTTTGTTTTGAAAAAGTGAGATTATAGGGGGTGGTTTGTTTTGAACTTAATGTGCTGATTGACTGCCTTGAAGAGCTTAGATTCTCCTAGTTAAGCATCATTTTTGCTTTGTTTTGTTTTGTTTCCTAAGGACATGAAAACGCTCTAAGTTGAGGGTGTTGAAGTGTTATAGAAATAAAAAATTTTGACACTTAAAACAAGGAACATATGCAAGTTTCTGAGGTTGTTTTCCTAGATATGATGTGTTTTGGGTATATTTTGCAGGAAATCATGTTTTGGATGCTAAGTTCATGAAAAAGATCAAAAAAAGTGTTTTTGGCTACTTATTGGAGAAATAATGGATGTTCGAGACACTCTCCGACTTGATCGTAATCAAAGCATGTCTGGGAGTTGAGAAAGAGTTGAAAAGATGACTCCCGACATTTGCTAAGTCAACATATGGACAACAAGTAGCACTTATGGACTGCCTGTGGGCAAAGCAAGTTCCTGAAATCCAAAATCCCGAGAGCTGACCTACAGGATTTTTGATCCTGGAACTTGCAGTCGCTATTTGCGTACAGGGTCAAGGTGTAAGTTGGCATCATAAGTGGCAACCAGCCCTATTTTCTCCTATTTCATTCAGGATTTGATTTTAAGGTTTCCTCATGTACTATAAATACCCTTTCTGTGTTTTTTAGCATAAGTAACGCACTTTTATATTCACAAATATCTTTTGATTCCAAGATTAGATTTTGATCTTGGTATTTTTTTGGTATTAACTTTAGTTGATTAATTCAGTTACGGTTGTGGGTTTTCTACCTCTTTTTATTGTGATTTCATCTATGCGTTCAATTATGAATGTTTTTTATTATTTCACTAGCATGAGCATCTAAAAACCCAGATTTAGGGTTGTGGAAACCCTGGTGAATTATCAAAGTAATGGAAGTGCTTTTGTTGTTCTAAACTGATACCCATGCATGTATTATTTTATCTTCAATATAATAGTTTTCTTAACAGGTGTACACTTTAGGATACCCCCTAGATTATTGCTACTTACTCCAAAAAACTAGTTACTAGGAAAAGATAAAGACAACAGTAATTTGGAGTTTAGCTATTGATCCATGCTTCTAGGTTTTATCTTAGTAAGATGGTTTGATTTTATCTAATAACTAGAGACTCAAATACTAATAGTTAACTAGGATCAAGATAAGAGTTACTAAGGTAACATCTTGAGACTCAAAAGGTAAAGGTTGAAATCCTTCTTCTCATCCCAAAGATTGTAGAAGGTACATAACTTATTGATTCTGTAGACAAGGTATCGGGTTGGTTCAACAAAGCACGACAAGCCTACATAGTTGAGAAGCCACGGGGAACACAATCCTAGTGTTCAGTTACGACTGATTACAACCGAAGTTGATATTTGATACTAGTTCGACATTGATACTCAAACCCCCCAGTTACTTTTCTAGTTCTGTCTATTGACTAGAGCAGTTGATTGTCGTGAGTCCACGTATTCCCTTAGGATTCGAACGCAAAATCTGTTAGGTTACTATATTTGGAAGGGATCCTATCATCTTTTGAGAGAAGGTGTAGCTTGGACGTCACCATAGTAGCACGTGTCCTGGACATCTACCAATGAATAAGTCAAGGGAATACTTCTACCAACCAACTCAGACTCTTAGCACGATATGAGTTGAAGAAGCGAAGAACTCCTTAGAATGTCCCATAACCTCCCAATGATAAGAAACGTACATCATCATTTTAATTCGTAGCACACTACTAGACACTTGCTCTTGTGCAACAATACTGGTGAAACCTAGGCTCTGATATCTATTTATCATCACCCAATTTATGAGTCATGATGTCACCTACTAAACCCTTCCAGTAGTTAAGCCAACACCATAACTCGGAGCTAACGCAAAGCTAACCCAATGGGCTTATTCGGTAGAAAATGCCCATTTTAGGCAAAATTCAAGAACACAATTTATAAATAATCAAAGTGTTCTAAATAGATAAAAGATATCATCCCACGACCTAGTAGAACCAGTATAAGAGCATATAATGACAATAATACTACTTCAAATGGTTATATTAGTCATCAAAATCTGTCTCAAAATAAAAGACTGAATATAAAGATAGAGGAAAATGGGTGACTCAAGTTCCAAGAGCTCAACCTATCTTTTGAAATCAATCACCATGCAAATGTCGATCAATGGCAGTAACTAGTACTTAAATCTGCACTAAGAAGGTACTGAAGAGTAGTATGAGTACCAAAATAATAGGTACTCAATAGGAATCATCGGCCTACTAAGCCAAATTATGATATCATTATGATAAAATGCAAGATAATATAACTAAGTCAAGGTACACGAACGAACCTGAATCATCTCCAATATGTTGTACATAATAAGTGATTAAACAAGAATAACAATATAACATAAGGAATCAAAACATACCAATATCACCATGCATAATAAGTATATACTTTGGAATAATAACTTATTATAAATCATTAACACAAGCAATCATTAAATACAAAATAGGCTCCCATAGCCAATTGGTGCAGAAATGTAAAGAACTTTTCACAGCCTCCATACAATTGGAGAGTAAACCCAAGAAAAGAATAAGGTAATCAACCAACATTATAGATAACTTTAATTTTCATTTAGCCATCATTCCACAATTATCCTTAATCGTTCACTTACCAACATTTCACAATACTTCCAACATCTGACAAAGTACCTTCATTCCATCATGCTAACCGTCTCTATTAATAGTAATATCTTAAGCAACCATTCACTATAAATCGACTAATCATTATTTGTTAGATAACCATCAATTATCAAATAACATCATTTACTAATGAAATATTATTTACCAACTAATCCTTGCTTTTCAACTAGTATCATTTATTAGTCATTTAAAAAAATATTCACCACTTGTCTTATTTAGCACTAATCATCAACTATACCGCTTTTATAAATATTTAAAACTTACGATCTATAACTAACGTCCCTAATATTAATATCATACCAAACTTACATGATATCCTCTGACCTTTCCAGGTAGCAAGATCATCATGATATCCTCTTGCCTTACCAAGTATCAATATGTCATCATATTTATCCTTCAGCGTTGCTGCTAATAATTAATATATCATCACCTTCCAAAATATATTAGGGTATATAATCAACATCATAAGTTTCAATATAGTAAAGCATCAAGATTTCTAGAATAATTAATAGCATTATTTCTCATATAATCAACAATTGCATCTTCTAATACAAATAATACACAATTGCTGACATCATCAACAAGGATGCTTTTAACATGATTACTCTCGTAATTATTTATCAAGATAATAATCATAAGCAATATTATGATCAATGACTTATCAATAGTATATTCAATAGCTTATCAATATCTTAAGTAATATCTAATCTATCACATGATCTATAACTTATTCATAGCATAGTTAAGTCAACTTTACTTAATGAAGGAACTAAGGCCAATCTTTCCCTACGCATGGATGTCTAAATCATGTTACTTAATCTTGATTAATCTAAGGCATTCTCTTGCTAAACATGAATAATGAATTCCAATTCTCCTAAGGGATAAGGAAACAAGCTCAGCATTTTAACTCTAAGGTTTCAATTCAACCTTAATTGTCCAACTTACCCAAGTCTTGCATTTCATTAATACAACACCTAAACCCATCCTAAATCTAACACAATATCACAAGAATACTATGAGATAGCTCAATCTATCAAGGAATAAACCTAGCATACCTCGACATTGATGAAACCTCAATATATTGTTAAACCACCACTTTTCCATTCCAATAAACCTCCTCAACATACCATGCTATAAAAAACACATTCTACTTATCAATATGATAATAACAATACCTATATTGCACCATTGTGATAGGGTTCCAAGAATCACCTCAAAATTTCCATGTGGATCCTATTTACAGAAATTAAATTTCTAAAACCAACCCAATACAATACAAATCTTAAGTAATCATTACCATCAAAAGTGGGTAAAAACAAATCTAATTTGATGCTAAAATCAAGACCTAAAGGTTTTGGGGTTTTGAGCAAGAAATTAAGAAATTTAACTAAGAAAAGAGTGAATTCTTACCTCAAATTGGAAGATAATAGAAAAAATAATTGTTATTCAAGATTCCAAATCACCAAAAAGATTCAATTTCACTTAGCCTCTGTATTTAGGGTTTATGATCTCAAGAACGAGTGAGAAAATGGCTAAATTTGCGACTTTGCAGTCTATTTATACCTATACCAGGTCTTCTGGTCTCTTTATCGCAGACCCAGACCTATTATCGTAAAACCTTGGGCCTGCATATGTGAGTCACGATGGAAACTAAGACCTCATGATAATAATACATTATATGATCAGGCTTGTCTCGATCATGACATTGAGATGGAAATTGCACCAGATACCTGGTGCACCATATTTTCTATGTCTAAAAATAGAAATGACTGGGTGTTGGATTTTTAGAATCCCATATTTGTAAGAAAACTATGTAACTACACCGAATTTTATGTTTTGGAGATGATGGCTCACTCAGATTTACCATCTGGGGTTGTTTTGACCAAATGTGGGTCCCATACCCGTATTTAATTTTCTTACCTTTTTGGACAATAGGTGAAAATGGACTCGAGTCTTTTAGGACTCAAACCAAAGGTCTACCTAGCCTAAAATCATCATTTCAGAGCTAATGGTACAGTCTGAATTTACATACGAGGTCATTTCATTAAAGTTTTTCCCGATGGCCATTTGGAACTAGCAAAAGACTTTTAAATAGGGAATTGGCTCTAAAAATCAAACAAACAACCCGATAACCAAAATATCAGTCCCAGCAAGTTATAAATGACTTAGTGTATCTATAGAATAGCTCTTACAGTAAAAATAATCAAAAATATGGAAAATAAATTGAAGGGTCATTACATTACTTTATGCATTATATAGAGCTCAATCATTCTATTATTTCAGTAATAACGTAATTGTCCACTAGAGTTCTCTAAACCCCAAGCATTACAATAAGGGTTTCTATAAAAGTTCTAAAGTATCTAATGATAATAATCCAAATCTAAGTAATTAACTGCAATCTATTCTAAGGATATCTATAAGCAATAATAATAAGGCAATAAACTAACTACAATCCATTATTAAGACCCTGATACTAGCGGAGCACAAATAAATCACAATATATCGATAATCAAGAAAATAGCACATTAACACTTTTGAAAAAGAGCGAGGTACATCTCAATTTTCCATAACCAAATATATGCAAATCCAAATACTACAAAAATCCTTAACCGGAAGCTAAAACCCTTAAAAATATCTCCAAGCATGACCAAACTATCAACAAAAATCTCTACATATCAATAGAAAGCCAAGGATACTCATATTTTCTATATTCAATATAAGTCTAAAATGGGACCAAAAGTTCAAAAATGAAATAGGTAAAATTGGAATTTTATTTTAGATATATGTTCCCCATTCTCATAGGAGTATGAAAATAAAAATTCATATGAAAACGAATTAAAAACAATGTTCAAATCAAAGAAAAATATTCATGCTTTATCGGCAACCCCCTTTCCAAAATCTAGTTTGAAATCAAGAACTGTAAGCTATTATGAAGATGAAATCTAGAGTAAATCATAAGTATAGGATTAGGAAACTTACCTATGGATGAAATCTCAAAACCCTATTTGGAATCGCCCAAATCCGAGCTCTAAAGACCCCAAAATTGATAAAGTAGGGTTTAGATTTTCAAGTTGCATAGAAATCATGATAAATACTTAGAAGTTTTTTGGGAAATGGGGAAAATTGATTTATAATTTGATATCAAATGGTTATATGATAAAAATGCATCAAGAATTCTCAAAATTAGTAGCTCCATAAATGTCAAAAATACAAAATGAGTTCGGTTTTGGACTTAAACTCATTGATGGCCGCTAAAGATGCACTTAGTCCACTAAAGCTTCCTGGTAAAATGGTCAAATACTTCCAAAGTGTTCAAAATGTTTCATTAGTGGTTGGTTAAACAGTCAATGGATGGTCAAGGGATCAACAAGCCCCTTTAGCGGTTATACCAGCACCAACAATTTCAAAACTTATTTTTGACTGTGAAACTTCTTTTGAACCCTATGGACTAGATCCAAGAGAAAATATTGATCATAAAACACCTTCAAAATCCAATGAAATCAACTGATTAACAAAAAGAGATCATTGTCACAAAATTAACTCCCGAGACCCTTTCTATACTACTTCTGAACCAAGGGTCAAAATAGGAACCAAAATCCACGAAACCAAAGCAAACCCTCTACTAACATAAATTCAATATTTTATATATTCTATCATAGTACGTTATGCCATCTGGTGATCAAATATCAATATTTTGACCAAAGTTAACTATTAGATCTTAAAGCCTTAAAATGACCTCAAACTCACCCAAAACCTTCCCAGAGGCCTTGAGAACTATGCCAACCATTGCCGAAAATCATAAACCAGTTATAACAATACAAAAAAGGGAAAATTATCTAAATTCTGGTCATTATTGAGAGGCTATAAGATATGTTTAGGAAACTTCTTGTTTTGTTCTTTATCATGAGGGTCTTTCATACCCTATATTCAAAATTATGTTTCACTCTTTTCTACACAGATAGTAAGGAAAATATTCCATAAGTCTAGGATGCTAATATATTATTCGAGGAGGGATCCCACCCTAGAAGATAAGTCATGAGTCATGGATGGGCTCAAGGTAGAGAACGAGCACAAGAATCTACCCCTTCCATAGGTACTACTAGGGGTAACTCCCCTGAGCTTGAGGTTGTGCATTTTGGGAATATAAAGGCCTACTAAGGTTTCATAAAGTACTACTACACCCAATCACGAAGGGTTTATTATTTCATTTGTTCACTAGTTTAGAGGTTCTCCTTTTAGTGTACCTGGTATTCCTCCATCTGAAAGTGTTGTACCTCCATCTGTTCTAGAGATTTCTTATGGTATTCCTCAGATTTCAAGTATGGTTCCTCCATCAGTACCGATATTGTCTTATGGTGTTCCACAAACTCCAAGTGTTATTTTTTCTTTTGTGTCAGCATTTGAGTATAAGAATTATGAGTTCAAAAGTTTTTCTTTCATCTATGTTTCCCCCTTATATAGGATCATAACCTACGATATTTACTTTTTCTCAGGTGGCTTAAGATATTGATATTTATTCTAAGAATTAGATGTGGTTTGAGAGATTTACCTGCTTGGATCCACCTAAGTTCAGTGGTGTTATGGGCGGGGATTCCTATGAGTTCTTGATGATTGTTGAGAAAATTTTTAGAACTTTGGATCGCTCAAGTAGCATGGGGTTGCTTACACTAACTCTTAGTTGATAGATATAGCCATATTTTAGTGGAGGTTACTTGTTAGTTGAACAGCCTTTGGTTTGTCAGAGATAACTTGGGATGAATTTGTTGAGTTTTTATTAGATAGGTTTATTCCCTATAGTTTGAGGGATTAGATAAGAGATGTGTTTTATCACCTAGAGTAGGGCTCCATGACTAATGCCAAGTGTGAGGTACATTTTCATACTTTGTCAAGATATTTTATTACCAATATTACCATCAAGTCTGAGAATATTCAAAAGTTTGTGAAGGGATTGGATACCATATTTGAGTTATCTACTACCTAGATGGTAGTGTCAAGGGTTCCATTTTAGAGTATGGTAGATCATGCAAGGATAATTGAGTTTATTCTTTAATCTACTTAGAGAGACAATAATAAAGTGTATCGTCAGGGCTAGTTCAGTGGTCACGCCTCTAGAGATAAAGATTTTATGGATTTACATAGTTATTATAGTAGACTAGTGTATGAATTTTTGTTTTTTCGGGTAGTAGATCATCAGTTTTAGTGGCTATAGGTAGTCAAATGTCAATCCTAGGGTGGTTGTTCTAGCTTAACCATATCTCCTCAAGTTATGTTAGGTTGTAGAGGTTTCTATGTGTATGATGAGTTTGTCCTTATGGATAGGGATTTCTCTCACCATATTTTCAAGCCTACTCTTATATCGATAGTAAGAAGTGACTCCCAAGGTGGCAGAGGTATAACTAGAGGTGCGTAAGGTAGAGGTAGTGACAGATGTAGTGGTAGAGCGAGGTCACTTAGTCTGGTAGTGGTGTGGACAATGTTATGATATACCTACCAAACCTAAGGCAGAGGCTTCTGATGCCGTTATCAATAGTATCATCCCCATTCACTTCAAATCTATATTTATGTGTTTTAAGGTTAACTTTATCCTATATTTATACATATTTTTCTTCTAGAATTAATTATACTTATGAGCCTCTTCCATTGCTATTCGTGTATCTACCCCCGTATGAGACTCTTTTGTGATGGATCAAATACACTGATCCTATGTTGTGCCCTTTACGAGGCATGAGATTTGGGTAGATATGATTATCCTAGATATGGTAAATTTTGATATCCTTTTGGGTATAAATTAGTTCATTTTCTATCATGTTATGATAGATTGTTATACCAAGATCGTGACTTTAGCTTTGTTGGGTGTACCAAGGATAGCTTAGAAGGGTACATTTTATTTGGGTCCAAA
Source organism: Capsicum baccatum var. pendulum (assembly GCA_030864225.1). NCBI lineage: Eukaryota > Viridiplantae > Streptophyta > Magnoliopsida > Solanales > Solanaceae > Capsicum > Capsicum baccatum. The sequence goes on along the minus strand of CM061551.1, from coordinate 35,620,318 downwards.
GAGAGTTATATCCTTTATACATGTTTGTTGCATGGTATAGAGTTGGATTTTTTTCTTACTTGGCATAAATTTGTGATACTAGTATTTCTTCACTGCCTTCTTAGATTTCGTCTTGTATTGTTTGTGAGTTTTGTGTTTCCTGTGAATCTTCTTAGTATGCCTCATGTTCATGATATTGAATTTTCTATTAATGTTGATCCTGGCACCAAACTCATATCTATTCCTGCTTATCAAATAGGCCCAAGAAAATTGAAGGACCAGCTATAAATTACTAGATATGGGATTTATTTGGCCTAGTGTATCACCTTGGGGTGCGCCTATCTTGTTTATAAAGAAAAAATATAGATCTAAGCATATATGTATTAATTATCGACAGTGGAACAAGGTAACGATTAAGAATAACTATTCTTTTGCTCTTATTGATGATTTTTTCTATCAACTTTAGGGTTCTTTGGTGTTTTTAGAGATTAATTTAAGGTTTAGGGATCACCAGTTGAGGATTAGAACTTTGTATATTCCAAAGACAACTTTTCAGACTTGATATGGTCAATATAAGTTCTTGGTCATGTATTTTGTGTTGACCAATTCCCTAGCTATGTTCATGTAGTTGATGAATTGGGTGGTTTGATCGTATCTTCACTCTTTTATCATTGTTTTAATAGATGATATATTAGTTCACTACAAGATTAAGGTCAACCATTTGGAGCATTTTTAGATTGTACTTCAGCGGTTGAGAGATATGAAGTTATATGGTAAGTTCTCCAAGTGCAAATTTTTGTGGGATTCTTTTACTTTCTTGGGTATGTGGTGACCATGTATGGTATCTTAGTGAATCCAACCAAGATTGCAGCAGTTCATGATTGGGCTAGCACAACTAACCCTATTGAGATTTAGAGTTTTACTGGTTTAGTAGGCTATTATTAATACTTTGTTGAGGGTTTTTCACCTATTATGGATTCTTTGACCACGTTGACTCAAAAAAGAATTTCCATTTTATGGTCTGATGATTGTGAGGTGACCTTTTAAAAGCTCAAGAATTTATAGACATTAACTCTTATCTTGATATTTCCCAAGAAAAACGTGGGCTTTACAATCTTTTGTTATACTTCTGGTGTTAGGTTAGGTATCTTGTTGATGCAAGAGGGTAAGGTAATTGTGTATACTTCTCATTTGTTTACTCTTCATGAGATAAATTACCCTGCCCATAATTTGGAATTATGTACGATTGTATTTTCCTTAAAGTTATAAGGACACTATTTGTATTAAGTCTCTTATGAGATCTTCTTTAATGACCATAACTTTCAGTACTTCTTCACCTAGAAAGATCTTAATATGAGGTAGCATTATTGGCTTGAGTTGCTTAAGGATTATGATCTTACTATTCTCTATCATCCGAGCAAGGCTGATATGGTTACAGATACCATGCATTGAAAGGCGAGTAGTATGGGTATCTTGGAGTATCTTTTGACCCATGAGAGGTCTTTGGCCTTAGAGGTTTCTTCCTTAGCTAGACAGATAGTTAGTCTTGATATTTCAACACTTGGGTGTGTTTTGGCATTTATAGAGGCTAGATCTTTCTTGATGGAGCAAATTTAGGCTCATTAGTTTGATGATATTCGTTTAAGAGAGATTCAGGATAAGGTATAGAGTGGTGAGTCTATGGAAGTCTCATTTGTTTCTAATAATATTTTATGGATTGGAGGCCGAGTTTGGGTTTCGATATTGGGTGATTGGAAGAGGTTGATCTTGGAGGAGGCATAATGTTCTAGGTACTACTTTCATCCAGGAGTGACTAAGATGTATTATGATTTAAGACAATACTACTGGTAGGGTGGAATAAGGAAATATGTAGTGGCTTTTGTATCTCATCACCTATATTTTCAGCAGGTTAAGGCCTAGCTTTTGAGGCTTGGTGATTTACTTTAGACATTATCCTTCCTGACTAGAAGTGGGAATGAATTACCATGGACACCGTGATTGGGTTGCCTTATACCTTTCTTAGTTCTAAAAGTTTGTAGGTCATCATGGATTGATTGACCAAATATGCTTATTTCATCCTTTTTTACATCTCCTTTAGTGCTGAGTGTTTGGCCCATATCTATGCTCATGAGATAGTTTGTCTCTATGATGTACCAGTGTCTATTATCTCTAATAGAGGTTCAGTTTTTACATCTCACTTTTAGAAGACATTTTAGGAGGAATTGGGTACCCAGGTTGATCTTAGCATAGATTTTCACCCCTAGAGCAATGAACAATCGTAGCAGACTATTCAGGTTTTAGAGGATTTTCTCTATTCTTGTATTATGGAGTTTGGATGTTAGTGGCAACAGATTTAACCTTGGCAAAATTTCCTTATAATAATAGCTACCATTCACATATTGAGATAGCACCCTTCGAGCCTTTATATGGTAAGTGTTGTCGCTACCAATTTATTGGTTTGAGAGTTTTGAGATTAGATCTAGAGGTACTGACTTGCTTCATGAGTCTTGGATAGATTTTGAGTCATTCAGGATAGACTTCAAGTGGCTCAGAGTAGGAAAAAGTGTTATGCGGATCATAGACTTTGTGACTTAAGGTTTAGTGTTGGTGATCGGGTCTTCCTTTTTGTGTCACCCATGAAAGGCGTGATAAGGTTTTTGAGGAGAGGCAATCTTATCCTTAGGTATGTCAGGCCATTTGAGATTCTTTGAACTATTAGGGATATAGCTTAGGAGTTTGTATTACCCCTAGATTTTTTAGAAGTTCGCCCAGTTTTTTGTATATCCATGCTAAGATGTTATATTCTGAATGAGTCTCATGTCATTCATTAGACGCAATCCAATTAAATAAGAGATTGTCCTTTGTTGAGGAGCCAGTTGCCATTTTAGCCAGGGATGCTATGAAATTGCGTTTAAGAGATATTCTGGTGGTTAAGGTTTAGTGGAGACATTGTCCCATAGATTATTCTACTTGGGAGGAAGAGACTAACATGTTTAGTAGTTATCCCTAGATTTTCACCGATTTAGGTATTTTATTGCCTTTAGTTTAAGGAAGAACAAGATTCTTATTGGTGGATATCGTAATGACTTGATTTTGTGAAATTTTTCTTTTATGTGTTTTGATCATTTTACTCTCTATGTGGTTGATATGTGTTGTCTCTAGGGTGTGGGGATGGTTGGCACATTTTTTGGTGTGATACTAAATGATATGTGAGGATGTGTGGTTTTTATAATGGTTAAAATGGATCATCTTTGACTTCAGCCAACATTTGATGTTCTGTTCGTCGGATGGCAAAACGAACTGCATCAGCAAATCCAAATGTAGATTTTGTATTCGTAGTGTGATTAGCTTGGTGTCATTGCTTCTGTATCTCATTTTGACCCATAGTTAAGAATTAGTGAAATTGTTTTTGGGGATCAATTTTGGAAAAATAATCTCTTTCTGAAAATTTGATAATGCCAATGAGTCTATAATGTCGAATTTACTCTAGTAGCATATTTTAATTGGCTTCATGGGATTCTAAATGAATCCTGAGGGGCTGATCGACAACTTTGCAACTTAGCAAAGATGCTGAAGCAGCTCAGTCTGGTGCAACCGATGAAGCAGCCAAAGAACCACTTAGATGGTAGCTGCTAAACCAGCCCATGCACCACTTAAGCAAAATGGTGGACTCGATTGACCAATACTAAAGTGGACTTGGGACCACTTAAGTGGTCACCACTTTAGTGGTAGGGGGACAGCTTAAGTGACCTTACACATATTGTATGGAGCGCTTAAGCGATCAGCCCATTGCTTAAGCGGTCATGGTTGGGTTGTTATAAGAAATCTTTTTATTATTAATTTTTCTTCCATTTTTTAGACTGTGGGCTTAGGTTTTAAGGATTTTTGGGTGATTTTGGATGATTAAACTGAAGAAGATCACAATACACATGAAAACAATGATCTAGCAGAACCTCACACTTCTCCTACTTTATTATTCTACCAGGGTTCTGGTCCCACCCTGGCTAATGCAAATAGCTTCTCATAGTTGTGAAAAAAGCAGTGAAATTCAATAAAGAATCCATATGATTAATTTCACAATAATTAAAGAGAACCCAAAGTCTCAAATTACTTAATAAACCAAAAACCAAGAACCAGAAGATTTCAAGATCAAAAGTCAATCTTTAAATCAATATGTATTTGTAAGAGTATAAAGTATGTAACCTACTACAAGAATAACTAAAGGGTAAATATAGTTTCTCAAAATAATAAAAAAATCCAACAAAAACAAAATAGAAAAATTAAGCTGGCAGTGGTCACACCTCTAGTAACGAGTCAATAGGACTGACGATGACTTGTTAGCTACTTTCGCTGCTCTCTTCTATGCTTAGTGATGATGACTCGTGCTCAGACCTCACGAGTCATTGGCTGTATGTCTTTGTCACTTCAGTGACTTTCATCTTTCAATATTTTTCTTCTATTTTCAGAACGATTCCTAACTACTAGCCATGGTCTATCAAAATGACTCGTGGTATTCATCTGTTTCCACTGGTATTTCAACTTGTCTATCTTCACGACTTTTTCTTCTTTACATAAAACGACTCACACCATGACTCATTGTTACTCCTAATGAGTCGTGGTCTTCCTCAACTTTGATTCTTCAATCAGCAACCCTCACTGTTAATATCATGACTTAGGTTATGAATCGTATGGTGACATAACGACTTGTAGTCCCATCAGTACTGACTTTTTTAGAGCTTTTACATCCAATTCTGTTCCATGCCATTTCCAACCTAATTAACCTACAACACACACAAAACACACATCATATCTAACAAAATGGCCCAAGAATTTGTATATTTTCAGTGTTTTAAGCATCGAAAGTATCATGAAACCATGGCACATCAAGAAACTATGTCTTCTCAAATTATAGGCCACACTTTTTTGAAGAACAAGCATTAAAACCATCATGGCGCACAACTGTAGTATCATCTACACCCTTAAAGGCTAGGATCATCTCATCACCAGAGATAGTCTTTATTAGTTTCAATTACTGGGATCCATTCAATACTGAACATTTCTTCATCATATCTGATTAAATTGCTGGAAGGTAATCAGTCGTTGTGCCTAGCAACTTCTTATAGAAGCCCAAAATTTCCTCTTCAATCTCCTTCTCTGTGGTTAAAACTAATCCAGCTGCAATAGTCAAAGATCTTATCTTGTTATGAACTTCTGTATTTTTTAGGCTTGTATGAAAATACACAGTGTTCGAGTCCCCCACCTTAAGCCAATGGACTTTAGATTTTTGTTTCATAGCACTCTCTTCTATTTTTGCCCATTTCTCCAACTGTCCCTTCAGTTCCTTCTAGTCATTCAGAAGTTCTAAATTATGGACATTATACATTTGTTGTTGCATATCATTGAGTTGTTGCCTGATCAAAGTCAATTTATTAGTTATCCCAAATAACTCATTATAGATTGTCCTCTTTAACCTTATTTTTATTTATTTGAGATTTTTCCATATTATATATATCTTATTTATATGAATTATGTAATTCCATCCTTCTCTTACCACTCTAGAGAAGTCTTGATGATCAGCCAACCAGTTAAAGAATTAAAAAGATCTAGCCATTGTTTTTGAGTGACCGTGCAGTTTTAAACAAAAGGGTGAATGGTCTAAAAATATAGGTTCTAAATTATTGGCATTGAGGAATGGCATCCTCAACATTTATTCAAGATTTACAAGCACTCTATCAATTTTATTGAAAGTCGTACCATTGCTCTGTAGCTAGCTCAGTTATACCCATATCTAACACGCAGTTTTTGAAATCTGACTTTAGAATCCATCACATTACTACCAAGAATTTTGTCATAAAAGTTTGTTACTGCATTAAAGTCCCCCATCAAGATCTATGGACCCTAGTGCCTATTTGCAATTTCTCTCAAATGTCTCCACAGTTACTTTCTATCCTCCATGATATGTAATCCATAGATAGATGCAAATAAGTACTCAAGATGCATGTCTTTAACATATCAACTGTCATAAATTACTTATAGATGAGTGACTTTGACTTGATAACAAATAAAGGATGGGTCCCACAGTATCCATATTCGACCTCTTCCAATATCCTAGTAGTTTGAACACTATTCCAGGTTTCTAGCTGGTCTGTTTACAATTTTGCTAGCTAATGGTATTTAACTCTATGTTCTACTATTTCCACTACCATAACTTTATTATCTTTAATGAACTTTATTTATTCTTTTTGTTTATAGGCTTGTTTTAAGCCTCTTACATTCCATGAAGCTATAATCACCAAGAATGATGAAGTGGTACCAATTAATTTACCCCTTGTTTACTAAACTATCAGTTTTCTTTGTATGGTGAGTTACCATATATTAAGGGCCATCCAGTGTGATCTTCAAGTGATTTGAAACCATTCGTTGCTTGAACCCCAATGTTTTGACTTATTTGAGTACCTTTTGTAGCATTTATTTATTATCCATCTTGATTTAATATTTCTCTTTTTTGTACTACATTTTCTATATTAATGACTAAGGGTAAAGGTGGAAACAAACAAGTAATTATGTCTTGGTTTTGGAAAATGACGTATTAGAGTTTCAAAGTATCATTAATAAGGTTAGTTTAGTGAAATACACTTTTACTTGAAATTTACTTAATGGTGTGCGAAGTTAACATGAGCTAAGTAAAATAAAACTCATGGAACTATTTCTTCTATTTCCTCATCTTATGTTTTTTCCTTCAATTTGATTATATAAAGTGTTATTTCCTTATTTTCTCCGTACATCTCAGACCTTTTTTGGATCACGTATCGTTGAATAATTGTTATATCCAACTAAAGGTTTATTTGATTAATTTTAAGCCTTGTAACACCCCGTATTATTGGGCTAGACTTTGAACATTAGCTATAACGTGTGTAAGCTCTAATCTCATCATTTGTATGTGAATATATGTTTCATGATCTTTTTCCTAGGGTGTGAAGTGCTTAGGAGGTGAAAAATGTTCATAGAAATCACTTAGAACAAAGTTGAGCTAAGAGCCTATGATTCGGTCAAATCTTTGTATTCGATTATACAAGGGTCTACTTTAAATGTGTATAACTTCTTATATACAAGGAATTTTGTATATCAAGACCTATCAAATTATATATAATTGAGTTATCTTTTCAACGATACTGATTTCGCCTTAATCTGATACCCGAGCGAAAAGTTATGGCCTTTTTTGTGAAATGTAGTAACGGTCTGCAATTTGGCCGCGGCGCACTGGTCTCTCAATGTGATTTGGGGTACGCCGCTTTCCTCTCTCAATACAATATGGGACCAATGTTTTTCTCTCTCAACGTAATATGGGACGCAACGTGGAGCTTATTCCCACTATGTTTCAGCTTCTTAAGGGTCAAGGGTCACTTTGGTCCTTTCCCCTCAACCCCAAAGATTCAAGGGACAATTTATCGCATCCAAAAGGGCATTATTTTCCCATCATCCTCAAAATTGCTAACGTAAAAACCCTGCCCTTTCCCCTATGAACAAAGTTCAAGTTTCTCCTCTCAAGAACAAAAGAATTCAAGATTTCAAGTTCAAGAAACCCTCAAGAAATCATCTATTAAGGTATGTGGGAGTTCATCCATGGGTCCCCTTTCACCCATGGAGCCCGAGTACCTTTTTTCAATTAAAGTATGTATTTTTCCATTATTATGAAGTTGTATATGTTCAAGATTCATTTAAATCATGTTTCTCCTTAGTAATTTGACTCAATAGATGTCCTAGTATGATCCCATGAAAAGATTAGTTATCTAATGTCTCAAGTTTTGATTTTTCCATGTTGTTTTCAATTGAATTCCATGTCATAATATCAAATTGTGAATTTAGCCATGTAATCATGTTGTTTTCACAGGTTTTAAGACATTGCCATATTCAAGTCCATGATTACCAAGTATTTGATGAAATGTTTATGCTCTTAGGTCTTTGAACCATAATCACTTCTTACAGTGTTTCAAGTTTAATATCTTATTATATACTCATTTAGTGATGGTGGGTTATGAACACTTGATACCTATGTGTTTTTACATAATTTTATTTTCAAGTAACAAGTCATTCAGAATTATAATTTTATCTCCATACGCATATTATCATTTTTATAATGAACCCACCAGTATTATTTAATGTTAAATACCTCTATTTACAAGTTCATGGTTACTTCAGATTATGCATGCACTATCAGTTTTCATAACACTATGTTTAAGCATATCAGTCTTTAGTGCATACACCAGTTCATGATTTCAGTGTCAGTTCAGTTAGGAATAGGATTTAGCACTGATCAATCCTAGGGATAGGGGCTCACCCGCCAATTAGGAATAGGTCCTTAGTAGCAAACCCCAAGTTCCAGAACTATGTAGCCAGCATAGGATTATGAGATGTAACCCGCCAATTTAGGACTGACACTCTCTTAGGGGTCACCTGCCAGTATATGACTGACTCCTTAGTCCTTTGGGATATCCGATTACTGGATCCAACTAGCCAATGTTAGAACCCGTGGCACGGTACTGACACCCTTCTAACTAGGGTTACATCTTGGACCCCAATTAGCTCTTATTTGGGTATGTCGGTTAGATGATACCTTGCACAGTTTCATTTAGTATTCAATGTATTTTCAATTCAGGTTTGCTTGACTAAGTGTAAAGATTTTCAAATATTCAGTATATAGATTTCAGTCTTTCAGAATTATAGAGTTTTTCAGTTACATAACGGATATACACTTAGTCTTGCATTCCCAGATATTACAGTTTTCACATAGTTATGCTCAGTTATCTCATGTTGTTCAGTTAGTCTTTATCTCAAATGCATAGTACCCCATAATTTCAGTCCAATTATTTAGACTAAGAACAGTTCAGTTTTACATAACCAGTATATAATTATCAGTTAATCAGCATTTTGATACAAGCTAATTAGTATCCAAATACTAGTTATTTAGAATTCAGACGTCAATTATTCAGTATTCAGCTATAAGTCATTCGGTTAATTAGATAAGCTTTGTATATGTTTTGTTTGGTTTTATATGTTTATGTATTCGTGCTCAGTATATTTGAATATTTAAATCCTTGAGTTATGTTAGTTTCCATCACGTAGTTTCAGACCCAATATTTATCCATTATCTATGTTCTACTGTTTTCCAGCTTTAGTCCTACTTATATTACAAAAGTATACTGTTTAAGAAACTAAGTGTAGTGATTCACCATCTTATCAGATTTTATTTGTTAATCATGTTGTTTTAAGATATATCAGCTTTCAGTTTGTATCAGTCTATTGGTGAGTTTACTTACACTTAGCATGCATGTTTTTTAAGATTACATATGAACTCAATTTTACTTATTGCATTCATCCCCACTTACTCAGTACATTCTATTAGTACTAATCCACATATATGTCTATGTGCTACATTTTATCATAATATAGGTACTAGTTGTAGCCTACACATCATAATCAGATAGTTTTAGCTTCTAACCGACAGGTGTTGAGTTATCCAATTTTAGGGACTCCAGTCAGATATTGTTCATGTACATTATTTTTACTATTCCTAGGTATTGATTAGTGGTAGGTTGAGGCATGTCCCAGTTATTTATAGTCAGTATAGTATAGGTTTCATAGATAGTCAGTCAGAGCCATTAAATGTAAATTTCGGTTCTTTCTTTAGTTTTATCATGATGTAAGATTTATTAGTATTATGCTTATTCAAATTTCATTATAATTATGTTTCTACACAGTAGAACTAGCTATTTAATATATTATAAATCACTGGCTCAAGTATGATGCCAGTTCATGGGTTAGCTTGGGATCACTTATTTTCCCAAGCACTGTGTTAGGACTAGGGGTAGTCTCGGGTCGGGACAAACTTGGTATTAGAGTATAGAGTTCAAGTGTCTTACGGTGCCTATAAAGTTGTGTCTAATAGATTCTTGTGAAATGGTACGGAGACGTTTGTACTTTCCTTTAAGAGGCTACTAGGTATTTAAAAAATGTTTCCCTTATTTTATGTCTTAGATCATGCAGTAGAAGTGTTCTCTAAGAAATTTATGTATATTCTTACATTACTCCATTCCTGCCAACTCTGCCTTATCGTTGAGGCAACATAAGTAGCCAAGTTTAAACCCTTACAGATAGAGTTTTCTTAGATAGTTATGGGATTTTACGTAGGCTTGAAAGTACCCCCATCAGTGCTTTTAAGTTCCATAGTTTGAAAGACTTCATGCATGTTCATAAAAATCATGCACTAAGCCAAAGTCAGATGTTCCCTCAAATCCCTTCTCAAAATTCTCTAATAGCATATGATCTAGAGTTAAAAGCATGAACCTAAAAGTTTAGCAGTACTAAAGTGGGCATAGTGTTTATTTGGATTTCGTAGATTATGTACCCATGGGGCTAGTTGTATGAAAGGTAAATCAGTAGGCTTGAAATAGTGTATGCCAGAATTTGAGTATATTGATTCAAAATTATATATTGCTGATGTAAGATATGTTCAGCTATAATGGTAATTCTCATGGTTTAGGGAAAATATAAGTTTAGATATGTGAGTTTAGTAGGCTATTATGGAGGTAGTATGGTTCATTAAGAGTCTGTGAATATCCATATTACATGTTAGAATCTAAGTTGAATCTTTGATGATTTAGAAAATAGAAAGAAGAGTTTGAAATTCTAGATGGTATGAACTCAAGGTGTGGTCATACTCCTAAAGATTTTAAGTTAGTAAATATTTAAGTTATTTTATGGTGACTATTGAGGCCATGGAAAGGTAAGAGTTGTATCTCATAAGAAAGTATTAGCAGAGGATTGTACACTTTCAAGTGCAGTCTTTTAGGGGGGATTTAGTATTGATGTTTATTATTATATCTGGGCTCTAGGGTAAAGTAATTTTTGTTAAGTTTAGAGTTTATAAAAGGGGTCCTTAGACTTAGAATGGTGGATTTAAGCTAAGGGGGAGATGATAGAACAAGGAACCAAGTCAGGCTCTCAGATTCTAGTAGTGATATCAGTGTATTATAGAACATTAATAGGGAAGGAGGATGACCGACCTATTCTTATCTCAGTGCAAATTTTTGTACTTCAACCATCACGATATCTACTCATGCCTTACACTTCATCTCCATGATCGTAGCTCATATTCATACACTTTCCATAAAAACTATGTACACTTCTAGTTTCTAGTATGAGGAGTTCCAGTTCACTCAATAGTACGAATCATATTCCATGAATTTATGAACTCTACACTCAGGTCATTCATCTCATGACTCATGTACTCATGTTTTACAATATGTTCAGTTCCAGGTACTCATGTAACACTCTTAATAATCTGTTAGATTCGGATCATGTCATGTATGTCCTAAGCTTTCGTGTCTCAAATGAATTCATTCTTTCGATACTCTATTCCTCAGGCCTTAGCTAAGTGATTAAATTATGTATCGTATTCTTTCTTGTTTCAAGTCCTTATGTTCTAACCTTTCAGTTACCTCTCCTTATATAATGATAGTGGTGATGAGTAATTGTTTAAATAGGAGAGAGTAAATGTTTCATGTTATGGGAAAATTGTTAGGTGCTTATTGTATCTCAGGTTATAAGTGAAGGATGTTTGAGGCATAGCTCTTTGATGTAAGTCATGGTTAATTAAAATTTTATGTGTGTTTTCTTGGGGATGGTGTAAGGTAGTCGTTATTGATAGAGGTTTAGAGAATATAAGAAATATGCTTTTATGGGTGTTTGCTTAGAAGTCTGTATATTGTCATAATAATAGGATTGAATGTCATCTTGGTATATAAGTGGATAGGTGCATTGTGTGCTAGAGAATTCCTAGTAAGAGGATTGAATTTAGATATTGAAGGGGGTAAGAAGAGTTATTCTTGAGATATGAAGTTGTGAAAATGCATGGGGTATTGAATTTATGGTTCAGACTAGTTTTATGGTGTTATGTGTAGTACTTTGAAGATTCGAGTAGGCTTGAATATAGTGAGAGAATTTAGTTCAGCTTAGACTTCAGTAGATAGGGTTATTAGTGCCCATGTAAAGATCATAAGTAGCCTCATGTGAACTATAGTATTGATGGGGAACATATAGTCGAGGGAGTATTTTAGGAGTATGTCTAAGCTTGAAAGTGGCAGTTGTATTGCCTAAGGCCTAGTAATTCTACCCCAACTTATGTTTCTTAAGCCTATGTTCCATGTTCTAGAGTTATATCTATATTAAGATTCCTTGCTCAGATATCTTATTCAGATTATGCCCAAGAATTCTTTCCTCCCTAATGTTATTAGAACATCTTGTAAAGAGTGTTGAAGAAATATTACAGTTGAGTGTAATCTTTAAGTATAATTCAGTCCATATAGCCAGCAATCCAGTTTAGTAGTCAGACAGACAAGTTCCTATGGTTTTCCATCTTTCCTATTCCTAAGAAATTCATTCACATCCATGCAAGTTGCGAATTCATTTTAGTCCAAGCATCATGTTTTAGATTCAGCTTGTTAGTCATGACTCAGTTTATAACTGTTCAATACGTGCATGATCTCAATTTTCCAAGAATATGATCTCAATTTTCCAAGTATTCCAGCTTAGACATGTAATACCCCTAGTCCTTCGGGACATCAGATTAGGGGATCTACACAGCCAGTGTTAGTACGCATAGCACGATATTGACACCCATCCAACTGGATTATAGGTTGGAACCCAATTAGCTCAGGCTAGGGCATGTCGATTAGATGATACCTTCCACAATTTTAGTTAGTAAACAGTGTATTTTAAGTTCAGGTTTGCTTGACTAAGTGTACAGACTTTTATATATTCAGTTATACAGATTTTAGTCTTTCAGAATAACAGATTTTCTCAGTGACATAATATATATACACTTAGTCTTCCATTCTCCGATGTTATAGTTTTCACTCATTCATGCTCAGTTATCTCATGTTATTCAATTATTCCTTCTATGCACTGTACCCCCACAGTTTTAGTCCAATTATTCAGACTAAGTATAGTTCAGTTTTACATTACCCATATACTATTATCAGTTAATCAGTATACATATACCAGATAATCAGTATTTAGATACCAGTTATTCAGTATTCAGACATCAGTGTTTTAGTATTCAGCTATCAGTCATTTAGTTAATCTGATCAGCTTTGTATATGTTATGTTTGGTTTTGTATGTTTATGTATTCGTGCTTATTATATTTGTATATTCAGATCCTCGAGTTATGTCTGTTTCCATAACGTAGTTTCAAACCCAATATTCATCCAGTATCCATGTTTTACTATTTTCCATCTTCAGTGCTACTTATATTACAAAAGTATAGTCTTTAAGAAACTAAGTGTTGTGATTCACCAGCTTATCATATTTTGTTGCTGAATCATGTTTTAAGATATACAACTTTCATTTTATCTTAGTCTTTTGGTGAGTCTACTTACACTTAGCATGCATGTTTTAAGATTATGTATGAACTCAGTTTTACTTATTGCATTCACCCCCACTTAATCAGTACATTCCAGATGTACTAATCCACATATATATCTATGTATTACATTATCTCAAAATGTAGTTACCAGTGGTAGCCTACACATCACAATCAGATAGTTGCAGCTTCCATCCAGTGGGTGATGAGTTCTCTTATTTGGGGACTCCAGTCAGATGTTGTTCATGTACTTTATTTTTATTATTCCTATGTATTGATTAGTGGTAGTTTGAGGTATGTCCCAGCTATCTATAGTCAGTATAGTAGAGGCTTCATAGATAGTCAGTCAGAGACATGAAATATAAATTCCAGTTCTTTCTTCAGTTTTATCGTGAAGTAAGCTTTATCAGTATTATGCTTATTAAGATTTCATTATAATTATGTTTCCGCACAGCATAACTAGCTATTTAATATATTTTAAATTAGTTGCTCAAGTATCATGTTAGTTCATGGGTTATCTTGGGATCACTTTTGCTTCCAAGCATCGTGTTACAACTAGGGGTAGTCTCGGGTCGTGACAAGCCTTAACTTAATTCTTATTTAATTCCTACTCAAGTTGAAATTGTTGTATGTTACTCAAGTTCTATTACCTAGGACGAATATTCGAGTTACTTTGAATCCCATAAGGAAATTAAGACATCATTTTTGTAATTTATTCTGTTTGATGAAAAGTACTTAATTAAAAGGAAAACAAGTGACTCAATTTAATGAAAAATCAAATTGTTTGGACCAGAGTGATTTTTTGAAAGAAAAAAAAAACAAAGAAATCCTTTTGGTGTCACTAATTTTGTTCCAAAAGGGCAGCTTAGACCCCATAATTAGGGCAAAATGTTTAAGTGTGAACATTTTGTCCCTTTTGTTCTACAAATTTGAGTGACCATTTTGACAATTCTACTTCAAAATGTTTCCTTTTAGTCTTCGAACTCCTAAATTCATAGTCAATCTTAAGTATTTATAACTCTCATACCCTAAAATATCTCACATACATTTAGGAAGAGGGATAGTCAAATTGAGAAAAAATGACAAAAATGGTCCTAATTTTTGTCACGGTCCATAATTTTAAATCATGATGACACCTGCTAGTACCTGCTAGTAAGTTAGCCAGTACCCTTATCCTAGAACAAAGAGTAATGGGCTACCAAAAAAAATATAGAAGCAGTTGGTCCAAACATGAATAAACCACATATAATAGGGCCCATAAAATATACATAAAGATAGAATGATCAAAATATACAAACTACCATCCCAAAACTGGTATCTATTGGTACAAAAGTATTATATACACAAGGAGTACTACATATGCAAAATAAGTATAGAATTTCTCTGAGTATACAAAATACAGAAAAGTCCAAAGAAGAGAGAGGCAGAGTAGCTCCGATCTCCAAAAGCTCACTCCAAATCTCCAATTAGAAAGTTCCGCATGAGGTAACGTTAATGGGGAAAACTTATACTATGATATGCATTAGGGAAAAAGATACAAAATTATATTAGTAGTAAAAATATGGTACTAGTATGTATTAGGCTAATTGGGCACCAAAAGATATAAATACAATAAATTAGGAAAATAATTGCAAATTAGGCATAATAAGACTTGACAAAATACGGAAGGGGCATATGTAAGTAATTAAATAATAGGAAAGTAATAACGCCTCTAAGGTACATAATAGAATATAACTCTAACCTAGTAGGATCCCTATAAGCCTGAAAGTCACAATCAACAGACAAAATAGCCTAACCAACCCCCATAAGCATGGTGAGAACAAGAAATAAGAAATAACACTACAACTATTCAAATAAAAGCATAGAAGAGTTAAATGAGTCTCAAGTCTTACCATTGGCTGAACTTGACTCGGGTTTTCAGGTGGCAACCACATCAAGTATGCAGGTGCCCAGACTCGACCGTGGCTTTTAAGTGGGAATCACTTTTAGACATAGCATGTGCCTAGAATTAAGTGAGGCTTGAATAATAGATTCCAAACTTGACAGGGCTTTTAATAGTTCATTTTTCTTTTTAAAAGTCCAACCGACCAAGTAAAACTCATTTTCATAAAATCAAAAACTGTACTTGAAGTCAAATCAGTTACTTGATAGTTGTATGCTAGATTAGCAGGTGCAAATAATAGTAAACAAAAGTACAGTAAGAATATTCTCAAGTCCCCCCTTTAAAATGTTCGTAATCATGCTCCAAGTTCAAGACAACCATAAATTATGAAAATGCTCATAAGTAAAGTAGCATATACCAACACAACAACAAATATTGACCCAAATAACAAGAACCTCAATAACAAAAAACATTCTACCCCCAAGTGGTGTAGAAACATAGACATGAAGCCCCATTAATCATCTATTCAACCCAAAACTCTCTATAACTATACTACCGAGGGCAGTCCACCAAACAGGACTAAAAGATCTCATTACCATCCCCCAAAACTTAATCTAAACCAAGAAACTACCCAATCTTAAGCTAAGGTTTTCCCAAAAACTCCTATAAGTGCCAGATCTCCTAAACTAGATCTACGATTAGCATAATATCCTAACTAAGACTTTCTGGTAGATTTTACTCTACAGGCCCTAAATAAGCTAACAGAACCAAGATATACCTAGAGTATGACTATCTTAGAAATAATATGCCACCAAAAATTAGCACATTATCATATAAATACCTTTACCATGCAATGTCTAAGAGTAGGTAAGAAGTAACCTACCTGGACGTCGATGAGCGCGCTCACATTCAACTAAACTAGAGCTTTACCCCTTTGATAAGCCTCTGAATATTGTCACACTATTAAAATAGTAATTTATATGTCAATATAATAAAAAAAATTCCTATCACGACCCGAGGCTACCCCTAGTTGTAATA
This sequence comes from Capsicum baccatum var. pendulum, assembly GCA_030864225.1. NCBI lineage: Eukaryota > Viridiplantae > Streptophyta > Magnoliopsida > Solanales > Solanaceae > Capsicum > Capsicum baccatum. The sequence continues at coordinate 35,603,998 of CM061551.1, read as the reverse complement.
GGGTACTTAAACCCACAAGTGACCCCAAACTCACCCCTGATCTAGCATAAGCTATAAATATTGAAGGAAGATAATAAAATACTTTGTGGAAGTAATCTAATAAATGTTTAAATAGTCAATTAACTAACCAAGGAGTTTGAAACACACCACCAAAAACATAACTAACTGTCTGTCTATCTGAAAGCCTCTAAACATGATGAGTTGTTGGCACATGTCCCCAACTAACTCATACTACTAAAAGAAACATGAATTGAACTAGTGGAAAGCATGATAAATAGTATAATTAGTCCTCAACTAATAAGGACTCACCAATGCTATAGTTCAGTGGCACATGAACTATCTAAGACCGATCGGGGAATTGAAAAATTTAAACATATGTTATAAGACAACATAATGCAAAAGAGAATATGTGGACAGTACTTTGAATGTACTAGTATGTGAGGTGAAGACTACCTAATATGCGTATTTACTAAGCATGAATATTGAACGCAAAATAGTATAAACATGTACTGAAATGATCTAAATAACTAAATAACTGATATATGGACACTTGGTCATGAAAACCTGAACTAATATAATCTGAATACTGAACTGAAACTAAGGGAGCTATCATGTGACCAATATGCCCCAATCTGAGCTAATCAGGGTCCAACTTCTAACCATAGTTAGAAAAGTGTAAGTACCTTACCACGGATACCAACACTGGCTATGTGGATCTACCAACATGATGTCTCGAAGGACTAGGGTATTAGTCCTCTACTGGTAGGTGACCCTAAGAGAGTGTCAGTGAACAACTGGTGGGTGACCTCTCATAACCTACATTGACTACGTAGTGTGGAACTTAAGGACTTTTAAATGTATCAGTCCTGTACTAGTGAGTGAGCCTTCATCCCTAGGTTCGCTCGGTGCAAAGTAATACTCCCAACTGAATAGACACTCATATTGATGAAAGGCTTAACATGAAAAATACTAACATATGCTCAACATGATTGTATTCTTAATTAATGATACAAGTATGCTCTAAATGACTTGAAACTTGACATATGTGACATATATGAATATTTACGTATTAGGTGTTCATAACCTACTGACACTATCTAATGCAAACTGATTCTGACAAATTTTTAACAATCCATGGTGTAGGAAAATCATGAATAACACCCAAATAAATAACTAATCATAATCTAGACATTTGTATTACAAATCATATGAAAACACAATTATCATGAGGGAATATATATTCATTAAGGAACTTAAGACTGTAGTTGAATAAATTATTAAATTCACTCTTCTCATGGAACCCTAGATAAAAAAGGAATAAAAAAATTTGGGAACTTTTGGACTAAATGGATGAAAGGAGCCCATTGATGAATATCTCAAATATCTAAATTGGAAGCCTTGAAGAAATCTTCTTGAGATTTAGACTTGCTTGAAGAACCATAGTTTGCTCTTGAGAGAGAAAGAAATTGCCACTTTGATTCCTCTTAGGTGAAATTAATAATTATGTTATGATTTGGGGCCTGGTGGTCTTTTATACCACCCCTTGTGAAGCCAAAACAATGTGGGTTTGGCTTTTAAGAGTGTAGAAAAATACATAAAAGTCCCTAGAAAAACATGCCAAAAAACGTTTTCCCAGTCATTATGACTCACTTCACGACTCATTACAACTGGTTACGACTCATACATGATCTTGGGATTCTAGATATATTTGGTTATGACTATGGCTTGTCACCTAATGACTCGTTACAACTGGATATGAGTCATTGGGTGAAGTCGTAGCTGAGGCTTGATTCTTAGATCCTTTACTAGTCAGGCTACGAGTCCACACAATGACTCGTAAGATCTAACTACGACTCATGTGCTGGACTCATAACCACTATAAGGGATTCTTTGTTACATATTGTTATGACTATGACTCACTCATGATAACTCGTCACAAGTGGTTATGACTTATTTCCCTAGTTGTAGTCATAGTTGTGTATTAGGTCCTTAGGGAAAGTTTTCCACATCTCTTTGCCATGATATCTAATTAAGGCGAGACCTGAAGCATTTGAAAGCTAACTTTGTGGCCTATCTTTTAAGCGGCTTAGAGCTTGAAAATTTGGGTTATGACAATATCTCCCTTTTGGGATCACTAATACTTAAATGAAACAAACAGAGCTAGTACATTAAGAAAACTGAGATCATGCACAGAACATTTAGAAGTTGAATCTTGACTAAATATATGAAATTTGAAACATGGCGAATGGAAGGAACTGAACTTGTGAGTGCATGTTATGACATGAGCTTTGTTAGATAGTTGAGATAGAAAATGATAAGATTAATCGAAAGAACCATTACCTCAAGCTGAATCTGAATTCGTAGAAAAGATATATGGATACTTGGCTCGCATATCGGCTTCTACTTCCCAAGTAGCTCCCTCAATGGACTGATTTCTCCATTGAACCTTAACTAACACAACTTCTTTATTCCTTAACCTATGAATCTGACGGTCAATAATCTCAACTAGGATTTCATCATAGGAGAGGCTATCTTTCATGCCCACACTCTCTAAAGAAATGACCGAAGCTGGATCACAAATGCATTTCCTTAGTATAGAAACATAAAACGCTGGGTGCACTGATGCCAACTCTATAGGCAACTCTAACTCAGAGGCTACCTTCCCAAAACATCTCAAAATCTTATATCGGCCGACATAGCGGGGACTAATTTTTCTCTTCCTACAAAACCTCTTCACCCCTTTCTTGGGCGAAATTTTCAAATACACAAAGTCACTAACATCAAATTCAAGCTTTTTTATTCTCACATCTACATAGGACTTCTAACGACTCTGGGATACCTTCAGACTTTCACAAATCATTTGAACTTTTTCCATCACCTCAACTACTGAACTTGGCTCTATTAAAGCAGCTTCACCAACTTCAAACTAACTAATAGGAGATCTACACCTCCTACCATAGAAAGCCTCAAATTGAGCCTATACTAAAGTGATAACTGTTATTATACGTACACTCAATTAATGGCAATAGATCATCCCAGCTACCTATGAAATTAATAACACAAGCCCTCAACATATCCTATAGGATCTGAATAGTCCTCTCTTCCAGATCGTCTATCAGCGGTTGAAAGTTTGTACTAAGATGAATTGGGGTACTAAGACCCTTCTGAAAATCCTTCCAAAAATAAGAGGTAAAGTTGGTAACTCTATCTAAAATGATGGCCAAAGGAACCCCATGTAATTTCACCAGCTCCCTAAGATAGAGTCTGGCATAATCCTCTACTGAATATAAAGTATGGACTGGCAAGAAATAGGCAGACTTGGTTATTCTATTTGCAATGACCCAAATCGAATTATGATGCCAAGTACAAGGTAACCCTATGAGAAAATCAATATTCACCACTTCCCACTTCTAAGTAGGGATGCTGAACTCTTGAAGAGTACCACTAGGTCTCGGATATTCAACCTTAACCTGATAACAATTCAGACACCTAGCCACGAATTCCACAATATCCATCCTTATACTATTCTACCAATAAACTTTTTGTAAATCATGATACATCTTAGTGTCTCCTAGGTGAATCAAATAATGGGAACCATGTGCCTCAGCTAACATCCATTGTCCTAAATCACTCATATTTGGAACACACGGCCTATCAAGATAATGAAGAACACTATCTTTCCCTTGGGAGAAAACCTCAACATTCTGATCCTAAAATTTTGACTTTAACTTAAGCAAAATGGGGTCTCTGTATTGATTTTCCTTTACTTAAGCAACTAATCAAGATTATAAACTATTTTGAACCCAAACACTTCCTTTCACTGAATCAACCAGCTTAACACTCAATCTAGCCAACTGATGAACCTCGCAAACTAACATTTTATTACATCCTCAACATGCTCAACACTTCCCATAGACAACTTGCTAAGGGTATCAGCCACAACATTGGCCTTACTCGAGTGATACAACATACTCACATCATAGTCTTTCCATAATTCAAGCCATCTTTTCTGATGAAGATTTAGGTCCTTCTGCATGGATACCTATTGTAAGCTCTTGTGATCAGTAAACACATCCATATGAACACCATAGAGGTTATGCCTTCAAATCTTTAAGGCAAAACAAAATATCGGCAACTCAAAATCATGAGTCAGGTAATTTTTCTAATGGGGTTTAAGTTGTATTGAGGCATAGGATATGACCTTACTTCACTGCATCAACACAAAACTAAGAACTATAGAAGCATCACTATAAACTATGAACCTATCTGAACCTTCGGGTAGAGTCAATACTAAAGCAAAAGTGGGTCGAGTCTTCAACTCCTGAAAACTCTTCTCTTAGTAATATGACCACTGAAACATGATTGTCTTTTGAGTCAGTATGGAAATGGGACAGGAAATAGAGGAGAATTCTTTCATAAATCATCTATAGTAACTGGCTAAACCTAGAAAACTCCTAATGTCTGATAGAGAGATAAGTCTAGGCCAATTCCTCACTACTTCAGTCTTTTAAGGATCAACTCGAATGCCTTAACTAGAAATAGTGTGATAGAGGAAAGCTATTTATTTCAACCAAAATATGCATTTACTAAACTTGGAAAATTGTTAATATTTCTTAAGGGTCTACAAAATAATTCTCAAATGGTTAGCATTCTCACTATTACTATGAGAATAGACGAGAATGTCATCTATGAAGACTATGACAAATATGTCTAAATAATTCTTGCACACTTTGTTCATTGAGTACATAAAAGTTGCAAGAGCATTCATTAGTACAAAATACATGACTATAAATATGAAGTGACCATACCAATTTCTGAAGCTTGTCTTCGAAATGTCACATTCTCTGAATCTAAGATGATGATAGCCAGAGGTCTATCTTAGAGAAATAATTTTCTCATTTAAGTTATTCTAAAAAGTCATCAATCTTTGTAAGAGGATACCTATTTTATATTGTGAATTTGTTCAACTGGTGATAGTCGATGTGCATTCTGGGAGAATCATTTTTCTTTTGCAAGAAGAGAACTGGATCACCCCATGAGAAAACTCTAGGCCTTATGGAAACCCTTTATCTAAGAGATCTTTCAACTGCTCCTTTAATTCCTTAAGCTCAACTAGAGCCATTACGTAGGGTGGAAAATTGAAATAGGCTGGGTGTTTGGAAGGAGATCTATTTTGAAGTTGATTTCCTTCTTAAGAGAAACTCTGGATAGATCTTCAGGAAATACTTTTAGGAATTCATTTACTATTGAAACTAACATGAGATGTGGTATTTTAGAACTCGAGTCCTTGAATCAAATGAGATGATAAATATATCCCTTGGAAATCATTTGCCTCGCCTTGAGGAAAGAGGCAAACTGACCTATAGGGACTGAGGTACTAATCTTCTATTCTAGGACTAGCTCATTAGGGAACTGAAATTGAATAATTCATTTTCTATAGTAAACTAAGGCATAGTAGGAGTGTAGCCAATCCATGCCAAGAATGACATTAAAATTAGTCATCTCTAACTCTATAAGATTGACTAAAGTAACTTTCTGAGATACTATGATCGGATAATTTTTGTATATTCATCTATCTAGATCTACCGACTGGAGTATACACTAAAAAGGGCTTTGGAAGAATTTCTAGACTGACACTGAGGTTTAATTCTATATAGGGATTCATGAAGGAATATATGGCTTTGGGATCTAATAATGCATAAATATGAAGGTGGAAGACTTGCTATGTAATCGTAACTATATTAGAAGAATCCTTCTGATCTTGTAGAGTATGAAGGTCATAGATTCAATTCTGATATTGGCCAGTAGTTTCACTAGAAGTGTCACTCTGCTATGAAGGCCATAGATTCGATTCCGACACTGGCCAGTAGTTTCACTAGAAGTGGCACTCTCTTGATTCGGGCGACCTGCTGGAGCTACTGAAGAACTAGCATGACCCTGCGAATGAAAATCTTTATCCTTCTGAGAAATCCCTGATATTGTGTCCTGGCTTGCCACACCCAAAATAAATATCACTGCCTGTCATTCACTCACCCTTTTGGTTCTTACCACACCTCCTACAGATGGGGTTTGTGAAACTACTATTTATATAGCCCTTAGACTTAGAGCCTGGTGCTCTATCCCAATTTTCTTGTCTGAACTTAGGTACTAAAGAACTGGCAGAAGATGGGGTTGGGGATGAAGATTTCTGGAAAAACTAGGAACGATTCCAACCATCTGACCTTTGCTTAGAGAAGTTGAAGCTACCAGTTCTGGCCCTTTTATTTTCCCTTTCCTTCTCCTTAAGCTTGTCCTCTTCAATCTGTTGAGCATGAACCATCAATATGAAAATTTTCATCTCCTTAATCAATATCGTGGTCCTACACTCCTTGACCAAATCTTCAGAAACTCTGGGCACGAACATACTCATTCGGGACCTAGAATCATCAACCATAGTGAGAGCATACCTTGCTAACTAGGTGTACTTGAGTGAATACTCCTTCATACTTATGCTACCCTACTTTAAATTAATGAACTCCTATACTTTGGCCTCCCTCAACTCAAATGGGAAGAATCAGTCTAAGAAAGCAGTATCAAATTCATCCCACTCTATAGGCCCTGCATCGGTGCCTCTATCCTCTTTTCACTACTTCACCAAAGTGTGAATCACCACTTACAATGGTAAGCATCTAGGTCAGCACTTTCACTAAAAGTGACACCCATGATGTTAGTCACTTTTTGCACATAATCCAAAAACTCCTGTACATCGTCCTCAGACTTGGTTCCAAAGAAGGTTGGAGGATCCAAAGTGAAATCCTAGATTCTGGTTATTGTCATATTCACTACTGGATTATCTGGAGTAACATCCTGCTAGTTATTTTGGACAGCAATAGACTTGGCCAAAACTATGAAAGTGGACCTAAATTTGGTATGGGAGATTTGCTCATTCAGGGGGTCTTCAGGAACAGGTGATGGTGTGGACTGGTCCACGTTCATCCTTTTGCTATTCCTTATAGGAGTCATTTTCTGTAAACAAACAAAGGACGAGTTAGAAGGGTGAAATCTAATAAAGTTTTTGCTCTATCACATGAAATAAATATAGAAAGAAGGGAAACTTTCCAAAAATATCTCATAGCCTCTCACCTATAAGTATGGCATGCTTAACACCCATGAAAAAAACTCTACTTACGTTGCTTTTAGATACCTTAGGACACTTTAAACCTTGTGCTCTGATACTAAGTTTGTCATGGCCCGATACTACCCCCTAGTTGTAAAACAGTGCATAATGCCGCAAGTGACCCAAAGCTAACCCATTATCTGGCACAAGCTATAAATATTGAAGGAAGATAACAAAATACTATGTGGAAATCATCTAATAACTATTTAAATAGCCAATTAAATAACCAAGGAGTAAAAAAACTCCACTAAAAACATAACTATTTGTATGTCTGAAATCCTTAAACATGATGAGTTATTGGAAAATGCACCCAACTAACTTCGACTACTAAAATAAACATGAAGTTAAAAACTTAAAAGCATGATAAATAGTATAATTAGTCCTAGATTGATGAGGACTCACCAATGCTGCAACTGAGTGTCACACGAACTATCTAAGTATGATCGGGGAACTGAGCATCCAAATATATGTTATAAAAAAACATAACACAAAAGAGAATATGCGGTCAGTACTTTGAATGTACCGGTATGTGAGATGAAGAATACCTAATATGCGTATATACTAAGCATGAATGCATGAACATAAATATCGAATGCAAGACCAAGTATAAGCATATACTAAAATGATAATGATAAATGATATAAGGACACTTGGTCATGCAAACCTGAACTAATATAATCTGAATACTGAACTAAAATTATGGGAGCTATCATATAATCAACATACCCCAATTTGAGCTAATCGGGGTCTAACCTATAACCCTAGTTGGAAAGGTGTCAGTACCAATACTGGTTGTGTGGATCCACTAACATGATGTCACAAAGGATTAGGATGTCAGTTCTCTACTTGTGTGTGACCCCTAAGAGAGTGTTAGTCCTTAAATGGCAGGTGATCTCTCATAACCTACACTACCTACATAGTTCTGGTACTTAGGGAGTGGAAAAAGACATAAAAGTCCCTAGAAAAACATGCAGGAAAACATATTTCTAGTTATTACGGCTAACCTCATGACTCATTACGACTAGTTATGAGTTATGGTCTGAGTCGTGACTTGGGATCTTGGGATTCTGGATGCATTCTATTTTAACTATGACCTTTCACCTAACGACTTGTTACGACTGGCTACAATTCATTGGGTAAAGTTATAGTCTAAGGTTTGATTCTTAAATCCTTTATTGGTCAAGATACGGGTCCACACAATGACTCATAAGGTCTAACTATGAGTCATATGCTGGACTTGTAACCACTGGAAGAGATTCTTGGTTTCATACTGCTATGACTATGACTCACTTGTGACAATTAATCATGAGTGGTTACGACTTATTTTCTTGAGTCGTAGCCATAGCAGTGTATCAGGTCCTTAGGAGAAACTTTCCACAACTTTTTGCCATGACATCAGATTAAGGTGATACCTGAAGCGTTTGAAAGCTAACGTCATGGACTATCTTTTAAGAGGTTTACAGCTTAAAAAATTTAGTGTATTACAATACCCATATTATAATTTTCATACTTTCATCTTAAAATTAGGTCTAAACCATCTAGTTGAACCCAATTATGAAATTTAAAAATTGAACCCAGAATTAGGTCCCTCACAAGACTATGATCACATTCCCATAATTTTGAGCTTGATCAAGGCTCATATTTGCTCCAAAATCATTACACAAATCCAAAAAGTTGAGGATTCAACAATCATAAAACCAAGGATATAACTTGATAGTATAGGCCGAAATTGATGAAAAAGTAGCAAAAATGATCAAGGGATACAATCCTATAGTGCCTTAGCTCAAAACATAAATTTCCTATAATCTTAGCTCAATATGATCAGTAATGGTGTTCAAGTTTGTGTAAAAATTGAGGAAATCATGAAGTGGGAGTATATATACCGGTACCTCTACTTAACAAGAGGTCTAGTTTCTAAAGTAGCATCACATGAGTGAACGACCCATCTCTAGTTAAGCGACTACTTGGCGGCAAAAGTGATTGTACTAGATTTTTGCACCAACCAATTTTTAGCTAAATCTAAAAAATTTGATCGGGTACTCAGGATTTGTTCGTAACTGCGTGAATACAAAAGAAATATGTTATCCTACTGAAAATGGCACTTCAGTCTCAATGGAAAAAAAAGAAAATTCCCAACAGAGGTTGTTTTGCTAAAATTAGGCCCTACACTTATTTATAGATTTAAGCTAAAATCTAACCAGTAATCCATAACGAGTCCAAAAGCTTTTGGACTCGAACTACAGGTCCCTCTAACCTAAAATTCATGATTTAGAGCTAAAATAATTATTGAAATTTTCATCTTGGACCATTTAATATAAGTTTTGGTCGAAGATCAATTTCTCAACTTTAAAACCTTTCAAACAGAGTTGACATAGAAATCAAATGAACTACCCGAGAACCATACACCGGTCCCAACAAGTCATAAATCTATAAGAAATCTATAAACATCAAAAACACAAAAAAAAAATTGTAGGGTCATTACTTGTTTGAGGGTATGATAAAAATAGTCTCTTAAGTATGCATTTGCCAGTTTTGGTCCTTTAAATTTACTACAAGTTAACGAGAATGATCCTTTAAATATCCACTTAATAATTTTGGTCCTTCAAGTTTTCTAAAAGTTAACACATTTAGTCTGTGGTAAAACATTCATCAAACTCTATCTTAAAACATTCATCAAACTCTATCTATTAAATTTGATGTAAACTCTTCAACTATAGTTTTGGGATTTTAATAACAGAATACGTCTATCGAATTTCAAAAAATAAACTAAAGGATTACTCTATTTTTATAAATAAAAAATAATCACAGTTATTACAAATTAACCAACGGACGTTTGTAGGTTTTTTCTTACAAAAACATAATTTAAGCATTTTTGTGTGGAAAAAACTGACACACTCGTTTGTTGATTTTCATAAAATATAATTTTAAAATTCTAAGTTGGGGGGTCTATCGGAAATATCCTCTCTACTTCACCTAAGGTAGTGGTATGGACTCTGTATACTCTACCCACCCCAAACCCCACTAGGTAGGAATACATTTGGCATGTTGTTGTAAAATTTTACAAACATATTAGCTTTTCAATTAGGATCTTCACGGATAGAAAAAGATTTCAGTCAATTTGATAATAATCGAGTGACATGGCGTCATCGGTCTGAACCGAGAAATTCCTTAGATATGATACAAAAGAGCTCTTATTCTATCCTTGATTAGACATTTTTTTGACAAATTTGAATCAGAGTTTAAAGAGGGGGAGAAGGAGGCCTTGACCCATAGAAAATTTATTCAATTAACGATTTGGGCTCCTAGAATATGGAACTCTTAGGGCTTTCTGTTTATTATATTGAATGACCCAATGAATTGGATTTTGGCGCAAAATCTCTCGGTGGACCCTTGTACTTGATCTGATTTGTAAAGTGGGTACTCTTACTTAGACTTTTGTCATCTAAACCCCTCAACTGAATAAAACTCAACATTTTAGACACTATTTTGCATATGTGGCATTAATCTGGTGAGATAGAAAACCTCATGTAAACACGTATTTTTAGGCTAGTGAAATTAACATTTTTCATTTTAAAATATTTTTAAAAATTAAAAAATACTAATTAATTTAAATAATTAGCGACAAAAAATTAAAAAAAAAATCGAAGATAAATTCATGCTCCTTGTAGGAATTCAAGATTTACATATAAGCAATTTTTCTTTCTTTATAAAGATTGCTTCTTGATACAATAAAGATGTAATTTTTTTTTTGTTTTTTAAAATAGGTGTTGAGCATCAAGAAAATATTTTGGTGACTGATGGAGCTAGTTTCATTGGACACACATAGTGGTGTAACTACTGAATGAAGGTGCTGAACATCAACAATCTTTTTCTGAAAAAATCGTGTGTGAGAGAGAATCTTGTGTGTTTATGAACTTGACAATGGTGTGTGTGTTTGGGGGTGGACTGGAGTGGTGTTGGGGATGAAATAAAAAGGCATGAATGATTTTAATATTTAATTTTTATGTGGTATTTAATAAATGACGTAAAATTTGATGCACCATTTGAAAATAATGTGATAGATGACGTGGAGGCGGGTGTGTTACACACATCAAAATAGTGTTTAAAATATGGAGTTTTATTGGGTTGAGGGGTTCAGATGACAAAAATCTAAGTTAGGAGTATCCACTTTACAAACTAGACCAAGTACAAGGGTCCATCGAGCTATTTTGCCATTGGATTTCTCTTTTGATTTTCGTCGGTTGGGTTTTCTCTTGTTTGAGTAGTGACTTATTAAATATTTTATGCTATTTATGAAGTTTGATATATAGTTTTTCAGGGCGTTATTTCTCCTTATTTTTTAAAATATTTTGCTAATGTCTTGTAGTTTTTGTGTTGCATAATTTAGGATTTGATATGACTTTCTTAGTACTTATAATTAAAAAAAAATTATAGTTCCCAGCAAATTTAATAGATAAAGTTCGATCAATATTTTATCAGAGAATAAAAGTGTTAGTCTCTGACATAAGGAATTGTTTTTGTCATTTTCTTAATAAATTGAAGATGCATTTAAATATGTATTTAAACTGTTCCACCTCATACTATACAAGAAAAGTCGAAGCCACACCTAAACTATATAAGTGGCCTATTACACACCTTAACTATATAAAAGTGATATTATTACCTCCCCGCGACCCCCATTCTAAGGCGCGTATGTTACACTTATTTTAGGCGCGTCTAGCCTATTAAATAACAAAAGTAAAAGGCTAAAAACATTAAGGGAAAAGGCATCGTTTCCACCCCAAACTATAGTCGAAATGTCGAATCCACACCTAAACTATATAAGTGACATATTACACACCTTAACTATAAAAAAGTGATACATTTTACTCCCTAGATCTAACTTGGAAAATACATAATTATTTAAATAAAAATTGGTGCATTTTAATTAAAATTTAATGCAAAAAAATTAAAAAATTAAAATACTCCTCCCCCAGCATCCATCTCCCCACCCCCACCCCCAGACAATCATTTTCTTCATCACCCCCACCCCTAAACGATCGTCCTATTCATCACCCTCCACCCTAAAACTCCAACCCCAACCCCAAATCGTCTTCTTTTTCATCACCCCCACCCCGACCAACACAGTTTCTTCATCATCCCACCTCCAAATTTCAACCCCATCCCCAGATAACACAATTCATCCTCCACCTTCATCGAATCAATGTCAATTTTATAATGAACAAAATCAAATTGTATTTGATGTTTAAACGGGCAAAACCAAATTTTATAAAAAAAATTGTAGCAAGGATGTTTTCCGGTAAATTCTCGTAAAAAAAGTCGAATCCATTATCGATTTTCTCCTCTCTATCTGTTAATTATTAATCCATCCTAAAATGTGGCTTGCTACCATGTTAGTTTTTTTAAAATTATAGCTGAAAAACAAATAGAAAAAGTACGAAAATGTGTTGGTCATTACTATTTAAAACACAGAGGCCAACAATCAAGTGGCCATTTTTTTAAACTATAATGGCCATTATAAGCTGAGAATTTTTTTTTAAAAGAAAATACGATGAGTTACGTATGAAGAACAATGTTAGAAAAATTAATTGTTAGGGTAATTTTGTTGGTGGGATAAAGTTTATGGTGGTGAATATGGTGTAATGGAGGTAATGGAGGTTTTGGACATTGGCAACAATGGAGGTTTTAGACATTGAAGAAGAAGGGGAAAAAATTAAATTAAAAAGAAAAAATTATAAAAATAATAAATTTATTATTTTTTTGGATTATGTTGACGTGGTGTTGACATGGCAACGCATGTAAAACACCACACAAAGTGGTGTAATGCCTAACAGGGTGTAAAAAGTATCACTTTTTTATAGTTAAGGTGTGTAATAGGTCACTTATATAGTTTAGGTGTGGATTCAACTTTTTGACTATAGTTTGGGGTGGAAACGATGCATTTTTTCTTATTTTTTTGGATTATGCTGATGTGGCAGCGCGTGTAAAATACCACAACACTTTCAAGTCGTGTAATGTCTGACAGGGTGTAAAAAGTATCACTTTTTTATAGTTAAGGTGTGTAATAGGTCACTTATATAGTTTAGGTATGGATTCGAATTTTCACCTATAATTTGGGGTGGAAACGATGTCTTTTCCCTTTAAATATGATTCAATAACTTGACAACTTAAATGATGCAAATGCATCCTTAGGTAAAACATAGTAGTAATAATTATTCTGCTATTTATGGGACTTGTACATCATAAAGTACATGTATTTAATTTAATTATGAGCATGTTTGTCATAAGCAGCGGCAAGTCCAGGACGAGAACGGCCAAAACTGGGACAAACTGAACAAACATTGTGGAAACAATGATATGTCGTATCATCTGCACATAGCCTTTTGCAATCCTTATCTACCTCGCATGGATAGCAGCAAACTCCAACATCACCTTGAACCTTCCGCCCAAAAGTACCTGTCAATTTCATCATGTTCATTAGTTGCACTAATAATAAACCTGATGAATTAATCACCAACAATAATGATGGTCGATGTATTCCACCAAAAATATGTTACATTGTAGCGATGGATTTTAGGATTATGAATTCATTGCTAAATTTGGAAATCATCCCGGAAGATTTCATTTTTTCCCTTCCTTTGTTCTTTTATTCATGAGTTTATTTATTTATTTTTAAAAAAAATTAGGAAAAGAGGAAATATTGGTTCAAATTACCAACAAAATCATTAGTCTTGCCTGTGATACGTTTAAAAAGAATTACCACAAAATAAGAAAACATGTGATCAAAGTTGATGTATATATATATACATCTCATATACTAAGAACTCGATGGCAACAAGTGCTTCACTTCATTAATTAGCTCCATTAATTTTTCTTTGTATCTGATATTTTATTTATGTTTTAAATCATTGTTATACTTATTTTTGAAGTGAAAAATTTGGGGATATGGAAAAAGAGAATGCTTAGAGAGGAAGACATACAGATCAACACGAGAAGGAGAAGAAAAAAGAACAATTTTGAAGCCATAATATTTGAACAGCTAGTAATTGAAATTAAATATGTTAGTCTATTTTCTTAATGTGGTACTTACTCTCTTTTATAACAGTTTCCCACAAGTTTATTAAAACAAAATTGAAGAAGCTCCCTCATGGGATAGATTTGCTATTATAACTTATAGAGAATATAATAAATTATTTTATCCATTAACACCTGCAAAAATAAATACGTGCTATGTTTCAAACCTATATTCCGTAAAAGCATCTTTATATTTACTCCAACTGTTTTAAATTATGTGACATCATATGATTTGACATAAAGTTTAAGAAAGAAAAGAATGCTTAGAATTTATGAACTAAAATACGCTTTGGTCATTTGTATTGTTGTAATATACCACAATTACTATTACAATTCAAAAATAGGTCATGATGACACTTACCAGGGCTCACCCTTGATAAGCAACTCAATAACTCAAACTAATAAAGAAAAGCAAAAATTACAATACATACACACCAATGCCAGATTTCAAGAATGAAGTCAGGCCCTGAAATAAAATTAAAAGGGGAAACCCAAAAGAAAATCTCATAAATCCCCAAAATTGGGTGTCATAGTGTAAGAACATCTAATACAATATCAAAAAAATCAAAAATATGTATATTTATTTCTAATAATTAAAATAAAGATAAAAAAGTATTGGTGAGGTTTGATTCAGCCCAGAACACTACAGTGGATCAGTACCTCAAATTCTTATAGTCTATACACGAACTCAGCTGCCACGGAAAGTGTTCGTACTAGGATTTGCATCGAAAGGGCACTGTAGGGATGAGTACGGTCCACTTATACTTAGTAAGTATCATAGATCGACTGAGCAAAATAGAAAAAAAGATAAGTAAAATATAATATGAGCAGGTCACCTGCAAGTATAAAAGTCCTAAATAATAGCTCACACCATCTCCACTAATAGTTTTAATATATAGATACATAGAAAATAGAACAACTCACACACATACAAATATGTATATATATGTATGTATGTATGTATGTATGTATGTATGTATGTATATACACACACCTGAAACTAAGCACAAGTCAAGAATACTTAGGAAAACAAGCAAGATGTGTATGCAAATGCAATGCAATATGAATGAGATAAATGATAAAAGTTATCACATTACTTTATGTATACACCCACCAAGATAATAGTAAATGGGTATGACGATAGGGGGTTCGTAACCCGTATGCTATATTTGAACTCAACTCAACTCTCTAGCTCATGTTCATGGAGAGGATTTTCCTAAAATTATCTCATTTTCTTTCAAAAATGGAATTTCTTAGTGGTATCAATATCTTGTGAATGTATATGTATGAAATGAGAATGTAATGCTCATAATAAACACAATGATGATATTCAATGCATCCAATATAGATATATATAAAAGTGAGCCCAAAAATCAACTCAATATATCCTTAATTCATGATTATCAACTCCAATTAGGCACCATCAGAATAAATATACATGCAAGATATTATTAATATCATATCAACTCCTAACTTGATTATTTGATCATGATAAAAGAAATCAATGCACAAATAAGGCCTATATTATCAAAATAGCTCCTACACAGGCATCATACCTAGAGTGAAGGCATTCTAATGCACAGATAAGGACAATAATATCAAATAACATGGACAACACAAAATATTATATATCATGAACGAACCATAACAGAATATAAGCCCTCACACGGGCACAGAAAAAACAAAAAACTCTCTAAATATGAACCCCATAATTATTTTCCTTTACACATAGTATGCTTTACGTATTTATTTACTACTCAACTCAATTCCAAAGAACTTAAGTCATAACCTACCTTCAAACGATGAAATTTCAATCTAATGTACTTCAACATGGATCCTTCCCCACATGAACAGCCTCAGAAGCAATTACAACATTCAAATATACCATAAATGCATTAAAAGAAAGCTAATGAAACCAATGTTTTTCATATTTAGGTTGGGTTTAAAATAGGTTTGAAAAATGAGTTCAAAATTAAAAGAGTTAAAACTAAAATTTTATTTGAAAGATAACTTTCTAATTTTATAGGAGCCCCGACACAAAAATGGTCAAAATTATGTCTAATTTCATGCATTTCCAGTATTTCAAGCTTTCCCTTGACGAAACTATCAGTACGATGATCGAACAATTCATTTTGATTTTATGCTTATTTCCCTTATTTTGGAGCGTTCGGTGTTTAGGATTTGGTCTCAGATCAAAACTCCTAGTAGATGACCTCAGATGAGAATTTTAATAATGTCATTAGCTTTAAAATGTTGATTTTAAGCTAGGTAGACCTTGGGTTTGGGTTCTGAGGCACCCAGGCTCATTTTGACCTATTAGTTAAAAAGTTGAGACATTAGAAATTTGAGTGTGGGAACTACATTTAGTCAAAACAACCTTGAATGAAAGATCTAATTAAGCCACTGAGTCTAGAACATTGAATTTAGTATAGTTACATAGTTCATTTGCATATTTAGGGTTTCGAATGAATTCTAAGGGAATCTCAGGGAGTTGGAATTTCCCAATCCACTATTGTCAACTGGTGCATGATGATCACCAGCCAAGGGTCATGATCACGGTACCCTTCGCAGGAAAGATAGTATGATCGCAGAGAGAGGCAACGATCATGACACGATGTGTAGTCGCCAAGTTGAACCACTCGCATACTTGCTTATTGCGATAGCGACTTCTGATTACCTGATCTAGATATAAATAGACCCCTTATATTGTAAATTAGCTATTTTTCATCCATATCTTGATAGCCAAAATCCAAAAAGAGAGGAAAAACTTGAAACTAAGCTTGTAGTTAATTTGGGGGAGCTTGGTTATCAATTATTCTGTGATTTTCCATCGAATTCATCGTAAGTTTTCTTTAATTTCTCGATAAATTCTTAGAAATTTGTGCTTTGAATTTCTAAACTTTAAGAGATGATTTAAGACTTTAATTGTTTTCCATTTGGTCTCAACTTTTAATCACAACTTTCTTGTCCTTCGATAGACCTCGTGGCAGTTTCAAATTTTGAATTCCTTTAGCTGGCCCCATAGGCCCATTCTTGACTCAAAATTTGACCTGACTTGTTATGTGGCAATATGGGTCTTTTTTTACGTCTAATAATATGTAGATTGTGATTTCGATAGCATAACAACATTTTTAGATCATATAGTAAAGACGAATGTTTTTAGGATGATTCAAGAATTTGCAGTTCGGCTTCAAGGTAAGCTTCTGTCTACTTTTCTTAATAAGATGGTATGTTTTATATATTACATGTCAATGTGAATGTTCAGATTGATTATAGGTAGAACACTGTGACTTAGTCTTGATTATTAAAGTTTAGGGATTAGATGAGGGATTTGACTCATAAGGTGAAACACTTATTATATTTCTAGGATCCTATTATCTTCTTCATAGATTGAGCTAATTCATAGAATGGTTATCATATGATGCTATATTTGTCATATAGTTTATGTATTGAAAGCGGGGTTAGCATAATTAACCGTATTTGGGTTATTTTATTGATCTTGAAACCATAATATAGGTGGAGTTAACTTAATTACTCATGTGCTAGGTAGAATTCCTATCTTAGGATTATATTGCTTATGTACCATATAGAAACCAATTTAGATACCTTATCCTAGTCCGATAAAGAAATTGCATAAATATGGAACTCTAGGATTAGAAGTCGATTTCTCCGGTCTACCTTAGGCCAAGATTTGTGTTATTCCTTATGGATTTATTTACGCATGTTAGACATAGTTGAGACTAGTGATCCTTTAGTGTAAGGTCTCTTCGATACTTGGTGAATGATGTTGGTTTTCCCAAATTATGATTAATGGCTTGTAGCTATGATATGTCTTTCAGACTTACTTCATGAGATAGTCCATCGACATGCTTTGTAATATATGCATAGATATAATTATGATATATGGCCTATAAAAATAACATGTCTCATAGATATTCTATGGATTATAGAAATAAGATGGCTTATGAATATGATTATTGATATAGGTTTCAAATATGTATGTGGGGATAACACAATGATTATGATGTTGTAATTATTTTGGACACATTATTGGGCCCAAGGTCGTGTTGTGATATTATTTGGACATTTGGGAAGTGTTATCCTTGTAAAGGATGCAGTTGTAGTTTATGAATATATTGATGTTTATGGTTCCATTATTTAAATATTGATGATAACATGCATAGATTTGGTACATTCGTGATCATTAAATCGATAAATGGTGTGATTCTAGATAAATTATGATCTTGTTACTATTTTTCCTATAAAAGGGTTAAAGCCTACTTTTCACCTTAAAAAAGGATTTCTTCATAACAATAACTGCATGTTTTAATAAATAACTTATGTATAAAAAAGATTAATAATGATTTTTTAAAGATTTGACTAAGGTAGATTTTGGTTTATGATTTGATACTACTAATTATTTCGGTAGTAAGAGATTCTGACCCTTTTTACACTTTTATAATGAATTAGTCCCAAAGTTATCCTAGGTAATGGATTTATGGATTTACAATCTTGTTATCCACCGCTTAAGTTCATTTACCTATTACATATCTATCTACATATCTCTCCGATATGGGATGGAAGGAGAGTATAGTATTGATGATATAAATATTGGGTAAAATATGATGATTGATGATGTTGATGATATTGATGATGTTGATGATATTAAGGGAATTGATTATATTCACCAAATAGATATTGAGCCTTGAGGTATGATTTTGGTTCTTTTATCTGACGAATACATTATTATGCATGATTACCTCATGATTAGACGTACGAGTTAGAAACCCTGAGATACTAGCACTAGTTCCACTTATGATTATGAGGTCTTAAAATGCTAGTCTGCTGATTTATGTTGTACCTTGAATTGAACTAGTTTATATGAATATATATGTACCTATTTATATGTATCTATGGTATTACCCTATATCTCTTCCTTCATTTATTCAGATTGTATTCATTCCTTGGCTTTGTATACTGTTATATATCCTCTTTTCACCTTTTAATCATCTATTGGCTGGTGAATTATGGTATGGTGTTCAGATTTATAAGTATGGATAGAATAAGGTAGTTCATCCTTTATACTTCCTTAGCCTTATTAGGTTAGTTCTTGGATATGAGTAGGATAGTTTACCCTTACTATCACACTAGCTTTATTATATGGTTGTTAGACATTTGAGCTTAGACTCTATTTCTATTTATATATTATATATATATACATTATCAATGGAGCTCAATCGGCAGTTGCCTTTTGAGTACCACATGTTTGGTACTGATACTACACTTTTATAGTCTCCAGATCATAGTATAGGTTGTTATCGGTGTTATGTGCGTCGTGTGATGCAGACTTGGTTCAGAGATATAGAGTGAGCTTCTGATGTTCAAAGTATTACTTTTCTCCCTCTTATGTACTAGGCTAGTCCCTATGTTGTATTCAGAGATGAATTGTATCAGTGTAATTCTCTTGGTACTTTATTTTGTATTCTTATAATACTAGAAGCTTTTGTACTGATTTCATTAGGTTTGGGAATTATCTTATGTATATTAACTTTTTATTATACTTATTTTGCATTCTTTTCTTTGTCTCTCTTGGTAGTCCGTTGCTCATAGTTTTGAACTATAGGTTGGCTTGCCTACCGATGGGTTATAGTAGGCGCAATCATGACCTTAAAATTTGGGTCGTGATAAATTGACATTAGAGCGTTGGTTCACTGTTGTTTTCGTAAAAGAGTTAAGTGTTTAGTAGAGTCCTGCGAATTGATTTGGAGACATGATATTTATGATTGTAATATTGTTATTGTTATTATTTGATGTAATTGATCCTCATTTGGTAGACGGCTAAACTATTGGCATCTAGTTAGAATTTTCCCTTCTATGCGTTTCTTATTCGTTGGCTCGAGCAACTATAGCTTGTTGGATAATTTCCTTTCTATAGCAAGATGAGTTTGGTTGTTTTCTTGCTTTGTTCACTGTGCTAGATCGGTTATGGAAGGGATTATGGTATTAAAAGGATGTTGAACTTCTATGGTTCTGTTATGATTTTAGAGTCTGAATTAGCTATATTGCTCGTTCTTGAGTTTAGGATTCTTAGACTTTCCTCCTTGGTTGTGAAGGTTATTGTATTGGCTATCCCTCTCTGTATAGCTCATTTTTCAGATTGACTAGTCTGGGGTCCGTTCTTCACTTGTGGCAATTTCATTGCCCGATAGTGATTTGATATTAATATCGAGATGTCCTAGATTCATCTCCTATATTTTATGGGTTCATATCGTAGTTATGGTATGTCTTTGTTATTAGTGTGGAGTTAGATGCTCCGTTCTTGTTGTGATGTGGTTCTCTCTAAAGTGGAGTATAGAGTTAGAGGCAAAAGGTCTTTCTAGTGATCACTTCTAGAGTTAGCAAATTGGAAATTCTTTATCTTAAGTTGCTTGGTTCATTTTTTGATTTATGGCATTGTTGTTGAGATTTCAGATAATGTACTCAGCATGAGTAGATGCTTGAGTAGGATTCAGTATGGTTTTATTTTCTATTGATTGGACATCCTAGAGTGGATCGTCCAGTGGTGAGTAGTTGTGCTTTACACTCCTAGATTTTTATTTTCGAGCATTATTTGGACCAGTTGTAGCATTGGAAAATTACTTATCTCGGTTGCATCCGGTTGTGTGCTCAGATAATGCCTTATGAGCTTATGTTTGTCGTATGAACATTCAGTAGATCAGCATCAGTTCTTTGAGTTTTCAGTGATGATATTGCGCGGATGATGAGTGGTGAATCTACCACTCATTCGCACTCATCATTCGTGCATATTCCCATGTTTTTCAATGAATAAGTGAGACATATTTGTGATCAAATGCACTAATACCCAAATTTTGCAGGCACGTAGGTAATGAGATTAAAATATGTGGATGTGAGCTGAAAAGGATCAAATGAAGGAAAGAAGTTCAGCTTGAAGACCTCATACAAAAACACCCCACAAGTACAAGATAACGAGATGATAACACAACACTAAAGAAGAAAACACAACACATAGGGTCTCCTTTTGATACAAACCAGCCACCAACATAACAATAACAAGGAGAAACAAACCAAGGAAGCAACAACACGAGACAATAATATGAGAACAACACAAACACCAACGATTTCACTAGAACAAGAAGCTGACACCAAACTACAACAAGAAAGTAAAGGAATAGGTAGTGTGACATAAACTATTACTAGACAACCAAAGTGTATCTAAAACACTAAGACCCTTAACTACCATAATAGCAACACCAACACTATTATGTAAACACAAGAGGTAACTCGCTCTCATCAATCACCAATGTTTCTAGCCAAAATGCAATACTAGTGATTCGACACTAAGGGTTACCCTAGTTACAGTTAAAACACTCTCTCTCAAGAGATGAGTCTTTCAATATCAATCAATAACTAAGTGAAATAACCCTAAAATGTTCTACTTATAATCTATTGCAAGATGAAGACAAACTGACCAAGGTGCCCTTAATGAGTGGGGCACCTATGGAGTGCAAAGGACGGATATAAAATAACCAAGACACCTTTAATAAGAGGGGCGGTCATGGAATATTCAAAGAGATCTTCTTCATACTTCAACATATGCAATCCCTTGTGTTATTTTTGTCCTTCACACTTGTTCTTCATCACTTGTACTATTGGGTGTCTCATCAAGGCAAGTTCCCAAGCAACCATCCACACATAGAATTGATCTATTGTGGACATAAAGTGGGTCTTCCATGTGTGTCCCCATTCCCTCAATGTGATCACACCCGGATTTTCATGTGTTGACCTTGCATAATGTCATCCAAAGTTATGATTGTTAATTGGTTGGTATCATCCTTGAAAAGGATTCGACCTTAAATCCATACCTTGAAATATCAAAGAAAGTACAAAAAAGCACAACATCCTCATGGCATGAGGGTTAGAGTTAGGGAAACAAATATTATCATCATGCCAAGGTGGTAGACACTTGAAATATAGACAAGGATCCTTCATGTTAAACATTAGAAATCTATTGAAAAATGCACGAAGGAGTTGTCTATGGAAGCCACCATCTCTTTCAAGAGAGTAATTCACACATAGAGACAAATCACCATGAGCAGTAAAGGGATCACAATCAAAAACATTTTCACAAGAACAATCACAATTAGGGTTTCCTAAACATTCAAGTAAATCAATGTCACCTTCACCCGATTGTTTATTTTCATGATTTCTATGAGCAAAGCAAATAATAAGGCTTTCATCACAAACATGCTCAAAGAATCATCTCAAATCTCATGATCAACTCTATCAACATCATCACTAACTTGAGACTTATCAAACACACCATACACATGCTCAAGTAGTGGACTACATTCACGAGTAAGTTGATCATTATTCATATCTTCACTAGTTGTTGGTAACTCATGTACTAAAGTAGATTCACCTTAGTTTTCAAAAGGGTTAACTAGTGTCTGAATACTCTCATCACATGGCAATAGGACCTTATTATGGATGGTAATATCATTATTGATTACTCATTACTGATTAAAGACCTTTTTAATTTTCTTAAAACATGAGAATAAACATACTATGACCGTGAAGCTGCACTTGATTTCTAGTGTAGGTCAAAATAGAATGCATATGCTCCTTGGATATGCCTGGGATGTACCATATCTACTCTAGATCTGCTCCAGTTAGGTTGTTTAGATATTTTCTATCAAATAGGTTAATTTTGGGCCCCAAATGTGTAATAAAGAGCCCAAGGCTATAAATATTTTCTAACTTAAGGTTATTTTCTTAGTTTTTCTTGAATATTGATGAACTATTCTCCTTTGAGAGAGAGTTTTGGTTAACTTGTGTTCATGTTTGCTTAGAAATGAATGATTTTGAGGGAGATCAATTCACTCTTGGTCACCATAAGAGTTAGGTGTGATTGAAGATTGTAATTAACGGTTTTGGGTTCATATATCCTATAGTTGTTAATTTCTTCTTCTTATTTGTGTCTAACTATCTACTATCTTGATTATCTCTTTATTTTTCATACATAAATTATAGTTTCCATAGTTTGATGTGTAACATTTGGTATCAGATCCAAGTAATGATTCTAGTCTCGGGTTAGGTATCAAGGAATTGAAAAATCACAAAAAAAAATACATTTTTATAGAAAAATCCCAAATTTGTTTGAGTTTTGAGTCATTCTTGACATTTCAATACTAGATTTAGATTCATCTAGTATTTTGAGTCAAGAAATTGAACATCAAGTGTGGCTTGAAGGAGTTGAAAAAAAAACCCACCATTGTTGTCTTGAAACTTGAAGAAAAAAAAATAGGTTTGTAGATCTACAAGTTTTGGTGTGGAATTGATAGTTAAGGTTGGTCGGAAAATGTTTCTTACATTGAAGAGAGCCTACGGTTAATATTTTTGGCATTTGGAGAAAATATGCAATAGTTGGAAATTTTGGTATTTATAGTGTTCATGAGGATCTTCAAATCTTCAAGAGATAAATTCATCTCAAAGTTGTTGTTTGATCTAAGAAAGAGAAATGAAAATTAAGCAAAAGTGTTGGTAAAAAAGCATATCCAAAGGACCCAAGGAATATTCCAAAAGAAAGAGGCACTTAGAATGAGCCTAGGGTTCACCCAATCTGCTCTAGCAGAAAAAATGCATCTCAAAGCCTCCCAATTCACTTTTTATTAGGTTCAATCCACCTAGTTTCATTTTTTAAGCTACTCAACAACTAGTAATTCACCTACTATGTTTGTTGGTTAGTTCTAGAGTCTGAATTCTTTCATCGTCCTACTTTTTTCAAGATCTTCTCCTTTTTATTTCATCATTTGTTCTTTATCCAAGGCCGTACACATTTATTTGAGTCTTTCAAGTAGGAATCCAATTTGATCAAGAGTAGAATTTGACACCTCGACTACCACCCGAAGTATAAGCCATCTTTCAATATTTGTGACCCAAGTGTGAGGCATATAAAGGTATGTAGAGGTTTGAGGTTATTTCTCTAATGCTAATGTGTTTGGTGTTTTGTTAGTGTGTTTTATTCATAGGTACAATGTATTTGAAAGGAAACCATCACAAACCATGATAAAAACACCCCAAATTCTATCTTAGCATCCCTTTAAGCTCTTAGTCATAAATTAGAATCCTTGAACTCTAAGGTAGGATCACTTGAAGAAAATATGTCTAGGATGGAGGCTAAGGTAGTATCTATCATGAACCAAGATGGGCCCTGGCCGCAACGAGCATCCCAAACTATTAAGGCCTAAGATACCACTGAACTCCGCAACCCACTAGTGATATTGGCTACTCTGGACACAAGCCCTTATGGCTTTAAAATGTGTCACTAGGTAGTAAGGATTGCTTACTTATATACCCAGCATCCCTCCTGTGATTCACCAATGTGGGAATCCTTCTTCTAAGTTGGGGTGTCACATATACCCCTTCTTATGGACTTAGCATCCTCGCTGAGGTTTGCCCCACCGAATGGGATTTTGCTAGACTCAAGACTAAGGTTTGCCCCACCTTACCTGAATTTTCCTACACTCAGTTTGAAATCTAGCCCACATCGATAAGGCTGACACAGGAGCAGCTCTGATACTATTTTGTCACGACCCGAGCCAGGGCCCTGGCCGCGATGGGCATCCCAGACCATCAATGCCTAAGATACCCCTGAACTCCTCAACCCACTAATTGTATTGTCCGCTCTGGGACCAGGCCCTTAAAATATGTTACTAAGGAGTAAGGCTTTCTTACTTATATACCAAGCATCCCTTCTGTGTTTTGCCGATGTGGGACTCCTTCTCCGAAGTTGAGGTGTTACAGTATCACTTGAAAGAAGTATGTCTAGTATGAGTGTGAGGATGGATAGCATAGAAAGCTGACTAAACTCATCCTTATCAATACCCCAACGCTCCCATGCATCATCTAGAGGGCATGCTCAAAACACTTTCGCTACCATGTCCCCAAAAACCCTCTACCAAATGCTCAATCTAGTAAGACCAATACAAGATCCCACAACCCAAACCACTACCTATCCATAAAACCAAAATCCCATTCGACCACTCCAACCCCAATTCAACCAAACACAACAAGAAGAACCTCACACCCCTATATGAAACCAAATTTGCCCATTCCAAGCACCCCTTAACAAAAACCAACCTAACTAAATCAAAGAGCAATAGAGAAAAAATTAATAGGATGAGTTTGGAGCATTCGATGAATCTAAAACGTGGGTAGAGAAAAAGAGGAATAAACCAATGGTGCAAGAGGTTATAGAGGTCAAGGAGAAAGATTTTTTCTGATGCCTAATGGTAGAGAAAACTTGGGAAATCGACCCCAAGGTCATGATCAATGGAACCAATGAGATAATAGGGATCTAGATGTGGGTATCAATTAAATCAAGCTTAGTCTTCCAACCTTCAAAGGAGAGAGTGATTCCGAGACTTATCTAACATGGTAATCTACTTGTGAAAGGATTTTTAAAGTCAACGATCTCAACAATGAGAAGAATAATTGCTATGTCATAGCCCATATGAGGGGTTTACCAATACGTGATGGATTATGCCAAGAGGTTTTAAAATGTCTTGAATGATGGGAAACCACCCCTATGGAATGAATTGAAGGGACTCATGAGACTATAGTACGTGCCAAAAAGTTTTAGACAGGAGTTACTTGCAAAACTATACAACTTGAGGCAAGGAAATAATAATGGTTTAACCTACTGTGATGAGTTCCAATAATTGATCTTGAAGCTCAAGTATCATGAGAACATGCAACATGTTACCATACTCTTTAAGGTTGGGTTGAACAAAGAGATCTCCTTATATATGACCATCCACAAGATTGAGACCTTAGAAGAAATCTACCAAACGGCATTCAAAATTGAGATGGATCTCAAAAAAAGGGCATCTTACAAACCCAAAGGGTACTCATCTATTAGCCCTTGGAGTATGAACAAAGATGTAGCTCAATTTTCATCACGGTGGAACATGAACAAGGACTACAACAAGTCCTATGACAAAAAGCCCATAGAGAAGACTACTCCAAAGTACCCACCAAGGAATGAAGGTAACAAATATCCTACTCCCAATCCTAAATACTTTCAATGTTTTAAATTCAAATGGTGGGAATATAAAGCAATTGAATATCCTAACTAGAAAAATATGATCCTTATGGAAGGGAAGTTGTATTACCTTGGTGAAGAAGTGGGGTTGGACAAAATGATGAAAAGGCCAAAAATGGAGAGAGTCCCAAAGAAGATGAGCAAGCAGCGGAAGAAAATAAAGATTCTTGGCCTCAAGATAAAGAGGTTTAGGTTCCTAACTTCTTAGTAAGATGAGTAATTATTAGTAAGGCAATAAAGGATCCTAGTCAAAAGGAAAATATATTCCATACTGGGTGTCTTATCAAGGAGATGTGTGCTTATTTATCATTGATAGTGGGAGTTATGCTAATGTAGCTAGTGCTACTATGGTTGATTACTTAAATTTGTCCACAACTAAATATGCCACACCATACAAGCTCCGATGGTGAACTGAATATAGAGAGTTGAAGGTAGCTAGACAAGTGGATTTATAGTCAAATTATCATGACGAGGTATTTTATGATATAATACCCATGCAAGCTTGTCATCTCTTTCTTGTGATACCATGGAAATTTGATTATTCAACAAAGCATGATGAAAGGACTAATCAATATTTTTTGAGTTGAATGGTCAAAAATTCACTATCCATCCACTTTCACCATCTCAAGTGAATGAAGCTCACTAAAAAATGAGAGAATTGAAAGACAGAGGTAAGAAACAGGGTAAGGAAGTAGTCCAAAACAAGGAAAAGGATGAAGAAGAGAAAAAGCAGATGTTGAAAGGGAAGCATCCCATGGTGATGTTAGCTAGGAACAAAGGTCTTTTCAAGGAACATAAAGAGAAAGCACTTGTATACCTCCTAGCCCATGATTTTCATACTAACCACTCTACTTTCCCTATTCCCCATTCTATTTCTCTTATTTTTTTGGAATTTGAGGATATATTCCCAAAGGAGCTCCCCAAAGGAATAACCTAATTTAGGAATTGAGCATCAAATTAAATTTATGTTAGGTTCTTAATTTCCCAACAAACTGTCCTATAAAAGTAATCTAATACATACCAAAAATCACCAAAGAGAAGTTGAGAAACTCCTAAAAAAAGATACATCAAAAAGAGCATAAGTTCATATGTGGTGTCGGTGTTGATAATATCAAAAAAATATGGGACATGGCACATGTTTTTTGATTGGTAAGCTATTAATAAAATAGCATAAAGTATAACCATCCAATTTCCCATTTAGATGATATGATAGATGAGTTAAATAGTTCCTGTGTGTTTTCTAGGATAGATTTTAGGAGAGGGTACCACCAAATCTAAATATACCTGGGTAATGAGTGGAAAACTGCATTTAATACCAATTTTGGTCTTCCATGGTCTCGCAATCAATATGATTTAGCTTGGGTCATTGTGGATAAGATGACTAAGTATACTCGCTCCTTACCTGTAAGGACTGACTACTCAGGAGAGGATTACACTAAGTTGTTCATTTAGGAGATTGTGAAGTTGCATGGTATGCTAGTGTTCATTATTTTAGACCGAGGTACGCAATTTTCATCTCACTTCTAGAATTTTTTCAGAAAGGTTTGGGTACTCAGGTGAAACTTAACACTACTTTCCACCCTAAAATATATAGGCAAGCGGAACATACTATTCAAAATATAAAGGATATGTTAAGGGCATATGTGATTGATTTTAAAGGTAGTTTTATTGATCACTTTTCTCTTATTGAGTTTGTGTACAGTAATATTTATCATATAAGCATTCAGATAGCTCGTTTTGAGTCTCTTTGTGGTAGGAGGTGTAGATCTCCAATTAGATAGTTTGAAGGTGGTAAGATGATAACGCTCAAATAACACTCTTGAATGGGTTTAAGCGATCATTATCAATATAAAACCCAACTAGGTTGGGGTCAAATCCCACAGGGAATATGGTGTGAACTCAAGTTATTTGCGATTTAATCCACTGATAGTTTAATATTTCCTGAAATGGGGGGTTTAGGTTTAAAAAGTTGTTGTTTCTCATTTTACTTTCGGTGTTTGTAAATCAAGAGTTTATGAAATAACCAAAATTATGTTCACTGGGGCTTCAGGTATATGACATATGCTAAAAGTGGTTCAAGATTCTCACGGTGGGTAGGATAACAAGCTATCTTTATCGATGTTATGCTGAAATGTCTCTCGACCTACTTAAGCATTTAATTTCCTAATCCTCTTGGACTTATAGAATTTCTATTTACTCCCCAGATTTTACCTCAGGTTAACCAACCTTGTTACAGCGCTGATTATTAAACAAAGTATTTTTGAGTCCCTATTGATGACTCACTTCCTACTATATTTGATTTCTTTCTCAAGAAAATCAAAGAAGGTGTGTCTACTGTTTGTAACCAACAGACGTTAGTTAAAACTTCAGAATTATCAAGAAATCCTACCACCTTTTGAATCTTGAATACTTAGCACCTCATCAAGACCTAACCCTAGATCCCATAACTCAGGTTAATGGAGTTTAGCCACTCATGATATAACGAACAAAACACATAATTGAATTCATGATTTGAAAGATAAACTTACAAAGATGAATAATAACTAGTGAATCGCAGATTAGATCACAGAGGAAAAATCCCAAAATACTGATAATAACCTCTCAAAAATAGTTGTGTTGTTAAAGTCAAGAAGTAAAGAGAGAAAATGTAAAAACATGTTTTCCTAAACTCCAGGTGTCGACCTTGTGCGGAATAATAATAATAATAATAATAATCATGTCTAGAAAACCCTAAAACAAAGCTTTAAATAGTTTACCCTAAATAAGGAAATAAATTAATAAAAATCAGAAATTCTTTGGATTAGCCGACAAACTTGATAACCTATCATCTACGTGACGGCCTATCATAAAATGTCGTCAAGCCTTTGCTTCAGGTCTCCTTAGCTGCCTTAGGCTGACGATATTCTTGATAACTTATTAGACCCTTGACGGCTTATCACAAAATGTCATATTAACTTGCACTTTAGGCCAATTCTCTGTCTACTCATAAAGACTAACCTGATAGCTTAGGGCTGACGGCTTATCACAAATGTCGTCAGCCACACTTGTCTTTAGATTTCTTTAAATTTTAACTTATTTGCTTCATTTTATGTTGGTTCTCTATCATTTCAGCTTAAACTACAAAATCAACCATAAACTAATCAAAAATAACTAAAGTTGCTCAAGACCTTGCAATTATTTAGAGTTAAAAGCGTCAAATATGGTAGCATATTCTCACACATCAACACCCTCAACTTAAAACAATTACTTTTCCTCAAGCAACCAAAACATAACTAAGAGAATACAAAGTACAATTTGGCAGCTAACTACTCATATTAGTTCAGAATAATTTCACCATATCCAAGGTCAGTTAATTTAAAACTCACTATTGATGTTTTGAAGAATAACCATGAAACTCACAAGCATCAAGATACGGCAAAAATTCAGCAATAACAATCATGCCATACAAAGATCACACTATCTAAACAAGACAGTGACTTAGTAACATACTCTATGTGCTCTCACAATAAAGAAATCCCTTTTTCACTCATATCAGAATTAACATACATAAACATAGGGATAATCATAAGTCTCAATCTTAGAATAAAGTTCCACACATTGCATGTCAAAGGCCATAGGCTTTCCCTTATAGTCAGTACCTAAATCTTCAAGTAGGTCAGTTAGGATCACTTTAGGGCTTTTCATAGGCTTGTAATGTAGTCTAGGGGCTGGTATGATATTCATGTATATTTTAGAGTGACTATGGATCCTTGACACTACACTAAACTCTTAGGGTTTGACTTCTCAACCTTCTTTTCTTCCTCTTCTTTTATTGATCACACATGCTCAAGATGGATGTGATCTTTTCAATCATCATATTATCTTTTTATCATCTTTAACACAGCTTTCTCTTTTCTTATTCCTTTTTCACCGCACCCAACTTTTTTATATTTTCTCTTATTCTACCTCTATTCATGCTTATTTTGCATCACACACGCCCATGATATCCTCTCTCAACTTAGATTGTTTGCCTAAGTCAAGATGCACAGTATTCAACGAGGACCAGGGCCAAAATAGTTTCATTGTGAGGTAAACAGGAAGGTGAGAGGTTTCACAGGAAGAAACGGGCATATAGGCTCAAATAAGGGATCAAGGGATATTATTCATATTGGGAAGGTCATTTAGGCTGAAAGTGGGTTACAATAAAAAATGGTCTATGGTCTTTTCCTAACCCCTATTCTACAACCTAGGCAGAACTAACAGGGAAACTTTTACATTCGACACATAGCAGAATCTGAGTAAGACCTCACACATACATAGCACACAAGTACATCACATATCACTACTTATCTGATTTATGTAATTTGTTCAGGAAAAACTGTTAAGTCAATAGACTAATACCACAAAAGATGCATCGTAATCATAGATAAATGAAATTCACACAGTTATAAAATTAGATCAATTGAGAGGTGCTCAAAAGTCACAAAATAAGCTAACTGCCTCAACTATGTGTATTACTCCTAAATATCTACCAAAAATTATTACAACAATATCCTATCCTACACCTTTTACTTAAAGTTTAAAATAAAATAAACCCAAGGTTTAGGGCATACATGGAGTGGATCAATCTCGGGGTTCATGGGTTTCTGACACTGCTACTGCATCATCTACTACCTTCTCTCCATTGGGAGCTTTTGGCCTTGCAGTGGTAGGGGGCCTGCTAGATGAGGCACCTGCAGCCCTGGCTTTCAAAGCCTCCTTCCATCTCTCATTATCCGCTAGGGACTCTATTCTTACTTTTCTCAACTCCACTTTTTCGGCCTTTTTTTTTACCCTTTTTTCACTCTTCTTTCTTCCTTGCTGTCAGGGTCTTCTCTATTATCTTTGCACTTCTGCTCCCTCTTCTTCTTCTTTTTCTTTGGTGAATCTCTAGTGAGGTCAAGTATTGGAATTTTTTCCTCAGATTCATACATAGCCAGATCTATCAGCACCATAAATTGGTGCTGCTGTAACACTCCAATATCTGTCTTTACCTTGTTTAAGGCCGCTCAGAATTTAGCAAGATCATCCCCTGATATTTTTTTAGCTCGTGCATCAAATCGGTTCTCCAAATCTGCAACTCATCCAGGCAAAGTCACAAAAGGCTCAAGGGCAACCTTGATTCTCTTATCTACTGCAGCAGCAAACTGTTTGGTAAAAAGATGTAGTTGTGCCTCACACCATTTGGCTTGTTTGGCCACTTTTCTAATATTGATTGGATCAAATACAAATCCTGTTGATGCTATAGGAGCTGAGGGATTGGGTTCATTCTCAAGAACTGAACCTGCTTGTGCAGGAAAAGTTAGTTGCACAGTCTCAGAATCTTGCACTTCTATATAAGGTGTTGAACCAGCGTATGTAACTGGAGGGTCTTCTGCTACCTCTACATCTCTCTCAAGTCTCAGTCTTGGCTGATTTTTATCATACCGTATGGGATTGTGGGTCTTTTGGGCAAAAATATTATTATCAACCCCAACAATCTCTGGCATATTAACAGCTCGACATAACTCTATGATAAGACAAGAGAAAGGATAAGTAATGTTGGTTTTTGCCATTCTAATCTTTATCTCATCAGCAGTGATTTCCCCAAAATTAAGGGGGAGCTTCTGCACCACGCTTGCTACTAGGATAGCTTGGTTGTCACCCAAAATATTATCTCCATCAGTGGGCATCTGCCAGATACGCACTACACCCCACCAAGACTTTGCCTCTTAAGTCAAAGAGGACTTATAGATTCTCTCGTTTGGGTTGGTCACCCATGCTGGTTCCCCTTCGGCTATGATGTTGGCTAACTATGGATGTTGATTTACCTGATTCTTAATCTGAGCATAGACTAATGATGAAGTGTCCTGAGGAGTGAAGTTGGGGCCATGTAAGAACCTGTTGATGGTTTTGATTGAGATATCAACCCTTAAGCCCCTTACCTAAACTCTATCCAACAAGGGCTGGTCTGCAACTCTTTCTCCTGACCTACACATGTTTTCCAACTAAGCCTAGTAGTTCATGTAAAACTCTTAGACCAGTGCAGGGCAAAATGAGCTTCCCTCTTTTGTAGTCTATCCCAAGCCGTACTCTTTTGTAAGGAAAAATGAGCTTCCCCTTAAACAAATCTTTAAATAGTTTACCCTAAATAAGGAAACAAATTAATAAAAATCTGAAATCCTTTAGATTAACCGACGACATTTGTGATAGCATATCAGGAAGCTGATGACTTATTACAAATATCATCACCTTCTTCTTCAGTCTTGGCTCTTCCTGCTTAAGACTGACGACAAACTTGATAACCTATTATCTAAGTGATGGCCTATTAAAAAATATCATCAAGGCCTTGCTTCAGCTCTCATTGGATGCCTTATGCGGACGACATTCTTGATAACTTATCAGACCCTTGACGGCTTATCACAAAATATTGTCACAACTTTCACTTTAGGCCAATTCTCTGTCTGCAAATGATAACCAACCTGATAGCTTATCACAGGGCTGACGACTTATCACAAATGTCATCAGCTACACTTGTCATTAGATTTCGTTAAATTTTAACTTCTTTTCTTCATTTCATGTTGGTTCTCTATCATATCATCTTAAACTAAAAAATCAAACATAAACTAATCAAAAATAACTAAAGTTGCTCAAGACCTTGCAATTATTTAGAGTTAAAAGCCCCAGATGTGTTAGCATATGCTCACACATCATAAGACTAAGTTTTTTGGTCCTTACTTGGTTCACCAACCCATGTATAAGGTGAAAGTGATTAGAGAGGGACTCAAGGCTTCTCAAAGTCGCCCAAAGTCTTATGCAGATGTGAGGTGAAGAGAATTGGAGTTTGAAGTAAGTGATTGGGTATTCTTGAAGGTGTCTTCTACAAAAAAAGTCATAAGTTTAGGGAGGAAGGGGAAGCTCAGTCCCTATTACATTGGTCCATATCAAATTTTAGGGAGAATTGGGAATATTATGAGTTGGATTTGAACTAGTGTTTGGGCTCTATTCATCTGTCTTTCAGGTGTCTATGCTGAAAAAGTGTGTGAGTGATCTTTCCTTGATAGTGCCTATTGAGGGTGTTGGTGTTACGAGTTTCTTATGTCATGAGGAAGCCCCAATTTAAATATTGGATAGGATAGTTCATAGGTTGAGGACCAAGGGTGTAGCCTTGGTGAAAGTCCTTTGGAGAAATCAAAAGGTAGAAGAGGCTATATGGGAAGCTGAGGAAGATATGAAGGACAAATACCTATTCTTGTTCCATGTTTTGGATGAAAATACTTAAGGTATGAGTTTCGTTTTCCTCTTGTCATCTTCTGAGTTTGTCTTTGGTTCTGGTATATTTTTTCTTTTCTTGTGCTAAAAGTGTCCTAACCCATCATTTGGGGACAAACTATATTGGGGTGAGGGGGATAATGTAAGACCCCTTACAATTTTGATTATTTTATTTTTGACCCTCTTGCATGTGTGATTTTGATTTTTGACTTGAATTATGTTAAGGAGTGTTAAAATTATGTTTGGGGAAGTTTTTGATATTTTGAAAGGGGTTCGAGCTTGGTTTACAATCTCGAGGCAGTGAGGGTCCATGATAAGGCCGAGTAATGGAGGATAACCTTTGCATAATTGGTGTGGCGTAGAGTTTAACCTCCACGATATTGGCGTGCCACGCTAGTATTTTAATTTTTTCCAAATTTATTTTCTTTCACTTGGGGTAAGGTTTGTTGGTCTTTATACCCCTTGTAAAACTTATAAACATAAAAGTGACTCTTTTTCTTCAGTTTTCAAAGATCAAACTCTACTTTATTCATCTTTAAATCTCCACCTAAGAAAGCTCAAGGGTTTTACAAGAAATCACTACTTCTAGCTCATACTTCAAATTGAATTCAATTTCTTATGTGTTTCGGGCATATTTCTTTTCCCTAAACTTGATTTTCACATTGTGGCATTAATTGAATAGATTTTTATGTGATTTAATTGTAGGTTTTGAAATTAGGTTGAGGGATTTTAGTTGTTACTAATTGAATTACTTATCTCATATTTTGAATTGATTATTCATGTTTTAAATTGATGTTTTGGGGACTGAATTGATGCATCCTTTTAAATGACTGGAATAGAGGACATGGTTTTTCCCAAGTTGGATGAATTTTGGCTTGGAATTTCATTAACCTCAACCCATTTTATAAATTTAATTTTTATTATAGATAATTGTATGGTTTAAATTATTTTGCACCCAATGCATTGCATTAATGGATAAATAGGTGTAAAAATAAATTTGGATGGCCTTGGTATGCATTGGATTTTAAATGGAACTTAGGAGTTAATATTGTTATGTAGATTAGTTTTGCATGTCTAATTTAGCTTGCAAGAATATTGGTATGATGATACTAAGTGGTAAATGCCTTAATAAATTAATCCCCAGTTTCCGGTTAGTTTTATGTGCAAATTATTTTAATTTGAGCTTAAAAGAGATTATGTAATTCATCATGAAGGTGTAAGTCCCAGGGGGACAAACACTGCAAACCACATTTGCCAGCGTTGGGAGGTCTATATGACTGTGTTCTTGATGCACACTTGATATATATATTTTAGGATGGCTATTGCCTTGGTGGCTTTAGTTTTCCTTTGATTTTTCCTTGATTCATGCGGATAACACAAACTAGTCCCTTTCAGTGTGGGGAGCTAAACTCATATAGCCCATGGATTGCCTTTTGGACAGATCGTCTATATAGTTTAGGTTAAATCCTTAAACTCTTATTTCCATGACCCTTTACCCTATCCCAGTATCTTATATCTGTATATATGAATGTGTGTATATGGTTTGACTGGTTTTGGACTTGGCATTATTTTATCACTTTTTCTGAGTTACATGTTAGTGGTTATCCACTGACTAGAACTCTACATTGTTTCATGATGTAGGGTCCAAAGATTTTTTATTGCTCCTATGCAGGGTTAGGTAGTTGAGCACATCTATTGAGTTGCCTTGAAATGGTGATCCTCCATCCTTCGAAAAGCCTTGTCATTTCAGTATTCTTTCTTATTTTTTGATTCTTTTCGGCCATAGTCGGGGGCATATCCCGACTTAGATGTTATTCTGATTTTAGAGGCATTTGTGGACAAATGTGGGTTGGTTATTGTTTTGACTCCTAGTTTTAGTTTGATTCATCTATTCATCTTCTTATTACCATTTTGATTGGCTTTTGCTTTATCTTTATTGTTATTATTATGCTCTTAAGGTTAGGTTAAGGGGGTGGTCTTCAATCCATGGTCATCTTGAGATACATCTCACAGCCAGGCCAAGATTCGGGTTGGGACAAATAGTCAACAATATTTATCTCAATAACAAAAGACTAAATATATAATGATAGAAATAAATGGGCAACACGGACTCTAAGAGCTCACCCTATCTCCAAATATCAAAACCGTACAAATATGAATCAATGGCAGAAACTAGTACTTGGATATGCACCAAAAAGGTATAGAAGTTTAGTATGATTACCAAAACAGTGGGTACTCAGTAGGCATCATCGGCTGACTGAGCTAAATCATGATATAGGTATGATAAAATGTAAGATAACATGACTAAGTCAAGGTATAGACAAACCTGAAATATCTCTAACATCATTGTGAATAGAATAGTAAATAAATTGGAATAATAACAAAACATAAAGCATCAACACATGCATTCATAACTACAAAAATGGCTCTCATATGCCAATTGGTATGGAAAGTAAATAACTCATCACAGACTCCCATACGCCTGGAGAGTACACTCAAAGATAGAATAAAGCTACCATTCATCTCTTATAAATAACCAACTCATTATTTAGCTATCATTTAACAATCTACCAATATATAGCAACCTTATCATCATTTATACACTAGTCTCTTAATCAACTATCCGTCTTTTATCACTAATGCAATTATCAGCTAGTCATCATATACCCATTATTCATCATTTGTCAACTAGCCATTTTACCACTAGAATCCATTTATGACATGCCACATTATAACCATTTCCTCATTTCCGACTTAGCCAAATTGCCACATTCAATCTCATACTCCGATATCATTATTTGTAAGAAGTATATTATCATAGCATAATATGCATATCTAGACTCAAAGTGGTAAATATAATCACTAGTCGGACTTGAAATAATAAATAATTAATAGACGGACTCGAATCGGTAAATAATCAATAGCTAGACTTAGATATATAATTATAATCTATAGTTCCATAACCATTCTTCAAACTTGAATCGGGTATATATGTATAATCAACAACATAATCATCTTTAGAACTCTAACCGAATATATATATATATAATCAACATCATAAGGAGTATCATTAAAAGCATAAATGAGAACATAATCAATAAGAGCCAACCCTCACATTAACCAACATAACCATCAAGTATCAAGATTTCTCAATATTGCCTCAATACACATTACCAAGAGTCTAATAAGCTAAAAAGGTTCACAAAACTAATCATATGTCATAGCCTAAAGTGGGTTAAGAGTCAACTTCTAATCTTTGAGTTATGTTTTAGGAAAATTGTACCCGAACTAGTCTTAAGGTATCTAAATCTACTTTTAGATGTTAAACAAGCCACAATTAGTCCAATAGTAAGATCCTTCCCAAACACATTAACTAAGTCCAATGGAATCTAAGGAAACCTTCATTAGTGTAAGCAACTAAGGCCAGTCTTACCCAAAGCATGAATAACTAAAGCATTTTTACCTAACTTGAGTAAAAGAGATTCTCATGCTAAACATGACGAATGAAGCTTGATTCACCTAAGGCACAAGGAAACAAGTTAAGTGTTTCAACTCTACAATTTGAATATGGCCTAAACGGTCCATCTAACCCAAGTCTTGCATTTCATCAATTACACACCTAAAATCCATCCCAAATCTAACATAATATCATAAGAATACTATGAAATAGCTCAATCTAACAAGGGATAAACCTAGCTTACCTCGACGCCAAAGAAAGCATAAAGAACTGCTAAACCACCACTTTTTTCTTTCGAGAATCCTCCTCAAGATACCAAGCTATGAAAAACACATTCTACATATAAATATGAGAATAATGATACCCTCATTGTACCAATGTTCTTCGAATTCAAAAATCACATCAAATCTTCATGTGGGTCCCACTCATAGAAATTGCATTTCCGTAACCAACCAAACATTCTTACAAGCTCAAGGAATCATTATACTCAAAATAAGTAAAAAGTAAGTTAAATTGGGGCTAAAATCAAGCCCTAAAGGTTTTAGGGATTTGGGCAATAAATAATTAAATTTCACTAAGAAAAGGGTGAATTTTTACCTAAAATCAGAAGATAATTGCAAAAAAAATGTTAATCATGCTCCTAAATCACCCCCGATCCTTAATTGCAAGATATCACACTATTTAGAGGTTTTGAATCTCAAGTAAGTGGGTATGAATGGCCAAAATTATGAAAAAGGGGTTCTTTTATACCTAGTTGATATCCCCCAAAACTAACCTCAAAAGATGTATGCTCTAGTCGATGCCAAATATAGTAACTCAAATGAGGTTGGGGTCAAACCCATAGGGAATGTGTGGAATTATATCTCGGACATGATGAAATCATGAGCAGTACGAAAAGGTAAATGGGGGGATTAAGAAATCACAGTAACACGTAACCTAACTTGATTGCTTTAGATTGTAAATAATAAAAGACAAATACTAAGACTGTGTTCCTCCTGGCTTCTAACTCTGTAACATTCTCGAGTTCAAGCCACCTATCTGACTGCTCTGTACTCAAAGTCTGACAAGTTATGTATTAAAAAATCATCTTGTGAATGTGTTGATAAATCTCACCCTTCACCTTTTGTGTCTAACAACATCACCTTACTATCTCTTGTCTTTGACCCAATAAACCTATCACCGTTTGGGTATCAAGTTTATTAGATGAGGTTTGATAGCCTCAAATCTTTGTCGTATTCTCCTTTTCCCAATCTCAAACTCCATTGTGAGGATGATCTCAGATACAGGCAATTCCAAAGCTTCTCTAGTAGCTTGGGACACAATTAATATTACGTAAATCAAGATACATACAGCCATAATAATATACATAAATCTCCCACTTCCCATACATAGTTAATCTTCCAGTTTTTCCATAACCCTAGTCAAGGAAATTAGCCGATCATGCTTATATAATAATCCATAGAAATCAATAAAGAAGGCATGTAATTAATTACACACTGATGAAAGAGAAAAATCCAAAATCTCCAATTGGAAATGAAACCAAAATTCAAGAACAAAATTATCGAGTATCAAGAAGTCAAAGTATTGCAAAACGTATCAAAAGTGTGTCACATAATGAAGGAATAACCCTACGGTATTTATAGTGTCTAAAAATAATAAAGAAATCCTAATTAAAATAGAATAGGAAAACTGTGTCGGCAGTGGTTACACCTCAGGCATTGAGTTATTAGATTTGGCTATAACTCGTTTCCTGTTGTCGTATTTCTATTTAGGCTTTAGTGGCTATGACTCGTAGTGTTACCATATGAGTCGTATGTTGCTAATCGTAGTCACTAAAATTGCATTTCACCATCAGGGCAATTGAATCTGTTATCCTTATAATTCCTCAGCACGAGTCATAGTCAATCCTTATGACTCATGGTATTCACTCGTTACCACTAGAGTATCAACCTCCAAGAATTTACACACTGGTCATAGTACGACTTCTCACGATGAGTCATAATTTGTCCTTACAACACGTAGCCTTCTATAACTTCTTCTCTGGGCTTTATCTTTGCTCACTATTATCTGTAAAAGTCTGGATACAAGTCGTAATGTGACTTAACGACTCGTAGCTTGACCAGTGCTTCAACTTTTTTGAACTTTCTTTTCTCCTTTTTAGTCCAACATCACTTTTTGACCTAGTTTATCTGCAAAACATATAAAATGCACATCATATCCAATAAAACAACCTATGTCAATGCATATTTTTCACCATTTTAAGCATTAAATGTGACATAAAACCAGTGCACATCAACACTCTGAACTTAGACTATTTGCATGTCCTTGGCCAAAAGCACAAAACAAAAACACATAAATGATACTTAATCGGGGAGATCCTAAGATACCTTTGGTAGTTTACTTATCAATCAATGCATAAATATTTTACCCCAAATCCTATTTTTATTCTTCAAAACTTAACTATGACCATGTGATTAGGTACAATAATGAGACACACAAGAATCAGTTGATGGAATTATATTAGCATCAAACAACTAGGCTTATACGTAGTACACTATCTAGACAGATAAGTAATCTAAAAACACAACCCATGCACCCTAACAGTCAAAGAAGTCCATACCACTTAATTAGATCTGTATATTCATAAAGGGACAGTCAAGAAATGCTCTCACTCACAAAGAAGTTCCAATCGATGCACACAGAATGCCATAGGGTTACCCATATATTTATTACCTCTTTGGACAATCTAGTTAGGATCACTATAGTACTTTTATTAGGATTGTAGCATAGGCTTGGGGCTGGAACGATGCATTTTAGGATTTTTAGTGACTTAGCCTCCTTGGCACTATGATTTCTTAAGGGTCCACACTTTTACCAACCTTTTTGTTTGATCCGCCCTTATTTCTCCTTTTTTATTCTTTTGCTGCTTATTTAGGTTAGGTGTGGTTTCTTTTATTTTTTTTTCTTCTTTTGCACTTTCTTTTTCTTTTATTTTCGTTTTCTTCTCTTTTTATTTTGTCTACCACACCCATCCCCACTCATTATTTCAATCCATACCTTTTTTTTGTACTCGCTTTATAGTACATACCCCTATAATAGTCACCCTCAACTTAGGCAACACACCCCTATAATAGCCACCCTCAACTTAGGGAATTTGCTTGAGTTGAAGTGCATAGTGTCCAAAGAGAACCAGGGCCAAAATAATTTCATTGTAGTTTAAACAGGAAGGTGAATTGGTGTAAACAAAAAAATAGGTCTATTAAGGCTCAACATTGGGATTAGGGGATTTCTATTTCATTCTATTTGGTAATTCAGGATAAAGTGGACTTACTTACATAAAATGGCCTCTGATCATCTCCTAACCAACCATCTTATAACCTAGGCAACAGCAACCAAGAAAGATCTAGATTCCATACATACCAGGAACTAAGTTACAACTTACATACACATTGTACAGGGTTATATTGCTAGCCACTACCTATCCGGTTTATGCAATTTTTCTCCATAGTTATTGCATCCCTAATCCTAATGCCATCACTATATTCACAAAGTTATACGTATACCTGATCGCATAGTTATCAAAATTGTATGAGGGGTATCATTTTCTCAAATATTTTTAGAAATTACACAATCATATCAAAAACATTAACTGCCTTATATACCAAGCATTTTCTCAAACATTTTCAAAAATTGCACAATTATATCAAAAATCTTAATGCCTTAGATAACAAGTTTCCTCCTAATTAAACATCACACAACACATAACAAAATATATAAACACAAAACAACATATCGGTTTTGCATTCAAACCATAGACGATGGGAAAAAAACTCGGCAACAACCTGTGGTGGCTATGCGATACACCCACACCCCCAACTAAATACCTATACACTATCCCTAATGTATTAAAAATACAAAACAAAGGGAGAAGACATACATGTGTTCCCTAGGCACCAGATCAAGCAAGATCATAATATGGGACCTCAAATCTTGTCCCGCTCTCAGCATTAGTGGTCCCAACGATTGTTGGGACACTATCATAAATAGTGGCACCGATGGTAGCTGGTGCACTCAAAGGTGGCTCAGGTGGTGGGCGGTTGTACTACAGCTCAACTTAGCAGCATCAGAAAACCTCAAACTACCAGCCCCCACCGCCATCTCTCGGACCCTTGCCTCATGTTCTAACTCACTCTGAATATTTTCTATTTTTTGCAGCTTCAACATTTTGTTCCTCCATTCTTGTTCTCTTTCTCTTCTTTCTTTTCTTCATCTTCTCAAGATATGGGGTTCGAATCTTTAACACCCCAAATATTCCTAAGTTTCTCCTCTTCTTGGGCCTCCTTAATAATAGGCATCAAGAGGATCGATCTATCATGTAGCTC
Organism: Capsicum baccatum var. pendulum; assembly: GCA_030864225.1. Classification (NCBI taxonomy): domain Eukaryota; kingdom Viridiplantae; phylum Streptophyta; class Magnoliopsida; order Solanales; family Solanaceae; genus Capsicum; species Capsicum baccatum. The sequence continues at coordinate 35,562,536 of CM061551.1, read as the reverse complement.
TTCAACTGACTTTCGTAGTACATCTAGCTCATCCTTTACACCAGCTAAGTTTAGGGATTAAATAACCTCAAGTTGCCACCTAATATACTTCTTGAACCTATCAAACCTTGCCTTCATCACCCTTATTTCTTCCTTAATCCTTAGGTCAACCCATAGTGTCATTCCTCCCTCCATAAGTCTCATAATTGTCTCCACTGTACTCATCCATTTTTGCACCTTCTATAAAAGTAATTACAATATTAAACATGTCCAACCAAAACCAACCTAAATATGGATGGTCATAGTGCAGTAGTGGGTGGTGAAGTGGGAGTCCGAGAGGTACCTGCTATATCAGAGGCCTGGGGATTAGATTGGCCGGTCTTGATAGGGGCATCACCTGTATAGATGAACACTGTACTGTTATCTCTCTTCCCTCTATCCTTATAAGACTCACTAATAATCATTATCGCCAACTTATCCATCTCAAATATAGGATTGGGAACATCTTTAATTAGCCTCAAATATGTCATGGTCTTCGGCCTTAAGAATTGATCAATATTGGGCGTTATGGTACTCTCGCATCCAAACATATATGTGTCAAAAAAAAGGGGAAGGCCATAATTGTATCTGTACTTGTCATCCTTTCTCTGATCTCTCAATAATCTACTTGTCCATATTGATCTCAAACCCTAGTATAATACCTGTAATAGGGTTGCTTTGTCAAGTCCCACAACATTGTTGGCCAAGGTGGACTCAATCTATGTCATATCAGGGTCCACCAAGCCTTGGACTAGAATTTCAGTCTATTCTTCTTAATCGATGATGAACTTTCGATAACACTAACTACCCATGGAGATTCCTCCCAATCTATGGCAATGGTCCCATCCATCAACGGAGAGCCAGCTTATCCTCTTAACCTATTTCTTTTGCCTTTACCTTTTTATCTTCTTTACTAGAAAATCTATCTCTGCATTATTTGTCGAGAGAACAAACTCTGGCCCATGTAATACTTAAAAGATCGTCTGATCTGAGATATTCACCCAAACACCTTGAATCACTAAATCTAACAATGGGTCTATCCCTTTTACTACTGGCCTTGAGGGTTTTGCCTTTTTATCTCCATCTGGTATGCAGCATAAAACTCACAAACCAATGTTACACTATACTAACTAGGTTCTTAGTCATCCATTTGAAATTGTATTATTTGAATTTGGCAGCAAAGGCGGGCATCTCAGACATGTCTATTTTAAACAATTTTCTCTCAAGATAAATACTTCTTAAAGGCTTTTCGATCGCAGGATTTATCGCACTGTCTTTTTCATAATGGGCCTGCATATCGGGGTACCCCCACCAATCAAAAATTGGAATCGGAGCAGCCTCAATGGATAGTAGAGTGGGAGGTACTTGTGGTGGTGGTATTTCTTTGACTGGACTGTCACTCTCGTCACTGCTATTTTATCTTAGTGCAGACCCATTTTTATTATAAATCTCATTCTCATCATCACCCCTATTTTCATCTTCTTCTTCCACGAAGCCTAATTCTTCCTCACCAGTATCCTCGCTATTTTCTTTTTTTTATCATTGTCATTATTACCATTCTCATCGAAGGATGATGGTGAATGGGGTAGTGAGGTGCTAGGGTTTTTCATTCTTGGTGTAGACATAGGGGGTAAATCCTCCTCCATATTTTATTTTTCCCCCAAAGGTCGCTACTTACTTAGTGCTACTTGCCGCACGTTTGGATATTCCTTTAGGTCACTGCTTGACTCATCGGTGTCCTTATTTCTAAGATGAAAAGGAGATTGTGGGGTAGGTTTTTATTGGGATTTCTTTGTTGAGGTCAGCTTCTTTGTAGAATCAGTTTTTGGAGACATTTTACCTATTGAAATAACATCCATTAGTTATTCCTAAAAATGGAAAGGAAAACAAGAAAATAAGGTGTCAGTGTGGCAGGATTAGGGAACACTACAACTCAGGGTACGAGACAATGCCTCTGGTTATGAGTCATATTGAGACTCATAAGGTGGAAAGATTCCTCATGAATATTCACTGGTCAGGCAACGATTCCTCCTAATGAGCCATAATGTTAGACTATGACTCATTACCAAAACTCATTAGTTGACCAGAAATACATCCTTGATTTAATACCCTTTCCAGTAATTACGACACCTGAATAGGAGTCATATAGTGTGACTACGACTCATTAAGGTGAGTCGCAATGTCAATAGAAACCACACTCTTCCAATAAACCATGTTAATAGTGGCTACAAGTCACGTAACGACTCGTTTGGTATCCCTACGAGTCATTAAGAGTCCCATAGCCACATTAACATGAGTGATTAGATCAGTTGGCACGGATTTTTAGTCCCAACACAATAATGTACATATTAAAACAACATCAAGAATCCCTACTTCATTCCCATTAACACAAATTAGTACATATTAGGCGATTTACTCTTATTTTCTCTTTATTTTACAAATTTAACAAGACTAGGGCTCGTCTATAGATATGCACACCTATTCTAAATAAGTAGTCCAAGCAATTATTTCATTTTGAAGTTAAGAAATTAAACACAAATACTTATTTGTTACTTTCCTTGTATTCTTTTGAGCTTAAGTTCAATGAATTTCGAGACCTCCCACTTGAGATTATTTTGCTCTTGGGAGATTGTACATAATTGATGTTAGGATGAAGTTAGAGTTTAGTTGAGTATAGTTGGTAGCTTAGGAGAATGGAGGGAGCTGCAATTTTGAATGATTGGAATACCAATCATTTTGCCCCTTTGTTTTATTTTAATTAATCATGCAACTTAGATCGGGTCGACCCGCTAGGCCCGAGATATCAGGAATGGTTATGAGTCTACTTAACGACTTGTAAACTGTGATTACAGGTCATAGACACCCTCCATGAGAACTGGAAGTTTACTTGGGTCTCTAATAATTATTACTCAAGGTTATGAGTCGTAGTCACTAACTACAACTCATTCTGAGATTCGTAATAGTTCCAGAAACCAAGTACCTGAGTGTGGTTTGAGCTCCAGGTCCTTATGAGTCTTGGTTATGAGTCGTAATGTCTAATTATGACTCATACAATGGGTCGTATGGACTGGCACTAAAAAAATTTTCAAGTTTCTTCTTGCAATCTCCAGCCCTGCACACTGAGCACACAAGTTACCCTATAATCAAATAAGTACAAAACATGGGTTGCCTGTTACGTAGCGGTTTATTTAACGTCGTGGAATGATGTGGATAGGCTAGATACTAAAATTTCACCATCCAACCCCATGGGTTTCATTCCATGCAATGCCTAATTTAACGTTGTGGTGTGAGTCAGTTGTCGTGGTTACTTAGACTTCATCAAGGCTCAAGTCATCAACCACTTTTACTTCTTCAGTATTACCCATATAGTGCTTTACCCTTTTCCCATTCACTTTGAATGGTTCTTCACCATCTTGCTTCAATTTAATAGCACCATAAAGGAATATCCTTACCACAGTGAATGGCCCATACCACTTAGACTTTAACTTGCCTGGAAATAAGTGAAGTCTCGAATTATACAGCAACACCTAACACCAGGATCAAAGACTATTTTCTTAATTTTTCTATCATCATACATCTTCATATTCTCCTTATATAGATCAAAACTCTCATAATCCCAAAGTCAGAATTCATCCAACTCATTCACTTTTCTCATCCTCAGTTTCGCTGCATTATGCCACTCAAAATTCCGCTTTTTCATTGCCCATAATGTCGTGTGCACAAGTTCAACAGGCAAGTGGAATACCTTACCAAACACAAGTTTAAATGGATAGGCACCTATGGAAGTCTTAAGAGCTATCAGGTAGGCCCATAATGCATCATCAAGCTTTTATAACTAGTCAGTCTTGTTGTCATTCAAAGTGTTTGCCAATATGAACTTGATCTCTCTTTTGGAGACCTCAAACTGCCCGTTTGTCTAATGGTGATAAGGTATTGCCACTTTATGCTTTACTCCATATTTCTCAATCAGTATTTTGAATAAACGATTGCAAAAATGCGACCCATCATCACTAATTATTGCACATGGAATGCCAAATCAATAAAACATATACTTTTTCAAGAATGCGGTGACACTTCTACCTTCATTGTTGGGGAGCGCTACCATTTCCACACATTTGAAAACAAATTCAAACACAACCAAAATATATTCATACTAAAAAAGCTTATGAATGGACCCATGAAGTCAACTCCCCATACATCAAAAAGCTCTATGTCTAAATTAGAGGTCATAGGGAGTTCATGGCATCTTAAAATATTTCCTAGATGTTGGCATTGGTCACAGTTTGAAGCAAATTCATGAGCATCCTTGTATATTGTCGGATAATAGTACCCATATTATAATATTTTATGGGTTGTGCAAGTTCCTCCATGGTGACCCCCAACAGGTGAGGCATGACAAGACTCAAGAATACTGATCATCTCCACCTCCGGGATGCATCTACGAATCATACCATCCACACATATCCTGAATAAATAAGGCTCATCCCAAAATAACTTACTTACCTTATGCATAAACCGCTTTGTCAGTTAGAAGGACAAGTCTTTTGGAAAAAGATCCTATCCCAAGTAATTGGCAAAGTCCACAAACCAAGGAATTAAGTCTTGTGATGCTGCCAAAATCTATTCATCTGGAAAAGTATCGTCGATTTCAATCCCATCCCCTACTTTCTGCGTTGCTTCTTTCTCAAGTCTGAACAAGTGATCTGCAACTTGATTTTCTATGCCTTTTGGGTCCTTTACTTCAAAATCAAACTCTTGCAATAAGAGAACCTATTGAATCAATCTCAGTTTTGCATCTTTCTTCTCTATTAGGTATCTCGACCATATAGTAACAACAATGAATGTGCTAAGCTATTAGCAGGAGTAGAAACTGTGGAGGTTAAGAAATTGCAGCTTTCCAAATAAGAACTGGCATTGTAAGGTCTGTATGAATAATAAATTAGTCCCAACCAAATAGGACCAGAACTTTTCAAAGGGAAAAACCACTGCTAGTAATTCTTGCCCGATAATAGTATAGTTCTTTTGAGCAGGGTCTAATGTCTTCCTAGCATAGTAAATAGAATGAAGGACATTTTCTCACTTTTGACCTAGGACAACACCTAAATCCATGCCGCTTGAATCACATATAATCTCAAATGCCAAGGACCAGTCGGGGGACACTATGATAGGGGATGACACCCACTGCTCCTTTAAGCACTCAAAAGCCTTTAGACATGCCTCATCAAAATCAAAACTCACCTCTTTCTCATGAAGCTTACATAGAGGGTTTGCAATCTTCTAGAAATCTTTGATGAAATGCTTGTAAAACCTAGCATAACCCCAAAAACTCTAAATACCCTTCAATGCGATTGGTGGTGATAACTTCTCAATTACTTAAATTTTCACCTTATCCACCTATATTGCTCTTTTCAAGATCATGTTCCCAAGCATGATTCCTTCTTTCACCATGAAATGACACTTCTCCCAGTTTAGTACCAAATTTTATTCCTCATAACTATGAAGAGCATTGGCCAAATGGACTAAATAGTCATCAAAATTATCACTAACCATAGAAAAATCGTCCATAAATACCCCAATGGTGACTTCCACCATATCAGAGAATATCAACATCTTTCATCTCTAAAAGATGGTGGGAGCGTGCACAGCTTAAATGGCATTCTTTTGAATGCAAATGTCCCCTAAGGGAAGGTAAAGGTCGTCTTTTCTTGGTCTTTGGGTGCAAAAGTGATCTAATTATAACCCGAATAACCATCAAGAAAATAATACCAACCCCTACCTACTAACCTATCACTCATCTGATCCATAAACGACATGGAAAAATGGTCCTTTTAGGTCCATATATTTAGCTTTTGGTAGTCCATACACACTCTCCAACCTATGACTAGTATCATTGGCACGAACTTATTATTCTCGTTTGGGACTAAAATAATTCTACCTTTCTTTAGGATACATTGAATAGGACTGACCCACTTAACAAAGATTTCTTTCATTACCACCTCCTATATAGGAGGATTAAGCTAGCGCTGATGCTCAACACTTGGGATGCAGTCTGGAAACTAGATTTTGTGAGTATAAATGCCTAGCAAAATACCCACAGTTTCTACAATGGTCCACCTCATAGCTCATTTGAACTTTTGCAACACTGATAGCAACGCCTCTACCTTAATCTCAACCAAGTCAACTGCAATAATGATTGGAAAGGTGTTATCGACCCCCAAAAATGCATAGCATAAGTAAGATGGGAGGGCCCTAAACTCCAAAATTAGTGGCTCATTAACAGAAGGTCGAGCAGGAGGAGTGGTTCTATTTTTTAGATCCAGATCTAGATTCTTTAAAGTATTCGTGTAAGAATCTCTCCCATACAGAGCACCCATCATCTTGTCACATTATTTAATTCCATCACTATCAAATTCATCATCACTACTTCTAATGCCTTGACACCTAGCCTCTCTTCAATTGGAACAGTCCCTACATTAACCTCATCATCAATGGTGTCTAACATAGACACTACCCTCATATCATTCGGTTGTCGCATCAACTGACATACATTGAAGATTACCTGTTCATCATTAAGTATGAACTTCATCTATCCCAACTTTATATCAACCAATGCCCTACCCATAGCTAGGAAGGGTCTACCCAAGATGATAGGGACTTGGAAGTCCACCTCACAATGAAGCATCACAAAATTGAATAGGAAGGTGAAGTATACGACTTTCATAAACACATCATTCTAGTCTACCATTAATAACCTCATAGATGTCGGTTTGGGTGCCCCCAACCCTAACTTCTTAAACACAACCAGCAACATAAGATTAATACTGGCCCAGATCACATAAAGCCCAAGCAAAGTTGAAGGACCTAATGGTGCATAGAACGGTAAAGGCTTTGGGTCCTCCTTCTTCTCTGCCAATGATCTAGAAGCAACAGCACTATAATGATGCACATTATTAGTGGGATCATAGCTCACTGTCCACTTCCTAGTGACCATATCTTCCATGAATTTTTCATAACCAGGCTCATAGCTTACTGTCCGCTTCCTAGTGACCATATCTTTCATGAATTTTTGATAACCAGGCATCTGCTTTAACTCCTCAACAAGTGAATTATTGACAGAAAGCTCCTTCAACATTGATAGGAACTTCTAATATTTACCTTCTTCTTACTTCTTTTTTGGTATCTGAGGAAAAGTAGAGAGAGGTTTTGGAATAGTCTTCAGAACAGGTTTGTCAACCTTACCCTTATCCTTCTTATTACTATACTAAGCACATGATGATTTTCTAGCTTCAAATTCAGGTACTTTATCAATATTAGCATTATCACCATCATTATTTGACTCAATCGTAGTGGGCATGAGGGGGCCCATAGTGGTCTTCCTACTTTGACTAGTAATAGCAGCAATGACTATCATTTTTTGGATTTAGCATTGTATTATTGGGAAGAGTACCAGGATGTCTCTGATTGAATATGGCCGACATTTGGCCAAACTATAGCTCTAGTTGTTTTATCATGGTAGCTTATAACTTAACTTTTTGATTCAATCCTGACATGTCCTCCTTAATTTCTTTAAGGCAGATCTCCTAACTTCCTTGGAATTTTATTAGTTTTGACAACATTGCTTCCATTCTCAACTCAGTATCTTGGCTGACCGGTGGAACATATCTATCACTATTCTCTTTATAGTCATCTTTGCATCTCCAATCATCATCTCGTCTTTTCTTCTGTCTCAGTACCTATTGGCATAATATTTATAACCTTGGTTTTCTTGTCTCTTTCCATGACAACCCTATACTTCTCAATCTAGATAATTTGCTTCCTGATCTGCATCAGACTCATAAGCCCTTGAAGTAGACCTTGTGTCCCTACTGCATTCACTTTTTTAGAATTTATTGCTGCAAATTGCTTTGTAAGTAACCTAATATCCATTTTTAGTTGTGAAACTTCTTGTGCTATCGATTCTTAACCAACTTTGTAGTCACTAATATCCCCAATAACATACATACAAGTACCTCCATCCACTTTTTGAGTGTGCCATCTTTGATTAGTGATAGAGATCTCATCTAGCATTTCCAGTGCCATATCCTAACAAAGACGCATCAATTCACCTTCAGATATTGTGTCTACCATCTCCCTCGAACTTATATTCAGGGATCTATAAGATATCTTTACAAATTAGATTTTGGAAAAAGTGATTAGGTACCATGCTTAACTTTTTTTTTAACTAAAGCCACACCTCATACATGGACTCAAGAGCAAACTGTAGGAAGTTATAAATCTCATATTTTAGCTGAGGCATCCTAATAGGAGGAAACAATCAATTCAAAATTTGTCTATGCAGCTCGTTTCAAGTACTGACTTAGCCTCTAGGAAGTTTCCACAACCCTAGTGATGTTTCTCTGGTCAGCGAGAAAGGGAACAACCTAAATCTTAACGCTTACTGATCCACCCCTGTGATAGTATACAATGTGCAGATCCCAGTAAATTGTTAAGATATATGTGCGCATCGAATGTTGACAACCCTACAAACACAACTTTGATTTTCAATAGTTAGATAATTTTACTAGTAATATCAAACTTAACATTTGGGGATAAGATAGGAGGAATAATGGCTCCAGTTTCAGCAGGCTCAATATATCCCATATCTTTATCTTCATTATATGGCGGCAGATACTGATAAGCTGGGATCACTCGAGCTCTTACACCACGTGCTCTATCTTAATCACCGTTGAGTGTTGCTCGACGATCAACTATTGGTCTTATCCTGTCTAACTCTGCCTGTTGAGCCAACTGGGCCTTCTGAGCTACTCTTCTCTATTGTTCAGATGCCTCTACCAACATCAACTTTTTCTGTTTATTAGCAATATTCTATGGATCACCTAGAGAAGTAGGAGGTAATGCTAGAGAGTCATCCCGAACCTCTTCTAAATTGCCTTCCCGTACTTGCAAGTCATCATATGATTAGGATGTAGTAGTCTTTCTGGATTAGTATTCAATGAGAGCAAAGGATTGCCTCTACTCTTAGTGTTAGTCATACACTGATGTATACCCAACTAAAAATAGAAAATAAACACCTTAAACTTTAGCAAATCTAATTAACAACTCAATACCGTACTCCCCGACAACTGCACCAAAATTTAATGTCGCCTAAAACTAACCTCCAGAGAAGTATATTGCGATCGATTCCAAATATAGTGACCCAAACAAAGTTGGGGTCAAACCCACAGGCAATGCATGGAATTATGTCAAAAACTTGATAAAATCACGGGCAATGTGGAAAGGTAAATGGGGACATTCAGAAGTAACAGTAACACGTAACCAAACTTGACCGCTTGAGATTGTAAATAATAGAAGACGAACACTAGGACTATGTTCCCTCTGTCTTCTAACTCTGTAAAATTATAGTGTTCAACCCACTTAACTCACTGTTCTACATGCAATGCCTGACAAGTTATGTACTATAAAACGTCTTATGAACGTGTTGATAAATCTCATACTATATTTTTTAAGTCTCAGGGCGTTGCCTTACTATCCCTTGTCTTAAACCCTAGTACAACTATCACCTTTCAGGTCTCAAGTTGATTAGATGAGGGTTGATAGCCTCAAATCACTATTGTATTCTCTTTTTCCTAATATCGAACTCCCTTGTGATTATGGTCTCAAATACAGGGAATTCTCAAGCTTCTACAATAGCTTGGGATACAATTAATATGATTGAAATCAAGATACGTGCGGCCACTACAAAATAGATCAATCTCCCACTTTCCTTACGTAGTTAATCTGCCAGGGTTCCCACGACCCTAATCAAGGTAATTAGCTGCTCATGCTTATGAAACAATCCATGGAAATTAAAAGACATGTACTTAATCGCATATTGATGAAAGAGTAAAATTCAAAATCTCCAATGAATAGGAAACCAAAACACAAGAACAAAATTATCGAGTATCAAAAAGTAAAGGTATGGCAAAAAGTATCAAAAGTGCATCACATAATGAAAGAATAACACTAGGGTATTTATAGTATCTAAAAATAATAAAGAAATCCTAATTAAAAAAGAATAGGAAACAAAATTTGGTAGTGTTTACACCTTCGGCAACGAGTCGTTAGGTCTAGTTATGATTGGTTGCCTATTGTCGTATCTCTGTTTAAGCTTCAGTGATTACAACTTATAGTGTTACTGTAAGAGTCATATGTTGCCAATCGTAGTCACTCCAATAGCTTTTCATCATCAGGGTAATTAAATCGATAATCCTAATGACTTCCTACCATAGGTCATAGACAGTCCTTACGACTCGTGGTCTTCACTTATTACCACTTGAGTATCATACTTTAGGATTTTACATGTTGGCCACAGTACGACTTCTCACTATGAGTCTTAGTCTGTCCTTATGACTCATAGCCTTCTATATCTTATTCTTTAGGCTTAAGCTTTGCTCAATGTTATCCTTACGAGTTTGGCTACGAGTCATAATGTGACTTAGCGACTCATAACTTGAACAGTGCTTCAAATTTTCAGAACATTCTTTTCTCTTTTTTAGTCCAACACCACTTCCTACCTAGTTTACCTTCAAAACACATAAAACACACATCATATTTGACTAAACGACCTAAGTCAATGCATATTTTAACCATTTTAAGCAATGAATGTGCCATAAAATCACTGCACATCACTAGTCCAGGTACTCAGGAGTTGCTATCACAACCCGGAGGCTTGCAATTGCGGTATCTTGAGCCTGTTGGTTCCAGTTGCAATTGAAACCTACACACCGTGTGACGCAACCCAACTGGGGGCTTTGTTGTAAGGGGCGTCCCAAGTCTGACCGGGACCGGAGACCACCTTCAGTTGTCTGCCCTGAGTTGGAACAATTTCGAGCATGTACCAAGATACTGAAATAGCTCACGTGAAGACTCTAGAATAAGATCACAACCGTGACTGACCCAACCGAGTCCAACCATCCCATACACACCATCCAACCATTACCATACCAAATCCCATAAACCAAGCCATAACCAGAAAGGATATCCAAATATAATATAATTAATCTCAAATTAAATATGACAGAATAGTGAGAAATTATGTCCGATGATACCAGCCTCAATACCAATATCAATGCCAAGGCTGAAACCTATATTGATCTCGCTCATTCCAACTTATAGAAGTATCACAAAGCCTCTAACTAAAAGAGTAATAAAAGTTGGTTGATACATGCCCCCAACCAGAGACAAAAACTAATAGCCAGAAATTAAAAAAAATGTCTAAGAGAGTCCATGACATGAAATAGAGCCTTCTAAAAGTATGGAAGCTCACCACTTCAGTTCAAATGCTGATCCTTGAGTAAATCACTATGTAGGAGGAGTAAACGGCCGATTCCTGCATAGTGTGGGTATACAACCGCCAGTAGACGGGTTAGAGGGTGTACGTTAGCATTATCTCAGGATAAGGATAAAATAATTTCATTTATAAAACCAAGTAAAACTATCTATATGCACACAACTATTCATATATATATAACCAAGCCGGGAAAAAGGGACCGGGTTTAGCATGCCTTTAAAACCTTTACCTGGGCGGTGTAGCTTTGCCATCCTAAACCATCCACGAGCTATATGGGTTCAACACCCCCTGCTAAAAAGCCCCAGTATGTGTAGCCGCATGACCAGGAAAGAAACCCTTGGGATGACTAGTACATCCCCCAAAATATAGTGTGACATCATGCATACGGACATCAAGTCTAACCTCATATCGACAAATATAAGTTTCCAGTTTTTGTCCCCCTGGAAACTTCACCTTTCACGGCTTTTCTACACATCCCGCAATTAATTCTCAATTAAAATCAATTTCTAAATAACCAAAACATTATCCATTTATTAACAAAGGTTATTAATATTGGTATCATCATACAATCCTTACTTGCATGTATCATCCATAGCCAACCATTTATGGGTTTAAGGGGACTATCAAAAGCCCTTCCTTAAACCACTTGGGGGATTCCATGTACCCCTCAAGCATAACCATTTAGCCATTTCTCTTTCCAAACTATTTAAACCATGGTATAAAACACCATAGCGCAAATGAGTCAGTACATTTGAATGTACTGGTATGTATGTGAGGTAGGCTGAATGTAAAAGGGTTCATATGCATGAACTATAATGAAACTGTAGGAAGTAGTCATCTAACCGACTTGCCCCAAATAATACATTATAGCTAAGTTGGGGTCCAATCTGTAACCCTAATTGGGAGGGTGTCAATACCGCGCCACTAGTAAGGACAAGCTGTGGGTGACCCTCATCTGACGGTGTCCCCAAAAGAGAATGGTGGGACCCTCATCTGACAGTGTTTATCCACCTTATCAACCTTCATTTGACAGTGTTGATGTCTCAACCTATGCTGAATACATAGTTCTAGAATGCAAGGATGACTTCTAAGAATCACACCCTTATCTGATAGTGTGTGGTCCCATCTTTGGGTTCACTCGGTGCTAATTCCTAGTCCCATCTGAATAGAAACTGAACATGGATTACTAAACTGAACTGGACTAAATTAACTAAGTTTCGTTGACTGACGGAATACTACTAAGATTACTGAGTTTACTGAGTTTTCTTGAGTCATATGACTGACTGAATTTCTATAAACATGGATCGACTGAGAGTATCTTGAAAGCATAACACTGGCTCTAGGCACACAGCTAATTGTTGGTACAAGTACCCCCAGGACTCGATACATGAAACTGACAAAGCATGACTTTCTTGAATACATGATCCACGTCACAATTCATAATATAATAAGTTGGAGATTTCATGAAGAAGAAGAAGAGCACCACAATTGCCGCACATATATCCATAATTCATTGACTAAGGCATTTCATCAAATACTTGGCATGCATAAACTTGTACATGAATGGGGAATTCATATTATAATACTAGTATGGCACTTTTCCTTCACATAGGCATTTAATCAAACACTTTGGTTGTACAATCATCAACACATCTAATAATCATAGATACATCAATCAACTTGTAAATTGAAGGGTTTGTCATGATTATTATGCAAATCATCACATACTGGGGTTAATCATTGGAATATATAATTTAAAATATGAATCCAAACCCCACAACATCATGAACATGAATTTCAATTTAATTTAAATCATGAATATTCATAAATACACAAATCTTGGATTTTGAAAAGAGATTCTTGAGCTTCATGGGTGAAAGAGACCTATGAATCAACACATGACATACCTGTGTTATGAGTTTCTTGAAGTTTTTAGACTTGAATAACTTGAATCTAAGAGTTTCTTGAAGAATGATTTGGATCTCGTTCTTGGGGATTATCTTTGAAAGAAAACCCTAATTTGATGTTGTAGATGGCTAATGAACTTATGAGCCTTGATCTGATATTATTAGGGGTTAAAATAGGAAGAAAAAGAACCAAATACCCTTTTAAAAATGACTTTAAAATAACTGAACTAACTATGCGATGGTCCGTCGCTGGGTCGACGATCCATCGGTCCTGACCGTCGTACCTGGGCAAAATAGGGGTTCACTTCCTCTGCTGTGACGGCTTGGGCGATGGTCTGTCTCTAGCTCGACGGTCCGTTGGCTCTCACCATTGCACGTGGACAGTTTTGACTGCTTTCTATATTTGGGCTATAACTTTCTACCTCAATACCGGATTTGGACCAAAGTGGTATCGTTGGAAAGCTAATTCAGTTTTTCACAGGACAAAAAGTAAAAGTCTTTAAAATTCCACCTATATAAAAGTGGATTCATCTTTCACAGTAAGTTTCTAACATACTTGGGATGATTTCAAGCTAGGTAGAAGTATGGGGTATTACAACAAGCCACAATTAGTCCTATAGTAAAGATACTTCCCAAATACATTAACTAAGTCTAATGAAAACTAAAGCGACCTTCATTAGTCTAAGCAACTAAGTCCAATCTTACCCTAAGCATGAATGACTAAAGAATTTTTATCTAATTTGAGTAATCTAAAGCATTATCAAACTAAACATGAGGAATGAATTTCAATTCACCTAAGGCACAAGGAAACAAGCTAAGTATTTCAACTCTATGATTTCAAAATGGCTTAAACGGTTCATCCAACCCATTCTTGCATTTCATTAATCCAACACCTAAAACCCATTTCAAATCTAACATAATATCATAAGAATACTATGAAATAGCTTAATCTAACAAGGGATAAACCTAGCCTACCTCAACGCCGAAGAAAGCTCAACGAACTACTAAGCCACTATTTTTTCCTCCGAAAAGCATCCTCAAGATGCCAAGCTAACAAAAATCATTCTACACATCAATACGAGAATAACGGTACCCATATTGCACCATTGTTATTCGATTCCAAAAATTACATCAAAACCTCATGTGGGTCCCACTTATAAAAATCATGTTTCCAAAACCAATCCAACATTCTTACAAGCTCAAGGAATTATTACCCTAAAAAATTAATGAAAACCAAGATAAATTGGGGCTAAAATCAAGCCCTAGAGGTTTTGTAGTTTGGACAACAAATCACTAAAATTCACTAAGAAAAAGGAGAATTGTTACCTCAAATTGGAAGATGATCACAAAAATAAATATTAATCACGCTCCTACATCACCCCCCCAAGCCTCAATTGCAAGGTATCACACTATTTAGGATTTTTGGCTCTCAAGAAAGTGATGGAGAATGACCAAAATCATGAAAAAAACATACTTTTATACCTAGTCCAGGTACTCGATAGTCGCAACTATCGCGACTCTGAGGCTTAAGATTGCGGTATCTTAGCCTACTAGTGCCACTCATGATCGCGACCTACACATAACGAGTACGGTACTAGCTGACTGCCAAAGGTATCTTAATAATAACCCTTGTCTGGCGATAACAATACACCAGCTGACAAGAATGGACTTGGACATTTCCAAGTCCCCGCCAAGCCCTTGGGATCCATCCAAAATCCCATATATAAAAATGAACTATGTAATCGTACGAAATTTGATGTTCCAGACTCAATGAAGCACTTGTATTTTCCATCCGACATTGTTTCGATCAATGTGGATCCCACACCCATATTTCATTTTCTTAACTTTTCGATCAAGAGGTCAAAATGAGTCTGGGTATCTCGGGACTCAAATTAAAAGTCCATCTAGCCTAAAATCGATATTCCAGAGGTGCTGACCCAATCAGAATTTGCATATGAGATCGTTTTACTAAATATTTGCCCAATGACCATTTGAAACCAAGGATGACTTCAAAATAGAAAATTGACTCTAAAAACTAAACGAATTGTCCAGTAATGAAACTGTTAGTTTCAACTGATCATAAATGACTTGAGGCAGCTATGAAAAGTCTCTAATAGCAAAAATAAGCAAAAATACAAAAAGTAACCTGAAGGATCTTTACACACTCTTTTTTTCTCTGTTTTTTCCTCAATGTTATTTTAGTATAAGAAAGTGTTATCTTCATCCCACATAGTATGAGCTATGAAAGCACATTTAAGAGATGACTATTCATTTAATAAATGGGAACTTGTGTTCTCGAATCTTGAGTCTTAAAATAATGGCTTTTGATGTGTTAATATGCACAATTTTATTTCTTTTAACTACTGTGCTTATTTTTCTCTTTTCATCTTTCCTTCTAGAAATATTCGTTATTCTTTTGGATTAGTGATTTGGTGGGTTCTTGTTTTTTATTTTCCCCTTGACTTCTTGTCTAAATATGGAAATCATGAACTTCAGTGAACATTAATCCTTTGTTGAGGTACTGTTTTCCTAGACAACAGATAGAAATTAATTGTGTTTTTGACTTTGGCATGATTGTAATATAGATTATTATTTATTTACTATCTCATAAACTTTAAGTACGATTTCATATTGTTTTATTTTAATTCTTTATATTATACTGTGGTAGATATTAATTTATTATCTCTTTTATGGCATGAAAATTTATTGGAGTCTAACGGGACTCTTCCTCCTTTGCATTTTTCTAATGAGACAAGGAGGCCCATATTCTACACGGGTCTAAGCCTTAAGATCAGGTCCAAGATGAACCATTTGTGTTGATACAATTTGTATATAAGTGATATATACAAGAAAGCAGCAAATACAGGTATAAAATGAAGTAAAAATCACAAATGTTTTGAAAAAAAATGGGCTCAAGCCCATGAAGTAGCTGCAATGATATTCAGACTCAAGAGAGTCTGGACAATAAATGTTATAGGCCGAAAGCTCAAATTGAATTAGCCTTAGAATAGGTGCATGGTCTTAAAGGTCCAAAAATAGTATAAGATAGTTAGGCCTAGCCTAATAGAATGTAGGATCGGTACAAAAAGATGCAGGGGCCAACCTCAACAACATTGATTTCTATTCAGACTAATTAGGGCCTTGGGCCTTAGAAGACCTAGCTCCAGCTTTTTTTCCTTAACTCTTATTTGTTATATTGTAAATTATTTTTATACTAACTCTCAAATATCTTAGATGATTTTCCATTTTAGAGTACTATATCGTTTAGCACACACACTTCCAATAATTCGAATTTCGACAAATTTGGCTACCTTTTAAAAATCAGCACTTAGTTTGTTTATTAGTTTCTATATCTCCAAAATCACTTTTCTGTTTTCTTCCTTAAAATAACTTTGCTTTTGTAATACCCCGTATTCAAGTATGTGTATTGGCGTATTCAAGTACGTGTATTGGTCTTATTTATATGGAATTAATTTTTGTATTTTACTTATACCAAAATTTGCCTGTCGATGGTTCCATGCGAAGGTTATTGAATAAGCTTTCCAACGATATAAAGATTTCCAAAAATGGATAGGTTTCGGATATAATCGAACACGTTCAAAACTATAATATGGTGGCCGGGATATTTGGGGATAGTAAATATGCAGGAAAATTTTCTGCACACAAACTACTAAGGCCAGCCGAATTTTTGAGTCAACTTCGAATGATCATAACTCCTTTAATATAATGAACTAGGAGAGCTTCGACCTATGAAAAGAAAGATCTTTGAGTATTATTTCCAATTCGATTGGTTTCATCCAAATCCAATGTCTGAGTAAGGAGTTATACTAGTTTTACTTTAGCCTATCAAAATAGATTTTTAGGGTCAACTTCAAACGACCATAAATCCTTGTACAGGATGAACTGGGTGGACTACTTTATATGAAATAAAATCCCTTTGAATTATCCTTCCAACTATACTAATTTTACCCAAATCTGATATCGAAGCAAAGAGTAAAGGTCGATCTACTTTAGCCTATCAAAATAGTCCACCAAAGGACAGATTTGACATTATTTAAATTGTAAAGGCATTTTGGTCATTTTTTATTATATTATGGATGGGAATATGTGTATATATACATGTATATGAGTTCAAAAACTCATTTTCATCATCAATCATTGAGAAAGAACAAACCCTAGCCAAATTTGACCTTTAAATTACTTTTGATTCAACCGTAGAAATTCCAAAGTAATTTGATAACTGTGTTTGTTATCTCGAGAGCTTCGAATGGCACCTATTATTTGTGCAAACAGGATTGCATAATCAAGAGGTGAATTCTAAGGTATGAATATTATTTGCCTTTGTTCTTTTCCATATGTATATATGTGATCGAGGATTATATGTATTGGTTGTTATTGAAAGATGATGGAAATGGGTTATGGACTATTTTGCATGGTTTGGTTGTATTGAATTGTGGAAGGTGGATATAGAAATTGATTTATGGAAGGTGGATATGGTAATAGAGTTATGGAAGGTGGATATGGTGATATACCATTGAATTGATGATTATTTATGTCTATGGCTCAATTTGGTTTAATGGATTGGTTGGAAGGATAAATGAATCCAAACTTGATATTGAAAGATGTTATATGAATATGCATGGTATGTGAATGTAATTGGAGTATAAGAGGGTTAAAGTGACACCCTTTATAGTGTAATTAAGGCTTACTACTTAACCACTAGTTTTGTAAATTCAAATAATTGAATTGTGAAGTTTGGTTACTAATACTAGATTGCTATATATGTTCATTGTAGATAAGTAATCCAAAAAGATGGGAAGTCCATTTGGGAATAGTATTGATGGTTGACAGTCAGGTATGTAAAGCATACTCTATACCATAACTTTGGCATGAAAGTGAACAATTGTTCTATCAAGAAAGTTATGCCAGCAACATAAAATACAGGTCCTCCGTTGGGGACGTCAGTACAAAATATGTACTGAGTATGTAAAGCTATAGATAATCTCATATGATATAAGAGCTCAATAGAAATCAGAAACAAGTGAATAAATCATAATAGGAGTGGACCACACTTACTAGAACTTGTGACAACTTGTACGTTGTATTTATTCAATTACTTTACCTTCATTCTTATCATCTTTGTAATTATTACTATACTGTACTATGACCATTAGACTGCCACCAGTACATATCAACTGGGATCGACCCATGATAGGCTTATGCCCCTGGGATACCACCCATAAAAACATAAATAGGGATCAACCCATGATAGGCTTATGCCCCTGGGATACCACTTGATAAGAGAGAACTTCCATCACTTAGTTCAATTAATCTTTGAGATTGTTATTTCGGTCGCCACCGCATTTTTGACACTTTGAAACAATGATACATCAATAAGAGACATATAAATAGACCATTAATGAAATAACAATGAAGTAAGAACTCATTGGCACATCAATGACGTATTTTGGAGTCATCAATGCCATAACAATGAAGTAGGAACTTATTGGTATATCAATGAAACGTTTTGGAGTCATTAATAACACATGGATCTTGTTTGAGTCACCGGATACCTTCTGACATTCATTAGTGCAATAAACATGTAAGATTTGGAAAAAAAGTAAGTATTGGAATGTCTTGACATCTTGTAGGGTGGAAACAAGTTCATTGGTAACGTAGGACATCATAAAAAACCATTATGGATCACATGTTACTGAATAAGTTTGGAAACTTTCTTAATAGAACAATTGTTCACTTTCATGCCATAGATATGGTATAGAGTATGCTTTACATACCTAATTGTCAACCTTCAATACTAGTCCCAAGTGGACTTCCCGTCTTTTGAGATTACTTATCTACAATGAACATATATAGCAATCTATATTAGCAACCAAACGTCACAATTTAATTATTTGAATTCACAAAACTAGTGGTTAAGTAGTAAGCCTTAATTACACCATAAAAGGTGTCATTTTAACCCTCTTATACTCCAATTACATTCAGATGCCATGCATATTCATACAACATCCTTCAATATCAAGTTTCGATTCATTTATCCTTCCAACCAATCCATTAAACCAAATTGAGCCATAGACATAAATAATCATCAATTCAATAGTATATCACCATATCCACTTTCCATAACTCAATTACCATATCCACATTCCATAACTCAATCTCCATATCCACCTTGCACAATTCAATACAACCAAACCATGCAAAATAGTCCATAATCCTATTTCCAGCACCTTTCAATAACAACCAATACATATAATCCTCTATCACGCATATACATAGGGAAAAGAACAAAGGTAAACAATATTCATACCTTAGAATTCACCTCTAAATTATGCAATCCTGTTTGCACAAATAATAGGTGTCGTTCGAAGCTCTCGAGATGACAAACGCAGTTATCGGATTACTTTGGAATTTCTACGGTTGAATCAAAAGTAATTTAAAGGTCAAATTTGGCTAGGGTTTGTTCTTTCTCAATGATTGATGATGAAAATGAGTTTTTGAACTCATATACATGTATATATACACATATTCCCATCCATAATATAATAGGAAATGACCAAAATGCCTTTAAAATTTAAATAATGTCAAATCTATCCTTTGGTGGACTGTTTTGATAAGCTAAAGTAGATCGACCATAACTTTTTGCTCCGATATCGGATTTGGGTGAAATTGGTATAGTTGGAAGGATAATTCAAAGGGATTTAATTTCATATAAAGTAGTCCAGCCAGTTTGTCCTGTACAAGGATTTATGGTCGTTTGAAGTTGACCCTAAAAATCTATTTTGATAGGCTGAAGTAAAATGAGTATAACTCCTTACTCAGATATTGGATTTGGATGAAACCAATTGAATTGGAAATAATACTCAAAGATGTTTCTTTTCATAGGTCGCAGCTCTCCTAGTTCATTATATTAAGGGAGTTATGATCGTTCGAAGTTGACCCAAAAATTCGGCTGGCCTCAGTAGTTTGTGTGAAGGAAATTTTCCTGCACATTTACTATTCCCATATATCCCGGCCACCATTTTATAGTTTTGAACGTGATCGATTATATTTGAAACGTATCCATTTTTGGAAATCTTTATATCGTTGGAAATCTTATTCAATAACCTTCGCATGGAACCATCGACGGGGAAATTCCGATATAAATAAAATAAAAAAATTAATTCCATATAAATAAGACCAATACACGTACTTGAATAAGTCAATACACTTACTTGAATACGGGGTGTTACATCCTTCCCCCTTTAGGACATTCGTCCTCGAATGTTAGCATAGTTATTCAACTGAAATATGTTCAAGTCCATCATTAATATTCACATCATTACATAAATACTATGCATATATAAAAAGAAAAAACTTACTTGTTAATGTTCTAACTCTGTTTCTTGAATTTCCTCTTCCTCTTTGAACAAATGAGGGTACTTAGATTTCATTGTTTCCTCAGCTTCCCATGTAATCTCTTCCTTTTGACGATTTCTCCGATGTACTTTCACAGATGTTATCTCTTTATTTCTCATCTTCTTAACTTGGCGATCTAGAATAGCAATAGGAACTTCCTCATAGGTAAGATCTTCCACAACTTGCACATCCTCAGTAGAAGTGATATGTGATGGATATCCAATGCACTTTCGAAGCATTGGCACATGAAATACCGAATGTATTGATGAGAGCTCTTGGGGTAGCTCTAATTTATATACAACTTGTCCAAACCTCCGAGTGATCTTATACGGGCTTATATAATGTGGACTCAACTTCCCTTTCTTTCCAAATCTCATTACCCCTTTCATTGGTGGTACCTTCAAAAATACCCAATCACCTATAGAAAACTCTAGCCCTCTCCTCTTACTATCCGCATGTGACTTATGTCGACTTTGGGTTGTTCAGTCATTGCTGAATTACTTTAACCTTCTCTATGGCTTGATAGACAAGATTCAGTCTGAATAAAAGAGTTTCATCCACTTCGAACCATCTTATTGGTGATCTACACTTCCTTCCATATAAAGTTTCATATAGTGCCATTTTGATACTTGAATGATAGCTATTATTGTAGGCAAACTCAATAAGAGGTAAATGATCATCCCAGTTGCCCTTAAAATCTATTACACAAGCTCGTAGCATATCTTCAAGTGTTTGAATGGTATGTTCTGCTTGCCCATCTGTTTGAGGGTAAAAAGTTGTACTCAACTTCACTTGTGTTCCCAAACCCCTCTGAAAAGACTTCTAAAAGTTTACGGTAAATTGGGTTAACCGATCAGATATAATAGAGATTGGCACTCCATGTAATCGGACTATCTCTTTAATGTACAGTTTCGCATACTCTTCAACTGTGTAAGTGGTCCTAACTAGTAGGAAATGTGCGGATTTGGTAAGCCTATCAACAATCACCCATATAGAATCAAACTTCCGGATGTACGAGGCAAACCAATAACGAAATCCATGTTAATCATGTCCTACTTCCAACTTGGAAGGTCAATGCCTTGCATATAATCGCCGGGTTTTTGGTGCTCAACTTTAACTCTTTGACAATTTGGACATTCAGCTACAAATTCTGCAATGCTCTTCTTCATGTCATTCCACCAATATATATCTTTCAAATCTTGATACATTTTGGTTGATCCTGGATGAATGGAATACCTTGAACTATGTGCCTCTGTTATAATCTTCTTTCTTAGCCCGTCTACATCCGGCACACATAATCGGTTTTGGCACTGAAGTACTCCTCGTGTAAGCTCAAATGCCTTGGTCGCACCACTCTGAACGTTCTCCTTAAGCTGTAATAAAATAGGATCTGCATATTGCTTCTCTTTCACTTCAGCTACTAATAAAGATTCTACAGCGTTATGTACGATAAGATCTTTATCCGGAGTTTCAAGAAGGAGAACTCCCAAACTAGCTAACTGGTGAAGATCTTTAATCATCCATTGCCTTTCTATAGGCGCCATCATAGCCTTACGACTTAACGCATCAGCTACCACATTTGCTTCCCTAGATGGTACAAGATATCAACATCGTAGTCCTTTAATAGTTCAAGCCATCTCCGCTGCCTTAAATTTAGATCCTTCTGATTAAAAATATATTGCAAGCTCTTATGGTCAGTATATATATCAACATGAACCCCATATAAGTAGTGGCGCCATATCTTTAAAGCAAAAATAATTGCTGCCAGCTCAAGATCGTGTGTAGGATAATTTTTCTCATGTGGCCACAATTGTCTAGAAGCATATGATATTACCTTACCATGCTGCATCAATACACATCCTAAACCAATTTGGAAGCATCACAATACACCGTATACCCTTCGGTGCCTTTTGGAAGTACCAACACGGGTGTAGAAATCAACTTGTTCTTTAAATCTTGAAAACTCTTCTCACAGGCATCATTCCATTGGAATTTGGATGCTTTATGGGTTAGCTTGGTTAAGAGTGATGAAATGGAAGAAAAACCTTCAACAAACCTTCTATAATAACCGGCCAACCCGAGAAAACTACGAATCTCCGTAGGCATTATGGGCCTTGGCCAGTTCTTCACAGCTTCTATCTTTTGAGAATCAACCTTTATCCCTTCACTAGATACAATATGACCCAAAAATGCCACCGACTTTAACCAAAACTCACATTCAGAGAACTTTACATAAAGCTTACAATCACGAAGAATTTGCAATGCCTGTCGTAAGTGATTGGCATGGTCCTCTTCTAATCTAGAATAAACTAGAATATCATCTTTAAAAACTATCACAAATACATTCAGGAATGGCTTAAACACCCTATTCATCAAATCCATAAAAGTTGCGGGTGCATTTGTTAGCCCAAATGATATAACTAGAAACTCATAATGACCATACTGTGTTGGGAAATCTGTCTTGGGTATATCCTTCTCTTTGACCCTCACTTGGTAGTAACCTGACCTCAAATCAATCTTAGAAAAGCACTTGGCGCCCTGTAACTGATCAAATAAATCACTAATTTCTTGGGAGAGGATATTTATTCTTAATAGTAACCTTATTCAATTGCCGATAATCAATACACATCCTCAGCGAGCCATCCTTTTTGCGCACAAATAACACTGGTGCTCTCTAGGGGGACATACTAGGCCTTATGAATCCCTTCTCTATAAAATCTTTCAATTGCTCTTTCAATTCTCGTAATTCTTCTGGGGCTATTCTATACGGAGGAACGAAGATTGGTTGGGTGCCTGGTATTACATCAATACCAAACTCTACTTCTCGTTCAGTAGGCAAACCTAGAAGATCTTCAGGAAATACATCAAAAAATTCATTTACCACCAGAACAGTGTGAAGAGTTGGTGGCTCCACTTTTGTATCCCTTACTCTAACTAAATAATATATGTATCTCTTGGAAATAATTCTTCTTGCCTTAAAATAAGAAATAAATCTACCTCTTGGCGCGCTAATTTCACTTTTCCATTCAAGGACTGATTCATTTGGAAAATGGAAATATACCTTTTTTGTGCAGCAATCAATTGTGGCATAATAAGACGTCAACCAGTCCATACCCATTATAACATAAAAAAATCTACCATTTCTAACTCCATAAGATCAGCCATCGTATCACGACCACAAACAGTTACTGTTCAGTTTCGATAAACCCTTCTAGCTATAATAGATTCCCCAATCGGTGTGGACACTTCAAATACCTTAGCTAACAGTTCGGGTATTCTTTCGAACTTTCGAGCAACCAATTGAGTAACATAAGATAATGTAGAACTGTGATCAATTAAGGCATATACATCGAATGAAAAGATAGACAATGTACCCGTAACCACATCTGGGGAAGCCTCTAAATTCTATCGATCCGCTAGAGCATACGTACGATTTTGATCCCTGCTAGAACTCGTGGCTCCTCTATCACCTCTAACACGACCCATTGGTTATGCACCCCTTCTTGAATAAGGCATCGATGATGGTGATGCAACAAATAACCCCGTAGGTTGTGCCATACCCCCTATGCCCCTTCATGGTCATTCTCTCATCATATGCCCCGACATACCGCAGCAAAAGCAAACATTGGTCCATAGCTGACATGCACCCAAATGATACCTTTCACATTTATTGCATGGCTCTCAAGGAGGTCTCGATTGGCTCATATTCCCTTGCCCTTGGTAACCCACTGTCCGCGAACTCCGACTCTCACTTCTATGCCCAAATTGATTTTCTCCTAACCCTTGGAACTGTGGTGGGGCACTAGCTGCAGAATAATAATATAATGGCCTAGGTGGTCTAGCAAAAAACTATGGTCTGAACCCTCCTTGGGATGACATAAACTACCCTGTAGATCTGGCCCTCTTGGAATATCCTCTTTCTAATTCCTGTGTTCTTCTCCTCTGCCACTGATCTTCCATTTTCTGTGCAAAAGCTTGGATCTTCGCTATGTCCATATCTTTGTTCAAAGTGGCAATAGTATAATCTCTAACTAGATATGGATCCAGCCTATCCATATATTGATGAACTCTGTCATCCATAGTATCTACAATATTAGGAGCATATCTCGACAAGGAATTAAATCGGAGACTATACTCCCTCACGCTCATATTCCTCTGACAAAGATTTAAAAACTGATCTGCATGAGCCTGACGAATCTCGAATGGAAGATAATCATCAAGAAATGCCTCTTTGAACTCTTTCTAAGTATCCGGGGCTGCATCAATACCCCTAGATCATTTCTAGTCCTCATACCAATATATAGCCTCCCCTTAGAATCTATACACTTCTAACTCCACTGTCTCTTTACCCGTTACATGCATAACATCTAAGGCCATTTAAATTTGATCAATAAAGTCCTGTGGGTCCTCGTTAAGATCTGATCCAGCAAAAATGGGAGAATCTATCTTAAGAAAATCCTGTGTTCGAAGGCTAGCCACCCTATCTGTACTACTAGGACCCGTAGTAGGAATGGCTTGCCCAGCAACTATACGAGTTAAATGTTGTACTGCATTTCTAAGATCTTGATCAGTAGCATTAATAGGTGGCTCTGGGGATATAGTTCTACCCCCCCCCCTATTTCTTTTGGAGTGGAAGAAGTTTCTGATGCATACTCAGTTGGAGCCTCACTTTGATTAGCTGGTATAGTGAGTGACTTACTAGTCCCCTCTCGGAAGCCACATCTACTTGCTTACCGGTATTCTTTCTTCTGTTAATTGACATCATTACTATAATAAGAGAAACAAACAGATTTAGTGGTCAACTATGACTTCATATACAATATAGGCTCTATCGCACGATCTAAGACATGAAGAAAAGAAACAATTCCTAAATGTACATAGCCTCCTGTTTATAGATGCGGTGCATGACACACCGATAAAAAAGACTCTCCGTAGACACGGCTTTGTGGACTCACTAGGACGAACTTTTCTGATACCACTTTTGTCACGCCTCAAATCCTATTAGGGCGGACTGGCACCCGTAACCGTGGAGGCCCGGGAGAACCAGCTCATATCCTTATACTTCCCATGCATACCTCGATGACAACCCAAAATTTGGACAACATCATGTCGCATATAAAAGGAAATAATCACCTGTATAAGCTCGAGCACACATATATATATATATATACAATACTTGGCCGTTGGATCCATCACGTCTATTAACAAAACACCACCTTGACTGTACATTAGGTCTACAAAGCCTCTACACAATACACAAAGTTTAAATAAGATCAGGACACACCCAGCCATATAAATAACTTCTATACAATACCAAAAGTGACTAGATATAACACAAAAAGCCCCAAAGTAAACTGGAGCTCATCAAAAGTAGTTGGATATCTGGCTCCTACTTGTGCGGTGTATGAGCTGAGGTACCTGTGCCTGCAGCATAAAATACAGGTCCCCCGTGGGGGATGTCAGTACGAAATATGTACTGAGTATGTAAAACTGTAGATAATCACATATGATATAGGAGCTCAATAGAAATCAGAAACAAGTAAATAAATCGTAATAGGAGTAGACCACACTTACTAGAACTTGTGACAACCTGTATATTGTATTTATTCAATCACTTTACCTTTGTTCTTATCATCTTTGTAATCAACACTGTACTGTACTGTGACCATTAGGCTGCCACCAGTACATATCAACTGGGATCGACCCATGATAGGCTTATGCCCCTGGGATACCACCCATAAACATATAAATAGGGATCTACCCATGATAGGCTTATGTCCTTGGGATACCACCCGATAAGAGAGAACTTCCATCACTTAGTTCAATTAATCTTTAAGATTGTTATTTCGATCGCCACCGCATTTTTGATACTTTGAAACAATGATACATCAATAAGAGACATATAAATAGACCATCAATGCAATAACAATAAAGTAAGAACTCATTGGTACATCAATGACGTGGTTTAGAGTCATCAATGCCATAACAATGAAGTAGGAACTTATTGGTATATCAATGAAACGTTTTGGAGTCATTAATAGCACATGGATCTTGTTTGAGTAACCGGATACCTTCTGAAATTCATTAGTGAAATAAACATGTAAGATTTGGAAAAAAAGTAAGTATTGGAATGTCCTGACATCTTGTAGGGTGGAAACAAGTTCATTGGTAACATAGGAAATAATGGAAATAATGTTTTAGATGATTCAAGCGAAGAGAGTTATTATTATCAGCATGCATGATTTTCTGATACATTTATGATATTATTTAAAATGTTGCATCCACCCCCACATACTCAGTACATTCCCAAGTACTGACTCTCATACTCTTTTGTATTCTATATTTCCTTATGATATAGGTTCAGGTGCCCAGTCTCAGCAGCGACAGTGATCTTTGAGTACCTTCATCTACATTTCTGCAGTTGGTGAGTCCTCATGGTTTGAGGACCCGTGTCTCCGATTTTGTCTTGTGATAGATGGTTCTTTACTTTCAGTTCAGTACGAGTCAGTTGGGGATCTGTCCTAATGGCTCCTCAGTCCTATGTAGTAGAGACTTTGTTAGACTAGTGTGCCAGCATGTACAGATATTTCAGTATTTTGTTTATACAGAACCGTATTACTTCATATCTCAGCATGTTCATGTCTTGATTATTCTTTCCTACTTTATGATAATTCGTGTCGTAGAGAGTTCTGAAAGTGATGATAGGCTTAGAGGGTTATCTTGAGGCCACGTGTGGCCTTGAGCACCATGTGATTTCTCGGGATAGGTTCTCGGGGTATTACATTGACACTATCACATTATATTTTGATTTATGAGATGTTCTTTAACTCTTTCTTTAGAGACAAGACTTAGCCCAAGAACTTTTAAACAACAAGTTATGCTCCACGGATAAGATTTAACACTACCACATTATGCCTTGATTTATGAGATTTTTATAAATCAAGGACTTTTAAACAACAAGTAACGCCCCATGGGTAAAAGTTGACACTGCCACATTATGTCTTGATTTGTGAATCGCTCTATAACTTTTGCATTAGAGGCTCAAATTAGTCCAAGGACTTTCAAACAATAAGTTACGCCCTATGGGCCATGGGTTAGAGTTGATATTACCACATTGTGTCTTGATTTATGAGATATTCTATAACTCTTGCCTTAGAGGCAAGGCTTAGCTGATAAGTTATGCCCCGTGGACAAGAGTTGACACTATCATATTGTGTCTTGATTTATGTGATGCTCTATTGGTCTTGCCTCTAAGACAAAACTTAGTCCAAGAACCTCCCAAAAGAATAAGTTACGCCCCATGAACAAGTGTTGACACTACTACATTGATTTTTTATATATGAGATGTTATATAACTCTTGCCGTAGAAGCAAGACTTAACTCAAGGATTTTCAAACAACAAGTTATGCTCCACAAGCAAGACTTGACACTACCACATTATGCCTTAATTTATGAGTTGTTCTATAATTTTTGTCTTAGAGACAAAACTTATCCCAAAGAACTTCCTAACAACAATTCATACCCTTAAATTTGCTTAGATGTCAAAAAAAGATGATTCTTTATGGATTATCCAATTTTTTATTTATTAGCAAAATATAATAAAAATTGATAAAAAAAGAAAAAACTGACCAAATAAAATAGAGAAATAAAAAAAAGATAATGACAAAAAAAGGCAAGAAAAAAATAAAGATTAATTAAAAAATAAAGAATTAAAAAAATTGAGAAAAATAAAAATGAGAGGAAAAATAAAAATAAAGTTTGAAAAAAATGAGGGGGAAAAAGAGAATGATAAAAAAAAGGCTGATATAAATGAATTAAAAAAGGAAAAAAATGAAGAAATAGATAATGTTTGAGAAAAAAAGAAAAAAATAAAAGTTGAGACAAATTAATTTAAAACATGAAAATAAAATTAAAGCAAAAAATGAAAAAAGTGAAAATAATAAAAATAAAAATAGAATTTGAGAGACAAATGAGTATGAAAAGTTTAAAAATATTTGAGGTGTAAAGGGCAAAATTATACTTGTACTATACTAAAAAGGGAGGGAAGGTTAATCTAAATACCTTTCTTATTGGGGTCAAAAATCCAAAGTCACTCACTATTGGAGCTATAGCATGTAATTTTCTGGTAAATGTCATTATAATTTGAGCTCAGGCTTAGCATGGGCCAATGACACTAGTTTTTATAAATTATTCAGAAAACAATAATGCACTTTAAAGGAACCATAAGTATGAAACAAAAACTTCAACATACGAGATATAAGTAACCATTTTTAAAAGTATCACAAACATTCACTTCTAAAATGTATCAACTCAAATAACCATACCTTTATTTGTCAAATCTCTCAGCTTTGAAATTGAACCTGTACTTGATTGCGTAGTTATGCATCACAAATAGAAGAATTGCTTTATTTTTGTAAAGTTGTTTCACCTTAACAACCCCGTTACTATAATCTATTATTAGTTCATCAACATTCATATCAACCACAAACAAAGCTTCAACATTATCGATTACAGATATTGCAAGTCCAACCGACTTAACAGCATGATGACACTCAATTACACCAACATCCGTGTCAAAAATATCAACACTAATTACAATATCAGTTGTTGTAATACACAATGGATATATTTAAAATCACGATGTATCTTTCAAAATCTTAAAAAAAAAGTTTCACAGTCATATCATTATGAATCTCAATTACTGATGAATTTTCTTGAATAACGTATTTGACATGAATTTTTTCAGAGATTCATTAATTTTCAATTGAGTCGATATAGCATCCATTAATTTTGGATACGAAACTTTTTCATGAATCACAAGACCGTCAACTCTATAGTTGTCATACCTAATTTTCAAAACCCAAACTCCTGAATGTCGCAACAACACATATATGATTGTCATTAAATAGGATTGGAAAAATGGAGAAACGAGAAGGAAGAAGAATTTCTTTAGTTGAAATTAGTAGTGGATATGGCGTTCTTGAAATTTGAAAGTTGATCTTCTGTTTGTTGATTTTGGGTATCTCATGGACTCATTTGCAATAAATTGTGTGTGATTTGCTTCCCATAATAAATGAAAATCTGTTACTTCTTTATTTAAATAACTATTTTATTTCAAATGTATCACAACGTATATGTATCAAGGTATAACATATTTATCACAAAAATTAAAATTCAAGATATACAATTTAACAAAGTTATGATAAAAAGTATTATAACTGTAACACCCCACATTTTTGGGCTAGAATTTAGATCGTTGTTCCAATACATACAGACCAGAACCCAATGATTCTATGTCTATATATGTGTGACGATCAATTCTATAGTGTGAAAAATGTCCTATTATATCAGTTGAGGTCATAAAAATCTCCTAACTCAAAGATAAGTTGAAAACGTTTCTATTGATTAAGTTTTAGTAAACGTTTCAGCTTGAGTCAACTTTAAATGACCATTACTCCTTGTAGATAATGAGTTACGTGGGATACTATATATCAAAAGAAATATCTTTGAATCTTCTTTCCAACGCATTTTGTTTCACCTTAATTCGATATCGGAGCAAAAAGTTATACTCATTTTACTTCAGCATGTCAGTCTATCAATAAAGTGATGACCTAAGCTGATAAACTATCAACTAAGTGACGACTTATCAGCCAAGTCATCAGTCCAAACTACTGAGCCATCAGTTTCAGCCTCCAAATGATGACCTAAGTTGATAGGCTGTCAACTAAGTGACGACCTATCAGCCTAAGTCATCACCCATGACCAGACTTGATCAACCTCACCCTTAAATAGTTTCGGAGGGGTATTTTGGTCTTTTCCCTCATCTCCCATGACTTAAATCATGCATTAAACCCTATTAAGTGATAAAATATCAGTTTCTCATCACTCATAATCCTCTCCACTATCAAGAACAAGAAAATTAGGGTTTTCACTTAAAATCATCTCCCAAGAACAAGATTCAAGCCCTCTTTAAGAAAATTGAGAAATTATAATTCTCAATCCAAAAACGTTAAAAAAAAGTCAATTCTCTTTCAAGATTAAAGCTCTAAGGTGTGTTAGATGTTCATCCATGGGCCCTTTTCACTCATGGAGTCCAAGAATCCATCTTTTATGTTTTAAATCATGAAATTACACGTTTATAATGATTTATCTCCATGAAGTTTTTATGAATTTTGATTATACATGATGTTTACAATCTATTTTCATTAAAAGCAACCCTTATTACATATTTTATGAATTATGTCCATGAACTTACATGAATTTTGAATCTTTATTATGTTTTCATGAAATTGTTGGTGATATTAAACCTTACATGTTTAAATGGTGTTGTTTGTTGAACTTAAACCCTAATTGGTGATCTTAGAAGTGAAATCATGCTATTTCTACAAGTTTTGAAATTATTCTCATGCTTAGTTTAAACCATGAATTACAAGCGTTTGATAAAATGCCTAAATGATTGGGTTTTGAACAATGACTACTTATTACATGTTTACAAGTTAAGATTTTGGAATTTGTTTTCAAGTAGAATGCATTAGAGTATGTTTTAAATATTGTGGTTTCCATATCATGTTCATGAGAATTCAAAATAAATTCTCAGTTTATGATTTTGTCATGTGATCGTGCTATCTCATCATGTCTAGAAATATCTTCATGTTAAAGTCTTGTTCCCCATGTATTTGATGAAATGCTTAAGTAAATAATTGTGAACAATAATTTCCTTCCATGGTTTCAAAGCTTTCACGTGACCCTATTGTCATTGTTATCTAGTCCTGGGGGTTATGAATACTCGAAAATTTAGTTGTTACAAAATTTTAGTAGTTATAGAATAGTTCAGATAAACCATGAGCATACTCAGCCAGTTAGCCACCATGATCAGTTACTTGTCCAGTTAAGCTTAGCTCAGTCCCGTAATTAGTGTCAGTTCAGTTGGGAGTAGGATTCAACACTGAGCGAGCCTAGGGATGGGGGCTCACCCGTTAGTTAGGACTGGGTCCTTAGAAGCAATCCTTAAGTTTCAGAACTACGTAGCAAGCGTAGGTCATGATATATCACCCGCTAGTTTAGGACTGACACTCTCAGGGATCACCCGCTAGTTAGGACTGATCTCAGGGGTCACCCGCTAGATTAGGACTGACTCCACATGCATTGTTAGTACTTGTGGCATGGTACTAGCACCCTTTCAACTGAGGTCACATGTTAGACCCCGATCAACTCAGAGTAGGGCATGTCAGTTAGATGATACCTCCCACAGTTTCATTTTCAATGTTCAGCTTAAAACTCACTTCATTTTTGCTTGACCATCGCATACAGTTTATCAGTTATTAAGTTACCAAATTTCAGTATTTTAGTTACAGACTATATCAGAAACATATTATATGCTTCGTTATGCATTCTCAGATTTTTCAGCATTCACGCATTTATATTCAGTATTCTCATGCTAACCAGACAATTTCTGCTCCATGCATACTTACTAAGTTACTTCATATCATTCAACTAGTTATTATTTCATGTTCAGTTATCCTATGCGATTCATTCAATTGGTTATCATTTATGCACACCCATGCATCTCAGCCTTACCTCATTTAGCATACTAGTATATTCAAATTACTGGACGCATACTCATTTTTTGCTCTATGATGTCTCATATCATAGGATCGCATGCTCAGGTTCCCGACCGTACCTAGTTATCCCAGCACACCAATAGCAGCCGCAGTGGTGAGTTCTCATGTTCCGAGGACCAGTTATATTTATTTTAGTTTCTCAGTTTTAGCAGACAGTCGGAGTTAGTTGGGGGTTTATCCCATCAACTCCTCAGTTATTCAGTTAGAGTTTTTCAGACTAGTACAGACAGTTAGTCAGTTTTCAGTTGTTATTATTAGTGTTGTTTTGCAGAGATTATCGGAATTATGACTTAAAACCTTATGACAATTTCAGTTAAATTCCGCAAAATAAATCTTTTATTATGAATTTTATTCAGTGCCCACAGCAGGTACCAGTCATGGGTTAGCTTGTGGTCCTTCGGGGCTGTAAGCACCATGTGACGCCTAGGGTGTACTCCCGAGGTGTTACAATAACCTATTAAAAATTTAGAATTATGTAAATTACCCATATTTTAAAAAGAAAGGTTCAACTATTTTAAAATGAAGTGAGCAATCAATTTAAGCCCAATCAACGTTATAAGCCGAGGATTGTGATTCTTGTAGATTAGCGTGAACCAACTTTCCGGGTCAGCACGTATAAGTGTTTTTTTAGATGGTGGTTTTCCATGGTATGGTATGGTTATCATGGGAACCAAGTTTGTTTTGATTATTTGCTAAAAGGCATGGTATGGTATGGTATGATATGGTATCCCTTTCATGGTTTGGTAACCATGAAATCCCCCAATTTACTGAACCACCAAATTGGTGGTATCCCATGGGTTTTTTTCCAACTATGCCCTTATATAATTTTATTTAATCCTATTTTACCTTTTACCCTATATTACTTATTTTTACACTTTTTTGCTCTCAATCTCTCTCTACTTTTTGTTGCGTTGTTCTTCTCTGAGTTCTTTTTCTTCTTTCGCCTGCTATTCTTCTTCTGCTTATTTCATCTGCAGGAATATGCTGTAAAACAAGGAGTATTCGAGTCCCTCTACCGTGGCTATGATGGTGGGGTTCGGGAAATGAAATTTTGATCCTATGGGTCTTAATAAATTACTTAGCTAGGAATTACTAAGCAATCAGTTAGAAGTTATGCATCAATGTTTTGTTCATCTGTATTTGCATTCATTATATGTTTTTTCTCAGCAAATTTTTTGCTTCTGTATTTGAGTTCATATATATATGTATGCTTTCGGATGCTTTTATATATATGATTTTCTTAACAATCAGCTGAAAATTTGCATTTTTTGGCTTCTGTATTTGCATTTTATACGGGTTTCTCAACAATTAGGTAGAAATTCTGCATTGATTGTTATGATTTTCTCAATAGTTAGCTAGTTGTGCTTTTCTCAATAGACAGTAATTACACATCAATTTATTTTGCTTCTATATTTGCATTCATATATAGTTTTCTCAACGATTAGGTTAAAACTATCCATTGTTTTTTTTTGTTGCTTTTGTACTGTATTTGCATTCATTTATAGTTTTCTCAACAATCATTTGTTATGGTTTTCTTAGCATCCAGTTAGAAATTATGCATCAATTGTTTCGATTTTCTCAGCAATCAATTAAAAATCGCGCATCATTTTCTTTTGCTTTTGTATTTGCATTCATATGTGTGTTTCTCATCGATTAGGTAGAAATTATGCGTCATTATTTATGCATCCATATTTGCATTCATATACCGTCTTCTCAACATTCAGTTAGAAAGTACGCATATACTTTTCTTCATATTTTGGGTATACATATGCCTCTATTGTTAATGAAATGGTATGTATATGTTTCTCACACTAACATTACAGACATATTAGTACCCAATGTATGACGGAAGGTATAGTTGAAAAAACTTGAAAGTCATGATACGTTCAATCATTCTGGATCAAGTTGAAATCAGTTCATTTGTATTTTTACGCTGACAACAAAAACCAATAGTATATGCCAGTGACAACTGACAACACAGAAAATTCTACTCAAAGTTAATAAGAAAATACCTCTAATTATTATAAATTTAAAAATTATAATAATCAAGGGTATTTTAGTAAAATTCTCCATTATGATATTGTACTATACCATCAAATCAAATAAAAAATAACAATACAATCTATCTAAATATTATATTATACCATATTATACGTTCCGTATTTTATGAAACCACACAAACCACCATACCATCCAAACAGAGTGTAAAGGTTTTTCTGCTTTTTTCCATCTTTTTTCTGCTTGATAGTATAACGAAGACAAAAATCCAAAACCCTAGAGTTTCGTATCTGTCCATTTCCCATTTCTCAGTATGCCCCCAAAAGCAGCTAAAGGTAAAGAAGTTCCTGCGGAAAGGCCCATTCTCGGCCGTTTCTCATCTCACTTGAAAATTGGAATCGTAAGTTTCTCTTCTTTTTCTTGTTTGTTTTCATACATATACACATCTGATCTCCGTTTATATTGCTGGTATTTTTTCCAGCTGGAATTTCTAGAAAATAGAATTACAAATTGCTGTTATCAATTCGCTTAGTTAGTGAATTCGATCCACTGTGCTATTACAATTCTAAAAACCCATTTCAGTAGCTTATTTACTAGATTGTACAACCTTTGATGAGGAAATTGGAGTAAAGAGTGGTTTACTTTGCATGTCACAGCTGGTTCAGCTTAACCTAAATTTGACGTTTATCTTTAGAATTGATTCACACCTATTTTTCTATATCTATAGCTGTTTGATGTTGAGCCTTGTCTATGCTCTTTCAGGTAGGATTACCAAATGTGGGGAAGTCTACTCTCTTCAACACACTGACAAAGTTATCCATTCCGGCAGAAAACTTTCCTTTTTGTACTATCGAGCCTAATGAAGCTCGAGTACACGTGCCGGATGAGCGGTTTGAATGGCTCTGCCAACTTTACAAGCCCAAGAGCGAGGTTTGTCATCCAAATTCAACAACTAACACTGGCCAGGAAAAAAGTTGATTTTCCTCTTTTTCCCCCTTATGTAGCTGTGATGATCTATTTTTGACTCAGTCGTTTATTAAATTACTCCATATGATTAAGTTTGATTTGCCTCTGGGATAGCTTCTTTTTTTTTTGATTCCTAGTTTATCTCTTAGACTATTTTTTATAGTTCATTTTTTTAATGAATGTTTGATGATATCTAGGTGGCTGCCTTTTTGGAAATTCATGACATAGCTGGACTGGTTCGAGGTGCTCATGCAGGACAAGGATTGGGGAACAGTTTCTTATCTCACATCCGTGCAGTTGATGGCATTTTTCACGTTCTACGTATTATACTCACTCTTCATTTTGTCTTTTTTATCTATTGCTATTCTTTTCTGGTTCCTTAATAGACTTCTAGAAATGTGGTCCGTATGGTCTGAGATCATTTCTAACTGTGTCTTATATACTCTCACTGTTGAATGTCATCGTACACATTTATGCTGTTTGTCAGGCGCATTTGAAGATCCAGATATTATCCATGTCGATGACACTGTTGATCCTGTGAGAGATTTAGAGGTTATAAGTGAGGAACTAAGGCTTAAGGTAAGTTGGATCATGCACCTTGTGTTTTTGGAATTTGTTGGGGCATCGATTCAGTTCCTCGAGGGCAGTAAGTTATTATTCTATAACACCATGATTGGATGTAACTCTATGATAGCATTTGCAGGGAGATTTTGTTGATTGCACTTGACTACTGCATTGACGAGTATCTTCTACTGTGGGAATTGTTCTAATCACATCTTTGGGTCACTAATATATCACAATGTTCCCAATTGTATGAGTTTACATATTTATCGGAAACCAAAAGGAAGAAAACGAAAGGAGAGTGTACCTGTGAATAGTACAAGATTGGTTGCATACAGATGCAGCAAGAAAGCTGTCTCATACGGTTTTTTTTTTTTTGGGGGGGGGGGGGGGGGAGTATAAGCACGCCAATGAAAGAGGTTGTTTGGCACGTGAACAGTTTCTCTTTTATTTCTTGATATTCTTTTAATGAAGTAAGATGTTCCTGTTAAAATTGGTCTTGGGCCTAACTCACACCCCAAAAGCTAGCTCAAGAGGAGGAGGATTGCCCAAGTCTTATAAGGAGACCACCCATCTCATTAACCACCAATGTGAGACTTTCTTCTAACATCCCCCTCACGCCCAGACCTCAATTGGGCGTGGAAAATCTCTCCCGAATCTCAATCCGGAGGCCCAACATTGGGTGAGATGGGTCTGGCTCTGATATCATGTTAAAATTGGTCTTGGGCCTAACTCACACCCCAAAAGCTAGCTCAAGAGGAGGAGGATTGCCCAAGCCTTATAAGGAGACCACCCATCTCATTAACCACCAATGTGAGACTTTCTTCTCTTTCTTCTAACAGATCCATAGATGGCAGCAAGAAGATGCAAAGATACAAAATAACCAATGCTAATGTTAGCCCCCTTACAAAATTTTCCATTCTAAACAGGGAGCTAATCAAAAGAAGTAAAAATATGGCTTAAGGTAAAGGAAATAACTGATAAAATATAGATATGAGCCACCATTGTTTACAGGGATAGGTTGCTCCAACTAAATAGGTAGAGTAGACCTTTAGCTTTAAATGGGATGAGTTGAAATTCCAACAGAACATTTGCGATTTCTTTCTTGCCCCAGAACCCAAAAGATACAAGAGAGAATCATCTTCCAGACTTTCTTGATGACTCTGTCAGCTTTCCAACTGTTCCAACCTCAACTGCATCCTTAATGCCTCGAGGTATTGTCGAGTTTATACCCAGCATGGATAGAAACATAGATCACCTGTCTGTAGCTACTGGGCCTTGTAGGAAGAGGTGATTAACTGATTCTGTATTCTGATTGCACATGTAACATCTGTTTACCAGCTGAAACTACCTCTTGCATAGGTTGTCTTGTGTGAAACAGACTTCTCTGAGAGCTGTCCATGAGAACCAGACAACTTTTGTGGGCAGCTTTTTCTTCCAACTAGTTTCCAGGGCCAAGGGCCAAGAGTCTATGATTTCATTTTGTTCACAAAGGTGTCTGTACCCTGCCTTAACAGTATAAGAGCATGGTCCAGAGCTTTTCCACCTGATCCTATCCGTGGCCTTTTTCATTCATAGGTGAGTTTTCGAGTCTTCCCAGCATTTCAAAAATGCTGTCCAGCTCCCAGTCATTCATGTTTCTCCTAAACTGGAGGTCCCAAGTATTCCGTGATCTGTTTTGGGCTATGGTTGATTCGGGGTCATTGGTTAGCTTGTAGAGGATGGGTAACTATCCATCAGAGTGGTATCGTTCAACCATTTTCCCTTCCAGAACGTGACATGTAGCCAATTCCTTATCTTAAAGGTGATGTTCTGTGAGAATTCCTCTCATAAGTTGCTAATCTGTTTCCTGGGACCTACACCATGAGGTGATCTATTGCGTTTAGTGCATCAGCGACTCTGCTGGCCATGTTTAGCAGCAACCACCTTCTTCCATAGGCTAGAATCTTTATCAGCCAATCTCCCAAACCATTTCATCAGCGTGCTCTGTTATTTTTTGATACATGAAGATGGTTAGTAATCTTGTGTCAGGTAAAAAAAGGTTTCTACCGTAGCACTTGTAAATTATTAACAAAAGGCATTTTTAATGCACACAGTGGTGTAATGTATGAATGTACAAGGAGCATTCATCTATAAATTAGATGATTGAGAGTACTGCATGGAGCGATACTGTTATCAGTAAATTGTTTTGTCCATTACTGAGGCATCAGTTATTGCTTGAAGTTCTTTTTGGACTAATATGCTGGATTTACTGTCAACCTGATTCTTTAGAAGGAATTTGTAGCTTAGGTAATTTAAAATGCTGGCATCTTCAACTGAATGTGCCTTGTTGCCTAAAAGTGCCTTATTCACTGTAATGATCGTAGGATTCATGAAATATATCATCCTTTTGTGTAAACCAGGACATTGAGTTCATTGAGAGGAGGATAGAAGATCTTGAAAAGAGTATGAAGAGAAGCAATGACAAACAATTGAAAATAGAGCATGAATTGTGTCTAAGGGTTTGTGCCTATTTCTCTTCTTCCTTTGACCTTGTTACGACTTGCTTAGATGTTTTATCCCATTTTTGTATCTGTTTAGACTTTCTTGATCTCTGGGTGATCAAATCTTTGAAAGGTGGCAATATGAAATATTTCTGTTTCTGGACAGTCCATTGGCGCTCTCTATTTGTAACTAACTAGATGTTTCGGTACCATCATGTATTTGTCGTCCTCAATAGTAGAAATTTAAGTCTTTAACAATTGGGTCCCCTCCTTGTAAGATCCTTTTTTAGATGCGAATGGAGACTGGTATCGGGAAAGATGATTGATTATCCATCTCAGCTTAGATTGTTAATTGGACGACTTTTCTTGATTTGTGTATGTTCATTTCTGGTGGACATGTCTGTTTGAATTATAATTGTTTCAAAGGGATGATGGTGTTAGACATGTCTTCTACTACTTTTTGGTTGCTTTTGAATCTAAATTGATTTGAAAAGAAAAGGATGAACTGCTTTCTCTTGTTTTTTTTCCCTGTTAAATCTTCACACATCTTACTTCACCGTAGTTCTCCAGGTAATGACTGCAAAAATTCAAGCACTTTTTCTAGTTCATTTTACAGATAATTGAATGATTAAAAAGGTATAGATAATGGACTATGCTGCTTCTTGTTTTTCTTAGGTCAAAGCATCACTCGAGGAAGGCAAAGATGTTCGTTTGGGGGACTGGAAAGCTGCAGATATTGAATTGTTGAATACTTTCCAGCTGCTTACTGCGAAACCTGTTGTTTACTTGGTGAGTTTAATGATTTTAAATCCTCTTTATCTTGGCGATGTATGAAATCTGTCGGAATATATGTTCTGGAAACAGCAATGTGGTTTTTCAATACAACAACAACAACAACATACCCAGTGTATTTTCACAAAGTGGGGTCTGGGGAGGGTAAAGTGTACGCAGTCCATACCACCGGTATTACAAAAAGGCAGAATATTTTTCCTTTCTGAGTTCAGTTATAGTTAATAATCAAAATGATCCAATTTTCTTTAACCACTCAAAAGAAAGTTATCATATGCGGCTTGGAAATGTTGTCTCCTAATTCCTTTTGAAGTGAGTGTTTGTGTGTGCGAGGGAGGGAGGGATATGTGTCACAAGTTGGGTTGGGAGATTACTCATGGAACAAATCAGGTAACGTATATGCTGTACTAGGATTATTTACGGTATCTTGTGAAACATTATTATGATCAGCCGAATAATCCATTGTGCCTACTGATTATGTGATATCATTGGCAGGTTAACATGAATGAGAAAGACTATCAAAGGAAAAAGAACAAGTTTTTGCCCAAGATTCATGCATGGTAATGATCCATCTATTGCTCTTCTTACACTTAAAAGAAAAGCTAAATTTGGAGGGATCTGTGTCATTTGATTTTTGATCAGAAGAGAAACAGTTATTTGTTTATGATATTGAGATCATTTTGAATTCTAACAATCATTATGCTGCAATACATAGCACTCTCATGCCAATATGAAGTTGGTTGCAATGTTGACCATAAAAAGAACTTGGGTCACGTTACTTCGTTCTTTCTTTGCTCTTGTTCTCTAATCGTCCGCAAAACAATGATACGTGCTGGCAATAAAATGGATAAGATGCATGCAAAAAAGTGCTCCCTCATGAAGAAAATATATGATGTCGAACTTCAACTTTTCTACTTATCTTGAAATCGTTATTCTGAAGTTGGCAAGATACAACAACAACATACCCAGTGTATTCCACATAGTGGGGTCTGGGGAGAGTAGAGTGTGCGCAGACCATACCACTACCTACATAAATCCCTCTTCTCACTCATGGTTTTACCCCATCATGAATTTTTAAGCGCCTGTGGAGTTTCTTGTTTTTGGTCTCTTATTTTATCACTCAAAGAGTTAAAGATTAAATTGCTTTGCCTTTCAATTCAGAAATTGACTGTTCTGAATGTGAGAAGTATAAGAAAAAGAATATTATTGAATTGTATATCGACATTATTACAAAAGGAGTTCCTATTTATTGACTCTATATTACAATTCTTTACTAAGTAGGATTCTATATATTATTCTTGTTCCTACTCCTATTTTAACATCCCCCTCAAGCTGGTGCATACAAATCATATGTACCTTATTTGTTACAAATGTAATTAATATGAGGACCGATGAGGGACTTGGTGAAGATATTTGCAAGTTGGTCACTTGACTTGATAGATTTTGTGACAATATCTCCTGAGAATGTCTTTTCTCTGACAAAGTGACAATCAATTTCAATGTGCTTAGTCCTCTCATGTAACACTGGATTTAATGCGATATGAAGGGCCGCTTGATTACCATACACAAGTTTCATCTGATCGATTTCTCCAAATTTTAGTTCTCTCAACAACTGTTTGATCCAAACTAGCTCACAAGTTGCTACAACCATTGCTTGATATTTTTCTTCTACACTAGATCGAGCACGAGCAACCACACTTTTTTCTTACTCATCCAGATTACCTCCCTGCTAAAACGCAATATCTTGATGTAGAGTGTCTATCAAATGGTGGTCTTGCCTAATCAACGTTTGTATATCCAATGATATTCACATGATCCCATCCTCGAAGAGTCCTTTACTTGGAGCTGACTTTATAGATCGCAAAATGCGAACATCTGCGCCCCGATGGAGTCATATATTGACTTGCAACGCTCGTATGAAAAGATATGTTAGGTCTAGTCATTGTGAGATAAATTAACTTTCCAACCAACCACCTATACTTTTCAGGATCACTGAGTGGCTTCTCTTGTCTTGATAGGAGTTGGCATTCGGATCCATAAGTGTTAATGACAATATATGTTATCATTCTCGTTTCCTCAAGAATATCTAAGGCATATTTGCTTTGAGAAATAACAATACCTGATCTGGACTGAGCAACCCTAATACCTAGAAAATACTTCAGTTTGCTGAGGTCTTTAGTCTGGAAATGCTGGGAGAGATGTTGCTTTAAAATAGTGAGACCATCTTGATCATTGTCGATGATACAATATCATCAACGGAAACCACCAAATGAATACACAAATTTGGTGTAGAATGTCAATAAACCACATAATGATCAACTCCACTATGAGTCGTGCCACACTCCTGATTTGTTGTGTTGAACTTCCCAAATCAGGCTCGAGGTGACTGCTTTAGACAGTAGTGTCCTGTGCAATCGACACACAAGGCTACTAGACCCTGAGCAACAAAACTAGGTGGTTGCTTCATATAGACTTTTTCCTTAATATATCATCGTGTAAAAAAGCATTATTAATATCCAATTGATGAACAAGCCAATGATGAATGACAACCGTAGATAGAAAAAGACAGTCAACTATTTTAGCCATGGGAGAGAAATTGTCATTATAATTTAGCCCAAATCTCTAAGCATACCTTTTGGCATCAAGACAAGCCATAAGCCAATCAACCTAACCTTCCGGATCAACTTTGGCTGGATAAACCCAACAACCACCAACATTAGATTTACATGCAGGAAGGGAACAAGCTCCCAAGTACCACTCGTTTATAAAGTAGGCATCTCATCAATTATAACCTGTTTTGCATTTCCTGTTGAGATCCCAAGTCTCCAAGTGGGCCTTCTTTGCCACCCACGACCTTGGCTTTTTAAATAATCCCGCTCCTGTGTCGTAGGACTTGTAGCTCGGCAGTCCACCGGGTGGGTTTGTTTATCCTTCCAGTTTCAAGTTTCTTCTTGGATAGTTATAGCGGCCTATATCCTGGATGAGAAAGTGCTTCACCTAAATGGAGGTAGAGGACAAAAATGATACGTAGGAATAATGGGGTGATGATTAGGTGACGATAACTCAAGAAAGTATAATGTGAGTTAGCATTACTAGTGGATCGTTTAACTTTTTGAAGTGCAATCAGTGGTTAGGAGGAGGCAAGTCCGTAGTAGGAGTAGGGTTCAGCGCATGACATGAATCATCCAGGAGTTATGCTGGATGCAAATTGCAGATGATGATGATAAGTCAGGAGTGGTGGTGCTGCAACTGGAGATGTAGAAGTAACTGCAGATTCCAAAAGGTGGTACAAGTAAGACGTGAGGATACAAAGAATGTGACATCAATGGACAAAAGGTGTCAACGAAGATAAAGTGAATAGCAACGATACCCTTTTTAACTCCGAGAGTAATTAAGAAACACATTAGAGAGCATGAGGGCCTAATTGACCCTTTTGTCTTTGGCTGCACAACCTAACAAAGCATGTGCTCCCAAAGACACGAGGGGGGATAGAGTAGAGATGTGACTAAGGAAACAATATAGATTGGGGAACCTGATTCTGAATAGAAAATGAGGCTATTCTATTAATTAAATAACAAGATATGAGGACTGCATTGCCTCACAATGAGAATAGTGCGAACAATCTTAATGAGATGCTTGTTCTTTCAACTACATCGTTCTATTGAGGGGTGTATGGACAAGATGTCTGGTGAATAATTTATTGGTGAGCATAAACTCCTGGAATTGGGAGGATAAGTATTCGAAGGCATTATCATTATGAGAAGTAAACACTAAATTGATTTCGTATTTCAGCCGAAAAACTTT
Source organism: Capsicum baccatum var. pendulum (assembly GCA_030864225.1). Lineage (NCBI taxonomy): Eukaryota > Viridiplantae > Streptophyta > Magnoliopsida > Solanales > Solanaceae > Capsicum > Capsicum baccatum. Next base: position 35,519,644 of record CM061551.1, on the reverse strand, counting down.
TGAATATAGAAAATAACTTGGAACAATCTTTCATTAAGAAAATCCAAGTACATCTTGAATAATCATCAATGAAACTAACAAATTAATGAAATCCCAAGGTTGAACTGACTCTGCCAGGACCTCAAATATCAAAATTAACTAACGACAAAATAGACTTTGAACGATCCTCAGTACTATGTGAAAATGTAGCATGGGTGTGTTTCCAAGTTGACACTACTCACAACTCGAATGTCCCTAATGTTTATGAATTAGGTCTAGAAAATCTGTAACAGAGCATGTTGTGAAGAAATTTGAAGAGGATAATAAAGAGCTTGTAATTCATGTCTAGTGCTGAACACCTCTCTCGTACTGCAGTCCAGGATGAGAAAAAGATAAACAAAATATGTTATACCACAGTGTAAGGCACGCGTCAAACGACTAACAGATGCAAGATTAAAAGGACAGCTAGGGACATAAAGAACAGAGTTTGGAGTGATAAAAGATAGGGGTTTGGCTTGTCCAACTTCTTTGGTTTTGTTTGGAGCCCATCGACTAAAGTAATAGTTGGAAAAGAGTGAATAAACAAAATTGGACAGAAGTGATTTGCTACCGAAAATGTGATTAAAAGCACTCGAGTCTACGACTCATGACCCAAGAGTACTAGATTGTGAAACACAAGCAAAAGAATTGCCAGCAATAGAAGCATCAGGTTGAGCAATCGAGGGTACTTGAGGAGACATCTGCATACTTGCTCGATACTGAAGGAACTCATCATATTCTGTCTAAGCAAAATGAGCATTATTGGATGGTTGATTAGGCTAAGCAACAGAGGCCACTTGTGGAGATGTTTTGTGTAGATGTTTACTTGCTCGATACCGTTTGAGCATTAGGATCCATATTGGGTGGTGAACCATGCAAAGTGTAGCATATGTGACGAGTGTGTTCAAGCCTATGACAATAACTACATTTAGGTCAAGATTTTTCAGAATGACCTTCGTGCTGATTCTCCATAAATGATATGCCCATTTTTCTACTGTTTGAGATGCGAGAACAAATGAGTCAACAATGGGTGATGAACCCACTTTGTGACTAGGAGGTGTGGCAAGGCAAAGTAGACGAGAGAATAGTTCATCAATTGTAGGAACCGTAGGACTAGCTAAAATCTAATCACGTACTGAATCATGGTCAGTAGGACGTCCAACAAGCGTGAGAACTAGAAACAATGTTTGTTTATACTCGTTGTTTTTCACATTTGTAGTGAAGGGCATTAATGTTTCAAATTCCTCCATGGCTGTTGTACCTGTCCTAAATAAGTAGACATCGGATTCTTGTTTCTGTAAGTTGTAAGTTGGTCATTAGAGATATCACATTATAGAAACAAGATCTGTCATTAGTGTATAAAGCACGGGCCTTTTCCCAAACTGAGTAACATGTCTGGAATAGGCGAAGCAAGGGCATCAACTTGGAATCAATAAATTGCCATAAGAGACTACGTACTTGAGTGTCGACCTTCTTTCATTGTCCTTTGGCTTTCGCATCTTTCTCACTGGACTTTGCCTTTTCATCTACCAGACTAGCATTGTTAGTTAAGTGATCTTGGACACCTTGACCTTTGCACCACAAATCAACCGAGGAAGCCCAAGCTAAATAATTTGAACTTCCCATTAATGGTTTGAAAGTGATCATATGGCTTGAACTTCCAATTCTTGTATTTTTAGAGCCAAAAATATCAAGAAAAAGGGTCATATTTGTCCCCGTACTCTTAGAAAAGGATTATATTAACCTTTGCCACACCTTTTGGATATATTTGTCCTTACGATCCAACTTTTGGACACATATTTACCCTCAACTGTTAGTTTCCTTTGTCCCCACTTTTAATATCTTACATGGCGCCTACATGGATAATTTTTTCGCCCAATTTAAATCTGACCCAGTTTACGAAATAAATAATCCCCAAAATTCCTAAAAACTCAAACCCCATATCTTGTATCTCTCATTTAGGCCATTGTCTTGCAAGAATAGATAGTGGATAACTGATTTCTCATTCCAGAAGAAGTCCATTAGCTATAACAATTGAATTTGGGTTGTCAATGGCCATAGGGAAATCAACAATTGAATTCGCATTATCAATTAAGTTTATAGAGCCATTAAAATAGCAGGACTACTAATATTCTTCTGGGCCTGCATAATTAGCAGACATAATTAGTACTTGAACTTCTAAGTCATAGATCCAGTTTCCTTAATACGGTACCATTATAAAGTGGATAATATTAATGTGGATAAAGAAATCAACTTTCTGCATCTATTTTCACAATGACCAAGAATCATCATGCGATGAATAAAAGGTAAGAAATTTGTGAAACTAAAGTGGAAGAAGACCTCAATAGGAGAGGAAAGAAAGTGAGGCTTGTGATGGTCACATCACTAAATGTGATGCCATTATGCTGGTAAGCATAATTGATTGATATTGCCTAGATGCTGCGAACAATTTTAAATATTAGACTTGAAATTAAGTAGCAAAGTAGTATGCATAATTCGTTCATCCATTGAATTACACTCACTAGCATAGATCAATCGCATATAGGGATTTTCACATTCATCTTCTTTGTCTAAGAGATCGAAATACTGCATTAACTGCCACAACATCTTTTCTTCTAATTTCCATTATTTATAGATAAATAACAATTATCCCTGTTGGTGCCACCTAGGATAGTAAAGGAGGAAACAAGGAGAACTAGCAGTTGAGGGGTAAATATGTGTCCAAAGTTGGATGGTAGGGGCAAATATATCAAAAGTATGACGAAGGGTAAATATAACTTTTTTCTAAGAGCACAAGGGCAAATATGACCTTTTTCCCAAAATATCACACTCGAAAGAATCCTTTGAAACTTGGCTTAAAAGCAGTAAGAGACAGATAGAGATCTGGACGTATGAGAATTCAAATCTCGTTAGAAAACTTATCGGTAAAGAGTTCTAAAGTCGTCGGAACCCTAATTCTAGCGATCGAAATTTGGAAGACCTGGACGACTCAAACAAAAAAAGAAAAGCTCAAAAAATTGATCGAAAAAGTTTCACACTCGTGACGCTTGACACAGATCTCGCAGGAAAATCACTCCTTCACCGGCGCGTTAAATGGTGTTTTTTTTTGGTTGTTACAGTTGGGGTTTTGTTTCTTGAAATTTTTTAGCCTCGTGGTAGTGTCGGTTTTTGCACAACACTGACAAACCAAAAGATGATGCAACTCAGCCATAATAGTCGCCTAAAATTGACTTCAATCTCGTAGGAAAATTGCACCTTCGTCAATGCGTGAGAGCGTGTGAAATGGTGTTTTTTGGTTGTTGCGGTCGAGACTCAACTCAGCCACAACAGTCGCCTAAAATTGACTCATGGTGATCTGTTTGACTGAGTTTTCTTTCCCCGAAGTTCACCAATGCTCTGATATCATGTAAGAAATATAAGAGAAGAATATTATTGAATTGTGTATCTACCAGCACCCAATGGTGTGGTTTAGTGGTTCAATGAAGTTGGGTTGAGTACCACGAAGTCTCGGGCTCTATTTCTAATAGAAACAAACATTAGGTGATTTCTTCCCATCTGTTCTAGCCTTAGTAGACAGAGTTACATGGTATCTGTTGCTGGTGGGAGGTGGCAAGTATCCCATAGAATTAGTCGAGGTGTACGCAAGCTGGCTCAGACACCACGGTTATAAAAAAAAATAAAAAATTGTGCATCTACATTATTACACAAAGACCCTATTTATACACTATATTTTTTGAGATAATATTTATAGACACTATAGTACAATCCTTTACTTAGGATTCTATATAATATTCCGAGTTAATTCCTTAATTGGTCACCCAAGTTTTGGAAATTGCCTTAAAATATCACTTATATTTCATTTATGACCAAAATATTAATCAACTATCATTATTTTTCTCAAAATAATAAACACCTTAAAAGTTTTTTTCTCTCCTAGTTGGCATGCCATATCAATAAGCCCCTCTCCGTTTTTTTTTTTTTTAAAAAAATATAATTGACGTATTTAACTCATCAAACTCATTAACTAAAGTTATAATCTTACTCTTTTTAATATATACACACGCACACACATATTAAGAAGAAATTTTTATGCTTAAGAATTATTTACCATAAACTTTTTTTTCTCCTATGAAATATGAATAGCTTTTAACACTTTCTATAATGCCATCAATTTGAGTAGTTATGGACATAAATAACAATTTTTTTGAAAATTCTATTGATATTCAAACTGAACCATAATATGGAAATCACTTTATGAACATTAACTTAATTTCTTTATATATTGGATCAATGATATTAAAGTTCAATTAATAATTAAAGTAAAATTTAATTTTGTACTTTGAAATCCATCCATACTTGGAATATCTTTCTTTTAAAAAATGAATAATATTTGTATCTTTATTTAATGGATGGTAAGGTAGGGGAGAGATTATCATACCACAACAATTAAAGAAAATAAAAGTTTTTCCTCTATTAGTGAGCAGATTAATCTCGTATACTGCATGTGTTATTGAAGTAAAATAGGCAACTCAGTTGATTATTACCTGTTTTTCGTGAACTTGGAATGAGATGAGGATATTCACACACACCACCACTACCACCACCAATTTACTCAGTGTATTCCTACAAAGTGGGGTCTGGGGAGGATAAAGTGTACGTAGTCCATACAACTACCTCATATGAAGTAGAGAGGCTGTTTTCGATAGACCCTCGACTCAGGATAGATAACACTTTAACAAACATAAAACATAAAAATAAACAACAAAATGGTATAGCACACCACTAGATAGTAAAAGAAACAAGACACCGACAGAGTAATACTATAAACTATCTATTCGAGATCACCAACATCATCAAAACACTACGAACAAGAAACTACAAGCACAGATACAAACAAAACACCTCTCCCTACTATTAGGGACACTCCTACCCACTAACCCTCTACTCTAATTCGCGTCCTCCAAACCATCCTATCAAGGGTCATGCCCTCCGTACGCTATAATTGCTCCATGTCATGCTTAATCACCTTGCTTCAATGTTTCTTCGGCCTACCTCTACCCCACCTAAAACCATCCATAGCCAACCTCTCACACCTCCGTATGGAGCATCCATGCACCTCCTCATCACATGTCTGAATCATTGCAACCTCATTTTTCGCATCTTGTTTTCCACCGAAACTACTCCCCAACCTTTCCTCGAATAACCTCATTTCTAAATCTATCTCTCCTAGTAAGTCCGCATATCTCTCAACATTCTTATCTTCGCCACCTTCAACTTTAGGCTGTGGGATTCTTAATTGGTCAAGACTCTACTCCATACAACATAACCTGTGGGACTGCCACTCTTTAGAACTTACCTTTAAGCGTATGAGGCACTTTCTTATCACACAATATTCCTGAAGCGAGCCTCCACTTCAACCACCCTGCACCAATACGACGCGTGACATCCTCGTCAATTTCTTCATTCCCCTGAATCATAGACCTAAGATACTTGAAACTATCCTTCTTCCGAATGGCTTGAGAATCCAGTTTCATTACCACGTCAACCTCATGCGTCGAATTACTGAACTTACATTCCAAGTACTTCGTCTTAGTCCTGCTCAACCTAAACCCTTTAGACTCTAGATTTTGTTGCCAAACCACCAACTTATCATTAACTCCTCCCCGGGTCTCGTCAATTAGTACAACATCGCCAGCAAATAACATACACCAAGGCACCTCCACTTGAATATGTCGTGTCAAAACATCCATCACCAAGGCACATAAAAAGGGCTAAGAGACGATCCCCGGTGCAACTCTGTCAAAACAGAAAAGTGCTTCGAATCTTCCCCTACTGTTCTCACACGAGTCTTCACTCCGTCGCACATATCCTAAATTAACCTAATGTATGCCACGAGCACCCTGCTTTGGCCTCCAAGCACCTTCGTAGAATTTCTTTGGGGACTTTATCGTGCACCTTCTCGAGATCGATGAACATCATGTGCAAGTCCTTCCTCTTCTCTCCTCTCCCTAAACTGCTCCACTAACCTCCTCATGAGGTGAATGACCTCAGTAGTCGAGCGACTTGGCATAAAACTGAATTGATTCTCGAAAATTGTCACGTAGCTTACTTTTTTTTTTTTTTTTTTGTAGACACAAATTTAATAAGTTTGATGAGTTAAATAGGTCTATCATTTAAAAAATGATGGTTTAATGAGATGACGTGCCAACTAAAAGATAAAAAACTTTTGAGGCATTTAATATTTTTTGAGAAAAGTAGTGATAATTGAGCGATATTATTGTCTAAAGAAAAATAAAATTGATTTATGTAATCGATTCCCAAAACATGAGTAACTATTTAGAAAAATAACTCTTGGAGAAAAAATAAAACTTAAATACCGGAATAGATTCCTTAGCATGAATATTCATTCTTAATAAACTAATGCATTTTTTTGTTAAAAAAGAATTAACATTATAATTTTGATTTAGAAAAATAACTCTTGGACAACAACAACAACAAACCCAGTGTATTCCCACACAGTGGGGTCTGGGGAGGGTAAAATGTACGCAGTCCATACCATTACCTCCGGAGAGGTAGCAAGGCTGTTTCCGATAAACCTCAGGCTCGGGACTTTAAAAAAAAAAACTCTTGGAGAAAATATAAAAATACCGGAAAAGATCCCTTAGCATGAAAATTCCTTCTAAATAAACTAATGTATTTTTTTGTTAAAAAAGAATAACTTTATAATTTTGACTAAATGAGTTTGATGAATTAAATAGGTCTATTATTTTTTTTTTAAAAGGAGAGGCGTTAATGACATGGCATGCAACTAGGATAGAAGGATTATTTTTTTTTTAAAAGGAGAGGCGTTAATGACATGGCATGCAACTAGGATAGAAGGAGACTTTTATTCTTTGAGGAAAATAGTGATAGTTGAGTGATACTTTGGTCCTAAATGAAACAAAAGTGATATTTGAAAGCAATTCTTTAAACTTGGATGACCATTGTGGGATTTAACTCAATACTATTCCTATTACTTTTTCTATTCTAACAGATTTTATAACTTGCATTGTGGTCCACATGTGGCCATTATTATTCACCATCTTAATGAGGTTCTGGTGAATTATATTACTTTGGTTGTATGATTACCCACCCTATGGTTTTTGATTCCTTGTGTTTGCATGAATCTTTTCCTTATTGGACTAGATTCAGTCATCTAGGTTACAGTCACTGTATATGGCATATTCTGATCATGAACATATTTCAGTGTTTAATTCAGAACTTCACTGCATTTCAAATGAGTTTTTGTCCTGAAGGATGAACTTCATGCCACTACGTAAAAAGTTTTTCCTGGAGTTGTGGTGGTGCTATGTCGTGAGCTTTTTTATCTTTCACTTAGATTGTAGCCTTGATTTATTATTCTAAATATTGTCAACTCTTTGCTAGTAAAAATATGCTTCCACAAATTTCCAGGGTGCAGGAGCATGGTGGTGACATTATTATTCCTTTCAGTGCTGCTGTTGAGAGAAACCTTGCTGATATGCCACCAGATGAAGCATCAAAATACTGTGAAGAGAACAAGTTACAAAGGTTAGTTTGAAGTGAAAACTAGAAGAATAGAGGCTTCTTGTTTTAAGGTTACAATGACACCCTATTATTGAATAGAGGCTTCTAGTTTTCCCACGAGAGAGTGGGAAAACTAGAAGAATAGAGGCTTTTCCTTATTGTTTATATATTTAACTCATCTTTACTTTTTCCTTTCTCATTACATGAGATGTCAATCTTTTATATGACCTGCCTTTTGAGACCCTAGGTCTTAGATTTCAATCTTTTACATGACCGGTCTTTGAGGGCATACGTCAGAATGAGGTGCATTCCTCAAGGCTGAATCCATTACCGTTCGGGTTTCATCTTTTTTCTTTAGTTGTCTACTACCATAAAAAAATCAGTTGGAACGCTATCTCAACATGCTTTCTCATACTTCCAAGTAAATGTTTTGTCTGTGAGCCTTGTGAAGAAAATAAGAGAAGAATATTATTGAATTGTCGTATCTACATTATTACATTGACACACTATTATTGAATATTATAGACACTACACTAATCCTTTTCCAACTAGGAGACTACTACACTATAATTCTTTTGACAATGAAGAGAGAGTTTCAGATTGCCAGCTCCCATCATAATTCTTAACCAAGGAAATCCACTTTTAAGTAAAAATCCTCATACATTGACCATCATTCAAGTACTCTGCTTCATGAACAATATTTAAAAGGAGTTCACGTGGCATGATATATTGCATTGAGGTATTCCGACACAGAATATCCCCTTCAAGGTGTATGTCTGTAGGCTTGGTGAGTGCTCCCAGTGTTTGAAGAAGGCCAAAACCCCAGATGGACATGATATAATAATAGAGAACTGATTCACCACAGACTAGTATATCATTAATTAGCAGACTGAAAGAGTGACAGATGTCCCAAAATATTTCTACCCATATGCAACAACAGAAATGAGAAATGTAACAATAACCTAAATAGCATCCCCGGATGAGATGAGGCTTTTGGAAAGTTTTAGAGAATCAGTGAAACCTCACCTAGACAAGAACTTTGTAAAATTGATGCAGGACTTTGATCAGAACCTATGCTGGTTAAGGTCTTCACCCAGTTCCAAAACATGGACAAAAATACAGAGAAGTAGGAAGAACCATGAGAGAAGGCATTTAGTGTGCTTGTCCTAGGTGACAACCTTGACCTGTTTTTCTACTAGATCTGTAACAAATTTCCACACTTAACTATTTTATGAGAGACAACTTTGCTACATTTGACATAACAAAAGTTTATATCCATCTAAAACTCGTTCTCTTTTTCTGGTTAAATAAGTACAAAGGGATTTTACTAGTCTCTTATTTTTCTGAAGTATCATAGAGAACCACAAAGCAAAGTGCATTCATTTATAGAGATGTTTCTAGAAAAGTTACAAATGAAATCTCCTGAAGAGAGTTGAGGGACTCAAGAAAGTTATAAAAATGGAGCAGTCCGGTGCACTAAAGCTCCCGCTATGCGCGGGGTCCATGGTAGGGCCAGACCACTATGGTGTCTATTGTATAAATTTTTGACTTTAGTCCAAAAGGCTTGTTAGATTATGATTAGGTATAAGAATTCTTCCTAGTTGGAAATTGATTGCAATGTAGTGTCCGAGTTGGAAAAGGACTATATTGTAGTAGTCTCCTAGTTGGAAAAGGATTAGTATAGTGTCTATAAATAGGGTGTCAATGTAATAATGTAGATACAACAATTCAATAATATTTTTCTCCATTATTTCTAACATGGTATCAGAGCCTCTACGATCTTGGTAAAGAATCAAAGAGCTTCTGCTGCCGGCAGACGGCTGTTACCCATATATGCTGCTCGTCTGGCCAGTGATCATGTTAGCAAAAGTTGGGCCATGGTGCTTTTTTATGGTGACTACTTTCTCATATCTGATTTAGTGACTGTTTTCTCATATTAGATTTTCATGGCGCCATGCGTCTTTTTGGGTACTATTTTCTCTATCTGCCAAAATCTAAAAGCTTACCCTATTAGCGGGGTCATAGTATTCTACCCGGAGCCTCTGATTTTGACGAAGTTTCTTTTTGGTGTAATATTAATATACTGGAACCACATTCGATAGGAGGGATGTTTTCCTGCAAATACCAATTTAAAATATGTTGGAAGTATCCTAATTTCGTTGGAGCATTTTTACCATCTTCCTTGTCAAATTCTGGAACATACAACTATCTGGAAATTTGTTATATATGTGACCTGGAGGTTGCAAGTTCAAGCCGTTGAAACAACTTCTTGAGGAAATGCAAGGTAAGGCCGCATACAATAAGCCCTTGTCCGGCTCTTTCCGAAGCCCGCACATAGCTGGAGCTTTAGTGCACCAAACTGTCTTTTTATGATAAAGAGAAGAGCGGCTCTAGGATCACTCAAGCATTATGTGATTTGGGGGCTAGTATCATACCTTTCTGGGTATTGTTTACATGAAGGTAAAGCTATTTGGGAGCATGGTAGCCTAAATTGGAGTCTTGCTCTTTTCTTCCAGATTTGCGTCCTTGTGGAATTCTCAGTTCAAGGAGGTGTTTCGCACCTAGAAGTATATTCTTGAGTAAAAAAAACTAAGATAAATCCATTGTGTATCTTAAGATTTGCACATAAAACCTTTTGAGCTCTTTGCAGTTGTAACATTTTATAGCTTTTGTATTGCCAACAAGCCGATTCTTCTGCCTAATGAGTTGATGTGGATGGCACTTCTTTCCTTACTTTGGTTTACATCCATCTCTAACTTATGGAAGGCTTTTCTCAGATAGTGATGTTTCCTTGTGCTTCCTACACATGGCTTGTTCCTCTCTTCACGCTCCCATATCATTGCAACAAGTTCCTCTTAGTTCCTCGTGGTTTGCCCATGATGTCTTGTTACAAATGCTCTACACTCTCTTCAATAGTTGTGCATGCTTCACACCATAATGTCAATATTAGCCGTAAGGCCTCTTTGTAATCATTTTCTAAAACCACCTTTGGTATCACACGAACTTCGGCAGTCTTTGTCACAAGCCTAAACTCATTTTAGAACCATATGCAACATCAGGATTTCCTTGAGCTTTACTTCAGATGTGGACATTCGCTTGATTCTGTACATGAAGGTAATAAAAAGTAAGACCGGAGTGTGGGAAGCAACTACGTATTGGTAATACAAGTGTTTGCTGTAAGATAAAGACTCACTACACACTTTGACACTCAAACTGGGCAGAATGCTATCACTTGTCAGATAGACTTCTTGTTTGCAACTGCTGCGATTTTCTCTTGCCTGTAGCCTCCCGGGAGTATTCTTGAAGCCTTAAGAGTCTGTAAAGGAATGTGCCATGTCTAATGGGGAATGACATTGCTGCGCCAGTGTTTTGGACGGCGAAAGGCGACAAGGCCCCGCCACCCAGCGAGGCGATCGCCTTTTGAAAGTGCTGCGACAATTAATATAAAAAAATTCCAATAATATATAAATGATCAAAATTTCAATAGCACTAATATAGTAGGAAATATTTCAAGTCAAGAATTAAAAATTGATAGTAGATAGATACTAAAAATCTAGAAGTATTAAAATTTTTTACATAAATACATATACAGTTACTGTGACAGTGTAACACTGTATTACTATTACGGAGGAAGAAAAATAGAAGAATTGAGAAAAAGGATGAAAAAAATCAGTATGCCAATTGAGTAGCTGGAGTCGCCGGATTAAGAAGAAGAAGAAAGAAGAAAAAAATAATAGAAATCGATACTTTCGGAGTTGCTGGAGTTGCCGAAGTAGTTGTCGCCGCTCGCCGGAGTCGAAGTCGGACTTGTGAGATGGTAGATGGTAGCAGCTGCAATCGCCAATCGAGTAAGTTGGTAGAGCTAAAATGGGAAAAAAGCCCTAAAATTAGCTTTTAATCCTAAAACCCTAATTTCTTAAAAAAAAATTAAAAAGGCGACGCCTTTGTCGCCTCGCCATGTCGCCTTTCTCGCAAAGGCGTCGCCTTTTGGATGTCGCAAAGCCACGACAACAAGAGGCGACTATGCCTCGCCATTCGCTATCGGCGACATTGCGAGCGCCTTTTACAACACTGTGCTGCGTTGTTCTTTAGAACGTCTTCCCCCGGCGCACTTTAACTTTACAGATAATTATTTACCCCCCTTTATTTTATTTTAAGTGAATTTAATATCTCCTCAAAAGTCCAATCTCGTGTGAAAGGAGTAATAAAGATGGAAAATTGACTAGATATTTCTTCTTTCTTACATTTTATTCTCCCCACCCTTCTTCTTGCAACTAACTGTCACCATATGCCACCTACCAAATATTTACAAATAGCGACTTCCTCCATTCCTATTCCTCGATGCCCATTCCCAACCCCAACCCCACCACATCCACTCCACCAGAACAAAGAGCAAAAATAACAGTATCTTGACTAAGGACAAATTGAGAGCTCGCCAGAGGTGTCTAGCTAAAGAGAGCGTAACCACAGTACCTTGTTACTCTGAGGAGGGTGTCCATTCATTTAGGGAAATGAAATTGTTCTCTCTGGCAGTGTGTCTGGTAGGTTTTGTGGAGTTGGTTGTGGGTATTTGGTGACAATGTTAGTAGTAGTAGGTATCTTGGGAGTGAAAACTGTTGGTATTGGTATGGGTATTGTCAAATTGACAGGGGTGGCGAGGGTATTTTGGAATTGATATCAATGACGGTGGTGGGAACATATGTTGTGTGGACTGTTTAGTTTTGTCACCAAACTCGTCTGGACACGAGACTGACGCGGGTGCGGGTGGTTCACCATCTCAGATTCGATCAAACGATTTGGATATGTTGACCAAAATGAAGAACAAATTTGAGGGAAAACATTGGATAATAGACCGTCGACTTACTTGGAAAAAGTACGACCGACGACTTCACGAGCGATTGTAATGTTGACAAACAAATCCAATTTTCAGTTGTCAGTGTCTTTGTCTTGGGCTTATATCAGAGCAGTTAAAGATATGTATGATGGAGCGAAAACTCAGGTAAGGACGGCGGGAGGAGACTCAGAGCATTTCACTGTCTTGACAGGATTGCATCAGGGATCTACTCTTAGTCCTTTTTTGTTTGCTTTGGTGATGGATGTATTGACGCGGCGGCGTATTCAAGGGGAGGTGCCTTGGTGTATGCTTTTTGCAGACGATGTAGTTCTGATTGACGAGACCCGAAAGGGTGTGAATGACAAATTAGAGGTGTGGAGACAAACTCTTGAGTCTAAAGGGTTCAGGTTGAGCAGAAGCAAGACAGAGTATTTGGAATGCAAGTTTAATGACGTGAGGTTGGAGGACGAGGTGGTCGTGAAGCTGGAATCGCAGGAGGTATGTAAGAGGGATAGTTTCAAGTATCTCGGGTCCGTGATACAGGGTAACGGTGAGATTGACGAGGATGTCTCGCACCGTATTGGGGCGGGATGGTTGAAGTGGAAGCTCGCGTCGGGGGTGTTGTGTGATAAGAAGGTGCCGCCCAAGCTTAAAGGCAAATTCTACAGGATGGTAGTCCGTCCGGCCATGTTGTATGGAGCGGAGTGTTGGCCAGTTAAGAACTCCCACATCCAAAAAATGAAGGTGGCGGAAATGCGGATGTTGCGCTGGATGTGTGGGATGACTCGAGGGGATAGAGTTAGGAATGAGACTATCAGGGAGAAGGTTGGTGTGGCTCCAGTGGAGTGCAAGATGCGGGAAGTCCGATTGAGTTGGTTTGGACACGTGAAGAGGAGGGACACGGATGCCCCGGTTCGTAGGTGTGAGAGGCTAGCGTTGGATGGTTTTAGGCGGGGTAGGGGGAGGCCGAAGAAGTTCTGGGGTGAGGTGATTAGGCGGGATATGGAGCAGCTACAGCTCACCGAGGACATGACCCGAGATAGGAAGGTCTGGAGGGCGCGAATTAGGGTAGAAAACTAGGGCCAGTTTGGGGCGCTAGGGTAGGGACGTATTTGGTGGGGGTTTTATTCCTGTTATTCTTCCTATTCTTATTTTTATTCCTATTCCTATTCTTCTTCTTGTTATGCTTTCGGTGTGCCATGTTTTATTACGAATCTGGGTGCTTGCCGATGTTTCCTACTACTTATGGGGGCCGTATTTACGTTATGAAATCCTGTTCTGTGCGTTACTTTATATTTGTGTGGTGTCTCGTGTCTTGAGCCGGGGGTCTATCGGAAACAGCCTTTCTACTTCTTCAGAGGTAGAGGTATGGACTGCGTACATCTTACCCCCCCAGACCCCACTAGGTGGGAATACACTGGGTTTGTTGTTGTTGTTGTTGTTGTAGTGTCTTTGTCTTGGGGAAGAAAGAAATTGTCATACTTCTGGAATCCAGCCAAACCACAGGAGTAATTACAACTTGTCGATGTGCTTAGGGAAGAAACAAAGATCTCGCGTCTTAGGGAAGAAAGAGATTGTGTCGGCGTCTTTATGTTTATTCCTCAGAATATAAAAAGAATCGATGTCGGTTGTGTCTTTATACTTTTTACTTCTTTATAATATAAAAAGAATTAATATATAATTATATATAGTAAAATAATATTTTAGTTAGAGAATAATCCCATACTAAAAACCATCAAGTGACAACATGCTCACCAAAAAGTGGATTATGATTGGTACGTGATATTACCCTAGCATTGAAAAAGTACTCCTAATTATACATAGTTTTTTTTAGCCGAATCCTCGCACCCATATCTATACTTGGATTCGCACCCCTAAATCTTAAAATTTATAGTTTGAAGAATCCATCTCGGATACCCGCACGCGAGTCCAAGCAACTTAGCTGGGAACTATGGAATTGATTTTGGAGATGACATTGCCACTGGTGGTGGTATTGTGGTGTTGATGATAGTGATGTTGCTATTGATGGTGGGTATTATGGAGTTGATGGTTGCGGCAGCAATGTTGGTGGTGGACTTTGTGAATTTGACGGCTGCGGCAATGGAGAGGATGAAGAGAGTAAGGAATAGTTGGTGGTGGGCTTTGTGAAATCGGCGACAACTCTACACCTCCTACTATTAATGCGGTTCTATAAATATATGGAGGTATTAAATCCAGTTGGAGCAACTTTTTTTTTTGGTAAGGGGTGGGGGGGTGGGGGAGGGGTTGTTTAATTACCCGTAAAGTTAAAGTGCTAAAGTTCGTGACCTAAGGGGGATTTTATGTATTTTCTAGAGTCAATAATCCCCATTGCAGAACATGGACAAAAAATAGAGCGTAACAGGGAAAGAATTACAAAGCAGAGGAAAAATTGCAAAATAGAAAAAAAAACAAAAAGGATTATATTTCAAAGCAGTCGAGGAGAAGATTATATTCAAAAGAGAAAAAAAGGGAGAAAATTGCAGACTGCAGAGAAATAGAGAGAAGAAGAAGAATTGCAGGCTGCAAGTTGAAAAAAGAAAAACGTAGCAGCCAGCCCACAACAGAGAACTTACCAGCAGTAGTTGTGTGAAAGAGAGTCTCAAGGCTGTCGCAGGCTCGCAACAGCCACAACAAGAGACATGAAACAGACGGAGATGTTTGGAAAGAAATTGCTCGAGTGTTTTTAAAAAAACCATCCTAAAAAGTCTTTCCAAAAAGGTATGTCCAAACACAATTCCAACTCCAACTCCAACTCCAAAAATTTCAAATAAAGTGATTCTTTTTTTTTTTTGTTTTTTATGGCCAAACGCCTATTTAAACAGTTAAAGATAAAAATAGGCCTTGCGAACTAGGATTGGTTATGGCAGTGCACGACTCGTGTAACGAAGGTCTCATTTGATTATATCACATATGATAGGGTATAATAAGTTTATCCTCTCAGTCATCATTTATCGTTTGACTTTTCTGTAGCACCTTAAGCTTTGATTTTGAAACTTGTTTTCCTTTACACTTATCATATGACAATTTCAATCCTCAAAGTGGGAATATATTCCATCTTTAATCCCTATGCCTGTGCAATCCAACATGATCTATCTTAAGCTTGTGTTTCATCAAGGAACTTGACATTACATGTAAAACCTTACTGCTTTTGCGTTTGAACGAGACAAATTATTTATATAATACGTAAACATGCTTGGATTTAGCATTCCAAATGTTGGTCTTTAATCATCTAATCTGCATTGTAGTGATCAGTTGTTCCTTAAATTTATTGGATTGGAAGCATGTCTGATGAATGCTTCTATATATAGATTAATATAGATACTTGGTTCTGCAATTTAAGCTACTTTTACGGTGGAATTCTTTCTTGGCCAATTTGGCGTTGATAACATTTCGCTTGTTAAGCCTCATTAATCTTTGGACATTTTCACTATACTATCTAATTTAGGCCTATTTTAAATATGGAAAGCATCACTTTTGTCAATTTATCCAGCTGATCTTGATTTATCATGCTACAGTTGCCTCCCAAAAATAATAAAGACTGGATTTGCAGCCATTAATCTTATTTATTTCTTCACAGCAGGGCCAGATGAGGTATTTCAAATTCTTCCTCTTTCATTGTCTCAGTCCTTTCTTATGGTGTTGAGTTTGATGCTACATAGATGATTTATTCCCCCATCCTAGTTTGTATCTCGTGTGACTGGACATGAAATTTCAGATATTAATTTGACTTATATATTATATTAGTGATATTGGAACAAATACTAAAGTCATGGCTAAAATTTTAGTTTTATCGAGAAAGAAACAATGCATGGAACTTTAAAGTTTGAAATTTTCAATGATTTGAATTATGGAAATTGTGTAAATTTTATATAAATGGCATGATGCCCAACATTTTGAGATGTTCCAAAATGGAAAGACTATCGTATAAACTAGTTGGAGGGAGTAATCCTTTCTGCCCATGCTTTTCATGTTTATGCTAGTTTTAATGCATCGACCTCGTTCGTAAGAATTACATAATACTTTGTTCTGTTGTAGAATTCACTTCTATGTCTATGTCATGTTATATATGTCTTCACTCACCCTCCCCCCTAAAAATCATCGCACCCCTAAAAAGGAGATTGAAGACACTATTATTGATAGTTATAAAGCCTCAACTGTTTTTCCTCGTATACAGGTTAAATGCTGGCAAATTCGCAGGCTGATGAAGGCTCCTCAAGCTGCTGGAACAATTCATACAGATTTTGAGAGAGGGTTCATCTGTGCTGAGGTCATTTTGTGCCTTCATTTTCCTTTTGCCTACGCATGTTCAGATTTCTCAATATTAGTTCGAAAAGCTTTCAATTATTATTTTTAGTTTAATGCGCGCGCAGTACAGGTGGTGGTTTCATGCCCATAAGTTGAATAATTGATCAGAAACTCCTGAGCAGTTCCTTAACTACTTTTCTAGGAAGCCATTTCTTTTATTCCAAAGAAGTTTGAGTCGTGAAATTTTTAATTTCTTTGTTGATAAGGTAAATAATTTATTAACAATTGGGGAGAACCCCATATACCAAAAGGAAGAGAACCTACACCAAAATGTAGTTCTCACCAAAAGAGATCCAATCATCTATACAAAAAGGGGCCCCATGTCTAACGGAAACTGGAAACAAAAAACTACATTTCAGTTTTACATAATCTTGTTCCACCCGTTCAAAGCCCCTTCTATTTCTCTCTTTCCAAATAACCCACATGATTGCTAAGGGGCGACACTCCATGCCCTTCTCCATACCCTTGGACTTCTCTTCCCCCTTCTATTAGTCAGTTGCAAAGCCTCCTTCAATGTCCCAAGATCACCCACTGCATCCCAACAAATTGAGGTCCAACCTCCATAATCGATTAGCAACCTTGCAATGCAAAAGGAGATAATCTACGTTTTCGCCTGAACCTGTGAAATTTTAATAACAGTGAACTGTTTATGTTGATATTTGGAATTGGAGTTGCCCCAACAGGAGAATTTTATGAAATGGAAGATAAAGCTGTAAGCATCATGATTCTCATTTCAAAAGTGAAATCCTTCTCATTTATGACTGCTCTCATTTTAATGGCCATTTGTCTGTTCTCTTTACACCAATGTTAGCGTGTGCAAGTGCTGACTTGGGTATTGGTGTCTTCAGGTGATGAAATTTGATGATCTAAAGGAACTTGGTAGTGAGGCAGCTGTAAAGGTACTCTTATTTAAGTTATCATTGGCAATTTAGTGACACGTCCAGCTTCATGAGTTAAATTGCAATATCACTTTATTGGAAATAATAATATGTGCTTTCTTTCTGTACAACTTGTTTTTGGATTAAAAAAAATACGGGTTGAAGCTAACTTTAGAAAGTTCTTACACAAGAACAATGTGAAAGACCATCTCCCACACAAGTATTAGTATGCACGCTTTGCGCATGACCTAAGCGAGTAACTTATTTGACAATAACTATTATTTTAAAAATAGTGAAATTTAGGTAGAGATTTACTTGTATTGTTGTTCAACTTTAGAGGCATGTTGGGCTAACTCTTGTCAAACTTCACTATATAAAAGAAATATAATACTATCATATAAGCATGATAATATAACACATTATTTATAGTAAATTAACAAAAACAAGTATGATTATGATAAAATAGAAGATGACAAATCTAAACACTGCAGTGGAAGAAAATCTCATCTCTAAGCTTGAAAAGGGCATCAAAGGTCGTCATACAGGATAGTTGAGATAAAAGCTATGCTATTTTGCATGGAGCCTTTTGGACTAAAAATTATCTATTAAAAGACTTACAATATCATAATTTTGCCACAACACCTATTACAAATAGAGAAAATAAATAGTGAAATAAATGATTTCAATTTTTCAAAAACATAAAGAAAACTACACATAACACATTACACATTACAGGAGGATGCCAAGAAAATAAAAACAAAATTAAAATCTAACATGGAATAATTCAGAACAAATCTAAAACCTGCTCTATATAGGTCTTCAATGACGTACGAAATTAAATAGATTTACCCAAAATTTATATCTACCCATAACCAAATTGAATACTGCAACTACTTCAAAAGAGAATGGTAATTTAGCATTACAATACAAAATCAAAGCAACACCATTCTTAACAACACCCAGAAGACAAAGTTTATAGCTACAACTGCAACAAAATAAGTTTCTTAATTCGCAAAGCAGCCTCTAGCTGATCATCCATAACGCTGAATATAGGAAGACTGCTAAGGAATAATTCTACATCATTCTTAACTACAACATCCAAAAGACAAGTATTAGCTACAACAGTAGCAAACGAAGGGTCTTAATAATTCTATATCATTCTTAACTACAACATTCAGAAGATAAAAATTATAGCTACAACTACAATAAAAGAAGGGTCTTACTTCGCTAGGCAACCTTTATCTTATCAACATCCACAACATCGAATTTAGGAAGACCACTAAGGAATTCATCAAGACCATCAAAAAATTCAATTACAGATTAAAAATACGATAATGTGATACCAATAAAAGTTCATGTAGATTATTTATATTAGGAAAAAAACCCCTGAACTTCAAGCCTACTACTATTAGGACATTGAAATTAACAAAAATCTCAACTACTTATTTTTCCTTGTTGAACCACTTCTCACATTTTGGAACTTTATTAATATTTAATTACATATAGGATCCTTTATTTAATTAATAAGTAAAGTAAAAAAAAAATGTCAGAGTCCATGATGACATGAGAATATATATTAAAAGTTCTTATTTTATGTATTTTAAGTCTCTTCATATATTTTAGAAGATTTTCCATCTATTTTAATATTTAATATTATAAATACAATTTAATAATAACTTGTGACAAGACCATTTTGTCTATTACAAAAGTATTTTAATGAAAAATTTAAATCATTTTTTAATGATCTTCACACTTTTAGTATATTGTAGATGTAGATATATTTACCAACATTAATTCTTTTAATTATTAATTCTCTTAATATCTCATACCATATTGTAGAACTCTTTAATTTTAAATCTTATAAAAATATTTAATTAATAATTTAAGGAAAATATATTATCAAATAATAATAATAATAATAATAATAAAACTTAAATTAAAAAATTACCATAACAATATCAGAGTACTAGTAATAAGTTATCTACTTATTTTATTATTCCTTTTTCCTTTTTGAACTTATCCTAGGAAATTAGTATTAATGTGTACTTTTCCCCCAAAAACGTGCACTTCTTTTTCAAGTTTTTCCTCCCATTTTACCATATATTTTAGGACTTAATAATTATTAATTTTCCTAATAATTCTTACCATGTTTTTTGTTGTACCATTTATTTTAATATTTTTTAATTTCATTGCACACTGCTTTTCCTATGTATACATTAGTTCCTTTCTTATTGAAATTTCTTATAGAAATTAGAAAGTCTTTAAAAAGTTGAATATTCAGTTTATTTACCCCTTATTACTATGACAATCAACGTTTCAGAATAGTTTAAATTTTCGATCTCTTCATCTTTTAGAAAATCAAAGAATGAATAATTGATAATTCTCCAGATCATTGATAGAAAAAACATTCAAATACAAATCCGACTATTATATACTCCCCACAGACTAGACGAAGCTTGTGGGAAGGTCAAAGAAAGAACTTGTTCTTCTGAAGTTAAGAATTCTTCCAATAATTACGAGCCTAATATTTTCAAATATTATAAATATAATTAAACAATAATTCTACGAAAATAGTAAAATGACCATTTTATCTATTGTGGAGACTTTTAATGAAGGGCAAAAAGTTCAAATCACTTTTCAAAGGGTCTTCATACTTTTAATATTATATAGATATATTAAAAAAAAAATTGGAGCCCGTGCCAACATGGGCCCAATTTATGTTATTCCCTCTGTCCCATTTTACGTGGCATACTTTGATCGGACACGAAATTTAAGAAATAAGAAAAGACTTGGTGATGTTTACCAAATTGTCCTTTATTAAAAATTGTAACACTATCTTTAATTAAGTGGGACTAATAAGGGTAAAAGTGAAATTATGTCTTTAACTTGTTACCAAACAAGGAAATGTGACATTCTTTTTTAGATGGACCAAAAAGGGGTGACACATAAAATAGTATGGACGGAATACTTTTTTATCCCAGTTCATGTAGTATAGATGAAATTTGAAAAGGCAACAATTTTTTTTTAATATTTTTATATATTTTTCATTATTAGTTATTGATTTAGAGTGCTTTACATAATTTTCAGATATATATATGCTACATTTTTGTCCCAATTTATATGGCATTGATGAAATATTTGAAAAAATCAATCAAATTTATTATATAGTTTTAGATATTTTAAGCTGTTAATTATATTATGATTTATACGACTTTCTACGTAATTTTTAAGTAATACTTCCTCTATCCCAATTTATACGACATTGATAGAATTTGAAAAGTCAAGAAATTTTTTATACATCATTCAAATAGTTCAATTTGATAATTATTGTGATTTATATTAATTTTTTATAAAATTTTCAAATAATGTATCATATTTATGTTGCATTGTTGTGATTTGTATTACTTTTCACGCAATTTTCAAATAATATATCCCAATTTATGTTGCATTGATAGAATTTTGAGTCAACCAAAATTTTTTGTGTTTCCAAATAATTTAGGGAAAATGGTTTGAAATATACCTAGACTTTGACGAAATTTATATGAAACGGTTGAACTTTGCAGGGGTCGTATGATCCCCTAGAAATTTGCGGGGATCCTACGACCCCTTTAGACTATTTAGTAGTGTATTTTACCGATATCTATTTGCACTAAACTCTCTTTATTTATTAGCATATTTTATTTGTTTATTAGCTTATAAATATCACTAAAATACACTAATAAATAGTTCAGGGGATTGTAGGACCCCTGCAAAGTTCAGGCAAGTTACAACAAATTTCACCAAAATTTGGGTATATTTTGGACTCTTTCCCCAATAATTTAAATTATTAATTATTGTAATTTATAGTACTTTTTACACAATTTTCAAATATATAACAAGTTAAAACTAAAAATAAAATCAACAACAAACCCCAGTGTATTCCCACATAGTGAGGTCTGGGGAGGGTAAGATGTACGCAGTCCATACCTCTACCTTTAAAGAAGTAGAAAACTAAACTAAAAATAAAATAATTAAATTAAAATATGAAATTACAAAAATGCCCTCAACCAAAAGCAGGCAGCTGGAAATAGGCATGACAAATGCCAGCTACTTGCTTCAACTGTCTGCTACTCACGCTTATTTTTATCGGAAGCAACCTCTCTACTTCATCTGAGGTAGTGGTATGGATTGTGTACACTTTACCCTCCTCAGACCCCACTTTGTGGGAATGCAGCGGGTATGTTGTTGTTGTGGTGCCGGGGTGGGTGGGGGGTGGGGTGCGCGCGTGTGTATTTTGCTAACATATGTCCTCTTTGTAAATGTCACATAGGGATTCTGTCACTGACGGGGAAGAAGGGAGAGGAACTAGGGAAGAGAATTGGGTTCATTATGGGAGATGGGATAAGTTTTTGAGTGAAAAGATAAAATTGTCCGCTTAGTTTAAATGCTTTATTGTGATATTGAGGACATCTAAGGAAATTGAAAAATGGGGTGCATCCTAACATATATATGTGTGTGCGCGCGCGCGCGCGCTTGTTCAACACTTGTTATCAAAAAACAAAGACGAGTAAAATTCTAATAAAATTTCTCCAATCGAGCCTACTTTCATCTTTCTTCTGATCTAGTTATTGCAGATGCTAAAGGATTAGCTGACACTAGATAGGAAAAGTTTTCGATCGAAGCTCTCTTAAGAACAAAAATAAAGTGAAAGATATTAGTAAAATTCAATTCATAAACAAATGCAATCAGACCATTGTAAATTTACCCCTCTATTATAGCCGTAATCAAATATTTTGTAGAAATATATTATGTATAAAGTAAAATATTAATATGTTTATGGTAGTCATTATTATTGTCATGCGCTAGTAAGTTTCAAGTAAAAAGATCTAAAAGGAAAAAATTGTACTTATATGATGTCCATCAGTTATGGTCATAATCTCACGAGGAAAAAGACTATATATTTGCCTTTTGTACATGCATACTTATAATTTTGCATATTTTTGTGTTTAACGGGTAAATGAGATCTAAACGTCAACTGCCACTATAAATATATAATAGCACCTCGCAATAACAACCATGAAGATTTCAGACAAAACGCTGCCACTATTGAGAGGCCTGTTTGTAAACCGGTGAAGTTGCTGTCATGTGATCAGGTGGTCACGGGTTCAAGCCTTGAAAATAGCCTAACAGCCTCTGGCAAAAAGGTTGCTTAGAATATGGTGGGGTCCTTCTCTGGACCCTGCGCATAACAGGAGCTTTAGTGCACCGGGCTGCCCTTTCTATACCTATATTCTGTTTCTTCAAATATGGTTGTGCCTCCTAGTATATATTATATCAGACAAACACGTGTTCCCACTCTCTTGCCTTTTTGTGCCAAGGCAAACTTTTCCTATTGTTAGGCGAATAGGATGTAGCATGCCTACCATCTCTATCTCTATTCTAGTGCAAATTCTTATCTAAGCTTACGCTAATTATGTAATACTCAAGTTACTTATCTCAATTATAGAAAAGAACAAAAAAAAAAAAAGAAGAATCACCCAAGGTTGTAGCTTTTTGGCCAATGGAGGTTGACTCGGGTTTACATCCTTAGCTGGTGGAAAGTAGAAATTACATTTTGGAATTGAAATCGAGGTGCATACAAGTTGGCCTCGACACTACTATAATAAAATAGAAAAGAAAAAGAAAAATGAAATGCTAATGTTGCTTCTGATTGAAGATGCTTTGTGATGGACGTCATAAAATAAGAAGACATCTCAGTGATGGAAAATGCTATATGCTAGCAAACTGGGTGCGAGCATGCTCTGTGTAAGTTACGGATGAAATGACAAGATAATTCAATTATGTAATTACTATTTGCAGTTCATGTGTTAAATTCTCTAACGAGTCTTAAGCCAAAATTAGTCTTTAGTAGTTTGCGATGTTACATAGTTGTTCCTATATGTTACCTGACTCTTGCACAAAGCTGGAGTTTTCTTTATAGATGACCTCTGAAAATTGACTAAGGTGAATCTACTCTTCCACAGGCCGCTGGGAAGTATAAGCAGGAGGGTAAGACCTATGTGGTCCAAGATGGTGATATTATATTCTTCAAGTTCAATGTGTCTGGGGGTGGCAAGAAGTGAGGTGGTGGATCTGCACGAAACTTATGAAGCTGCATCGACTTGTTGGCAAGTTGGAAGATGATGTAATTTTGCCTCATAATTAGGTCTAATTTTTGCAGAGAAAGTTGTATCTTCTATGGAGGTTTCTGCAAAATTTATGATATTTTCCCTATGTACTTTTCTGCATTTGTAACTTGGTCGATGTTCTAGTCATTTTTGTTTTCTGTTTTGCGTCTTCTTTACTTCCTTTCAGTGAGGTTGATGCCAAATCCAATTTATAAGTGGTTCTGGCTGGCATTTGCATTTGATGCGGTGTGGTATTTGAGGGAACAAATTCTCAGTTTCTTTAATGAAAAATTCAATGTCACATTTTTGGTGTCAAATAATGTAGATTTAGCTCTTAGTTGCATGCCTAAGTGGCTAAAGGCTTGAAATTTTCACTAAGTGTTGCGGATTTAGTCATTTTAACGATCCTTAAACTTTGAGGATTTTCATTTTGGTCTTTCCGATCCCGAGACTTAAGTTTTTTAGTCAATTCATGTTCAGAGAAGTAAGAAGTATATTTTGGGAAAGTTTTGGATTTTTTGGATGAGGATTGGGTCACTTTTGGATTTCGATTTCAGAACCTCACCACAAGAGTGGTGGGTAAAGCGATGGACGCATCATCGCATCGCGGTGAAGGTGTTTTCGTCTAGTTCTTGATTTATAATTTGAGTGCATGTGTCATGATCTTTATCCTAGTGTGTGAAGTGCTTATTAGGTGAAAAGTGTTCAGTGAACTCATTTAGAGCAAAGTTGAGCTAAGAGTCCTTGATTCGTCCCAAGTTTGGTATTCGATTATATGAGGGTCAATTTTGAACGTGTATAACTTTTGATATACGTGGAATTTTTTAGCTCAAGACCCACCAAGTTCTGGATAATTGAATTAGCTTTCTAACGTTATCAATTTTGCCTTAATCTGATACTTGAGCGAAAAGTTAGGATCAATTTCGTTAGAATCAGTAAACCATCGCGTTGCAATGAGCCTTCAAAACGCAATCTGGGTACGAATTTAAATGTCTAAGGGGCGGTTAAATTTTTTCCCCTCAAGCCAAGTCGTAAAAACACAAGTTAAGATGTCAGTTTAAGCATTTTTGTCCATTGCATTATTTGCCCAACCTCCTTCACTTTTCTCTCCAAGAAATCCTAACCTAATTCCAAGAACATCATATTCAATTAATCCTCTTCAAGAAAAAAAAAACATGAATTAAGTTCCTTAATTCAAGAATATCAAGAAAAGCTTTCAAGATCATCTCCAAGGCTTTTAAGGTCAAGCTTTTTCATCAAATCAAGCCTATTAAGGTATGTGGGGTTATGAACAAACTTTTTTCACCCTTGTGTTCAAATTGCATGGTTTTAGGATTTTATTTATTGTTTTAAAGCAGGGTTCATACCCAAGTATGTATATTCTTGAAGCATGTGATTTTCATGAGATTTAAAGCTTTAAGTATATCAAGAAGTGCTTAATTTTATGTTGTTTTTTTTTAACTTACATGATTTATACTATGATGAGATTGCACTATTTTGACTTGTTATTGTTGAAATATTTCAAGATCGTTATTGAGCATGAAGTTTTATTATGAATTGACATGAGTTTAAAGCATGAGTTTTAAGCCCTAATTTTGAGTATTGAGATTTCAAGAAGATTATGCTTTTAAGTATTCTTTGATAAGCTTATTTCAAGATTTAAGCACGAATTGATCTTTTGATCCTCAGCTAAGAGATGGAATCCACATTTATTCATTTTAATTACAGTTTAAAGCAAAGAGAAGCATATATGGTTTTCATTATAAACCTTTATGCTATTTTAAGGTGGATTTCCTTCATATAAGTAATATGGGAACAGTATTTAGCACCGAGTTGGGTATGAGGCCAAGTTCACATGTCCCAGAACTACGTGTCACCATAGGTTTTAATGCCCATGGTGGGTTCAGTATAGTGATCACTCTAGTTTAGGTTCTATTTCGATGGCAAGGGTAGAACAACTCTCCTAACGTGGGTGAGAGACATTGGGCTCCATGATAATTCACATGGTTTATGTTGGTTAAAAGAATCTCCCAAAAGAAAGAGTAAAAGTAAAGCTTTTAGAAATTAAGTGTGTGGCTCACAAAGTTTATTCAATATGTTTTATTATTCATGTTTTATAATTTTTCAGTTTTCAGTTTTATTCAAGCTCAAGGTGAGTCACTTACACTTAACATGCATTATTTGAAAGTCTATGAATATATTAAGTTATTGTTTTACTTATGCATTCACCCCCACATATTCAGTACATTCTAAAAGTACTGATCCACATATATGTCTATGTGCTACATTGTCTCATAATATAGGTATCAGTTGTAGTCCACATATCATAATCAGACAGTATGCAATTTCTAGTCAGCAGGTGATGAGTCCTTTTAATTCGAGGGCTTGAGTCAATCATAGCTCGAGTAGCATCTTGTTTTACTTTATTCAGTCATATTGATTAGGGATAGCTGGGGTCATGTCCCAGCTACCTATAGTCAATATTAGTAAAGGCTTCATAGACAGTCAGTATAGTTGATGTATTAAATTTTTGTTTTTGTTTTTGTTTTGTATGGCCAGAGTTGTAATCCTTTTTGATAGTTTTGGTTTTGAACATATTTAGCAAAGACATCTCTTTTGCTTATTTCTTTCATATTAATGTATCTTATTTAGTTGCTCACGAGTTATGCCAGTATAAGGGTTAGCTTAGGATCACTTGTGGTCCTAAGCACCGTGTGACGTTTAGGGGTAGTCTCGGGGCGTTACAAGTTAGGTAGTGAGACGAGAATAATCACGGATATGGACTTAGGAGAGTACGTGTTGGATCCGAGTCTTGGCACGTGCAATTAAAGTGTAAAATAGGCCCAAAATGCACCCAAATAAGCCTATAAATTACATTAGATGGGTGTCTACTCTTTGAAGAGCCTTTTGGTCATTTTAACTTATATTTTGTTATAGCTATAAAAGGAACATTGTAGGGTTTTTAGTTTAGTTTTTGGATGAGATTTGGAGTCTTGTAAGACTTGTAACAAGCTCTCTCTAGTGAGAAGAGTGACCACCGAAATTAGGATACAACAATAGAGTGGATTCTCTTTTGTTGTTTCTTGCTTAGAAACGTTAATGCTAGAGAGGTGGAATCCGATCTTGTGTCACATAAGAGATAGGTTTATTGTTGTATGTAGTGTTAAGGGTCCAAGAGTGTCCATTCTTGGGTTCTTAAGATTATACCTTCAGGTGGTCTATCTATCTATCATTTTACCTTCTTGTAATCTTGTTTAGTGTTTGTGTCGTAATCTTGTGTTCTTGTTGTTATTGTTAAATCCGAATCTTGTGTCTTCTTGTTCATCATCTTATGTTGTTAATCTAGTTTACTGATTTGGTGTAATAAACACCTTGTTATCTTCTTGTTATTGTGTTCTTAGGAAGCCGAGACTTGGTCTCCAAAAGGGTTCACGAATTTCTTCCATTTTGTGGACTGTTTTTTGGACTAATTTTGGTGTTCCCTTGTTTGTCCTGTATCATTTGGTATCAAAGCCATCTTTGATTTTGTTCTTACAATACCAATCTTGGGCTTTCTTGCTAAGAAAATAAAAAATAAAAAAATGAAAAAAGACGTGTTCTTGAGCTTGAGATCTTGGCCGAGAAGTTGAACTACTTGTTGTTGTATCTTGGCCGAATGTTGTGTGTCTAGGTCTAGTATTTATTTTGCTTTTGTTGTTGTTTCAAGTGTTAGTATTCTTTTCCATTAACACTTTGAGTCGATCTAGATTTGAGCTTTAAAAAAATGGATGTTGTTGTTGTGAACAAGACCATGGCCGTGTGTTGAAGTTGTTGTTCTTGGACGTGTGGACTTGTTTTTATTGTCTTGGTTGGATGTTGTTGGTGTTTTTATTGCTCTTGATAAAGTTATTGTTGAGTTCTTGACATTCATCACAACCTTTACCCTTGCTAAAACCGAAATCAACACCAAAAAGAACCTTGGTCGTGTGTTGACACTAAAATTGGACGTGATGTGTGTTGATGTTTGCTGTTGGGTGGAAATTGTTGTTGCGTTGTTGATGTGTTCTTGAAGTTTGTTGTGGTGTTCATCTTGTTCTTCATCTCACCTTACAACTTAAGACAACCAAAGTGTAACATAGATTCAAAAAGACGAACCTACAAGTTGTAAAGTTGTTTGTGAGAAGACTTGAGCCATCACTTTCTTGACTTAACATCTACTTTTCAACCACTTTTCTTATTTCAAGGGACCTTGTTTTGTGGGAATTGTACAAAGTCAAGTCTTGCCTTTTGAAGATTAGACTTAAGGAGATAGACATATACTTTCCCTCCAAAACCAATTGTTTCCATTACATAGTAACTAAAGTTTGTAAACTTCAACTAGTGACTAATTGTGGGGCCATGACCAATGGTATGCTGCTATGTCACCCAAGTTACTGTTCACACAAAAATTTTAAGCTCAAAATTTGATCTTTTAGTTTCATTGTGTTGTTTCTTTAGTTTCGTTTGTTGATTCCATTACTAACTTACAAGCTAGTTTTAGATTGTAAGTTAGGTTTGAAACTGTCCTTCGTATATACGTTCCTTCGTGTGTCTTATCATTTTGAGTCGTTGTAATACTTGGTCCACCTCTTACTGCCTCACGGAGTACAAGAAAGGTTATGACACTTGTGAGATCAAAGTAAGAAAAAAAATTCGAGAGCTAAAACAATAGAGAGGGAGTGTGAGGACCATTCTTGTATAACTAACTTGTTTGTTGTTTTGTAGGTAACTTCTTAGCCATAATGGAAACCATTTTGGCCCTCCTTGATGCTTTGTCCCGAGACCTTGCTAGGGCAAATACGGGTCTTAAAAAAATTAACTCGGATGTGGTAACTATGCGTGAGAGATTGGATCGAATGGAGAGTCGAAAGAACTCTCGTGCTTTTACTCCCGAAACTTTACTTCCAATGACCAATCCCCCGAGACAACTACATAATACCACAAGCCAAGCTCCAAATAGCCCTCAAAATCGAGAACAAGATAGACCACTTCCCCCACAAGTTGATCAAGTCCAATAAGGAGGACTTGGAAGCCAATTTCCTCCCATCTAAGCTCCACAACCAAAGCTCCACGTTACCAAATCGAGCCTCTCAACCAAAATTTCCTTTTCCAAAAACTGACACATCCAAGAAAGGGAACATGGTAGAGAGAGACATGAAAGATATGGAGTCTACGACGATGCTTATATGATAGAAGGAGACTTGAGTCGGATGAGATTGAAGGCCAATCTCAAGAGGGAGAGGAAGCTGAGGGTCAAAATGAAGATATTGGATCCGAGACTTATTGTCATTATGCTCTCGGGTTTGGCTAGCTTGTGGGCTGTTTTTGTGCATTTCTTGTGGGCTATTTTAACTCGTTTTTTGATACGTCCCTTGTTATTATTGAGCTCTCGGGCTCTTCATGTTTTGCGGACTGTTTTTAGGTAGGTTTCCTTTGAAGTGACCAATTGAATGAGGTGAAGCCGTGAATTTGTGGATAAATTTCTCTCAAGATGGAGAAAATTCTACGAGAATAATCACGGATATGGACTTAGGAGAGTGTGTGTTGGACCCGAGCCTTGGTACGTGCAATTGAAGTATAAAAGAGGCTCAAAATGCACCCAAATCAGCTCATAAGTTACACTAGATGGGTGTCCACTCTTTGAAGGGCTTTTTGGTCATTTTAACTTATATTTTGTTATAGCTATAAAAGGAACATTGTAGGGATTTTAGTTTAGTTTTTGGATGATATTTGGGAGTCCCGTAAAACTTGTAACAAGCTCTCTCTCTAGTGAGAAGAGTGACCACCGAAACTAGGATACAACAATAGGGTGGATTCTCTTTTGTTGTTGCTTGCTTGAAAATGTTGATGCTAGAGAGGTGGAATCCGATCTTGTTTCACATAAGAGATAGGTTTATTGTTGTGTGTAGTATTAAGGGTCCAAGAGTGTCCATTCTTGGGTTCTTAAGATTGTACCTTCACGTGGTCTATCTATCTATCATTTTACCTTCTTGTAATCTTGTTTAGTGTTTGTGTTGTAATCTTGTGTTCTTGTTGTTATTGTTAAATCCGAATCTTGTGTCTTCTTGTTCATCATCTTATATTGTTAATCTAGTTTGTTTTCCGCTGATTTGGTGTAATAAACACCTTGTTATCTTCTTGTTATTGTGTTCTTAGGAAGCCGAGACTTGGTCTCCAAAAGGGTTCACAGATTTCTTTCATTTTGTGGACTGTTTTTCGGACTAATTTTGGTGTTCCCTTGTTTGACCCGTATCAGGTAGGGACCTCGACCTGCATATAAATAACCAGTGTAGTGTCATGTTAGGTAGGGACCTCGACCTGTATATGAATAACCAGTAGGCAAAACAATGTAGGATTGGGACAATAAATATATCCACCTGCAGGATTATAGAAAAAATGGCAAATGGAGGGCAATAGAGTTGTGCCTGACAGTACGACTTTCTGCATATTAGTGTCACTGAAGTACATACCACATAAAATAAGCTATACATCAAAAGGTTCTTAGTTTTGATTTGAATATGATCCAGTTGGAAGACATAATCTTCTGGGCAGCTCTATCACTTCTCCAGATGAGGTTACGCCTCCATGAAGATAGTTGAGGACCTTTGAAGACTCCAATTAGCATCGGTTGTACACCAGAAATTGCCTTTCTATTTCAGTTCAAGAATTTTCTCCATATATGTGCATTTTGCCAACTTGTACCTCTTTGTGTCCCTTGTCTAGACACCAATTAGCTCCAATCAAGATTACCTTAGCATCAACCATATTGTTTGAGCAAACACCCAGAGTAAGTTAGAAAAGGCTATAACTAGTTTCCTTTTGTGATCCGTCAAAATTCTACTTCTGGCAAGGCCTAGGTATCTTTTACTACGTCCATCAGTTTTGAGTTTCAGGTAACCATTAGGTGGATTGAGCCATTTGACTGGGATGATGTTTAGAGCAGGTTTGTTGTTTTCCATCAAAAAGTAAACTTGTTTACAAGTGGAAGGGCTAGGAAGAAGGGGATTGGATATAGACAAGCGTGATCATAAAAAGTTTTGAATCTTATAAATTAGTCTCTGGATAGAGATCTTCTCACCACCATATATGTAAGCATGCCTTCTTTACCAAATTTCCTAACAAATTAAGGAGAACTAACCACTACTTCGGGAGAGTATGTCCTAAGTCTGGAGGGGTCGTTCGGCATACTGAATAAGGAATATAATTTGGGATAAAGTTTGATTTACTTTATCCCATGTTTGGTATGGGGTATTAAGTAATTTTGGGATTATCTTATTCTATTATTTGTACTTAAATGGAATTACTATCCCATATGGAGGTGGTATAAAATAATCCCATGAGTATCCCATTTGGAAAGATGCCATTCATGCAATCTCAAGCTCTCATCGTGGTACTAATTTCCCCTAAAAATTCAACCTGCTGGAAGAAAGTGCATACATTTTTAGTCAACGAACACAGAAGGAGCCTATTCCTTGAGTTTGGAGCTAGAAGGAACATGTTTACAGTGGAGTTTAGAGTATGCAGAACTCTGAGGTGGAATAATCCTTGGTAATTGATCTCATGGAGTCCGACACGCTGGATAGAAATCGATAGATGAACTGTCAAACTTATCAAAGTTGCAGTTGGAAATTCTTAATGAGTTTGATACTCATATAGCTTTAGGGAAAAGCAAAACATCACTGTTAATTCTTAACCCACTAAGTGTAACTAGATATCAATTTTTCCTCCAAAATCTTAATTTTTCCTTCAAATCTAATTTTACACATTTGTTAATTAATTTAATCTTTTATTATAAGAAGAATCTTTAGGTATTCGTGATCATGCTTGCCAATAATTATTATATTCAATATTTTAATAAGTATAAATAACATAATTAACAACCTTTTCAAAGTAATTACACTCTCTCCCACTTTTTTAATTACTTTATTCTCTCTCCCTATTAATATACATAACATAGCTGACATATACATAGCATTCTGTGTATATGTGGGATTTTTGTAATATGTTTAGGGAGTTAGGATTTTTTGTAATATTGAAAACATAAGTTGTGTATTTGTGTAATTTTTAGTTTTAATAATCTATTTTTTAACTTATTTACAAGTTAACTTGCATTTAAAGTCCATTTTTGCTCCTCAATTTTTATCCTTCACTGAACATCAAGAACATCAATTAATCAGTACCTCTATCGATTACCATCTTTTTTGACAAAATAATTATGGTACACAGCTACGTAAGTTCTAATTCCTCAAGGAATACACGTGAGACAAGAGAGACACAAGATTTAAGAAACAAAATAGTGAATTTATTTGGATTTCCTGGCGTTGATAGTATTCTCAACGAAGACGAAAATGCATCTGCAGAAAATATTTTGCGGATCATCCTGAATTTATGTATGATCCTAAACAAGGCTTCGTTGAAGGTGTGCAATTTTCTAGTTTGAAAGTAGTTTATGTTTTTCAACAAGAACATGCTAAATATGTTGGTTCTAGCATAATAAAAAAGATCAATTACAAAATTCAAAGATTCAAATTCTCCCAAGTATGGTCTATATAGATGTGATAAAGGTGGTGAGAGAACCAAAAAGTAGACGTCTAAGAGGTCATTATGCCATACTAGAATTAACTGCTCAATACAAGGTGATGGAACTTGGTATAAGCAGAGTGATAGTAGATCACTCACACGAGTTGGATCCCACTATGTCCAAAATTAAGGTTGGTCATAGAAGTGTGTCCAGCAATTTGAAAAGGTCACTCGAAGTCCATGTTAGAGTTGGTGTTAGAATACCAAACAAATATTAGAACACACCAAACTCTAGCAAGTGCACCCGATAATTTGGGTTGTTTGCCAGATGATTATAGAAATTACATTCATAACACAAGGAGATTGAGACTAGATCAAGGCGATACTGAGTGTGTCAGAAAATTCTTCATTGAAATGCAACCCAAGGACAGAGATTTCTTCTATTCTTTCGACCTAGATGGTCTTGATCGATTGAATAATGTTTTGTGGATTCACCCTCAATAAAAGTGGCTTACCAAGAATTTCATGATGTCATTAGCTTTGATACTACGTATCTCATTAATAGATGTGGAATGCCATTAGCCTTATTCGTTGGTGTCAATCACCACAGTCAATCTATTCTTCTTAGTTGTGCTTTGATCCCACATAAAACAATGGATACATTCCGTTGGATTTTCACCACATTCATAGATGCTATGGGAGGTATTCCCCATGTTGACTGATCAGTGTGAAAGTATAAGGGCAACAATAAGCGAAGTGATGGATAATATTGTCCATCGCTTGTGCATATGACATATCTTTGTGAAAATTTTGAAGAAATTAAAGGGCCTTGGCATCCATTACGATGAAGCTAAGAATGAGTTTGTGTCTATTGTGCTGAACAATTTAACTAAGGACGAACTTAAAGCTAGATGGGCAAATTTTGTAACAAGTTATAAAATGGAGAACATTGGTTGGTTGGTTGGTTATGATGTATCATAAGAGGCGGAATTGGGTTCTTGTCTACTTGAGTCATTTTTAGGGTTGGCATGAAATCTACTTAAAGAAGCGAAACAATACATTCTTATTTTGACATTTTTTTCAATCCTAAGAGCACTTTGAAAATCTTCCAGAGCAGTACGAGGCTGCTCTTCAAGATAAATATGAAAAGGAGTTGAGGGAAGAGCATAAGTCCAAGTACACCAAAACTAGGTGCGAAAGTCGTTTTCACTGGGAACAACAAATGAATGATGTGCTGATCCAAAATATATTTAAGATGTTTCATGGAAAAATTTATCGAATGTTGCATTATTATTTAGGTATTGCAGTTGATGGTGATTCGAGATTACAGTGGTATTGTCGATGAATCAATTCAGAGCAACTTTTACGGTAATGAATTTGTATTCACTGTTGAATATCATCCCCAGGGTGATGTCTAAGCTACAATTGCATGTCTTTTGAGTCACGTGGCATCATTTGTCGTCATATAATGAAGGTAATGGCCCACATAACCATGCAGTTTATTCCCGGTTGATATATTTTATGGAGATAGTGGAGAAATATTTTTCGTCCTCATTTGAAGAAGTTCTTTGTTTGGGGTAACCCACAAATGTCTGAGGAGTACAAACTATATATGGAGGTGGTGGATAATGTTGAGCACTTAACTGATATTACTATGGACTCAAAGACAAGATGGATTACAAGGACTTATTGAATTGGGATGATGTTATGACCGAAAAAACGCTTACCAATTTTCCTAATGTCTCGAAAGATGGTACTGCTCCTATACTTTATGCTCTGCTAGCTTCGTGACGAGGCATGCCCAGAATTAACCATTATACGGCCAAATCATATAACGGAAGAGGATTTGGTAATAGGGCCAGCAACATGGTCCGTAGTGATCATGATAATAATGAGGATGCACCAGTAATAGATGCTTCACCCATGGAAGGGCCTAATAATCGAAGGAGTCGTGGCACGCGACGAGGTAGAGGTCAAGGATGAGGTAGAACGATAAATGAACAAGTTGCCGAAAACTCCATCGTTAGAAGGGGTGCTGGTTATACAGAAGAAGACATAGAGGGATATTCAAGATATGTAATTTATGGTAAAGTGTTTTTTTTTCTTTTGACAAGATGCTTATAATTTTCCTAGTTCTAATTTTTTTTTACAATTTTTCGTTGTCGAAATAATCATTTCGTTGTCAATAAATCACGATGTTTCATTTCATACACTAAAAGATTAACAGTAGGAGTGAGATTTTTGAAGGGTTTCAAATATCCATAAAAACAACAGGTCGCATAAATATCAAAAATAATAGAAGTAAAATTTGAATTCGGGACCAAGCCAAAAAATTTCTTTTAAATACGGGGCTGCATAGAATCTAAATTGGGACTTAAGGACTATGAAGTTGATGCACGATCAAATTTTCTACTAGAGCTTTCAATCATACTTTTATTTTTTAATTATTCTATGTCTTTAAGATATTATTATTATTAGTTGTTGTTGTTGTTAGTTTAAAAAATCACAAATTATTTTATCCATACTCAATCTCATTATGGTCTTTTTTAAAAATGCAACTTTTAACTTATTTTAAAAAAAAGCAGATTGAACCATCCAAAGACATATTATATTGAGGGGAAAATAGGAGTCATGAATATTAAGATAGATGACACGTCAAAAGAATCGCGTCAAAAAGTAATAATATAAGTTGTAAATAATGTAATAACCAAAAAAAAAAAAAATAGATCCTAAGGAATAGAAGGGTATAATATATTAAAAATGAGCAAGTTCGTTAAAGTATGATAATAAAACTTAAACTATAGATAAGACCAAATAGTGATTATAGATAAAAGTATTTAATTTTTAAAATTTGAATTTAAAGATAGAAAAGTATATTAATAACTAATTAATATGCTCAAAAAAGTAGCACAGTTATTTTAATAAAAGCCACATGTATGTAATTACAATAATTAGAGTTCAATTCAAATTTCATATAAAAACTGAAGAAAAATTAAATTGTTTAATACATAGAAATAATCAATAATATCGGCATTCAAATGACTTATCTATTTATCTTTTATTAATAATTTAAAATTATGGCTATTAAATGAAAAAAGATTAATTAAAATGTTAAAGTTGGAAGAGAGTGTATAATAAGGAAAATAGAACTAAAAATATAATTAAGATCCTCATACATGAGATTTTAGTAATTAAAACTAAAATAAGAATTTACAGAAGAAAATTTTAGTGTCTTAATTATATTACAATTTAAAAAATTAAAAATTATAAATAGATCTGATGATAGATTTTAAAGGTTTTTCTTTTTAAGAATTTTACTTCATAAAAACACTCCCACAAAATAAAAGTAAATTTAAGATATTTTGTATATGACGGAAGATCACTATTAAAATTAATTAAGAAAAAAGGTAAATGAAATAATTCAATTTTGTACGTGATGTTTTTAGTTCCTATATATAGTACTTTAACTGATGCCTATATTTTCTCCATAAACAAACTACTTATATACTCATTTGGCTTTTCGAATACGAGATAAATATTATTTGCTTACAAAAATCCTTTCAAAAATAAGGAAATAACATTATATTTTTCAATAATTCTTTTATGGTAATTTTTTATAAGTAGCAAATTTATAGCTATAATTAGAAGTTTTATAGCAATTGTTTTATAATTACGAAAAATAACAAGTTGTATTTTATAAAAGTGTTGCTACTAAAATATATATACAACAAGATTTACTGTCCTTCTTTTACTCGAATAAGTTGAGTTAATTAAGGAAGCAGTAAATACCTTTTACATAAACAACTGCAGTAGATTTCTTTTCCATAAATTACTCTTATTTTCATTAGTAAATTCTTTTTTCAAATCAAACTCAAATATGAAATATTATAATCTTTATGATCTTCAAAAATTCAAAATAAAGCATCATTACGGGTTTTTTCTCTCTTTCACTCTCTTATATCTCTAACTTTTTTTCTTATTAGCTTTTTATTATTTTATTTTTTTTATTTTGATTTCTTTTGTCTTTTCACTTTATTTTCTCTCTTTTGTTTCTCTTCTTTTTTTTCTTTTTCCTTTTTTTTCTTTTTCTTTTTCGTTTTCTTATTTTTTTCCTTTCTCATATTTTTTTCTTTTCTCATTTTCTTCTTCTTTTTTTCTTTTTTTTTTTGCTTTTATTTTTACACTTCTATTTCTAACTTCTATTTGTATTTCTTTTTTTCATTTTTCACTTCTTTTTTCAGATTTTTTTTTTCATTTTTTGTCTTTTTTTAATTTTTTTTTACTCTTCTATCTCTATCTTTTATTTTTAAATGACAAATATCCATATCACATATACATATTGCATATATATTTACAGAAATACATATCTGATTTATATGTATGTATAAACATATAGGACACAACATTTCTATAACAAAAAGGACAATTATATACATATACATGTAGGTAACCAAAAAATAGATGAAACATATTTTAAACTATAATTTTGCAAAAGTGTTGCTTCTTTGGAAAATTTTCAAAACTAGCAACTTAGCAACTATAATTATAACTTTTATATCAACTGTTTCATAATTACGAAAATAGCAAGTTGTATTTTGTATTTAAGTAGAATATTGTTATATAAATACATATACAAATTGAATAATAGTTCCTATTTTAACTCCATCAGTTAGAGTTAAATAAGGGAAGTAACCATCTCTTAATTCATTCTACTTTTAATTATAAAGATTTCTTTTCCTTGTATGACTCTTCTATTTCTCTTCCTGTTTTATCCTTTTTCGTTTTTTTTTTTCATTTTCTTTTTTTTTTCTTTTTTTTTTCTTTTTCTTTTCGAGGGCCGGCCTTGGCTCAGTGGTAAGCTTGCTTACCGTGGTGTGCCAGGTCGGGGGTTCGAAACGTCCCATCAGCAAAGTTGGGGTGAGGACGCGTAGGTATCCCCGACACCTACGGAGTAGGTATGAACCGGGTTGTCCCTTTTCTTTTTCTTTTCCTTTTTTTTTTATCATTTTATTTTTATTTTTATTTCTTTTTATTTTTTTCTTTCAACTTTATTTTCACTCTTCTATTTCTCTTCTT
This sequence comes from Capsicum baccatum var. pendulum, assembly GCA_030864225.1. Taxonomy (NCBI): domain Eukaryota; kingdom Viridiplantae; phylum Streptophyta; class Magnoliopsida; order Solanales; family Solanaceae; genus Capsicum; species Capsicum baccatum. The sequence continues at coordinate 35,482,283 of CM061551.1, read as the reverse complement.
TTTTATCCTTTTTCATTTTTTTCTTTATTTTTTTCTTTTCTGTTTTCTTTTTTTTTTTTTATTTTCTCATATTTTTCTTTTTCTTTTCCTATTTTTGTTTTCTTCTTCTTTTTTCTATTTTTATTTTTTTATTTCTTTTCTTTTTACTTTTATTTTACACTTATATTTCTAGCTTTTATTTCTTTTTTTTTTTCGTTGTTCACTTCTTTTTCTTTGGATTTTTTTTTATTTTTTTAATCTTCTATCTCTTTATTTTATTTTAAAAAAAACACATATCTATATCATATATACATATTCAAAAAATATACAAAATACATAGACATATAGATCTGCGTATGTATTTATTGTACAAAACATACATATATATCTGCATATGTATTTACAGAAATACATATCTGACTCATATGTATATATAAACATCTAGGACACAAAATTTCTATAACAAAAAGTGACATAATACATTTGCCTAATTGTGCTTGAACTACACATTTCTTCTTCATGATGTAGACACCAAAAATATTCTTATGACGGAAAATTTGTTACTGCTCCTTTTGAAAGTACTCTTACCATGAATATTTGATACATGGCAATTATAGACCAAGAAAATGACATAAATCTATATTACATGTATTTCTCACAAAAAATACAAAATACATAATATACATATTGTGGGCAGTGAAATTTTATTAAATTTAAATCTGTACGAAATTCGGGTTATATTAAATTCAAAATATATGTCTCAAATAAATATTGCGGATTAATATAATTGGATTAATTATTTATGTCCTAATATGTGTGGATTTAAATAAAGTCCAATCTTTATTGGTTAGTCCATTAATTTGGGCTACAAATAATGAGTCCACTTTGCTAAGCCCAAGATATTGTCATATTCTAGAGGCCCAAATAAGCGCCACGTGTGAAATGATATGGCATGTCAAGTCAAAGAAGTAGCCGATAGGACCATGGACCATGCCACATGTCAAAATGATACAGAAGGCCCAATGAAATCAAAGCCCATGAAAGGTGTCATGTCACTCAAATCTGATTAGTCAAAGAAAGTTCATCTTCATCACGACTCTTCCCTTTTCACAACTATAAATAGGGGTCTCATAATTCAGAAAAGGACCCTAGAACTCTAACAAGAAGTAAGAGAAAGCTCGTGGATCAAATGTCACAATTTCTCTACAAAGCTCAAGCATTCAAATCAAGTTCATCAAGATTCAAGATCAAGACCGCACTATTCAAGAACAAGCTCAAAAGCCCTTGAATTCAAGCACAAGTCAAGATCAAGTCACTTAAATCAACATATCAAGTTCAAATTCAAGATCAAGCTTTAAGCCCTTGAATTCATATTTGATAAGGTGAATCAGAGGATTCATAGAGATTGTAACACTCACACATTAAAATCAATAAATTAATTATGGCAATATTTTTCTTGTCTCAAATTATTTATTTTTGGTCTCGATAATTTTACAGTCTAATAAATTCTGGCACGCCCAGTGGGACAATCTCTACTTCTCATCTCAACGTTTTCAACTACAAAGTTCAACAACACTGAAATGACTTCTAAGAAGGTCAACTCTCAATCAACTGCTTCCAAAGCTACTGATTTAAAGTTTTCTGCTGAAGTAGAAAGCATCCTTGGTGTTACTTTCAGAAGCTTAGGAGTTATCACAAGGAGTAAGGCAGGCTTGCTAGGATAACAAACACATCCAGTGTCATCTGCGCCAACTCTAACTTTTAAATCTTCAACCCCAAAAGGAACGAAGTCCAATGCAAGTGCTTCTGAAGGAGGAAGCAATATGATGGAATCGCTTAATAGGACTCTATCTCTACTTGAGCACTCTGGTTCCAAATACTCTGTGCAAAGAGCGATGGTCATTCAACAAATGCATTATCTCTACTTAAACCACATAAGCTGAGCACCTTGAAGATCAACTTATGCAATAATTCGTGTTACTCTCCAATGTCTCCAGTAATCATGTAAGCGATGGTAACTGATGCCTCATCTATGGAGGTGCAACCTGCGAATCTGACAAAGGCAATTGAGGGTCAGACCAAATATATTCAGAATTAAGATGCTCGAATTGATAATATAGTGGATAAGATGAAAGGCCTAATAGATGGAGAGTCTAGCCATGTACTTGGAAAATCTCCAGAGTCTCACTTGATAGAACATCCCATGAAACAAACACCACAATTGAAGGAATTCATTGAAGAGACCCTCAAAGACAAGTATGATGTTGTCACTAAGTCGTCCCTTGCTTATGTCAATCCCTACACTGCGAGGATAGATAGCCTCAAAATGTCTGTCGGCTATCAACCCCTTAAATTTCAACAATTTGAGGGCAAAGGGAACCCAAAATAATGTGTCGCACACTTTGTTAAGACTTGTAATAATACTGGAACTTACAGTGACTATCTTGTCAAACAACTTATTCGTTCCCTAAAGGGAAATTCCTTTGATTGGTATATGAACCTTGAGCTTAATTCCATCGATAGTTGGGAGCAATTGGAGCACGAGTTCCTAAATCGCTTTTATAACACAAGGCGTACAATGAGCATGGTAGAGCTCACAAATACTCGGCAAAGAAAGGACGAACTAGTCATTGACTTCATCAATCGCTGGAGAAATGCTAGCCGAAACTGCAAATATAAGCTTAGTAAAGCTTTTACAACAGAGATGTGCGTCCAAGGAATGCACTGGGAGCTTCTCTATATCTTGCAAGGCATTAAGCCTAAGCCTTTAAAAAGTTAGCTACCCGTGCTCACGATATGGAGTTGAAAATGTCTTTTGCTTGAAAGGGACCAATGCTTATCCATGACCCTCGAAGGGGAAAAGATAAGCAGGAACCCAAAAAATGGGGCAAGTTTGTCCCTAAAAATGACAATAAGGAATCTATGAATATTGACGTGTCTTCTATGAAGGTCACCACAAAGGTGAGCAAGAAACAAATTGTGAAGACGACTTCTGGAGCACGTCCAATTCAGAAAACTTTAAAGGAGGTGCAAGAAAAGGAATATCCCTTCCTTGATTCTGATGTTGCTGAGATTTTTAATAAACTCCTTGAGTATAAACTTGTTGAACTCCCAGAGATGAAACAACCCAACAAAGCTGGAAGGACTAATGATCCTAATTATTGAAGGTATCATAGGCTTGTGAGTTATCCTCTGGAAAAGTGTTTTGTATTTAAAGATAAAGTCATAAAGCTGACAAATGAGAAGAAAATATTCTTCGACGATGAGATGGTCGGTTCTCATCAAATCTCTATCAATTTTGGCTCACTCGATCCAGTCCAAATATATGTCAAAAATCACAATGAGAAAATATTAGAGCCTGACAGGTCTTCAGTTGACGAAGGAGATGATGAAGGTTGGACTCTAGTGACCAGGCATAGACGCAGAAAGACGAGTTCGTGAAAGGAGTCGACCGAGCAGCCAACCAGAAAGAGAATGGTGAAGAAACATAAGAAATAGAAACTGGTTGAACTTTTAAAAAAAATGAGCGTAATATAGCTTCACCACCAAAAACCACGATGTCCAGTAACGTTGGAAGAATTCCTACCAAGTTGGTTTCGTGCGAAGACTGCTCGAGTCAACCTTGAGGCATCTTGTTTTAATACTTCCAAAGAGGGAAAAAAGGGTGAGGATCTACCTATGGAAGTTTCTTCATCTTTTGAAAAGCTTGTTGAAACTCTTGGAGAAGAGACACATGTATGTGATACGAAAATCATATTTACAAATTATGATCTTCTGCATGGAGGAGCCCTTCAAAATCGTCCCTTGTACATGGTAGGTCAAGTTCTAGGAAAGAACATAAATAAAATCTTGATTGATGAGGGATCCAGAGTTAACATCCTGTCTATCCGTATAATAAAAAAATTTGGCATCGCTAATGACGTACTGGCCGAAAGCCATATAATGATCCAAGGCTTCAATCAAGGGAGCCAGAGGGCCATGAGAGTTGTCAAGTTGGGGATTCGTATGGATAATTTTCAATCAAATGCGTGTGATAGATGCCAAAACCTCATACAATATATTACTTGGTAGACCTTAGGTACACGAGAATAAAATTATCTCGTCCTCTTACTATCAATGCTTGAAGTACCTCAAAAATAGAGGGGAGAAAAAGATAGTTTTTAATGATAAACCATTTACTGAAGCGGAGTTACACTTTGTCGATGCAAAATTCTACTTAAAGAATTATGTTGTGAATGAGAAAAGGGTTGAATACGTCACCAAGACTAGGTGTGATGATCTTGCATCTAAGAAGGTCATGGTGATTGTCGAAAAAATCTCCACCAAGAAGCCTTTCTTTACTTTAAATAAAGAAAGCATCGTACCTATCAAAATAAGGCAACTCTCATTCTTAGCTACGTACCAAAGGTAAACAAAGAGAAAGATCACCTATCTGACGCCCAAGATAATATGCTAAAGGGGATAACTTTACCTTTCAGGAGAATTGATGCAATAAATCCGTCCTCAAGACTACTTGGAGAGTTTATGGCTTAGAATCTGCCACAAGATATGACACACCCTACAAAACATACAAAGGATTGCTTCGACCCAAATACATACAAGCTATTTGTAAGAGATGGATACAATCCTAATAAGCCATCAAGGTTGGGAAAAATTTCGTCGGAGGGTACAACTAGGCAGGCACGTTATGGCCTCGGATACACATAGCCACCTCTAATTCCCATCTTCATAAGAAGGGCAGTCAGTAATTACATCACCGTTGAAGAAGAATCTACTGCTATTAATAAAAGACCCTCTATATTTGATCGAATTGGAGAATCAACCGCAAGAGCTTCTGTGTTTGAAAGGTTGGGTCCTCTAAATAAGAAGAAAAATAACAAGCATCGGATAAGTCGTCAAAGTACAATAGTACACTCCTCGCTTGAGATTCAGAAGGATTTCCAAAGTTTGATTTCTTCTAGAATGAGGTAGCAGGCGGAACTTGTAGTTTCATGCAATGAGGTACTAAAAGTAAAGGCTCATATTATGGTTTATACCAAGTAACACGAGGAAGAAGAAGAGAGTGTTGGCTCCTTATATCATGTCACGACCCAGAATGATAAAGATGTCTCGTCTCAAATGAAGGTTGATGAAGAGATAGAAGATATTTTATGGTGTTATCATATATCCATTAACGACGATGATCCTTAAGAGGAGGAAGATACTGGAGATACTCCATCGTAACTTGAATAAGTAGTAAAGGCCACAATAGATCCCTTAAAGGAAGTTAATCTTCGAACTGATGAAAATCCAATACCAACTTACCTGAGTGAGTTTCTAGAAGTTGGGAAGGAAATTGCTTATATGGACATACTCAAAGAATATATGGATGTCTTCGCTTGGAGCTATAAGAAAATGTCTGGCTTAGATCCAAAAGTAGCAGTCCATCAGTTGGCGGTCAAGAATGGTGCTCGTCCTGTTAAGCAAGCCCAAAGATGCTTTAGGCCAGAGTTAGTTCCATTAATTAAAAATAAAGTTAACAAACTTATTGAAACTGGATTTATTCGCAAATTTAAATATCCCACGTGGATTTCAATTATTGTTCCAATACAGAAGAAAAATGGCCAAATTTAAGTTTGTGTTGACTTTCGGGATCTCAACAACGCCTACCTTAAGGATGATTTTCAGATCCCCATACCAGAGTTGGTGATTGATGCCACCACTGGTTATGAGGCAATGTCCTTCATGGATGGTTTATCTGGCTATAATCAAATCCGCATGGCACCAAATGATGAAGAACTCACTGTATTTCGTACGCCCAAAGGTATTTATTGCTACAAGGTGATGCCTTTTGGTTTGAAGAATGTTGGCGCCACTTATAAAAAGGCGATACAAAATATCTTTGATGGCCTGCTCCATAAAAATGTTGAATATTACGTAGATGATCTAGTTGTGAAGTCAAAAAAGAGAAACGACCACTTAAAAGACCTAAGGATGGTATTCGAGTTACTTCGAAGATATCAACTTAGGATGAATCCATTGAAGTATGACTTTGGAGTTACTTTCAGAGAGTTTCTTGGCTTCATTATGCGACACCGAGGAATTAAAATTGATCAAGCCAAGGTTGATTCAATTTTAAAGATGCCCGAGCCTCAAAACGTTCATGAGTTAAAAAACCTTCAAGGAAGGCTAGCATATTTAAGGATGTTTATCTCAAACCTGGCTGAAAAATGTCAACCATTTAGTCATCTCATGAAGAAGGACACTCCCTTTAAATGGGACCAAGCTTATAGTAATGCCTTTGAGAGTATCAAATCATACTTAATAAAGTCACCAGTTCTTGTGGCACCCATACTTGGGAAACCATTGATACTCTATATTGCTTCACAAGAGAGGTCAGTTGGAGCAATACTGGCTCAAGAAAATAATGAAGGCAAAGAGAGCTCTTTTTACTATATGAGCAGAATGATGACACCAAATGAGCTAAAGTATTCTCCAATCGAAAAGTTATATTTGGCATTGTCCTTCTTAATTTAAAAAATGAAGCATTACTTTCAGGATCATATTGTTCGTCTTGTGTCTAGGGCAAATCCCATCAAGTTTGTAATATCAAAACCAGTCCTTAGTGACTGACTTGCAAGATAGTACCTTCAATTTCAACAGTTTGAGATTATGTATGTTTCCCAAAAAGCCGTAAAGGGATAAACATTGGTTGGCTTCTTGGCAGACCACCCGATACCTAATGATTGGGAACTGAGCGATGAACTTCCTGATAAAGATGCAATGGTTATTAAAGCCAAACCCCTATGAAAGATGTACTTTGATGATGTTGCACATCGAGATAGAGCTGGTGTTGGTGTGGTGTGCATTACTCCACAAGAAGAGGTCATACTATACTCTTTAACCCTAATAAACCATTTCTCTAATAATTTTGCTGAATATCAAGCGTTAATACTTGGACTTGAGATAGCAGTTGATATAAAACAACTGCAATTACAGGTCTTTGGTAACTCCCAATTGGTGATCAAGCAGGTTTTGGGGAGCTATGAAATCAGAAAGCCTGAGCTACGACCATATCACGATTATGCATAAAAGTTGATGGGGTGGCTTGGAGAAGTAACCCTCCAGTATGTGCCGAGGAAAGAAAATAAGCAAGTCGATGCCCTAGCTTCTTTGGCATCAACCCTGACTCTTCCAAATTAGACGTGAGTTACTATCCGCCAAGAATGGGTAATACCGCCGTCAAATGAGGATTTAGAAAATAAGGTTGAATACCTCTTTGCCGTGTCTGAAGCTATAAAGAAAGATTGGCAACAACCTATCCTTGACTATTTGTGTTATGGGATAACGAGTTACTATCCGCCAAGAATGGGTAATACCGCCGTCAAATGGAGATTTAGAAAATAAGGTTGAATACCTCATTGCCGTATCTGAAGTTGTAAAGGAATATTGGCAACAACCTATCATTGACTATTTGTGTTATAGGATACTTCCAGAAAATCTAAAGAGAAGGACTGACATTCGTCATCGTGCACCTCGCTTTCTTTACTACAAAGACACACTGTACAGAAAATCATTTGAAAAAGTACTCTTACGATGTTTGGGAGAGGAAGAAGTAATTCAAGCCTTGCAAGAAGCATACTCGGGAGTTTGTGGATCACATCAGTCTGGACCGAAGCTCCATTTTCACATTAAAAGAATAGGATACTATTGGCCAACGATGGTGAAAAATTGCTTGGACTATGCTAGAAGATGCAAAGCTTGTCAATTCTATGCGGATTTCATTCATCAACCTCCTGAAGTACTATACCCAACTGTAGCATCTTGGTCATTCAATGCATGGGGAATGGATGTTGTTGTTCCACTACCAAAATCTTCTAGTGGACACTTATACATCTTGGCCGCAATAGATTAATTCTCAAAATGGGTTGAATTTGTTGCTCTCAAAGAAGTAAAAAAGGAGAATATTATGAATTTCATCTGAGTGAAAATCATCTACCGCTTTAGAATCCCTCAATATATAATAATCGACAACGGCAAGCCATTCGATAACAAGTTGATGAACAAGATTTGTGATCTCTTTGGCTTCAAACAGCATAAGTTTTCTATGTACCATACTGCTCCCAATGGTCTAGCCGAAGCGTTTAATAAGACTTTATGCAATCTATTGAAGAAATTCGTCTCCAAGTCCAAGCAAGGTTGGCATGAACGAATGGAAGAAGCTTTATGGGAATATGGAATAACTAACCACAAACCAACGCAAGCAACCCCATATTTACTTGCTTTTTGAGTTGAAGCAGTCCTACCACTTGAGCGTCAAATACCTTCTTTGAGAGCGACTATTCAAAAAGGGCTCACCGATGAAGAAAATGCTAAGTTGTGTCTTGCGGAGTTAGCAGCTCTCGATTAGAAAAAACTAGAGGGTCAGCAAAATCTTGAATGTTACCAAGCCCTTCTATCTCGTTCTTTCAATAAAAGAGTTCATTTGAGGTGATTCCAAATTGGAGATCAAGTCATTATAGTAAAGAGACCCGTTATCACCTTTTGTAAGTCTGGGGGCAATTTACCCTAAAGTGGGATGGACCATAATCGTACAAGAGGCATATTAAAATACTGCTTACAAACTTGTAGATGCAAAGGATGTGAAAATTAGTCCTATCAACGCTAAGTTCTTGAAGAAGTACTATCCTTGAAGGAAGAAGACACTCCTGGCCCATAAGAGTATAAACTGTGTATGGCTAAAAGTAAAATAAAGAAGTCTGCTAGATTGAAAACCTCAAAAGAGGCGGCCTAGGCAAAAGTTAGGATGAAAAATACCACTCAGAACTACGTTGTGAATTGATCCTTTTTACTAAGGTACATAGGCACTTGGAGTTTCATTTTGAGTTCAGTGACATGAGTGTCAAAAAAATACATGTCCCTACTTGATCCACCATATGAAAGTTAAGTCTGCATACATCTTAATTAAGTTTCAGACTTATGCCAAATACTTGTGGCTCAATGGGGACAACCACCAAAAGGGAAAGCTCTTTCAATAGGATTTGGAATACCCAAAGCCTACAGTTTGAGGAATAGATCTGCCACACGTGAAATTATTAAGTTTACAAGTCAAAAGCCTTAATTCTTAAGGCTTTCAAATGGAAGTTGCAAGTCCAACTCAGTTGTGAGATAAAGACGTGAATCCAATTAGCAATAAATTTTAGAGAGAAAAACCAGAGTTTAATATTGTAACATCAATATGTCGAAATAAGCAAACAATTCTTGGAGTTGAAATTCAAAAAGAATATTAAAACAAATGTGTAATATAAGGAAAAAAGAGATTCCATTATAACTAATAGATCCGACTACTCAATAAAAAGGGTAAAAGAAAGCAACAAGAAGTTTTGAAGGAAGACATCTCTTAAAGCTAATCTAAGTATAAGTTATAATTGACTAAATCTTATAAAGCAGCCTCTAAGACTTGTTTCTTCTTCTCCACGACCTTTGAGGCATTTGTCGTTGCAAGGGTGACAGCAAAACACTTGGAAAACTCTTCTTCAGCAGTTGAAACTTTGGATTCCATCTCTGCAGCTTCTTGCTTGGCAGCATCTCGGCGGGCTTTCAACTTTTTTACCTTCTTTCTCGTCTTTTTAAGAGATTTGTAGGCGGCATAAACTTCTTTAGATTTCTCATCCCTCTCTCTTAATACAAGATCAAGATGCTCTTTGGCTTTCAAATATGGCTCTGACTCTTTAATTGTTGTGGTTTTATCAACAAGGCGGATCTTGCTTGGTTATAGGAAGTTGCCATCCCAAAGAAAGACCGCAATAAATTCCGCAAAAGGGAAATATCTGCCCTCATTCCACTCATATCATTGATTATGACTTCAGCATCATCTTGGATAGAAGAAGCATGATTCGGAATAAGGCCTATAAGTTTGGTGCGGATACTACCCCAAGCCTTTATGATAAATTCATTTTTAAGCTCTGAAATAACCTTCTTGCCATAAAAAATAGACATGGTTACCGCTGGTTGCCGGGGAAAGTTTGACTGTACATTTGCTTTGACTTACCGCAAGGGCTAGAAGTGACCTCTTTGGATGACAAAAGTAACTCTCTTGAGTCTGGACCTACTACAGACTCGCTACTGTCTTATGGATTACTTTGATGAGGATCTTCCAAAACTTGGACATTGTTTGGTTTCACATATAAAGAAAAACATCATATGCGGGGTATATAAAAGCTATGCATATACTATGAAATAGTAGAGAGTTAAGTCGTTTCCTTCTCAATGGCTGACAAAGTGTTCGATGAACTAGCAAGAATCTCCACGTGGGAGTTAGAATCACCTTACTTTTCCAAAGATGGTTTTACCTTCTTCCAATAACGATCTTCATGACTGCTATCGCTCTCATCTTGAGATGGTCGGTTAATAAAAGCCTGTTGAGTCAGGGCGGCGGCTCCCCTTTCTGAGTTTTTAAATGTGAAGGTCACTTGTCTTTGAATGGAATGACTACCTTAGATTTCAAAACAAGAGGCTTAACCACAATTAGGACCTCATTACCATGTTATTGAGGAGTATCGATAATAGTACCTACAGCGTTCACCAAAGATTGCAAGTTAACTTCGAGAAAGTTTCCATGAACTTTGTCCCACTAAGATTTATACTGCGTGGATGAATGTCTTCGCGTATTAGGTATGGCTTTATGAAAGTTTGCTTTTGACATAGAACCATGCAATACACAAATTCGATAAAATCTAAGGCCTTCATCTAGTGAAGCACTGTGGATATCATCTTCCAAGATTTCGGGAAGGCCTTTATAAAACCTAAACTGACGGCTAAACCGGTGTGAATTGTATAACTCAAGTATGAATGAACCTCCATATCTAAAAGTAAGGAGGTTAAAATAGAGGCTCATGAAATAGCTTATCTCTGATTCATCATCCTTAGCATCATCCATAAAATGGCAAGGAGCGGACTTGCTTAGTATAGTAGAGGTCCAAATAGCATTATCTCCTTGATGGATGCACTATCTGGAAAGCTCTCCATCAAATTACCATGATCCACCTTTGCCAAAATATGTCGTCATCAACGGAATAGACGGTCCATTAGAAAGTGGAAAATACATCTTAAAATAGTAAGAAAGCCAACCATACACATAATGAATAGGAAAGAAACTATGAGTTGCTCAAGCTGCGAAGATTTATAGACTCTGTTGAGACCATTATAATGCTCAATAGGACTGGAACTGCAAGACTGAAAGTTTGTTTATCTGCCATCAAAGCTGCAACTCTAAAAGTTTCTGGACGAATGAAATGTCTATCCTTAGAGTAAAATACAAAGGTGCACAACCAACATGATAGGAACGCTGCCAAATATGTATCAGTCCTACGTTCATACTTCACTCCAAGTTTGGAAAACGTAGCATCATCTGCACTTAACCATTTCACTGGTTTCGAATAGTCCCAGTTGGGTTATGGGTTGACTTCAAGCGAACAGATTTTTTCTCCTTCCTCAGTGGAGCTGACTCGTATCTTAATACTCTCTTGCACCAAAACTTTATCCACTTGCTTAGAGGAACTCTCGGATTAGAAGACTCTCTTTCTTGAAGATATTGGAAAGCTACAAATAATAATTAAAAGAACGAGGGATAAACCTCTTATTCTTTTCATCAACACCCGTAAGCTTCTTTGCTTCAGGCACTACTTCTTCATAAGAAAGACCTCCGATAGGTAGGCCTCCAATCTTGTATAGGTCCCAAAAGGATGTGGATAGCTCTCCAACTGGAGTAAGCAATCTATTGGTAGTTGGACACCAAGCCTCAAAGAATGCCTGTAATATGTTTGAGTTTCGATCATACGTAAATAGTGAAGCATAAAGAGCATCATATATTTTTGTTGCCTTCAAGGTTTGTGCACTTCCGGCCAATATGTCCTCAGCCCATTCCCAATATCCTTGCGTATGCTGATATTTACCAGTTATCTCCATAGTGTCTCCTAATGTATATCTTCTTTGAGTATCCGACGTCCTAAGCAAGGAATGGTGCTCGCAATATTCAATTGACATTGGTTAGTAGTTTGAAGAAGCCATGCTTTAATCGATTGATTAGAACCAATGTCATATTCTGAAGTCCAATCTTACATATGGAGAGAATTTTGCAAGGGTGGCCACGAGTCTGCATACCTGCCTACTATTGGAGATTCAGTCAATAGCCTAGTTAAAACTATACCATCATCGACCTCAATTAGGAGATACTTATGTTTAGAGGATGAAGATGTGTAATCTCTAAAGTGAACCATCTCTGCAATCTACATAAACAAAAGAACCTTGGTCAAACATAGAGTCAAGATTCAGAAAAAATACCTGCAAGAAAATACCAAAGAATAAAAAGTTCCTCCATGTTTTGGCTTTCGTAAAATATAGTCATGTATACTTGAAGTCAAACTCGTCAGGCCTTAAGGTGACGGAGGCGAAGTTAAACTCTCGCACCTTAAGTTGACCATTAAAAAGAGCCCATACTTAGAGAAGACCATTGCATAAATGCATCGGTTAAAGGGCACATACTTAAAGAAAATCATGCATCTTGAAGCAAAATTGGTCTGTCTTGAGGTAACAAAGGCAAAGTTAAACCTCGAGCCTTAAGCTGACTTCCACCGTCTTCAAGCAAAATTGATCGGGTCTTTAGGTGACGAACGCAAAGTTAAACCCTCGCACCTTAAGCGGACATCCACCGTCTTCAAACAAAATTGGTCGGGTCTTTAGGTGACGAAGGCATAACTAAACCTTCTCACCTTAAGTCAGCGTTCACCATATTGAAGAGATTATTGCATATTGCTATCTATTTCAACCAAAAAAAAAAAAGAAAGAGGAAGCAAAATAAAGAGGAGAAGATAACACAGAGGAAAAGAAATTACCTCGCTGCTCTTGTTAGTCAAGTATGGAGCTCCTATCAATATTCCCACGACACTGTATTAAAATAATATGTGATGTGCCTCTATTTATAGGCGACATGAGGGGGGTTACCCCCCTTATCCTTGTTAACTTTGAAAAGGATTCATACAAGTTTTAGTTAAAAAAGGAAAGATTTGAGGACGAGATTAACTGGAAAATTAAATTTTCATATTAATATTGACCTGTTAAGGCGGTGGAGGCAATAAATCCTTTAAGGATTATATTTTGAATCCCTTCAAAGTGAAGGGATATTATTATAATAATAATTAATTTAATCTAATTGGTTTAAGCAATGGGATTGGTTTAGTCCAATTCAAAAGAATTATGTTTTATACAAAGTTAAGAAATATTGTTATTATAATAATAATTATTCTTTGAACTCATAATCTTGCATGACATTTTGAACATGACCCAATCGGCATGCATATGTCAAATTATAATTAATAATTCAAATCTAGTCAACAAATATCTAAATATTTTGACTAGTTTTGAAGTAGGGAGCAGTTTGTGGGTATTGAAATTTTATTAAATTTAAATCCATATGAAATTTGGGTTACATTAAATTCAAAATATATTAGTCCCAAATAAATATTACGGATTAATATAATTGAATTAATTATTTAAGTTCAAATATGTATGGATTTAAATAAAGTCCAATCTTTATTGGTTAGTCCATTAATTTGGGCTACAAATAATGAGTCCTCTTTGCTAAACCCAAGATATTGTCATATTCTAGAGGTCCAAATAAGCGTCACGTGTGAAATGGTGTGGCATGTCAAGAGAAGTAGCCAATAGGATCATGCCACATGTCAAAATGATGTAGGAGGCCCAATGAAATCAAAACTCATAAAAGGTGTCATGTCATTCAAATATGATTGGTCAAAGAAAACCCATCTTCATCATGACTCTTCCCTTTCTATAACTATAAATATGGGTTTCATAATTCAGAAAAAGACCCTAGAAAGAAAAAGCTCATAGATCAAACGCCGCAAATTCTCTCCAAAGCTCAAGCATTCAAATCAAGTTCATCAAGATTCAAGATCAAGACCACAATATTCAAGAACAAGCTCAAAAGCCCTTGAATTCAAGCACAATTCAAGATCAAGTCTCTCAAATCAATATATAAAGTTCAAATTCAAGATCTTTAAGCCTTGAATTTATATTTGAAAAGGCGAATCAGAGGATTCATAAAGATTGTAACACTCACATATTGAAATCAATAAATTGATTGTTGCGATATTTTTCTTGTCTTGAATTATTTATTTTTGGTCTCGAGAATTTTATTTTCCAACATATATGTTTTCTATTACATCATACATATTGTTACAACAAATTCATATATCCCTGCATATGTATTTTCAGAATACATGTCTGGTCCAAAGTGTATATTATCATATAAAACATACATATGTAAACTCATATATATTTACAAAATATATACCATAGTCATATTAAACAAAAAATATAATATCTTAAAACAGTATAAAACAACTATACTATTTATCTTGATTTGTATTTATCTTGATATGTATTTATCTTAATTGTATGTTGTAGTTACGTTTGTAATTGTATGTTGTGTTGTAGTTGTATTTGTATCTTTAATAAATGTAATTATATTTTACTTTGGCATTTGTATTTCAAGAAATACTCCAACCAAATAAATCAGAGTGTACACGTATAACGGTATACCAAAATACATTTAATTATCTTATATACATTTGTAATTACTGTATATTATTACTTATATGTATATATGTATTTGATTCCAGGAAAAAATATATTTTCAAGTGTATTATGTAAGATATATGTATAGTTGTGCATAAAATAGTTATACAAACATAAAAGAGCTGAAAAATACATATGCAGACCTATAAATACATATGCAAACCTGTAAATACGTATGCAGAATCAAAAAATACTAATGTCCAACTGAATTTAAGTTTTTTAACTATTTTTTTTTAATTTCAGGTTGTACCAGTCACAAAGTATGTCTATATAGTACTTGGCAAATGAAGCATTTTATCGTTTGCTTTAAGAAAAAAAAAAAATTTTGTCATGCATTTCAATTGGATGAGATACTATCTGTACATGCTTGTGCAGTCCTGGATAGCAAGAATTTTAAATTTTCTACAGGAAACATCGATGATTTTCTTATATTTTAAATTTGATAAAATTTATTTCTACGTTGATAGTGATGTAGTGGCGTAGTATTTGACAGTTATGTTATGTTATTGTATTTTGAAGATTCATACTATATTGAATTGAATGGAAGATTTTGACTTTAGTTTTATGTTGCATATTTTTTCTTGTTTTCAATTATTGTATAATATGTGTACTTTTCAGTTTTTTCAGTGCTATTTCAAACAAAAATTACCAATACATATAGAAAACTGTATATGTATTTAACATGTACATGTAAGTAACCACATGCATTGATCACATATTTAGCAAATACAAATAAAATTAAGTAGTTAATTGAATTCCTAATACAAATAGGTATCTGTATATGTATTTTTCAAACAAAGATATGAATACACCTTAAAACCCATGTCATTATGTATACGAGTTTGCTCTACTCAATCGGAAGGATTCGTGCTAAAGAACATAGCGTCAGTGATATATTCTTCACAATGTTGTTCATATGTTCATCTCTAAGAGTACTTCACAAGAATTGGAATGGTTCCCATTGTCGATCCTTTCACATAATTTTTTTTTATAAAAATTATAAATTAAAAAATACAATAATTTTACTTACACATATAATCATAAGTCAAAATTGCAATCAAAATATACAACATAATTCTAATTATACAAATGCTAACATAATATACAAT
Organism: Capsicum baccatum var. pendulum; assembly: GCA_030864225.1. Taxonomy (NCBI): domain Eukaryota; kingdom Viridiplantae; phylum Streptophyta; class Magnoliopsida; order Solanales; family Solanaceae; genus Capsicum; species Capsicum baccatum. The sequence continues at coordinate 35,466,561 of CM061551.1, read as the reverse complement.
TTATTTCTAAAATACACAAATTCATAGAAAATATACAAATAAATTACAATAAACGAATAAACTGGTAATATACATTTACACATTAAGATATACAAGCAAAGCTATAAATATACAAACATAATCAACATGTACAAACACAAATGATATATACAAATAAAAATCAGTATATTACAATTTCACTATTCCAAATATACAAACAGATTAATCAACTATACAATTCGATGAAATTCGAAAAAAAACTTATTACTATTTAACATATCAAAATCTAGTTTGAACAAACAATAACTCAATTAGTTCGATTTTCATCTAATTCGATGAAATAGTACAGTCGCCTTTATTTTTTAAAATTCACACACGAAATACTCAAAAAACTAATTGCTGGGAAAAAAATTGATGAAAAAATAATTAAAGACATAAAATCGATATCAAATAACATTAAATCGTTTTAAGTTGCTGAAATTGATATACGAAAATAATTTTTTGATTCAATACCTGTAACATCATTGATGATTTATTTTGAATTTTCGAAATTCATGAAGATAAAAATCTTCAATTGATTTGATTTTGATTTTAGTTGTAGAAAAGTACATCGTAAAATATTTTTTTGAGGGAGTGAAGTAATAGAGTGAAAATAGGAAAGAGGTAAAGTAATGGTCTGAAAATAGGAGAGAGGTAAATTAATGGAGTGAAAATAAAAGAGATGTAAAATAATGTAGTGAAAATAGGAGAGGGGAAGTAAAACACGCATTTTAAAAATTTATGGGCAAAATAATATTACTCTTGCTATAAACTATAATTTTGCAAAAGTGTTGCTATTTATTATAATTATAGTTTTAAGTATGCTATTTTCTGTAATTTTTCCTTCTTTTATTATGGAGTAAGCCCACATAAGTGTTAGATTTGTGCACTTTTGTATATAAAAAAATATTAATCATGAATATAAAAGACTTTTTACTGTTGAACAATAATAAAGTAATAGTAGTTATATATACCATACAAAATGTTAGTGTATAGCAAGAATGATCCCAAAAAAAAGAGAAAAACACATAAGTATATTACATATGATTTATATACATGTATTTCTATTATTTCTTTCACCTTTTCCTTTTTTTAAAAAAGAAAATACCCGTACATCGCGCGAAAACATACACTAATTCTATCAAACTCGAATACACTGTATTTTATTTTAAACTCGAATAAATTTTGTAAGGGAAAAGGGTAAAAAATACCCCTTTATTTTGATTAATTGATTATATTTGCCCTTAGTCAAACAATAGAGTCAAATATATCCCTACTATAGGGTCATATTAAGAGTCATGTGGTGTTACATTTTTGGTGAGGTGAATGCCATGTGGAGTGCCACTCATCATCTAATTTTTCTTTTCTTTTTCATTTTAATTTTTTTCATCAACTTTTATTAATATATTTAATTTATTAAATTTTTGTAAAAAAAATTAAAATATGAAATAAATTATTTTTAAAATTACAACTCTAGAATTATACTAATGAGTTTATGCTTCTGCTCCAATTTGAAATCATCTGTTTTTTTTTCTCAGACTCTTTTCGATGGATTCAAACATGTACCCGACCTATTTTTTTTAACCCGGTATTTAAAATGAATAATTTTGACAAATTAAGAGGTTGTATATGTATTTGGATTTGGCAAATATTCAACTTTTTCTGACTAATTATTTGTCCTTGTCAATTCTTGAATGGATCTGTCTCCAGTTCATCATTTTCATCGTGCTAATTCACTTTCGCACCCAATTAAAGAACGTCAAAATCTGCTAAAAGAAACTTCAATGGTTTCTCCAACTTTGGATAATACAACTGATGCTAAAGAATCAGCTGTCAAAACAAACAACATTAGAGAAGCTGAACTCTCTTCTTCATCATTTTCTTCCAAAACCCAGTTGAATACAATGCAGTGGTGATGAGAATGCTACGAATAAAGTAGATAGAGATTCCAGTTACGATTTCTCTAACGATGCAACAATGAAACGTATGAAGAATAGTAGCAAAATTTTTTATTTTATAACGGAATCGCCATATTCACAGATGTCGCCATTATTTAGGGTTGAGGATAGTCCTAACCATGGAGTTCTTACCCTTACAGCCTGTTTGGATGGTGGTTTGCCATGGTTTCATAATGTATGGTACAGTATGGTATGGTACAGTATGGTTTGTACCATGTTTGGATGGACTGTATCGTTCACTATGGTTTAATAATAGTTTTTTTGTTTGGATTGATGGTATGGTATTGTATATTAATGGTAATTTTACTAAAATACCTTGTTATAAATTTTCAATGAGGGTATTGATGACGTTGTTTTCTCTGTCAGTTACGTTGAGCTCATCGACCCATCTTATTCTTCCACTTCCCACCATCCCCGTCGTGGTCGGCCTCGCAAAATACGTATACCTATATTTATTCTACCCGAAAATTCTAACCCCGAAAATAAAAAAAACCTAAAAAGCGTCAATGGGGTAGCAACGTCTTTTATTTCTTCTGAGTATACTACTATGTTAAATGCTAGGGTGGTGCCGGAGATAGATATTGTAGTGAAGAAGAGAGTTAAGTTGAAGAAGAGAGTATATAAAGTTAAGAAGAGTAAAAGGGTATAATGGGCTTTAATAAAATTATATAAGGGCAAAGTTGAAAAAAAAAAGGGAGAACCATGCCACACCACAAAATTGGTGTTCAAGAAATTGCCTCATTCCATGGTTATCAAACCATGGAATAGTAACATACCATACCACCATTTTTAGAAAACCATGGAAACAAACATGGTTCTCATGGTAACCATACCACCCAATGGCAAACCACCATCCAAACAGACTGTTAGAGAAGTTCAGGTTTCTTTTAACGAGAACCGGGCAGGTAATGGATCGATTTGGTGCGGGTCTAATTTGAGTATTGGATCGGGTTTACAAGAGGAAGTTGTGTTATGAGTTTGTTTGGGGTTATCCGGGTTAAGAAAACAGGTCGGGTACGGGTTTGAATTCGGAATTCGAGAGAAGAAAACAAATGGTTTTAAATTGGAGCAGAAGCATAAACTTATGATTATAATTCTAGAGTTGTAGTTTTGAAAATAATTTATTTCGTATTTTAAAAAAAGTAATAAATTAATAAAATTTGATTAAAAATAGGTTAAAATAAAAAAGGATAGAAAAATCGGATGCTGAGGTGGCATGCCACATGGCATCCACCTCACTTAAAATGTAACATCACATGACTCTTAACTTGCTAAGGTGAAAAAATGTTAAAATGAAGGGTATGTTTAAAAATTTTATTAACAGTAGAGTTATATTTGATCCTATAGTTTGATTAGGGACAAATATAACCAATTAGTCAAAGTAGGGGTATTTAAACCCTTTTCCAATTTATAATTGTTAAAAAATATCGTATTACTACTATATATATATATAAGCGTGAGTAGCAGACAGTTGGCGATTGTCATGACTGCTTTCAGCTGCTTGTTTCCTCTATGATTTTACTATATCACCCCTAATTAACTATTACATGTCATTTACGTATTAAAAAATTAATAATATTTAATAAAAAATAAGTAAAATAGACATTTATGACAACTTCAACCATATTTTTACTATATCACCCTTAGTTAATTATTATAAGTCATCTAAGTATTAAAAAAATAATAATATTTAATAAAAAAAGTAAAATAGACATAAAATAATAAATTAACTCTTCACGTTTTAAATTAATTTGACATCTTATATGAGGCATAGTTAAAAAAAAAATTCACAACTATTTATTATAGCAATTTTGCTATATCACTTCTAATTAATTATAATTATGATTCATTTAAGATATATTTGATTTGCTACTTCAATTGTGATATTTGATTGACTTTTAAAATCACATTAGTGTTGCTTAAATTGGAATAGAAGAAAAAGTATGACAAATCACAATAATTAAAAACTTAAATTATTTTTAAAATATAACTGACTATCAGTGCCACAAAAGTTTGAATAAGGAGAGTATAAAAAATTACAATAACTGACAGTTTAAAATAGTAAATTACAATGCCAAAAAAGTATTATAAAGTACAATAGCCAACGACTTAAAAAATCTAAAAATATATTAAAAAATAATTGATTATCGAAATTTTAATTTAATTATTTTATTTAACTTGTTATATATTTGAAATTGTGTAAAACATATTACAAATTACAATAATAAATAATTTATTTCGTACAAATTGAGATAGAGGGATATTACTTTAAATTTATGTAGAAAATTATATAAATCATAATATAATTAATAACTTAAGATATCTAAAATAATATAACAAATTTGATTGACTTTCTCAAATATTCTATTAATGTCACATAAATTGAAATAAAAAATAGTATATAGTATCTGAAAATTATATAAAAATACTATAAATCAATAACAAATAATGTAAAATATTTAAAAATATAATTTTTTTTTATTGACTTTTCAAAATTTATCATACACGTAAATTCCACTCCATAGGTCACACAAAACAGCGCAATACTCCAAACGCAATTTGAAGAAGTAGGTGTAGGTGGCATAATAAACCCAAAAGCGCCGTCCTCTTTCTCATCGTTTACAGCTATGTTAACTTTCTCCAGGCTGAGATCACTTCAGGGTCTCCAGAATTTGGTTTGTTCAGTTTCTCCCTTATATCCAATTCGCAGCTACTCTTCATCTCTTTTTGGTGTAAGCAAGCTTTCGAGCTACTCTACTTCCAGTTCTCTTTCTGTTTTCATTTATCAAATGATCACAAAATTGGTTGATGATTTCTATTTTCCTTTACTATGGAGTGATCACTGTATAAAGTTTCCTTCCTATCCCGGCCGCATATGGTCACAGTAAGTTTCATGTCCTTTGCCTGCAATTTTTTATTTCAGGTTTGCTGATTATATTGTTTTCTACAGAGAATTGGATTTGTAGGACTAGGAAACATGGGATCAAGAATGGCCGATAGCTTGATTAAAGATGGATATGAGGTTGCAGTACATGACATGTAATGCTTTCAACTTCATTCACTTATTTATAACCGCTTACACTGTAGAATCAACTACACTTTTTTCTGTTAAATAAGAAGTATTGAAAAGGGAAAGGGGAAGTCGAAACAGAGTGAGAACAGTGAGAATTAGATTTGCATGGAAAATTCTCACTGGCACCACTAGGCTATAAGCTTAGGTGGTTTCACATCTTGGCATAGTTCCATATGTAATTCGATATAAAGTAGCATCTTTCAGGTACCTCTGTATTACATGGTTGGACACATATATTTAGATTTTGGTGTAGCACAATGCGGGATGGGGTGGTTGAGAATAGGAATCCTTCTATATTGATACTTTGTTTGATTTAAAGGATTACTCAGGCCTAAGTCAATTAATGTGACGTTTCTTTGACCTTGAGTTCATCAATTTGTATTTGTCCCAGAAATCATGATGTTATGAAGATGTTTTCGGACAAAGGCATTCTCACAGAAGACTCGCCTTTAAAAGTTGCAGAGACAAGTGATGTAGTTATTACAATGTTACCGTCATCAAACCATGTGAGATTTGCATACCATTTTTATAGCTTTTATTAGATCACACACTTTCTCATATTTTGGAGGCTGATTAATTATCCTGAATCCTTCATCATTGATGTGAATGTATCCCTGATATTATTATTGTTGTTGTTATTGATGATGATGGGTTAGATATGTTGGAATATTTGTCTGATGAATCAATAAATCTTTAATAATACAGGTTTTGGATGTCTATACCGGACAAAATGGTTTCCTTAGTGGTTTTAATCCACTCAGACCATGGCTATTTATTGATTCTTCTACAATTGATCCTCAGACATCAAGAAAAGTCTCTGCAGCTGTGTCTAATTGTTCTTTGATAGACAAGAAAGGTATATTAAGTAACAAAATGAATTAACTTTACAATTTCTGTGTAGTTTTGATAGAGCATGTGATATGTTTTAACTACATAATATCTGGTCATAAGGTCCTAATTTCACTGTATGGTATAGGCATATAAGTCACTGCTTACCTCTGTTACCCACTATCCATCCAGGGAGACAAATAAAACAAAACAAACACACCCCTTTCTCGTGCAACATCCATGACAATTTCACTGTTTGTACCTTATTTTATTTTATGAGTTTTTCTTCTTTTACTTACTTATTCAACCAATGGCCCCAAAAAGCATGGGGTTCAAAGTTAGTTTGGTACGAAAATGGGGCAGCAAATGTACCTGTCACTCTATTTTATTGTTTGGATGGTATATCTGATAAGTTTCTCCATGGTAGTTTCTCCCTCTTCCCCATATTAAACCTTATTGTTCATCCACATTGTGTGCAATAAAATTACGGTAACTTGGTTCAATTTGATGAAAACAGAATCAAACCCATGCATTATATTGTGTGGAACTTGTTACATAACTAATTCTGATTTGAAATGCCAAGATGTTTAATTTATCATATTTGTCTATAACATTTCTTCAGCATGTGTAGTTTCTTCTATGGAGAGAATTTAATGCGATCTTATGAGTATGAAGTCTGTTGATCAATTTGCTAACTTGTCAACCAAAAGATTGGGGTTTTCACAGGGACATGCATTTGCAGCTTTGCATGCTAAATAAGATTAATACAATCCAGCCTGAGCGAGTTTTTCTTAGGATGACAGCCTCTGTTATGCTGTAACCATTTTCGCATAAAAACAAGGGTTTATTGCATCATGTGAAATGATTATTGTTTTTCCTGTCTTGGGTAAAGAATATCACCAACTAATGTTTCGGTCTTTTAGCAAATTCACCGTTGTCTTTGCAGATGGACGGAAGCCTCCTGCTATGTTGGATGCTCCTGTATCTGGCGGTGTTCTGGCTGCAGAGAATGGGACTCTTACTTTCATGGTATTTCTACAATCTAAGTGGTTCTTAAGTGACTGTTTTCGTGATGATTTCACACCCATGTGCTCCTTCGGTGACTGGCTGTTTGAAAATCATTCTTTAAATGATTTTTTATTTTTATTTTTGGTAAATAAAATGAAAAAGTTTTGCTGTTTCCTTATAAGTCTCGACTCCTTCAACAGATTTCGAAGCTGACAACCCATGGTTCTCTTAAGATTTGCACATTAGTAATAGTAGTTTTCGTTAATCATGGCCTTGTGGAGGGGTAAACTTTTAATGCAAGACCTTACTTTTTTTCTAAGCAATCTATTTCTTAATTATCTATCCCGCCTCCAATGCATTAGAGTATAAGATGAATTAACTCCTAAACTTGTTTTTAATTTCAGCTGCTGGAAATCTTACAACTTTGTGTGATTTTACATTTCATGACGTACAATTGTATGAACTTTTTTCCTTTCTGGCAGTAAGATGTAGTTTGTACATTGAATTATTCATAGATGTTTCAATGTGGAAAATTTAAATTACAGCAAACATTGTCTTTGGTTACATACGGCATTCCAAAGAAATGCTGGATTAACAAAATACAGGATTTCGTTTCGTTTTGGTTGGTGGGATTGGGAAAGAGGGGATCTGTTTATCCTTGTCAGAATCACCTGACTGGATGGCAGACGTGTTTATGGATATTGAAAGCAAGGAGATTAGATTATAATCCTATTCCAGACAGAAAATTCTCTCTTGTACCTGCTGGATCCTAAAGTCAGATTCCTGCTGGTTTGAGCTAATAAGCAACATATGCATGTAGGTTGGGGGCCCAGAGGAGGCTTACACAGCTGCCAAACACTTGTTTCTCTCGATGGGCAAAAACACTATCTACTGTGGTGGATCGGGGAATGGTGCAGTATGTCCTGGACCTACTTTTCAAACTTTTGCACTTTGAGTTTTATATGTCTGCTGAGTGCTGATAAAGACTTCGAAAGGGAAACCCCTTTTTTTTGCCCCTTCTGTTATATTTTGTTTTCCCATCTTTGACTTGATTAAACACTGAGGTGGAACTGATAAAACTGTACGCCGTGGATTGATATAAAACAGTGTAATATGTGCAGTTTTCTGTACCAGAATAGGTAGCAGGCAGTTCAGTCAATTTAGTAGCGTGTTCAGAAGATTTTGTGCAACTAATATGGACATATTGTCAGGTTTCAGCTTCTAAGTGGTTTGGATTTGGGACTGTGGCAGTTTAAGACTTTACTTCCTAGCCCAAATTAATATTAACTTGTATTGTTTTCAATCAGTGTCTTGTTCATGTGGGTGTATATCTATTTAAAAATTTCTGTTCGTACATAAAATGTAGGTTAGCGTGACATCTTTGCCACTACTTATACTCATACATGTTTATGTCCAGATAGCACATACCAGATAGAAGTGTATGATCATCGTTCACCAGCAGGGGTTTACTTCATGCCAACAACAACAACAATAACATACCAGTGTAATTCCAGGCGTTTAGCAACTCACTTGTCAAGATGGGCATACATGATATCTATGCCCCATCTTGAGGGGGAGTGTCAGAATGAGTAGATTTACTTTGATCTTCCTTTAATGAGTAGATATATTCTCACTGATTGTATCAATTAGAATATTCTGTAGGATTATAGTAGCATATGATTTGGGATTATCAATATCTTCTTCCCATACTTTTGTAAATCCTAAATATTGTATAGATGAGGCATAATGAGAATATACTTCTTTCACCCATTTTAAGTCTAGCTTGCATATGGTGGACTATTTGGAGAGAAAGAAATCAGAGATGTTTTGAAGGAAGACAGACCAACATGCAAAAGCTAAAGATAGACTGCCTAGGCCTTTATTATTTTTGGTGTGTTAGATTCTGAGTAGGAATAGGAATAACATATAGAATCCTACTTGGAAAATGATTGTAGTGCAGTGTCCTATTAGGAAAAGGATTGGAATGTAGTGTCTATAAATAGAGCCTCAATTTTATAATGTAGTTACAACAATTTAATAATATTTTTCTCTTATATTTCTCACATGGTATCAGAGCTTCCACGATCTTGGTAAAGAATTAAAGAGTTTCCATTGCCGGTGGGCGGCTATTATCCATATTTGCCACCCGTTTGACCAATGATTATGTTCGCAAAAGTTGGGTCACAGTGTATCTTTCTAGTAACTATTTTCTCATATCAAATTTGCGCAGCAACGTCCATCTATTCAGTGACGACTTTCTCATATTAAATTTCGTAGCACCGTGCATCTCTCCAATCTACTTCTCATATTTAATTTGCTTAGTATCGTGGATCTTTTCGAACTACTTTCTCATATCTGAGTTGCATAGCACTCTGCGTCTTTCCGGTGACTCCTCTTATTTGATTTGCGTAGTTCCATGCGTCTTTACGGTGACTCCTCAGATCTGATTGCGTAGGGTCGTGCCATCATTCCGACCCTATCCATATAATTTCTCTTTTTCAGTAGGGCCGTTCCGTCATTCTGACCCTACCCATATAATTTCTCTTTTTTAATAGGGTCGTGCCGTCATTCCGACCCTACCCATATAGTTTCTCATTTTCAGTAAGGTCGTGTCATCATTTCGACCCTACTCATATAGTTTCTATTTTCAAGTAAAGTCGTGTCGTCATTCTGACCCTACCCATATAATTTCTATTTCTCAGTAGGTTCGTGCCATCATCTGACCCTACCTATGTAATTCTCTTTCTGAGTGGGATCGTGTCATCATCCGATCCTACCCATATAATTTTTTCTCAAATTACGACCACTTTTCAGCCATCAAATCTAATAATCCGGCACGTGAGCATGTTCCGACCAGTTCTTTGGTGACTTTCTTGTTCAAGATCTACTCATATCTTGTTTACGAGATGACTCATATATTTTATACCAGTTTCCTGCAATTTTCCAGCGACAAATTGGCTTTCTGGCGATGTTTACTACTTTTCGGATCACTTTTTTAGTTTGTTCTAGACGTCCAAAGCAGTCCTTATCAATTTTCTTGTAGATATCTTCACCAAGTCCCTCACCGATCCACGTATTTAATTACATCCGTAACAAGCTTGGTACACATACCTTCTATGCACCAACTTGAGGGAGAGTGTTAGAATATGATTGAGAATAAGAATAACATATAGAATCCTACTTGGAATTGGATTGTAATGTCGTGTCTATAAATAGCATCTCAATGTAATAATGTAGTTATAACAATTCAATAATATTTTTCTCTTATATTTCTCACATTGTGTAAGCATGTATTGATAGGCAATACAAAAGATGTTCTTAATGCTATTGGCCGGCTGTAACTAGAAGATCCTTGGTGTTGTAAGTAAAACTTTTTGGAGGGGGTTGTAGTACACCACAGGATATATGGAAGTTAAGTTACCTTTTTCTTAAAAAAAGAAAGGAAAGATTAAAAAAATAATTTGTCAAACGATTCTTTAAGGAAGGTTTTTGAAAAATCTTTTTTTTTAAAAGACCTGTTTTAATGCTAACTAACAAAATTCGGAGAAACTTTGGTTATGAGAGAAACAATAGAATATCCTTAAATCCATTTCTTCCTAGAAAAAACAGTGTAAAAAAATTAATGTTGGAAACTCTTTTTTCTTTCTCAGACTGCAAAGATCTGCAACAATTTGGCAATGGCTATTGGTATGCTTGGGGTGTCAGAAGCCTTTGCTCTTGGTCAGTCTTTGGGAATTGCAGCTAGCACTCTCACAAAAATATTCAATTCTTCAAGTGCTCGCTGTTGGAGTAGGTACCCACTGCAACCTGGTACTGAAGAACTATTATAATCCCTAATAAGACAAAAGTTTTAATGATCTATTTGCATGAAAAATAATCTGTTTTAGTAAGTATTTGTCTTCTGCACAATGTTCTAGTAATGTTAATAAGGACATTCATTTATGGTAGAAGGTATCTTCATGTATATCTATGTTTAGTAAGTGAATGTGCATTTTGTTGCAGTAGTACAATACCATGCATCTCGGAAAAGGTGATTATTGCCAATGCTTATTTTAGTTTGAAAATTTGTCTAACAAAATACAACAACAACAAACCCAGTGTACTCCCCACATAGTGGGGTTTGGGAAGGATAAAATGTATGCAGTCCATACCACTACCTTCGAAGAAATAGAGAGGCTGTTTCCGATAGACCCCGGCTCAAGACAAAAGACAACAAACAAAGTTGTAACAAAACATGAAACAAGATGTAATAACAGAAATAAGACACCCACAAAGTAATACTAACAAACCAAAGGCATCCAACACACCCAAACCCTCCTAACTAGAAGCTCTAACCTAAGGACACAACCCTAATACTACTAGCCCGACTACACCAAAGCTCTCCTAACTATTGGCTACGACTCACCCATACGCACTAGCCTTCTAAAATTTTTGTCAAGCTGTAACTGCACCATGTCACATCTAATCACCTCTCTCCAGTATTTCTTCAGCCTACCTCTACCCCTCCTGAAACCATCCAAAGCTAACCTCTCACACCTACGAACTGGGGCATCCGTGTCCCTCCTCATCACATGCCCAAACCATCTTAGTCTCACTTTTCGGATCTGGTCCTCCACTGAGCTACTCCCACCTTCTCCCGTCTCATTCCTAACCCTATCTCCCCTTGTATGACCACACATCTAAAGCAACATCTTCATTTCTGCCACCTTCAACTTTTGAATGTGGGAGTTCTTGACTGACCAATACTCCGTTCCATACAGCATTGACAGGCGGACTCCCACTTAGTAGAATTTTCACCTTCTTGTCACACAACACTCCTGAGGCGAGCCTCCACTTCATCCAACTTGCCCCAATACAGTGAGAGACATCCTCGTCAATCTCTCCATTCCCCTTAATCATAGACCCAAGATACTTAAAACTATCCCTCTTACAAACAACCTAGGAATCCAACCTCACTACCACCCCGTCCTCCTGCCACAAGTCATTAAACTTGCATTCCATGTACTTCGTCTTGGTCCTACTCAACCTGAACCCTTTAGACTCAAAAAGGTTTGTTTCCACACCTCTAATTTTATCATTCAACCCTTCCCCCTGTGTCTCATTAATCAAAACTACATCATCCGTAAATAGCATACACCAAGGCACTTCTCCTTGAATATGCCACGTCAGCACATGCAACACCAAGGAAAATAAAAACGGGCTAAGAGTCGATCCCTGGTGTAATCCTGTCAAGACAGGGAGATGCTCTGAATCTCTGATCGCCGTCCTCACCCGAGTCTTCGCTCCATCATACATGTCCTTAATCGATTTGATGTACGCCACCGGGACCCCTCTCACCTCCAAGCATCTCCAAAGAACCTCCCTCGAAACTTTGTCGTACGTTTTCTCCAGGTCGATGAACACTATGTGTAAGTCCCTCTTTCTCTCCCTATACTGCTCCACCCCTCTCCGCACTAGGTGAATTGCCTCTTTCGTCGAGCGACGGGCATAAATTCAAACTGATTTTAAAAAATAGACACGATCCTCCTCAACCTCCTCTCGACCACTCTCCCAAATCTTCATAGTGTGACTCAACAACTTAATACCCCTATAGTTGTTGCAACTCTGGATGTCCCCCTTGTTCTTATATGAAGGAATCATAGTACTCCATCTCCAAGCCTCAGACATTTTCGCAGTCTTGAAAATGTTGTTAAACAATTCAGTCAACCTCCTTAAACCTGCCCCGCCAGTATATTTCCAAAAATCCATCAGAATCTCGTCAAGCCCCGTCGCCTTACCTCTTCGCATCCAGTGAATAGCCTTTCTGACCTCCTTAACCTTAAAATATCTATAATAACTGAATCATGACCCTCCTCTGAGTGCTCCAGCTCCCCTAACACAATGTCTCTGTCCCCCTCATCATTCAAGAGTCTATGAAAATACGACTGCCATCTTCTCTTAATGTGAACGTCCTTCGCTAGTACTCTGTCATCATCCCCTTAATGCACTTCACTTGATTAAGGTCACGACCCTTCCGCTCCCTAGCCTTAGCAAGCTTATACAACCTCTTTCCCCCGCTTCTCTTCTCTAATCCCACATACAAGCTCTCAAATGCTGCTGTCTTAGCCGTCGTAACTGATAACTTAGCCTTCTTCCTAGATAACTTGTACTCCTCCCTTTTCACTCGCTTTTCCTCTTCGTCCTTACTCTCAACCAATTAACATAAGCCCCCTTCTTAATCTCTACTTTTTTCTCTAACTTCTTCATTTCTCTACCAGTCCCCCCCGATGTTGTCTGGCCCGGCCCCTCGAGACACCCAACACCTCTCTAGCTGTCTTCTTTATGCAACTAGCAGCCCTTCCCACATACTATCCACGTCCCTCCTACACTCCCACACCCCCATTTCCACCACCTTCTCCCCTATCTCTCTTTGGTGCATTAACTGGCCTCAAGTCACCCTACTTAACTCTGGGTCGACCCTCCCCGCCCCTCCTCTTCTTGCCCTTCTTGATAATCAAGTTCATCACTGGAAGCCTATGCTGGGTCGAGAGATTCTCACTCGAAATGACCTTACAATCCTTGTACAACGCCTTATCCCCCTTCCTAAGCAGCAAAAAGTCAATTTGAGTCTTGGCTATCGAAATAGAAAATTCCAATAAAGCATATGGACATCATCATCCGATTAGAAAATTCTCTTCCTTGTATGAGCACAACAAAATTCACGTATAGATGACGTAGGGAATGATATGTGCCTCTCCAATTTAGCTCTATCAATAACGTACCACAATGGGCTTGTCAAAGACGACGTAAGTTCCATAGGATATGTATCAAATTGAACACTTCTATGATATAGCCAAGCATCATCAAATTACACTTTCTAAAGATTTTTCCACTTAAGAACTTATTCACACAAGGATTAGGAGTTTTCAAGAAGGTTAGAAGAGCCTTTTAATCTCAAAATGGAATCTCTATTAATTCTAAGTAATTGCTCACGTTCTCCAATAAGGACTCATGAATAGGTTCAACAAAGGGTATTTGATCACGGGTATCATAATATTCATGTATTTCCTCATCACTAACATCTTTTTAACCTTACAATCACCAAGACTTGAAGAATTATGTCTTATCCTATAGAAAAAAAATCCTATTTCTATAAGTCATCACACAATTGTTTCGACACTAGAATAAAAGGAGAATCATCATCTAACACCCACAAACATTATCCCTTGTTTCAATAAGTGGGAATCCATATTTAACAATGTCATGCTCAATTTTTGATGGGAACAACTAACTCTTAGTGAACTTAACGATTGTAGTTAATAACTTATTATATAGCTAGATATCATCATCCTTAAACTTAATAAAGTCACCAACATAAGAATTAGGCGAAATGGTCTTTGTGGACTCTTGTACTTGTTCCCGTTTGTAAAGTGGATACGTCTACTTAGCCCTTTGTCATCTGAACTCTTCAACCCATCAAAATCCAACATTTTGAACCCTTCTGACCATGTGTGTGGTTCACTCTCCTTAAAAAAATACCACATCATATCCACGTCACTAACATGTCATAATATCTTCTTTAATTAATTTGTTGGATTACTAATCAATAATATTAAACAAAAATAAATAAATAAATGAAAAATTTATTTTTTAAAATAAAATTCATCTTCATCATTATTTAAAAATTTTAAATAACAATTTATATCACAATTTATATCATATTGATATAACTTAATCAATTTATAATATAAATCAGAATTTATATATCATAAAATTACGATTCAAAATTATAAAATCTCGTAATTATATTATAAAATCAAAAGCTTCAATAACGACGATGAGATTTTGACTTGAGATTTCTCCTTTATATCATATAATCAAAAACTTCAACAACAAAAAATTTCATCGCTACCATCATTTAAAAAAAATCATCTCTACCATTAAATAAAAAACAAAATAATAAACGAAAAATTTAGTTTTAAAATAAAATTTGTCTCCATCATTATTTAAAAATTTAAAATAACAATTTGTATTATAGTTGGTATTGTGTGTGGGTTGGGGATGGGGGAGGGTGCTGGCGGGGGTGTCTGGAGAAGGGGAGGGTGCTGGACGGGGTGGGGGGACGTACATGTTAGAATTATTTGGGACGTACATAAAACAACACGGTATTTTTCATCAGTCTTCATGTGTTCATACACCCTCTCAAAATGGAGTTGCTAAGAGGAAGAATTGCATTTACTTGAGACAGCTCAAGACTCTTTTATTCCAAATGAAGGTTCCTAAACAGTTTTGCGCAGATGCTGTCTCTACAACTTGTTTTTTGATTAATCGAATGCCATCTTCTGTGTTGGATGGTAATGTACCCTATAGTGTTCTTTTTCCAAATAAGTCACTATTTTCGGTGGAACCTAAGGTATTTGGAAGCATATGCAATGTTTGAGATGTCCGACCATCTATTACCAAATTGGATCCCAAGCCCCAAGGCATTGAAGTGGGTGTTGCTGTGTTATTCTCGCCTTCAGAAAGGATATCGGTGTTATTCTACAGACCTTGGCAAGTATTTGGTGTCAACTGATATGGTATATTCAAAGACTCCATTCTTCTATGCACCTCCTATTTCTACAAGTCAAGAGTAGGAAGATGAGTGGTTAGTTTATTATGTTATCCATGCTTCGACATAAAAATCAGATAATGTTGTTCCTATGTCTCCTAGTCCTCCTCCATCTGGGTCAGCAAGACCTCCAATTGTTCAAGTTTATTCGAGAAAGAAAGAGGTCAACAATACATGTCCTGCATCAGTTTCATTGTCATCAGATCCTACTCCAGTTGATCCTTCAGAAAATCTTGACCTTCCTATTGCTCTTTGTCTATGTTGCTTGGGCTCTCCAAAAATGTTGCCGCACCTGTGTCGAATCCTCCAAAAATGCTCTACTTTTGGAGGATCTGACACGTAACTATTGATACTTTTGAAGAGTCCAAGTAACATAGCTCTTCGTAAAGGTACACGTAATTACAGGTCCACATATTCCATTGCTAATTTTGTTTCCTATGGTCGCTTATCCTCCACGTCTAGATTTTTGATTGCTTCTTTAGACTCCATCTCTGTACCCAAAACATTGAAGGAGGCTTTGAATAATCCTGTATGGTCTAATGCAATGCTTGATGAAATGCATGTCTTAGAGGAAAATCACACGTGGAATTTGGTGGATTTACCGAAGGGAAAAAAAGCAGTAGGATGTAAGTGCATTTTCATTGTTAAAGTTAATCCAGATTGTTCTGTAGCAAGACTTAAGGTCAGACTTGTGGCTAAAGGATATGCTCAAACTTATAGGGTAGATTATTCAGACGCCTTCTCCCCTCTCCCCTGTTGCCAAACTCACTTCTATATGTTTGTTCATTTCTCTAGCTGCTTTCGAGAATTGGCCTTTACATCAGTTGGATATCAAGAATGCTTTTCTTCATGGTGATCTTCAGGAGGAAGTGTGAACGGAGCAACCACCTGTTTTTGTTGCTCATAGAGAGTTAGGAAAGTGTGTCATTTGAAGAAGTCCTTGTGTGGCTTGAAGCAAAGTCGACGGGTTTGGTTTGGCAAGTTAAGTGAGGTGGTTTAGGATTTTGGGATGAAACTGAATAAATGTGATCACTCAGTCTTCTAATGGCAATCAACAACTGGTACTATCCTCCTTGTTGCATATGTTGATGACATTGTCATCACGGGAAGCGATTTTGAGTGATCTCTTCCCTCAAGTCTTTCTTGCATACTAGGTTTCATACAAAGGACTTTGGTCAGTTGAAATACTTCTTGGGAGTGGAAGTAAATAGAAGCAAGAAGGGAATTTTTTTCTCAGAGAAAGTATATTCTTGACCAACTTGTAGACACCGGAAAGTTGGCAGCCAAACCTTGCAGTACTCCAATGATTCCCAATGTGCATCTTGTGAAAGATGATGGCGATCTTTTTGATGATCCAAAGATATATAGAAGGTTAGTTGGGAAGTTAAACTACCTTACTGTGACTCGCCCGGATATTGCTTTTGTAGTAAGTGGTGTTAGCTAGTTCATGTCTGCACCTACAGTCAAACATTGGGAAGCTTTAGAATAGATTCTATGTTACTTGAGAGGAGCTCCTGGACTTGGCATATTGTGTAGCAATCATGGTCATACTCGTGTTGAGTACTTTGCAGATGCTGACTATGCTGGATCCAAGATTGATAGGAGATCGACTATAGGTTATTGTGTCTTCGTTGAAGGGAACCTCTTCTCATGGAGGAGTAAGAAGCAAAATGTTGTATCTAGATCCGGCACAGAGCTATGTCACAGTCTACGTGTGAGGTTATGTGGATTTATCACCTTATGGAAATTGGTCTAAAGCATCATACACAAGCAAAACTCTAGTGTGATATCAAGCTGCTCTTCATATTGCCTCAAATCCACTGTATCATGAAGGAACTAAACACATTGAGGTTGACTGTCATTTTGTTTGTGAGAAGATTCAGGAAAATCTTATTTCCATTGGCTATGTGAAGACAGGAGAGCAACTAGCTGATTTGTTCACAAAAGCGTTACTTGGAACTCGAATTGATTATCTATGTAACGAGCTGGGCATGATCAATATCTATGCTCCAGCTTGATGGGGAGTGTTACAAGTGTTACAACATCACAACATATATGTATGATTGTACAGGATAGCGTAGCTGATTTATAGGGATTTCACTATCTGATTACTATAATTAGCTTTAGTCTCTTTATGTATTTATATCATGTATTCTTTGAGAAATAATATAAGAAATTCTCCATACCTTTGTCTCTTACAATTGAAAATACCTATGTTTCTGAAACAATACTTCAGTTTCTTGCCTTTCATGCTCAAGCCCTTCAGCTTATCCTACTTCAAGGTTCATATTGAAGTAAGTTAATTTCTAAACATAAGAAAAACTGAAGGAGGATTACTTAGCGTACAAAATAAGAAAATAGTTAAATGACACTCCATGAAAGCAAAATTATGCAAGTTAAATCTTGTCCGTAGCATTAAATAAATCTGTCCCTTCCTAACATATACAAAATCAAAGTTTAGCTTATTACTAACTTTATGCTTGTGTGTTTCTTATGACAGTGACACATATAATCCAGTGCCTGGGATAATGGATGGAGTGCCATCTTCCAGGAATTATATTGGAGGTTTTGCGTCTAAGTTGATGGTACGTTTTCAATCCTGTCTTGATATAGTACAACCATGCTATGTACCTGCTAAAATTTTTGGAGAACATGAAGCTCAGTTCTACATTTATAGACGGGTGGATCCACATACAATTTATGGGTGCTTGAGCACCCATTGACTCCAACGTAAGCTATATGTATTTATCAGGAAAAAGAGATAAATGGAAAACCCGCAGCACCCACTGAACCAAAAATTTGATGGGCGCGATGGTTGGGTTACTGGAATGGAAATCTTGATAGAATTTGAAAAAGCAAACGACAAGCAGTAGCTTGTTGGAACCCCAGAGTTTTTACTTGATCCAGGATATGTTGAAAATCGCTTGGTCAAACCAACATGGGAGTTTTGGGCGTCAAAGTGGAGATTCTTAAGTGGGGGAGGTACACGGTTCGATTCCCAGTTGGATCAGATGCTTTGATATTTTTCTCCTTCTTTTCTTTGGTCTCCTTTCCTTGTTCACTTTCTTTGTGTATTTAAAGTTTACTTTATAATTTCCTTTTGCGTTTATTTAATTTTTGGTGGAAAAGAAAAATCATGGTCTAATCACTTCTCTTGTTTCATTTTAAGATTTTTTTGTTATTTGCTAAAATAATCCTTCAAACCAATTCATTCCCCCCCCCCCCCCCCCACCCAAGAAGTGATTTCTTTTTGTAATGGTAAATATTAATTGTGGTTTTCCATTGACTTCAAACTATTCCCTCCATCCCATATTAATTGATCCACTTTCATTTTGCATGTTTCTTAAGAAATCATAAATAAGAAGGATAGTTTACTAATTTACCCTTTAAGATACTTTTTGGAACTTTATAAACTTTTTTTTACACTTCCAACAACAACAAAAAACCCAGTGTATTCCCACAAAGTGGGGTCTGGGGAGGGTAAGATGTACACAGTTCATACCGCTACCTCCGAAGAGGTAGAGAGGCTGTTTCCGATAGACCCTCAGCTTAAGATAAAGAATAGTAAACAAGGGGATGGATGACACAACAGAAAATCAGGAATAAGAAATAATAGAATAGAAACCGGAGAAAATACGAAATACGAGAAATAAGGGCAACACTAAATAAGAAAATAGGAACTAAGAAATAAGAAATAGGACCCCCACTTGGTAGTAACATACCCTCACATACCAAAGACATCTAAGTACACAGTCCTAGGATTACGAACCCGACTACACAAGATCTCTCCTGACTGCCTGCTACAACCCACTCACTCACTCTAGCCTTCTACCCTTATCTGCGACCTCCACATCTTCCTATCTAGGGTCATGTCCTCAGTAAGCTGAAGCTGCTCCAGGTCATGTCTAATCACCTCCCTCCACTATTTCTTCGGCCTACCTCTACTCCTCCTAAAACCATCCAGAGCTAGCCTCTCACACTTACGAACTGGGGCATCCGCACCCCTCCTCATCACATGCCCAAACCATCTCAACCTTCCTTCCTGCATCTTGTCCTCCACCGAAGCCACTCTCACCTTCTCCCGGATAATCTCATTCCTAACTCTGCCCCCTCTAGTAAGCCCACACATCCAACATAACATTCTCATTTTTGCCACCTTCCAAAGAGTATTAATTGTAGGGGTAAAATGTGAAAACTTTAATCAACTTTATCTTGATTTAGTAAGTGGACAAGTAATTTGGGACATATAGTTTTAGTTAGATGATCATGTTTAAATAATTCTATGTTATAGCAGTGAGCACCCACAAACATAGAATCCTGGATCCGCCACTGTTTATGGATGCATGTTAAGGTTCACTTTTAAGTGCATTTCTTTTAACCGTGTTCTCTGTTGGATTTTACTCCTGTCCAATTGCTGGCAATATTTTTGCTCAGTCATTGTGGTAACTTTGAGTATGCAAACAATCTGCTGCTCCTTTCTGTGTCTGTGTTTGATGAACTCCTGTGTTCACTACAGAGAGAGAACCAAGTTCATTAGGTGTACAGGGTAACTTCAGTTGAATAAGAATCTGTTTCACTTTGTTATGAACTACTTTCCTTTTTCGTTTCCACTCGTTTTCATTTTCTGTCTTTGCTGCATAATCACGTTAAATCACAATTTCTAGGAAGTCAACAATAGTGTAGTTTGTATTATGGTTTTGGGGGTTTATGCTATCAGTTATGGATGTTTGTGTCCTCTGTTCAGGCTAAAGATCTGAACCTTGCTGCAGCATCAGCAAAAGATATTGGATTCAAGTGTCCTTTGACATCACAAGCAGAAAAGATGTAAGTCCTTCCTACTTCAGTAATGAGTACCGTTAAATTATCAGATAATTTAGACATGAGAATATCTCTATAATTAGATGGTGTAGATGAGGAAATATTCCTAAATTCTCATAATTAGGCACTTAGAATATTGTGTAATATTCTTATTAGTTTCCTTCCTTATTTATATTCTATGTTACACTATTTAATCCCACTAGCTTGAGAAAATAATCTAGACACTAATTCCTAAATTATTTTCCCTTCTTCCTCTAATTTCTCATGGTATCAAGAGCCCTCCTTTCTCTTATTTTCCTTCTTTTTCTAAAAAAAGTCTGACAAGTTATGCAAAACAAAATAGCAGACACAAGTTTTTTGTTACAGTTGATTTCTACATCTTTTTGGTGATAAATCATGCCTCCACGTGATAATGAGCACCCTAGATACACAAGAAATGTGTTTCATAATGGAGATGGTGTTTTGCCCGCACCTGATTTCAGCAACGGATTATCTATATCAATCACTTTAACTGCAACAAACTATATTGCCTAACCTACAGTGCAAAGTATCAAGGCAACAGTTATCAACTTCATCAGGTGCTTGCACAATGGAACCTGGTAACTCCTTTGCTTATGTCACACAGTCTTCATGATTCTGGTGCTTCTGGCCATATTTCTGGTGGTGACAAGAATACTCTCTAATCTTACTACCCCTTCTATCCTCCCTACTGTGATTTTGTCTTATGGATCAAAGATTGTTGTAAAAGGGGTAGGTATAGCTCACCCTCTTCCCTCCATACCTTAAAAATCAGTTCTTTTTGCACTTGAATATCCATATAATCTTATTTCCATTAGCAAATTAACCAAAAACCAGAAATGTGTTATAACCTTCTTGATGATTTTGTTCTTCTGTAGGACTGGAATATTGGCCAGATAATTGGAAAAGGACCTGAAGTCACAGGAATTGTACCTACTAGCCACCCCACAACCTTATGTTGCTTTTACTTCCACTACGTCCTTTGAATTGCTCCATAATCCACTAGGTCATTCCAGTCTCTTGAAACTACAGAAGACGGTTCACAGTTTGTCTAGTTTATCTTTGTTAGAATGTGAGTCATGTCAGCATGGGAAGCATGGTCGTTCCTCTTTCCCAAAGCGCGTAAATAATAGGCCACCTCTGTGTTTGAAATTGTTCATTCAAACATATAGGGTCCATGTCTTGGCAGTTTGTCCTTGGGTTTTCATTATTTTGTGACTTTCACTGATGACTATTCTCAATGGACATGTTTTTTCTTAATGAAAAATAGATTTGAGTTATTCTCTGTCTTTTAGAAATTGTTCTGAAATTCCCAATCAATTTGGTACTGTCATTAAGAAGTTACTTAGTTATAATGTCCGAGAATATTTCTCTTCCGCTTTCTCTTCTTTTATGTTATTTCACAACATATTGCACTTGTCTTCTTGTGCACGTATTCCTCAACAAAATGGAGTTGCTGAGCGTAAGATCAAATATCCAATTAAAACAGCTTGGACATTGCTCATTCACAATCATGTCCCTTTACGTTTTTGGGCAATGCCGTTATTATTGCCTGTTATTTAATCAGTCATATGCCGTTTTTGGTTTTGCGGTACAAGAGTCCACACCCAAGGCACTCTTGGTGACTCATTACCTGCTCCAATAATGTCTCCTGCTCCGGTTGCTCTTCGCAAAGGTACTAGAACTTGTTAGAATATGAGTAGAAATAGGAATAGTATATAGAATCGTACTTGGAAAAGGATTGTACTATAGTGTCTATAAATAGAGTCTCGATGTAATTATGTAAACAAAATCTCAATAATATTTTTCTCCATTAATTCTCACATGGTATTAGAGAGTTGGTGAGAAACTTCAGAAAAGAAAACTCAGTCACCGTGTGTCAATTTCGGTGACTGATTTGTGTCATTTTATTTTGTGGGTTGTGTGAAAAATACAACACCACCTAGAGGATCGGAAAGCTCAGGCGACAAAAATCCGACCCAAACCACCGGAAAATCACCCTCCACGCGCCTCCACGCGCCTGTCGGAAATACGGCGAGTTACATCACGCACCGGCGCGTGAGTCTTCTCCAGTAGAATTTTTTGAGTGGTTTCTTTTTTGTTGGGTCGCCGTTATTTTTCAATCCAACCAGTTACTTTATTTTTCAGATTCCGACAATTTTTTTTTGAAGATTTCAATCGCTGGAATTAAGGTTTCGGCGGCTTCAAATATTTTTTTTTGTGACAGTTTTTTCAGAGATCTAAATTCTGTTTCTGGGTACATTCAAGTTAACATTCCCAAGATGTCTTTTGGGTATGATGTTTTTGGCCCCAAAACTACTGGTATCGGAAGTTCAAGTCCTATGATCACTTCTGAACCATTAATGGGAAGTTCAAATTATTTAGCTTGAGCTTCGTCGGTTCAGTTGTGGTGCAAAGGTCAAGGTGTCCAAGATCACTTAACGAACAAGGCTAGTGTGGTAGATGAAAAGGGTAAGTCTAGCGCGGAAGATGCGAAAGCTAAAGAACAATGGGAGAAAGTTGACGCTCAATTTTGTAGTCTCTTATGGCGATCTATTGATTCCAAGTTGATGCCCTTGTTTCGTCCAGTCCAGACGTGTTATTTAGTTTGGGAAAAGGCTCGTGCTTTATACACTAATGACATATCTCGTTTTTATAACGTGATATCTCGAATGATCAATTTGAAGAAACAAGAATCCGATATATCTACTTACTTGGGACAAGTACAAGCAGTCATGGAAGAATTTGATACATTGATGCCCATCGCTGCAGATGTGGAAAAACAACAAGAGCACAGGCAAATGTTGTTTTTAGTTCTTACACTTGCTGGATTTTCTACTGACCATGATGCTGTACGTGATTAGATTTTAGCTAGTCCTACGGTTCCTACAATTAATGAGTTCTCTCGGCTGCTTCGTCTTGCCGCGCCTCCCAATCACAAAGTAATTTCATCACCCGCTATTGACTCTTCTATTCTTGCATCTCAAACCATAGAAAAACGAACATATCAACCTATGAAAAATCGGCGAGCAGGTCGTTTTGGAAAATCTCGATCGAAGTGTAGTTATTGTCATAAAGTTGGACACACTCAGGATATATGTCATAGTTTGCATGGTCCACCACCCAGTTGTGATCCTATTGCTGTAAAGGAATATAATGAGTTCCTTCGGAATCGAGCACATAAGCAAATATCTCCACAGCCTAATTAACCATTCAATAATGCTCATATTGCCCAAACAAAATATGATGAGTTCCTTCAGTATCGAGCAAGTAAACAGACATCTCCACAAGTAGCCTTGGTTGCCCAGCCTGATGCATATGTTGTTGGTAATCCTTTTGCTTGTGTTTCATAGTCTAGTACTCTTGGATCATGGGTTATGGAATTAGGTGCTTCTGATCATATTTCTGGTAACAAATCACTTTTGTCTGATATTGTTTATTCACAGTCTCTTCCTGCTATTACTTTAGCCAATGGGATCCGAACACAACCAAAAGGAGTTGGACAAGCCAAACCCCTATCTTCTGTCCCTCTAGACTTTGTTCTTTACGTCCCTGGTTGTCCTTTTAATCTTGCATCTATTAGTCGTTTGACATGTGCCCTTCATTGTAGTATAACTTTTTTTGATGACTCTTTTCGCAAGACCGCAGTACGGGACAGTTACAGACCTTCCAGACCTAATTCACAAACGTTTGGGACATCCGAGTCTATCCAAACTACAAAAGATAGTGCTTAGTTTGTCTTGTGTATCCACATTAGATTGTGAGTCATGTCAACTTGGAAAACACATCCGTGCTAGTTTCTCACATAGTATTGCGAGTTGTTCATAGTCTATTTTCTCATTAGTTCATTCTGATGTTTGGGTCCTAGTAGAGCCAGTTCACCTTTAGGTTTTCGTTATTTTGTTAGTTTCATGGATGATTTTTCAAGATGTACTTGGGTTTTCTTAATGAAAGATCGTTCTGAGATATTTTCTATATTCAAAAGTTTTTATGCTGAAATCCAAACTCAATTTGGTGTTTCTATTCGTACTTTTCGTAGTGATAATTCCTTAGAATACTTATCCTCTTAGTTTCTGGAGTTTATGACTCATCAAGGAATTGTTCACCAGACATCTTGTCCGTACACCCCTCAACAGAGTGGTATAGCATAGCAGAAAGAAAAAATAGGCATCTTCTTGAGACTGCTCGCATTCTTCTCATTGAATCCCATGTTCTGCTGCATTTTTGGGGCGATGTAGTCCTCACATCTTGTTATTTAATTAATAGAATGCCATCATCTTCCATTCAGAATAAGGTTCCACATTCTATATTGTTTCCACAGTCACATCTCTACTCTATCCTCCCTCATGTCTTTGGAAGCACTGCTTTGTTTATAACTTAGCCCCTGGAAAAAATAGATTAGCCCCTCGTGCTCTCAAGTGTGTCTTCCTTGGTTACTCTTGAGTTCAAAAAGGGTATCGTTGTTATTCACCGGATCTTCATCGCTACTTTATGTCCGCCAATGTCACTTTTTTTGAATCTAGACCTTACTATATATCTTCTGATCATCCTGATATATCTGAAATTTTACCCATATCTCCAGTTCCTGTATCTCCAGACTAACCCAAACCAACCTTTGAGGAATCCATTGTTACTTCTACGTCTCCAGCTGCAGTGCAACCACTTCTGACTTATTATCATCGTCAGCGTCCACCGCTAGTCCCAGATAATTCATGTCATGCGTCGGACGCTGCTCCTACTGCGGACTTGCCTTCTCCTAGCCAATCAGTTGCACTTCAAAAAGGTATGCGTTCCACCCGTAATGCTAACCCACATTATACTTTCTTGAGTTATCATCGTTTATCATCACCCAACTATGTTTTTGTATCATCTTTGTCCTTTATTTTCATTCCTACGACTATAGGTGAAGCACTTTCTCATTCAAGATGGAAGTAAGCTATGATAAATGAGATGCCTGCTTTATATGCGAGTGGTACTTGAGAGCTTATTTCCCTTCCTGCTGGTTAATCTACTGTTGGTTGCCGTTGGGTTTATGCAGTCAAAGTTGGTCCAGACGGTCAGGTTAATCGGCTTAAGGCTCACCTTCTTGCCAAAGGATACACACAAATATTTGGGCTTGATTATAGTAACACTTTCTCTCCGGTAGCTAAAATAGTATCTGTAAGTCTTTTCGTATCCATTGCTGCCGTTTGTCATTAGCCTCTATATCAGTTGGATATTAAGAATCTTTTCTGCATAGTGATCTTGAGAAAAAAGTCTATTTGGAGCAACCACCTGGTTTTGTTGCTCAGGGGGAGTCTAGTAGCCTTGTATGTCGATTGCGTAGGTCACTCTATGGTCTGAAACAGTCCCCTCGAGCTTGGTTTGGAAAATTCAGCATTGTAATTCAGCAGTTTGGCATGATTCGTAGTAGAGCTGATCACTCAGTGTTTTATCGACATTCTCAACCAAATCTGTGTATTTATCTAGTGGTTTATGTTGATGATATCGTTATCACCAACAATGATGAAGATGGTATCACTAAATTGAAGCAACATCTCTGTCAACATTTTCAGACCAAAGACCTCGGTAGATTGAAATATTTTCTAGGTATTGAGGTTGCTCAGTCCAGATCAGGCATTATCATTTCTCAACGCAAGTATGCCTTAGACATTCTTGAGGAGACAAGAATGATGGGATGTAGACCCATTGACACTCCTATGGATCCAAATGCTAAACTTCTACTAGGACAGGGGCGCCACTCAGTGATCCTGAATGGTATAAGCGATTGGTTGGAAAGTTGAATTATCTCACCGTGACAAGACCGGACATATCCTTTCCATGAGTGTTGTTAGTCAGTTTATGGCTTCCCCTGTGATAGTCACTGGGATGCAGTTGTTCGTATTCTGCGATATATAAAATCAACTCCAGGTAAAGGACTATTCTTTGAGGATCGAGGTTACGAGCATGGATACACAGATGTTGATTGGGTAGGGATCACCTTCTGATAGACGTTCTACCCCGGATATTGTGTTTTAGTAGGAGGTAATTTGGTGTCTTGGAAAAGTAAGAAACAGAGTGTGGTTGCTCGATCTAGTGCGGAAGCAGAATGTCGAGCAATGGCTGTAGCATCTTGTGAGCTAGTTTGGATCAAACAGTTGCTGAGAGAATTAAAATTTAGAGAAACCTGTAAGATGTAACTTGTGTGTGATAATCAAGAGCCCTTCATATCGCATCAAATCCAGTGTTTCATGAGAGGACTAAATACATAGGGATTGATTGTCACTTTGTCAGGAGATATTGTTACAAAATTTGTGAAGTGAAGTGATCAACTTGCAAATATCTTCACCAAGTCCCTCACCAGTCCTCGTATTAATTACATTTGTAACAAGCTAGGTACATATGATTTGTATGCACCAGCTTGAGGGAGTGTTAGAACATGAGTAGAAATAGGAATAGTATATAGAATTCTACTTGGAGAATGATTGTACTATACTGTCTATAAATAGGGTCTCGATGTGATTATGTAAACACACAATTTCAATAATATTTTTCTTCATTAATTCTCACAGAACTATTGCCAATCAAGCTCCTATTCATACTTATTTAAGCTTTCATCGTTTGTCAGATTCATATCATGCCTTCATTCCTAGCTTATCCACTTTTAGAGTTCCCAAGAATATGGTAGAAGCGTTAGTTCATCTAGGTTGGTGTCAGGCTATGATTGAAGAAATGACTGCTTTGCATGAGAATGGTACTTGGGAGCTTGTTCTTTTACCAAAAGGCAAAATAATTGTTAGTTATCGTTGGGTATTCACAATTAAGGGCATGATTAGATGGAGTTATTGATCGTTTCAAAGTGAGATTAGTTGTTAAGGGATACACTTAGATTTATGGCATTGACTATGGAGATACTTTCTCACCCGTTGCCAAGATGGATTTCGTTCGTCTCCTTATATCTATGGAAGCAATGAAACATTGGCTGCTTTTCCAACTAGACATTAAAAATGCATTCCTTCATGGAGAAATTGCTAAAGAGGTTTATATGGAGCAACCACTAGGATTTGTTGCTCAGGGGGAGTCTGGACTAGTATGTAGACTTCGTTGATCCCTTTATGTTCTCAACCAATCTCCTAGAGCATGGTTTGGTCATTTTCGAGCTGTTGTCCA
Organism: Capsicum baccatum var. pendulum; assembly: GCA_030864225.1. Classification (NCBI taxonomy): domain Eukaryota; kingdom Viridiplantae; phylum Streptophyta; class Magnoliopsida; order Solanales; family Solanaceae; genus Capsicum; species Capsicum baccatum. Next base: position 35,439,101 of record CM061551.1, on the reverse strand, counting down.
AGAGTTTGGAATGATTTGAACAAAAGTTGATCACTCCGTATTTTATAGGCATTCATTTTATCGCAAATATATCTTTTTAATTGTTTATGTTGATGATATCGTTATCACAGGTGATGATCTCATAGGTATTTTTGAACTCAAACAAAACCTTTCAATTCACTTGTCACTTTCAGACTAAGAATTTAGGCAACTTAAAATATTTTCTAGGCATTGAAGTGGCACAGTTTGCTAATGGTATTGCTATTACACAGAGAAAATATGCCTTAGACATTTTTGAAGACGCTTGTATGTTGGATTGCAAACACGTGGATGTCTAATCCCATGGATCCAAATACTAAGCTTATTCCAGGACAGGGGAGCCTCTTAAGTATCCTACTATATATCGGGGACTTGTTGGCAAACTCAACTACTTTACGATCACACGACCAGATATCACATTTGTTGTTATTATAGTTAGCCAATTTCTGCAATCACCTTGTGATGGTCATTGGAACGCTGTGATTTGCATTCTGCAATTTATCAAAAGCTCTCCAGGACAAGGTTTATTGTATGAAGACAGGGGGTACACCCACATTGTTGGGTATTTTGATGCGGATTGGGCTGAGTCTCCTTCTTATAGACGGTCTACTTCAGGTTTTTGGGTTCTAATGGGAAGTAATCTAATATCCTAAAAAAGTAAAAAAGCAAGATGTCGTAGCTAGATCAAGCATAGAGGCAGAGTATCGAGCTATGATATTGGATTCGTGTGAGCTTATATAGTTGAGACAATTTCTCCAAGAATTGAAGATGGGAGGAGTTGAACCAGTGAAATTGATTTGTAATTATCAAGTTGCACTACAAATCGCTTCTAATGCCATGTTTCATGGAAGAACGAAGCAAATTGAGATAGATTGTTACTGTTAAGAGTCCCACATCAGATAAGGGATGGGTAACTAATTTTGCTGTATGGATTTAGACAATCCTCCCCTCATGACAAAGTCCATTCCTTTTCATGGTATTAGAGTCAGACCCATCCAAATTCTTTGTTCATCGTTGGGCTCCCATTATTGCCCATGCTCTAGTTAACAAGGTTTGGGTGTACGACGAGTATTAGGAGTCTCACATCGGATAAGGGATGGGTAATTGGTCTCCTTATGGACAATCCTCCATCATGAGCTAGCATTGGAGTTGAGTTAGGTCCAAGGTCTATTTCTTTACCGTCACTTCATTTGAGAGAAGATTGAGTCTAGATATATCTCCACAAGTTTTGTCAAACTCAAAAGATCAACTGACGGATATCTTCACAAAATCACTCCGAAGATCCAGAATTAACTATATTTGTGGCAAGCTAGAGCATGACTTATACGCTCCAGCTTGAAGGGGAGTGTTCAATATGATTTCATTATCAGATAATGTAGATATGAGAATATCTCTTATCACTAAATAGCGTAGATATGAAAATACCCCTAAATCTCCATAATTAGACACTTAAAATTTTGTGCAATATTCTTATTAGTTTTCTTCCTTATTTACATTCTATGCAACACTATTTAATCCCACTAGCTTGAGGGGATAATCAAGACACTAATTCCCAAGTTTTCTGCTCTTCTTCCTCTAATTTCTCAAGTACATAAGGTAGTTCATGTGGCGTTGACAGCAGAAAATTGTATGGATGTGAAGTTAGAAATAGGAGCTATACAGTGACTTCAATCATGTGCTGGCCGTACATTATTATCTGCCCACTCGATGCATTAATCCAGGGTTTAGGCATTTTGCCATTTGTAATATTCTCAGTTGCATCTCCTTTCATATACATGAAAAAGCAGGTATAATATATTAATATTCAATTCCAGTTGCAACATTCTATGCTAATTTACTCGGGATTGACAATGTTTTCTTGAACTATTTGCTATTTAAATAATGCACTTGGTAAATGATATTACACGAATTAACAGTTATAACAGAGTAGACTTTCTAATGTACTGTGTATCACGATAATGCATGTCAGAGAGATTTCATAATATATCTGAGCAAATAATTATTGCTGGAATAATATCAGAAAGTGCTCTATGCTTTATCTGTTATTATTTGCTTTCAGTGTGCTTGGTGCATTCTCTGTGATTTGGAAATTGTTTTCTGCAATAAAATCTGGTCAATAAACCTTGTTGCTGTAACTCAATCAATGTTATTTATTCAATTTTAGTCCTCGTGTTGAAATTACTTCTGTTACAGCTGATTTGAATAATACACCGTTAAGTTGTAGGAGTCTGCTTTATTGAAATTTGAATTTCTGTTAGATGATTTAGATTTTTGAGATATTTTAAGTTTTCTTGGATTTTAAATTATGCAGATTTTGTGTTTTAAGTTGGCTATTTAAAGCCATCCAATAAAATTATACACACATTTTCAATCAAAATATTTTAAACATTTTTCTGCACTACCTTAAAATAACCAACACCTTTATTATGTCTATTTTCTTGCGACTTCTTTAGCATTATAACTTGTTCATTGACCATGAAGTTCTGAACACTTCACCACTGTCTTCAGTTCTCAAGCCTCGAAAAGAATTCTCCCTGCATGAAGGACTTGAGTAAGTTAAGGCACGTTACAACTTGGTTGATGCTATGAAAAATATTCTTTAGGATACAAAATAGAACCAAGTGGTGAATAGCATAGATAGAAGGAAGGTTTGTGTTATGACCTCAACTTAATGTATTAAGTAAACAGAATATAAAGAAAATTTTGGGACAATGTTCCGTTTATAATTTCGGCAAAAAGGAATAACATAATTAGAGATAACAAAACTAAAATTCTATAACTACACTGTCGAGCAGCCATGGTATATGAGGACCTGCAGATGGAAAAGAATTGAGTAAGAGGAAGAAGAGAAGAGCAGAGGAGAGAAGAATGAGGAAGAAGCGAAGAGAGAGAAGCAGGTGAGGAAAGAGTGATGCCAGATATTCCTTAATGCTCTGCCCAACGAGTTTGTTAGGCTTTATAACAGAATTTGTCCAGCTGGCCGCATCTGAGCCCTCGGAGGTCATTAACTGAATTCTAATCGTGGCCATTGATTTTAGTGTTAGTTATTTCCCTCGCTGTGTATCTAGTTTCAAATTTGAGTGGCTGCATTTCTTTTATTGCCATTTCTCAGGTCATGACACTTTGGTAATATTTAAACGGCTGGGTGACACCATCCCGAGGGACTAAAATCACAACAACAATATCCCAAAACATCATATTGTTACAACTGTCTTCTGGTTATTAGCATGTCTGTTGGACTAAATGTTATCTTAGTATCTGAAATCCATATCTGAATACAGCTTCACAGAGCTCTGCAATAACGGTCATGAGGCAAAGGATTTCTCCGGTGTATTCCGCTACTATTACTCTGGAAAGGAAGAGCAGTAATCCTCTCAGTAAGGTAGATCTGTTGTCCCCAGTTTTTGGTTCCACAATTTAGAATCGGGAAAGCTTGATCCATGATTACATGCCTGGTGGCGCTGCAGAAAAGATTGAAGTCTGTACACTAGGTGTTCTTAATCCTTTTCTTGCATTTCAACTATCCACTTTTGTTGGAGTCGTGTATAAATGATGTACAGTGAAATTGGTGAACTGAATTTTTTTATCTACTCGAGTTTCAGGTTCTATCTGACGGTGGGTATAGGATTTTGTGATTTTTTATGTAGTTCCCACCAGTGTTCTAAAATGCGGGGACACCAGGCGAGATGTTTTATGTGGTAGGGGGCGATGAATAAGCCCCGGGGTGTAAGTGCTTTTTTTTTTCTTCTAGAAAGATGGGGCAGCAGAAGGGAGTCAAAATGACTCAATAGATTGAAGTGACTTTCAATAATTTATGAGAAAATTATCCCTAATACTACTATAGATTTAAAATAACAAATTTTAGCAGCACTTTTAGATAATTGCGTTAATAATAATTTAGTTACAAGTTATAACAATTTATTAAAAGATATATTATTAATTGTATTTTCAAAATTCATTTTTAATTATATAATTTAAAATCAGTTCCATATTTATAGGGTTGTAGTCAATATTCCTCTTAAATTGTGTATTGATAATTATGGTAAATATATGTTCTCTTTCTCGATTCTAATTTGGGGTGGGCATGGTATGGTATATACCGAATACCAGACCGAAATTGAAGTTTTTTATATTGCTGTATGGATGTTACGATATTTGGTAGAAATTTTAAATTATTTTGTTATTTGGTACGGTATTTGGTATTTATGCAATAAATATTAAAATATCGTATACCGCACCAAAATTTTTAAATAACATATAAAACCTACATATATATTATATTTAAGATTATTAAATATATTTATATATCATTCATTAGCCAATTGAATACAAAAGTAACTTTTGTTAAAAAATAATTTTTCTGGGAAGCTTATTATTTAGGAGTACTATGCTTAAGTTTAAGTAATGTTATTCAGAGTTTGCATCTCGCACTATTCAATCGTTATCGAAATATTCTTTTTGTGTAATTGATTAACAAAGATAGTTGTTAGTCTAATATAATTGAGACGTTTTTAAAATTAAAGTTATAGTTTTTTTATATGAATATACGTAAGTAGAAATCAAATAAAGTATGGTTACCGAATTATCATATCGTAAAATACCGAAATCGAATTTAAAAATACCGAATAATAATGAACTAATTTGGTATGGTAATGGTATTTTTCTTTTAGATACTGAAAATCGAAGTTACCGTACCCAAGTTTAAAATATCGTATCGTACCGTACCATGCCCACCCTAATTCTATTACTCAACCTTTCAAAAATTAATTGAAAATTCTGATTCCATTAACTTACTCATACAATATTCATATCCTTCCCTTGAAAATACAAGATTGGAAAAAAGTGGATTTCGTATAATATTCATCTTTTTCATTGAAAAAAGTGGGTTTAAGATAATATTCATCTTCTTTCCGAAAAACATAAACTTGATATATTTGTTTTTTCATTCTCCATTGTGAATCATGTCTAAACCAAAATCTGATTTTACTCCATCGCATAGAAGTCCTAGATTATTCAACCAACGATTTGTTCCATTGTGAATCATTATTCAACCAACGATTTGTTCTCCTTCATCAAAAATTCTCTTTCTTCTATTTTTCCTTTTGTTCTTTAAAAATAATATGATATAAGGAGTATTGTCAATTTTTTTATTAAATACTCATTGTATATAACAATAAAAGATATGTCAATGAATATTAGAAAAAAAATATTGAACAATCAGTTTGTGTTGGTAACAACATAAATAAGGATTTAAATATAGATCGTAATCTTTCATAAGAATAATATAATGGAAATTATCTTGTATATACTTATTAAACTGTTTCGTGTATGCATTCTATATAAAATAAGTATGAAATAAATATAATGATTGCAGAAGTTGGTATAGAAATTGACTTTCACCAAATATTATACGTTATTATTTATTTGGTATATGAAATAAATATACAAACTTATATTTTTTGATTTATTTCATGTATGAAATCTGTATAATATCAATATTACATTCAAGATTTATAAAATAGTTTCTTACATGTTATATTTATTATATGAAGTGAGTATAATGTGATTGTGATATTCAATTAAGAAGATATACTTAAGATTATAAATTGAATGAAATCGGTTTATATGTTTTCTTATATGTCACATTTGTATGAAATAGATATATAAATTGATATTTATGGATTGCAATATTAAATTTAGGTGATACCAAATTATATACTCATTCCATACACTATGTGTTTCTCTCTTTGCATCAAGATTCCATCTGATCTACTTTTGTATTAAATTAAGATTTAATGAACACTATCATCTTTTATTCTGAAATAAATAATCACGATTTCTAAAGAAAAATTGTAGTAAATCTGATTGACACAAACTTAATTGATATCCGATTCATTCAACGATGTGAAATACAAACAACAACAGCAATAACAATAAATCCAGTGTGTTCCCACAAAGTGGGGTCTGGGGGGCTGTGAAATACAAAACAACTATTAAATTAGCATAACGCCGAATAGAAAACTGCTTAAATACAAAAACTAAACTTTATTCATTAAAATAATTAATAGAAACTCTTAAGGTAGTGTATGAAGATAGAAACTCTTAGTAGAAGTATTAAAATAGGAGAAAAAAATGGTTAGAGGGATTTGGGGTGAATTGATATCAATAATTAAAGATAACTATATTTAAGGAAGGATTATTGCATATTAGTTGTATTAAATCTTTATTTTTCTTTTCAGTAATTACTTTTTTGTATTTTTTAAAAAAAAGAAAAAATATTTTATTTTTTTTATAAGATTTGCTACAACTTGAAAAAATGAATGTTATACGTTGTAATTTCCTATCTAATAATTGCTATATACGTTTTTTTCCCCATAATTTATCAAGCATTGGAGGGCTTTTAATAGTAAAATCAGCATAATTTGAAATTCAAACTACCTAAATATCTCAACAACTCAAAATTCAAAATTCAAGTTTATTCTAAACTAAATAATTTATTTTGCTAAAAACTACTGTAATTAAAAGAAAATTGCAACACTCATTTGTTTTAGTTATTGTGATTTAAAAGTTGCTCCTCAATTTCTGCTTTTGTTGCTTTTGCTTGAGGATTGTTTTTAAGCTTGCGCAATGTTGTAACATGACCTGCTTGTTTGCAATTTTTCCTTATTGCATTAGGTCTCTACCAACAACGTATTTTCATGTTGTTTTGTTTTTGCTACCTTTTCCTTTTCTGTTTTGTGCGTAAAAGACACCCTCAGTAACATTTTCTTATTTTAAGGCATTTTTTACTTTTGTGCTTGAAGATCACTTATTAGTTCTTCAACAGAGATAGTAGAGAAATCTTTAAACTTTTTCAGAGACGAGATTTTAGATTCGAATCTCTTTGAAATTGTCACAAGAGTTTTTTCTACTATTCTCTCATCTTTAAAATCCTCGCCAAGCAATTTGATTTTACTAACAATCAAATAAATTTGTCAGAATACTTAACAATAGTTTCAACCTCTTGCATCTTAAGATATCCAAAATCCCTTTACAAATTCAAAGTTTACATTTGCCTGACTTGATCACTTCCTTGATACTTTTTTTATTTTTTTCAAGCTTCTTTCGCTGTCTCACAAGTAATGATTTTCATCCGAATGAGATTTAATCGGACAAGGATGGGAATTGCACAAAGAAGGTTATAAGTATTGGAGGCTTTAAATAGCTACCTTACAATACAAAAATGTCGATTTAAAATTCAAACTATCTAAAATGTCTCAACAACTCAAACAACCTAACTAAAATTCAAAATTCAAATTCATCCTAAACTAAACAACTTGTTTTGCTAAAAACTACTGCAGTAACTAAAAAAAATAAATTCAACTGTACATCTCATGGATCTATGAGGAGTATATCTCAGTGTCTCTTCAATTCTATAATTTTATTAATAAGAAAACAAGCAAAAGTAAAATTTCAATAATTCTACAAATAAATTTAATTAAATCAACAATGATATACAAAAAAAAATTAAAAGCATTATTTTATTAGAGTAACAACACAAAGAATGATAACAGTTGAGATAATTTTTAAATGAAATCATTATCTGTCACCACATTTGCTAGTTCTTTCTACTCTTGACTAATATTTGCAATGTTTATTATTTATATATTTCAAAGAAAGAGAAGGACAAAATTTTTTAAGAGCAATGACAAAATATGAATAAAGTTGTCTCAGGAAGATTGTGCTATGGTATTTCTATCCTATTAGTTCAGCATGATTATTTACAAAACACATTTATGACATTGTTATTCTCTATGAAAGCTGCTTTCTTTATTAATATATTTTTTGAAAAATCACTATAACTTGAAAAAAATGATAGCATAAAATATAAATACCATTTCACCAATAATAAAAATATGATTTATAGTAAAAATTTATTTAAAATAATAATTAAATTTAACGTTCGGGGCATGCGCTTTACGCCTAAGACTTACGTTTTTACATTTGGAGCTTACGTCCCATATTCTAGGGCATACGCTCTGAGAATCCACCCCTTTCATTTGCTCCCTGAAACACCTTCAAAAACACTAGTTACCACTAATTGTGGTTAAGATATTAGCAGATACAGGCTCTATTAGTGGAATAATTAGTGTTAAGAAAAGTCTACTGCTTTACATTTAAATTTAAATATCTATTTAGATATTTTAGGTTGTCGAATTTATATTTATTGAAAAATTGGGCTTACATTATTTAAAATATTATTTGTATGATGATTATTTCGAGTTGTATAGCAATCCATCAACGAGCTCAGTTATAGTGTGATATCGGGCATTTAGGGATCATTTGGTAGAATGTATAAGAATAATACAAAATATGACATATTAGTAATGCTTGCATTAGTTACGCTGATATCATTTATGTTGAGGTTTTTGTTATGCAATGTTTAGTTTGGTGTATTAAAAGTAACATGCAGTGCATAATCTTTTTTAAAAAAGTATAGATTACAAATATGTAGGAAAGGATGTGTAATAGTTTTGAAGGTGAATTATCCTTTAACCATGTTAATGCATGCATTAAAACGCACTGGATTACTAATGCCGAGGTGTTAGTTATACACATCTTAATACCAAATAAAGACATAAATTGAAAATAGGTACCAAACAAGGTACTAGTAATACACAAAATTAATTCAATTTTTTTTTTTAATACACTCGACCAGATGACCCCTTAATGTGCTTTGTTAGTCTACTGAGGTGGTGAGTTTAGGCTTAAGCAAGTAAGGCCCAATGGGCGGGCTCATAGAGTTTCAATAATTGTAACTAGGTACCCTCTTTCACCCTATATATGTTTGTCTTATTGCTATACCAAGAGAGTGACAAATAAAAGTGTGATGATTTTTCAATCAACGCTACCATCTTAAGGAAGGGTAATAAAGAGAAATATGGTTTGCCCTATGATGACTCAAAATAAGCATGCCATCGGATGTCACGCCTTAAGCCTAAACCCTAGACGTGATCGACATTCGAAGCCACGAGTGACTCAACGTACCCTTGGTCTAACATGTTGCTAAAAGATAAATATTTATGGAAGCTCTCAAATATAACGAAAGGACTAATCACTTGAAATAAAGTAAATTATGTTTTTTTATAATCTGTGACATAAATCAATTGGAAACTGAATACAACTAAATTAATAATTCAACTAACTATCTAATGAAACCTCTAAACAACTAAATTGAATATGTCTAGCGGGTCAAGGCACCTGATCTACCTTTATGCAAACAAATTGAAATACTAAACTACTGAACTGAGCAAGACAGTACTTAGTCCTTTGAATGTGAGAAGGACTCTCAAACAAGTTGAGGAAGTGAAACCTAACGAAACCCCTAGTGAACGATCTGAGTACCTGAATTTGCATCATTAAATGATACAATGCCAAATGGAAACATGTTTTTATAATGCTTTGAATACAACTTACTTATTAGTCAGTTATTTCAAGAAGTATGAATTTGGCCAAAGTCAATAGTTATAAAAGGTTTGTAATGCATTGCATACAGTTTATTTACTACTTAGTATACAATTACTTCAGGATCTTGGTGTATGTCACACTCGTGTTCAATTATACCACTTTATTAGTTATCAGTGTTACTTCAATTCAGCTTTATTACATACAGTACGTTTCATGCATAGACACCATTTGACACTGCATCATTTAATGATGCAGATTTAGCTACTCAGATCCATTACTAGGGGCTTCATTAGAATTCACCTCCTCATCTCGTTGGAGAGTCCTACTCGCATTCATAGGACTTAGTTATTTCAAGCTCAGTACTCTATAGTTCAATTGTTCACTTTGTTTGAATAAAGATAGATCGGGGGCCTTGTCCTGGTAGATATTATTCAGTTAAGTTGTTTAGAGACTCCATTAGACAGTTGAATTATCAATTCAATTATATTTACTTTTCAGTTGACTTTATGAGTTTATGTCTTTGATTATAAAAATATAATTTACCTTATTTCAAAAGATAAGGTCTTGCTTTATATTTCAGATGTTCCGCATATTTTTTATTTTATTTTTACTAATATGCCAGACGAAGGATACACTTGAGTCAGTAGTGGGTTCGAGTGTTGGTCACATCCAAGATCTAGGCTCGGGATATGACATTTGATCAAAGTGTTTTTTTTTTTATCTATTTTGGGTTTCATTATCATATTTGATATAGGAATTTATTACGTTAAGAATCTAATATGTGGCATTACAACCTAAGAAGTATGATTTAAGATAAATTGTATGATTAGCGGAGACTGGAATTCTGTAATCTCGAAGTTGGTTGTTGAAATTTTTGCAAAATCAAACTAGAACTTTAGGGCTTTTATTCTTCGTGTTGAGAGTTCTGATTAGATATGTTTTTATTACCCCATAACGTGAACTACGTATGAAAAATGTGTACGTCGATAAACTTACTTGAAGATTTGGAATGTGTTTGATCTTAAAAGATCTTAAGTGTAGCACCTATGTAAAATTTTGAATTGAGTTAGTATGTTAAGTGAGTATAAGTCGGAATCTATAATAAGTTACTGATGTGCCGTGGAAACACGACACTTTCGATGCGTAAAACCGCGAACTTACGCGTGAACTTAGGATATTTTGTTAGATATGATGCAATTTGGTGTATATTGTAGGTAAAACAGGTTTACAACAGTGTGTGAATGAAAAAGAGAAGCAAAAGACCAAGCCTGATCAGGGTACGAGTCAACTCTTGAGTCGTAAACAACCGGTATGACTCATCTGCTGAATCATATAAATAACAGAACCAAAATCCAACCTAAGGAGCTAAGTGTGGGAAAGATACGACTCAAGTATCCAAGTCGTAAGCTAGGATACGAGTCGTACAAAACAGTCATAAGCATAACAAAACCTGAGCTATTATCCAGGAGTTGAAGTCTCAGAAGTATACGAGATAGAAGTTTGAGTACGACTCATATAGGGAAGTCGTACACAAACCAGTATTCAAAACTTGGAAAGACTTTGTCCCATGTAGCTACGAGTGAAGGACACAAGTCGTACACTCTTTTACGACTTGTAATTGGAAGTCGTATGTTGAATAGAAAGTTGAGAACTTGGGAGAACAAGATACTAGAATGGATATGACAAGGCAGGGTATGACTTGTATGATGCCGGTATGAGGAAGACCGAGTCATATCGACTGCCGATATAACTTTACCTTTCCCATTTTTTTTAGGATTTGTAGGTTATTTTGAGATACTATAAATACCCTAGGGTTTATCTTTTATTAGGTTGCACTCTTTTACATATTATTACAATACTTTTACAATTGTTCTTGAGATTTTGGGTGATTATTCAATTAAAGACTTTGGAATTTATTCATCTTATTCTTGTGCAATTAATTATATATGTTCTGCATTGATAACATGGTTTCTTGCACAAAAATAAGCGGCTAATCTCCTTGACTAGGGTTGTGGGAACCCTGGCGGATTACCTACGTAGAGGAAATGTGAAACTCATCTGTTCTAAGGTTTATGCATGTATCTTAATCTTCTTTAAGACAATTAACCTCAAGTAGCTATAGTAGCTTGAGATGGCCTATATTCGCTTCCATCCCCACAAGGGAGTTTGTGATTGGGAAAAGAAGTTAAGACAATGATTTGAGATTTCTATCTCCACCTTTTAGTCCCCGCATCTCATCTAATCACTTTATTACAAAAAAAGGGTGAACTGAGGTCGTAGCAAGGAGCAACAAGGCGATGCCTTGAGACTTAACCGATAAAAGGTGATATTTATCTTTGCGCCCACAAGGTGGATGATAATACCTATCTTGTAGACTTTGCACGTAGAACAATAGAATAGTTGGGTTGATCACGAGAATTTTATAGAGCTTAGAATCTAGGGGGAACGCAATCCTAGTGTTTATCTCATGTTATCTACAACTCAAAAACACTCAAGATTTGGTGACTATTTGCGATTGATACTAAAATCCCCCCATTTACTTTCCTGTACTGCTCGTAGATTATATCAAGTTAAGGAATTGTTCACATTTTCCCTATGGATCAACCCCAACCTAGTGGGGATATTATATTTGCAATCGACCATATTATACTTCTAATTGGAGTGTAGTTTTGGGTGACATCAAATCTTGGCACCGTTGTCGAGGAAAATAGTTTGAGTAGTGAATTGAATTAGTGATGTTTTGCGGGTTTCTAATTTTTGTTTTTGATTTGGCATACGTCAGTGTATGCCAAGTAATAGAAGTAGAGACAATCCCTTACTCTCTTCTGATCCAGAACCACAGAGAATCCTTCAAACATCAAGAAGGATGTCAGGATAAGTTCGTGAAGGGGTTCAAGACTCCCTACCTGTGGATACGAATGTGGCACTCCCTCATTCTCCATTAGATCCATAGAATATTGTAGACTTACAGACACAACAACTGTTGGAGTGAGAATGTAGAGAAGCCCAAGAGGCTAACTTTCTGCAGAGGCAAATTTAGCTCAGCAAGGTGGACCAGTCAGGCGTAGGCAGGTGGTTGATTGTCGAGTTCAGAGAGACAGATCTCTGTTTATTTGAACATATCAACACTTAGACCCATATGAAGAGGATGATGAAGATCTGGGTTATGTTGAGCCTACTAAGTCTAAAGCCATTGTTCCTCCTACTTTGGCTCCTAATGTGAAGTTTGATATCACTAGTTCTATTATCCAATTTTTGAATCTGAAGGGTGTATTTTTGGGTATAATGAAGGATGGCACAAACATGCACCTTACAAATTTTATTGGGATCTGCACATCTTATACTATTGCAGAGGTTAATCAGAAAGCTTTAAGATTGAGGTTATTCCCATTCTCTTTGATAGGTGAAGCATCACTATGGTTAAGGGAACTTCTAAAAGGATCTATTACTACTTGGCACGAGTTAAAGACATAGTTTTTGAGCAGATTTTTTCCTCCTGCAAGAATGCTACAATTGAAGGATAAAATTTACAATTTCAGATAGTTACCTGCAGAGTCTATATATGAGGCATGTTTTTAATTCAATAAGAATCTAAGCATGGTACCAAACCACATAATCAGAGGATCTAACTTGTCAGAAATCTTCTATAGATCACTGGATAATAGTTCGAGAGCTATGGTGGATACTATTTTAGAAGGAGTATTTATGCATCTTCGTTGGAATGCTGCATAGAAAATGCTAGATAATATCACTGTGACCAATAGGGGATGACATACTAGAGATTTAGAATATGGTGGTGGTACATATGCTATTGGAGCAACAAATACTTATGGAGCAACTAATGATATGGTAGCCAAGAGGTTGTACAACTTCGTATAGATATTGGGTTGCTTACATAGCAAATTACATCAATGAGTACTGAGAAGGTGAATGTAGTTGTAGCATAACGGTCTACTTCCAAACCATTTAAGTTTAAATCTGAAGAAAAAACAAAGTATATTGATCTTAGATTGGTGTATTTCCGAGCCCAAGGGAAAGAAAATAAAGGTAGGAACTATTATAATGATAGCGATAGGAGTAAAGACAAAGATGGTGATTGGTGATGTAAGGATGACTCCAAGGAGAAGAGTGACAAGTATATTCTACCAGGTAGTTGAGATACAGTGTCTAGAATAGAGGATCTTTTGTCTAAGCTGGTCAAAGGACAAGAAATTCAAGAAAACTGCCTGAAAGATATCAAAGCTGATCTGCCAACATTGAACCAGAAAGTTGAGTCACATGCTACAACAATCAAGTAGATGGAGTAACAATTTGTCCAGATGTCAGCCATAGTAAATCAGAGATAGCGTGGCACTCTTCCAAGCAATACAAGGGTAAACCCCAAAAATAATAGCCAATGCCATGCCATTACCACTCAGAGTGGTAAAGTAATACAGATCCACCTGTACCCACTGTTGATGAGTATAACAATGATAATGAGTTGGTTGATTTAGGGATTAGTAGCAAGCAGAATGAAGGAGAAGAGAAGGGTACAGAGCCTGTGCCAAAGCCCATTCCAAAACCTCTTCCTGCTTATCCACAAAGATTGAAAAAGAAATAAGAATATGGTAAGTACCAGAAGTTCTTATCTATGCTAAAAGAACTCTCAGTTAACATACCGCTAGTAGAGGCATTGAAGCAAATGCCTGGATATGCAAAATTCATGAAGAATTTGATCACCAAGAAGAGAACAGTCAGTTATGAGCCAGTTGACAATGTTCATCATTGTAGTGCTGTAGCCACTCAATCATTGGTGAAGAAGAAGGAGGATCCCTGTGCTTTCACTCTATATTTCACCATTGGATCTTTCAAAGTTGTACGTGCTGTGTGTGACTTAGGTTCTAGCATCAACCTCATGCCCCTTGCTGTATTCAAGCAATTAGGGTTAGAAGCTCTAAAATCCATCACCATGAGACTAGTAATGGCAGATGGAAGCATGAAAAAGTCAGTTGGTATTCTATATGATGTATTGGTGAATGTGGCTTTTTTTATTTTTCCTACTAATTTTATGGTATTAGCCATGAAGTGGATTTCCAAGTCCCAATTATTCTTGGAAGACCATTTTTGGCTACAAAAATGACGTTGATTTTGGAGCTGGGATATCTGATGTTAAGATCAAATAATGTATATGTGATATTCAATGCATGAAAATCCATGAGGCAGCTTGACGAATTGAGAGTGATATCTGTTATTAATATGCATGATGATGAGGATGATAAATTCCATTATGTTGATACAATGATTTTATAGGATGATGGTTCTGATGCAATTGTTCCTATTGAAGAAAGACTAGGTGTGGAAGCAATTGCAGTTGTGATCATGAATTTTAACTTTGATGGTATCAAATAGTATGAGGAGTTCGTAGGTTCACTATATTGTAATACTTCTTATAATTTTGCACCAAAAATCTTGATTTAGACTTGAAGAATAGAACGAATCCACCTACTTTCCCAAATGATTGAGGAACCACCTGTGTTAGAGTTGAGGCCCCTTCTATCTCACTTGGGATATGCATTTTTCGGGGCCAACAACACTTTTCCAATTATTATTGCAGTTGATCTAAGATAATCAGAAGTAGAAGCATTATTGTCAATGTTACAGAATTTCAAGAGTTCCATTGGATGGTCCACTGCAGATATTATGGGTATTTTGCCTAGTTTGTGTACTCACAAAATACAACTTGAGCCGGATTATGTTCCATCATTAAACATCAACATTGACTAAATCCTTCTATACAGGAGGTGGTGAATAAAGAAATAATCAAGTGGTTGGATGCTGGTGTGGTATTTCCCATTGCAGATAACAATTGGGTAAGTCTGGTACAATGCATTATGGCGAAAGGCAGAATAACTGTCATGCCTAATGAGAAGAATCAGCTAGTTCCTATGAGGCTAGTCACTGGATAGAGAGTGTGCATGGATTATAGAAAATTAATTGCATGGACCCATAAGGACCATTTTTCCATGCCTTTCATGGATCAGATGTTAGACAGGTTTGCAGGCAGATGATAGTACTGTTTTCTTGATGGGAACTCAGGATACAATCAAATCTCTATTGCACCTGAGGACTAATAAAAGGTGACTTTTACATGTTCTTATAGGACCTTTGCATCCAAATAAATGCCATTTAGGCTATGCAATGCCCCAACTACATTTCAGAGATGTATGATTTCTAGTTTCTCTGATATAGTCAAAGACACCATTAAAGTTTTTATGGATGATTTTTTTGTTGTTGGTGACTTTTTTAATGGACGTCTTATTCACTTAGCAAAGGCTCTGCAAAGGTGTGATGAATGCAATTTGGTACTTAATTGGGAAAAGTGCCATTTTATGGTCAAAGAAGGAATTATTCTTGGACACAATATTTCAAAGAGGGGCATAGAGGTTGATCGAGCGAATATTGAGAAATTACCCTACCCAATTTCTGTAAAGGGATTCAAAGTTTTCTGGGGCATGCAGTTTTTTATAGGTGATTTATCAAGGACTTTTCAAAGATAGAGAAGGAGGTAAAATTTAATTTTGATGATGAATGTAAGAAGGCTTTTGAAAGCCTAAAAGAGAAGTTGGTGACTGCTCCAATCATTGTGTTCCTTGATTGGACTTCACCTTTTGAGATTATGTGTGATGCTAGTGGAGTGGACTTAGTAGCTGTACTAAGCCAATGGAAAGAAAAGATCCTTCATCCTATCTACTATGCTAGTAAGAAACTAAATCCTATGTAAAAGAACTAAACTGTGATAGAGAATCAGTTATTGGAAGTGGTTTTTGCCTTTGAAAAGTTTAGATCTTACTTTATTGGGACAAAGGTGATTGTGCACACTGAAAATGCAGCATTGCGGTGTCTAATGGCTAAAAAAGATGCAAATCCTAGGCTTATTCGATAGGTTCTTTTGTTGCAAGAAATTAACTTTGAGGTGAAGGAAAGAAAAGGCATAGAAAATCAAGTTGCAGATCACTTGTCTAGACTAGAGGAGGAAGCTATGAATAGGTTGTAATGGGTTGGAGATTGATGACAATTTTCTAGATGAACAAATATTGGCAGCTGTAATACCCCGAGAATTTCAACTAATAGTAGAACCCTATTCCAAGCTCGTTATAAATAAAGTTAGTGATTTGGTAGATACATGATCTAGCTTGATGAGTATTAGGTCCTCAAAAGTGTCCTAGCTATTAGACGAATCAAAACATTCCTTGCCTATTGAATTCTTGAGATGGATATTGGTTTGGTGAAATTCAAAGACGTGTATCTCTTGTTATACTATGAATTTCTGAGATCATGACCCACTAAAAGATAGATAATTGAAATATCTTTCCAACGATACTAATTTTGCCAAAATCCGTTATTGGAGCAAAGAGTTATGCCCATTTTACTCTAGCGTATCAGCTTGGAAATTTCATGACGACATTTTGTGATGACTTATCACAAGACTAATGGCTTGTCACAAAAGCCATCACCATAAGCAGAAAGTTACAAAATCCAACATTTCGTGACGACTTATCACGAGTTTGACGGCTTGTCACAAAATGTCGTCAACCTTAAGCCGAAAATCATAAAATCTACCTTTTTGTGATGACATTCCGTGATGACTTGTCACAAGTCTGATGACTTGTCACGAATGTCATCAGTTATTTTTTCAGTAATTTAATGACATTTTTGCAAGGGTATTTTGGTCTTTTTCCTTCACTTCCCATGACTTATAATCCCCAGAGAACATATTTTCTTCTATTTCTCTTTAGTTAAACATCTCAAAATTCTCTGCATACCTTCAACCACAAGGTTAGGTATCAATATAAAAACCCAATTATCTAGAGATTCAACCGTGACAATTCAATAATTCTTGCATATTTGAATTCCCTGTTAAGAGGGCTACGGGGGGAACCCAATAGTTCATGAATAACCTTCTGAAATTTTTGAAGTAATCCAAAAGCTCCAAGTTTAAGGTATGTGGTTTTGAACAAGAACACCCTTTTTGTTCTTGTGCCTAAAAGTTACATATTTGTAAAGTATTTTGTAAACTCATAGAGAATTCTTATCATGTTATTATATTGTGAGTTTTATGAAACAATGTCTTACCCAAGCTTTGAGTTGTAATATTATTATGCATATTAATATTTTAAATTGTCAATTTATGAGTTAAGTTGCATAATTCAACGTCTATATTATGTTTTGAGAATTTCAAGTCCTATTGTTATGAATTGAACCTTATGGTTAAAGCATGAGTTTGATAATGAGATGTTAGTGATTTTTAAAGAATATCAAGAAGTGAGTTTTGATTGTAAGTTAAGATAGAAATCCACATTCTTGAGTTTGAAGTAAAGGGAATTTTGGCTCCCATTATATATATATATATATATATATATATATTGTTGAAATGTTTTAAGGTGGATTTTCTAAAGTTCTAAGATAAGTAAGGGAATAGCATTTAGCACCGAGTTAGGCGTGATTCTGAGGTCTCATGCCTCAGAACTATGTGCCTCCGTAGGTTCTTGATATACCCCAAGTGGGTTAAGATAGTGATCACTAAAGTTAAGGTTTTGTCCAATGGCAAGGATAGAACAAGTCTCCCCAACTTGGGTAAGATGTTGGACTCCATGTAGCTCACATGGTTTATGTCGGTTAAGAGAAACTCCCTAAGTTCCTAAAGTTCTCTATGTTCTACAGTCTTCCAAGTTTCAAAGAGTTTTAGTCTTAAAGTATAAGTTTTTTGAAAGCTATGGTCCTAATAATTTCAGGTGTCATGATAATTTGAGGTTTTAAGTAAAAACATGATAATTTAGGAGTCTTGTGGTATATATTTATTTCAATCTATGTGAGTATGTTTTACACCATGCAGGTTTTCTATAAAAGCTTATGATATTAATTATTTTAATTGCACCCCCCCTATATGCTCAGTACATTCCCAAAGTACTGACCCACATATTTTGTCTGTGTACCATATATTCTCATAATGGAGGTTCAGGTGCTCAGTCTCAGCCTCACCAGTGATCCTTTTGAGCACTCCTATCTACATATCAGCCGTGGTGAGTCCTCATGTTTCGGTGATCGATTATTCTTAGAATTCCAGTTTTATTTTGTAGTTTTTTAATTCTTTTCAGTTGAGTATGAGTCAGTTTGGGACCTGTCCCAATGGCTTTCTAGTTTGTAGTAGTAGAGGTTTGTCAGACTAGTCATCAGATTATCAACACTTTAAGATTTTCTTTGAGTTGTAGTTTATTCAGACCAAGTATTTCATTCATATTTCTCATTTAATGATGTCACAGTGTTGAGTTCATAATTTTTATCTTTATTTAAGCTAATATATGAATTAGAAGGCTCAAAGGGTTAGCTTGGGGCTACTTGTTGCCTTAATCACCGTGTGATTTTCGGGACCCGGTTGCGGGGCGTTACAAACTTGGTATTAGAGCCTAAGGTTTATAGAGTCCTAGGGAGTTTGACAAGCCGCGTTAAGTAGAGTCTTAATCATCGATGTGTAGCGCACCATATCTATGATCAAGAGGCTACGAAATGTTTTAGTAACAAGTCATTTCTTCCTCTCAAGTCAATCGTGCTCAAGTTTTCTCTCATAGCTATTAATTCATGCTCTTTTATTTCAGAATATGCCTCCTCACCGATATCAAATAAATAAGAACAATCAGCAACCTCAGCCCGCTGATCCTCTGAATGAAAACCTATCCCACGCCGAATTTAGGCAGCTTTCTAGGCACTAGCCCAAGCTATCATTCTCCAGGACAATCAGGTCACAGCTCCTCAGCAGCAAGGAGGGGACTTAGCTGCTGCCAGAATTTATGACTTTATGCGGATGAGTCCGCCAGAGTTTTATGGGTCAAAGGCAGGAGAAGATCCATAATTATATCTAGAGGAGATAAAGAAGATCACACAGGTAATGCATATGTATGAAGAAGAGTATGTGGAGTTATCATCTTACAGGTTGAAGGACATTGCATATGACTGGGTGGTTTTTTAGAGGAAGGGTAGAGGGAAGGATGATGCTCCCATTACCTGGCAGATGTTCCAAGATGTATTCTTAGATAGGTTCTTTCCTTTGGAGTTAAGAGAGGCGAAGATTGAAGAGTTTATGAACTTAAGGCAGGGCACCATGACTGTTAAGGAGTACTTTTTAAAGTTCAATCAGCTAGCAAGATATGTGCCTGACTTGATCTCCGATACCCGTACTGGTATAAGAAAGTTTGTCACAGGTGTGTCGGGTTTAGTACTGAAAGAATGCCGCACTGCCATATTGAACAAGGAGATGGATCTGCTGATGATCTATATGCAGCAAATAGAGAAAGATAAGATAAGGGAAAGAGATAGAATGAGAGGTAAAAAGAAAGCCAGGTATGAACAACACGAGTACGATCAGGATAAATCCCAGGGAGGGAACCGTCCTCAGTTCCAGAGTCGCTCTTCTATACCATCACCCTCATCCACTAGTGCCCCAGTGCCTAGAGGTAAGCCAGAGAAGGGAAATAGGTCTTCTATGTCCAGGCCTTAGCAGAGTATGAGCAGCAAGCCTAACTTCCCTCCTTATGCCAAGTGTGGTTGGACCCATCCGGGTGAGTGTTTGGCAGAACAACATGGTTGTTTTGGGTTTGGTAAGATAGGTCACAGGCTTAGAGAGTACCCACATACCAGACAGGAAAGTAGAGATACCCGGCCCTAGACCTAGGCCACTAGTGCATCAGCTTCTGCAGCCCATCTATCTCCTTCTCAGGACGCTTATTCTAGTATTGCTAGCGATCAGTGCCAAAATAAGTTCTATGCCCTACCTTCCCGTCATGAGCAGGAGGAATCTCTTGATGTTGTACTGGTATGCTCCGTGTATTTAATTTCAATGTATATATGTTATTGGACCCAAGTTAAGTTTTTATTATGTGACCCCACTTGTTGCTGTAAAATTTGAGAAGAGTCCCGAAAGTATTTCTGAGCCTATTCTAGTTTCTACTCCAATAGGGGAGTCTGTTATTGCTAAGCAAGTATACAAGAATTGTCCTGTTATAGTCTTTCATAGAGTCACACTTACAGATTTGATAGAGTTAGAGATGGTTGATGTTGATCTTATCCTGGGTATGGACTGGCTTCACTCCTGCCCTACATCTATAGATTGTTGTACTCGTGTAGTAAAATTAGTTTCCTGATGAACCAGTTTTTGAGTGGTTAGGGAGTTTAGTACCTCCCAAGAGTCATTTTATTTCTTATCTCAAAGCCAGGAAACTTATATCTAAGGGTTTCTTTTATCACTTGGTTAGAGTTAAGGACACTAAGTCTGAAACCCCAAGTATCCATTCGGTCAACATTGTCAATGAGTTTCCTGATGTCTTTTTGGAAGATCTCCCAGGGGTGCCTTCCAATAGAGAGATAAAATTCGGGATCAATCTTCTTCCCGACACTTAGCCAATTTCCATTCCTCCCTACCATATGGTACCTGCAGAGCTTATAGAGTTAAAAGAACAACTTAGAGATCTCTTAGACAAAGGTTTTATAAGGCCCAGTGTATCTCCTTGGGGTGCACCTGTCCTTTTCCTGCGAAAGAAAGATGGTTCTTTGCGTATGTGCATTGACTATCGTCAGCTTAATAAGGTCAAATTCAAGAACAAATACCCTCTTTCAAGAATAGATGATTTGTTTGATCAGTTGCAAGGTACGAGTTATTTCTCTAAAATAGACCTTAGATCCGGCTATTACCAATTTAAAGTAAGGGGGTGTGATATCCCGAAGACTGTCTTCCAAACCCGCTATGGTTATTTTAAGTTCCTTGTCATTTCTTTCAGGATAACAAATGCCCTAACAGCTTTCATGGACCTCATGAATCGAGTGTTCAAGCCATATCTTGATATGTTCATCATTATGTTTATCAACGACATCCTTGTGTATTCCCGAAGTGAGGGTGATCACGCAGACCATCTTAGAATCCTTTTGTAAACTCTCAGAGATCATAAGTTGTTTGACAAATTCAGTAAGTGTGAGTTTTCGCTAAGGTTCGTAGCATTTTTGGGTCATATTATTTCAGCTGAAGGTATTAGAGTTGATCCCCAAAAGACAAAGGCTGTAAGAAATTGGCCTAGGTCTATCTCTTCATCGATAGTAGAAGATTGTTGGGTCTAGCTGGCTATTACTGCCATTTTGTTGAAGGGTTATCTTTCATTGCGTCTCCCATGACTCGGTTGACCCAAAAGAAATTAAGTTCTTCTAGTCGAATTCCTGTGAGAAGAGTTTTCAAGAGTTGAAGACTCGACTTATTTTCGCTCCTGTGTTGATGTTGCCTGATGGTGTAGATGGTTTTGTGGTATACTGTGATGCTTCGAGAGTTAATTTGTGTTATGTGTTGATGCAGAGAGGTAAAGTTATAGCCTATGCTTCTATACAGTTGAAACCTCCTTTGAAAAATTCCCAACCCATGACTAAGAGTTGGCTGCTATAGTTTTTGCTTTGAAAATCTGGAGACATTATTTACATGGTGTGCATGTTGATGTTTTTACTGATCACAAAAGCCTGCAGTATGTGTTGACTCAGAAGGAGTTGAATCTTAGGTAGCAGAGGTGGTTAGAATTGTTAAAAGACCAAGATATGAGCATTTTGTATCATCTGGGCAAGACCAATGTTATGGTAAATGCCCTTAGCAGGATGTCTATGGGTAGTATTTCACATGTGGAGAAAGGTAAGAAAGAGTTGGATCGTGATGTGCATCGTTTGGCTAGACTGGTTGTTAAGTTGCTTTATTCCATTGAGGGAAATATTTTGGTGCAGAGTAGTTCTGAAACCTCTTTGGTTTCAGAAGTGAAGGAGAAACAAGACTTAGATGCTAGATTGGTCAAACTGAAGGAGTCAGTCAAGGACCAAAAGGTAGAGGTTTTCTCTCAAGGGGGATATGGGGTGTTGAGGTTGCAGGGTAGATTATGTGTTCCTGATGTTGGTGATCTAAGGCAGGGAATTATGGCTGAAGCGCATGGTGTATGGTATTCTATTCATCCCGGCACTACCAAAATGTACCACGACTTGCGGGAAATCTATTGGTGGTGTGGTATGTAGAAGGATATAGCTGATTTTGTGGCAAAGTGTGCAATATGTCAACAGGTTAAGGTTGAGCACCAAAGATTTGGTGGTCTGATGCAAGAGTTCAGTATCCCAACTTGGAAGTGGGAAGAGATAAATATGGATTTTATGGATGGCTTACCTTTTTCCCGACGCCATCATAATTCTAACTTAGTTGTTGTCGATAAGCTGATTAAGTCAGCGCATTTCTTGCTTGTGCACACATCTTATACAGTTGAGGACTATGCTAGATTGTATATTTGGGAGTTGGTCAAGTTGCATGGAGTTCCTTTGTCTATCATTTTTGATAGGGGTATTCAGTTCACTTCTCAGTTCTTGAGAGCGTTTCAAAAGGGTCTTGGTACCTATGTTCATATGAGTTCCACTTTTAACCCACAGACAGATGGTCAGGCTGAGAGGACTATCCAAAATTTCAAGGACATGTTGATACGGTTAGGGCAGCCTCCACAGGTACACGGCCTTTCACACGAAGCCAAGCTCGGGAATTACAAGCCCTCCAAGCTTTGTTCATGCAAATGGCCGTGTGTGAGTTGGTGATCGAACCAACCAAGGACCTAAACGTTTTTATGTGTGAAGAGGGGTCCTAATGTGTAATAAACTACTCTCCAAAGTTGGCACAAGAAGCAAGGGCGTTAGGGTCATTTTACCTTTTTGTTTGTAGTATAAATAGAACATGTAGAGAGAGTTAGACTTAGTTTTTGAAATCTGAAATTGTAACCTAAAAAGACAAATATTTTCCTCTCTCTTCTTCTCCAAGAAGCCGCCCCTAGATCTCACAAGTAGAGGGATACTTATGTTGTCTCTTTGGCTAGAAACAAGGGTTTTGAGGTTGTTGAGTGCCTCTTGGTCCTCGTAAGAACTTGGTGTTTATATTCATTAGACTTAGGGTCCTCTCTTGATGTTAGGGTTCTTAGTTTCTTGAATGTTATATGTCAAGTTATCTATCTTTCTTTATCTTGTTGTTGTTGTGTTGATTTTGTTATCTTGAAAGTCTAGTGAAGCCGTGTGGGGCTCTTTTCGATTCACTAGCATTTGTTCTCTATCTTGTTGTTCTTATGTTGCAAGTTGAAGACCGAAACTAGTTCTTGTGTTGTAAGCTGAAAAACCGAAAACTAAAACTTGTTGTTCTTGTGTTGTTGGACTGAAATCCGAAGCTCTTGGTGTTGTTGGTTGGATCTTGTATCATTTGGTATCAAAGCAAGACCGGTTGTGTTCCAACATAACCCATCTTGGGCTAGTTTAAGGCTTAAACAAAAAAAAAAAATTTCTGAAATCTGTCCACTACAAGTTGAAACCGAGAATGATGTTATATGCTTAGATCTAGGTGTTATTTTGCTTGTTTAGTGAGTTTCTAGTGTTGGTTTCTTTCTCACCAACACTAAGGTGTCTAGATCCGAAAGTTGAGCTTGAAAAACTTGAATATTGTGTAGTGACTTGAAGTGGCCGAAGGTTGTATGTTGTTGTTAACCAAAAGAAAATCGGTGGTTGTATGTTATGTGCTAAAGAAATTGATGAAGTTTGTTGAAGTGTTCATCTTTTGAACTTGTTCATATTGTTCATCTTGTTGTGTGCTCAAGTGGTGAAACTATAAAGTTGTTGTGAGAGACTTGCACCCATTACTTTGTAGTCTTGTCCATCACTTTCCCTAATTCAAGGAGCCTTGTTTTGTGGGATTTGACCACCAAACCCCACTTTCTTGAGTTTGACAAAGAGTGAAAGACTACAAGATTTTCGTTTTCCCACCAAAACACTTTTCAAATTATCACAAGTTGTGTGAATATTAACTCAAAAACAAAAAAAAAAAAAAAAAAAAGAAAGAGAAAAAAAATCCGAGAGAAGAAGAACGTGGGGGACCATTGCATGCTACCATGTCACTATAAGCTCAACTTAGGATATTCTTTGGTTGCTAATTGTTGATTCTTGGTTTCCCTTACTTGGTCTTAGAACTAATTAACAAACTAGTACTTTCCTACTAGGTTGTTAACTAGTTCCTTGAACCGTTTGTTCGTGTCAACGATTGTTTGTGTGCTTTTATTCGTTTGAACGAATTGCTGATTTTGACTCTAGTCCGGCATGAATTCCTTGAGTCTTCAAACAAGAATCCATTCCGGATAAGAGCTTACTCATACCTTGAAAATCTCACGGTTACTAGCCAATTATACAACACTTGTGGAACACGAACTTGTGGTGACTAAAGCGGCTAATACCTTGACGATGGAAGGAACAACATCTCATAATGCGGATACTAATGCCCTTGACTCAATGAGGGCCACTCTTGAGGCCGTTACTCGGACACTTGAAAGAATGAATTCGGAATTTGGGGCCGTGAGAGGGGACTTGGCAGCAATAAGGGGGGAAGTATCGACTATTAGTGGGAGATTAGACCAAGTGGAGAGTCAAAGGAACTCTCGTCCATCTACTCCTCTACATGTATCTACCAATGGTCATGATCGGACCTCCTCCACAACCATCACCCCCGAAATGGTCCACCAAATGCTAAATGCACCCCAAGCTCCACTAAATACCGCAAACCAATCTACCAATTTTCCTCCAAACCGAGACTCCACTAGACCACTACATTTCCAAGCTCCTCCAATTCCACAAGAGGGATTTGGGCGCCAAGTACCTCCACTAAATCCGAACCCTCCCTTCCAAGCTCCATTAAACCAAAGACCGCAAATTCCAAATCTTCCTAATCAAAAACGGCCAAGGCCGACCAACCCACTTTGAAGGATACAGTAGAGAGGAGTATGATGGAGAGGGAGCCTTTGATGATGCTTATATGAGAGAGGAGGAGTTAAGAGGGGGTCGAGGAGAACCTAGGAGATACCGGGGGTATGGAGATAGGGGAAACCGACACCAAGAGAGAGACGTAGGCATCAACACCATCAAGTTGAGCCTACCTATCTTTAAGGGTGAAAGTGACCCCGAGACCTACTTGACTTGGGAATCGGCTTGTGATAAAGTTTTCCAAGTTAATGACATCTCGGAAGAAAAGGAGAGTTGCTACGCTATAGCTCACCTTGAGGGCTATGCTAACACTTGGTGGGAGTATGTTAAACGATTTGGTAATGAATTAGTTGATGGGCAGCCACCACCTTGGTACCGGTTGAGGTATTTGATGAGACAACGATACCTTCCCGAGAGATATCGTCATGAGTTGCTTGCTAGACTATATGGCTTGCGGCAAGGAGGCAAGAGTGTGATGGCTTATTTTGATGAGTTCCAACAACTCATGTTGAAACTTGATCACCGTGGGGAGCAAATCAGTCACGACATCATCCGGTTCAAATGTGGATTGAACAAAGAGATCTCCACTCACTTGACCCTTCACCGGTTCGAAACCATTGACGGTATATTCCAAGCGGCCCTAGAGATTGAAAGGGAACTTAAGGAAAGATCAACCTTCAAGGCAAGGGTACAAACCCCCTCGGGTTGGCCCAAAAACAAGGACCAACCCGGTCCTACGAAGCTGCCCGAACCCAAAACAGTCCCTAAGTTTCCTCCGAAACCGGAGGCTCACAAATACCCCAACCCAAAGGGGTTCCAATGCTTCAAGTGCCAAGGTTGGGGACATAAGGCCAATGAATGTCCGAACCGGCGTAATGTGATCCTACGAGAAGGGAAAGTGTACTACCTTGGTGAGGAGGTGGTTTCCGAAAGGGGGGAGGATGAGGCCGAGCCTCAAGATGGAGAGGGGGCTGAAAATGGGTCGAATGATAATGAATTAGAGGGTAGTGAAGATGTCTATCCACAAGAAGGGGAGTGTGTGGTACCAAACTTTGTGGTTAGACGCGTCATGATTAGTAAGGTGGTGGATGACCCGAGTCAAAGGGAAAATCTATTCCATACTAAGTGTCTCGTAAAGGGGAGTGTGTGCACTTTGGTGATTGATAGTGGTAGTTGTACAAATGTTGCGAGCCATGCTATGGTAAACTTCTTGAAGCTACCAACTACACTACACACTAGTCCTTACAAGCTACAATGGTTGAACGATTGTGGTGAATTGAAGGTCACAAGGCAATGTGTGATTCGGTTTAAGGTGGGAAACTACCATGATGAAGTGCTTTGTGACGTGATCCCAATGCAAGCATGTCACTTGTTGTTAGGTAGACCATGGCAATATGATAGGTCTACCAAACACGACGGGAGGACTAACCGGTATACGCTTGAGAAGGATGGCCGAAGGGTCACACTTCACCCTCTTTCACCCTCCCAAGTAAATGAATGGCATCAAAAGATGAGGGAATTAAAGGGAAAGGGGAAGGAACCTGATAAGGGAGAAAAGGGGGGGGGGATGCCGTAGGTGAGGAGGTAGGGACATCCGAGGCTGTCCCAACGCCAAGGGAGATGGAAAACGTAGTGATGTTGGCTAGGAGAAATGAACTTTTCGTGGACCATGATGAAAACAAGCCGATGCTACTTTTGGCCCATTGTTTTAATACTAACCCCACTAATTCTTCCATTTCCCCTTTGATTTCTTGTGTGTTGCAGGAATATGAAGATGTATTTCCTCAAGAACTTCCGCAA
This sequence comes from Capsicum baccatum var. pendulum, assembly GCA_030864225.1. Taxonomy (NCBI): domain Eukaryota; kingdom Viridiplantae; phylum Streptophyta; class Magnoliopsida; order Solanales; family Solanaceae; genus Capsicum; species Capsicum baccatum. The sequence goes on along the minus strand of CM061551.1, from coordinate 35,412,017 downwards.
GGATTGCCCCCACTTCGGGGAATTGAGCACCAAATTGATTTGGTGCCGGGTTCACAACTCCCGAACAAACCGGCCTATAGGAGCAATCCTATGGACACTAAGGAGCTTGAAAGACAAGTTGAGGAGCTTCTCAACAAGGGATACATCAAGGAAAGCATGAGTCCGTGTGCTGTTCCGGTGCTTTTGGTACCAAAAAAGGACGGGACTTGGCGCATGTGCATCGATTGTAGAGCCATCAACAAAATCACTATAAGGTATCGTCATCCAATCCCTAGACTAGATGATATGTTAGATGAGCTCCACGGATCTTGTTTGTTTTCTAAAGTGGACCTTAGGAGCGGCTATCACCAAATTCGCATGCAACCCGGTGATGAGTGGAAGACCGTATTCAAGACCAAATTCGGTCTATATGAGTGGCTGGTCATGCCCTTCGGCCTTACCAATGCTCCTAGCACATTTTTGAGGCTAATGAATCATGTAATGAAGCCTTATATTGGCAAGTTTGTGGTGGTTTACTTTGATGATGTGTTGGTGTATAGTAGGTCTATTGATGATCATGTAATGCATTTGAGATGTGTGTTTGATGTGCTCCGAAAGGAGAAGCTGTATGCCAACATGGAGAAGTGTTCTTTTGGTGTTGATAAAGTCATATTCTTGGGTTTTGTCGTGAGCTCAAGGGGTGTGGAAGTGGACGATTCCAAGATAGACTCTATACGAAGTTGGCCGACCCCTAAAACTATTGGAGAAATCCGAAGTTTCCACGGGTTGGCAAGCTTTTATAGGAGGTTTGTCAAAGGATTTAGTTCCATAGCAGCCCCCTTGACTGAGGTAATTAGAAAGGACGGGCCCTTTAAATGGGGTGATGAGCAGGATAGGGCTTTTGAGGCCCTGAAAGCTACGCTCATCTCGGCGCCTTTATTGCAATTGCCCGATTTTGATAAGATGTTTGAAATAGAGTGTGATGCTAGTAAGGTTGGCATCGGGGCTGTTTTGATGCAAGAAGGTAAGCCCGTTGCTTATTTCAGTGAAAAGCTCAAAGGGGCAACTCTTAATTACTCGACTTATGATTTGGAGTTGTACGCCCTTGTTAGAGCCTTGGGAAATTGGCAACATTATTTGTGGCCTAAGGAGTTTGTGATACGAACGGATCATGAGTCGTTGAAACACCTTAAGAGCCAAGACAAGCTGAATAGGCGTCATGCTAAGTGGATTGAGTTCATCGAGACTTTCCCTTATGTAATTCATTACAAAAGGGGGAAGGAAAATATTGTTGCCGATGCCTTGTCTCGGAAGCATGTGCTTGTTGCTACCTTGTCTTCGAAGTTGATGGGTTTTGAGAGATTGCGGATGTTGTATCCCGAGGATCCTATCTTTGCTCCTATTTTTAGGGAATGCGAAGAGTGGGGAAGGGACCGTTGGCTCAAGGAGAATAACCACTCCTCCTACTCTCGGTTCGATGGGTTTTTGTTCAAAGGGAGGAGGTTGTGTGTTCCTTCTAGTTCTTGGAGGGAATTATTTGTGAGAGAGGCCCATGACGGAGGCCTCATGGGTCACTTTGGGGTAGACAAGACCCTCGGCATCCTAGAGGAGAACTTCTATTGGCCCAAAATGCGCAAAGACGTCACTAAAATTTGTAGTCAATGCGTGGCCTGCCGGAGTGCGAAATCTCGTCTCCAACCTCAAGGGTTATACACCCCACTCCCTACTCCCCTTAGACCTTGGCTGGACATATCGATGGATTTCGTTTTGGGGCTGCCAAGGACTAGAAAGGGCCGAGATAGCATTTTTGTTGTTGTTGATAGATTCTCTAAAATGGCTCATTTTATTCCATGTGCTAAAACCGAGGACGCTCCTAGTGTAGCTTCATTATTTGTTGAACATGTTGTAAAGCTTCACGGAGTACCGAGGACCATTGTGAGTGATAGGGACTCCAAGTTCCTAAGTCTCTTTTGGAAGTCCATGTGGGGTAGGCTTGGCACGAAGTTACTTTTCTCCACGTCTTGCCACCCACAAACCGATGGCCAAACAGAGGTAGTAAATAGAACCTTAGGGTCTATGCTACGCTCTATGGTTAAAGGTAAATTGACTTCATGGGAAGAACACCTACCCTTTGTGGAATTTGCATACAACCGGGTAATACATTCGAGCACGGGAATGACTCCCTTTGAATGTGTTTACGGCCTAAATCCCCTTACCCCTTTAGATATCACTCCTTTGTCTAGTGATCTCATGACCAGCTTAGATGGAAATAAAAGAGCCGAGGCCATGAAGAAAATGCATGAGACGGTGCGGATCAAGCTTGAAAAGAAGAACCAAGAGATTGCAAAAAGGGTAAACAAAGGGAGAAGGAGGCTTGTGCTTGAACCCGGAGATTGGGTGTGGGTGCATCTTCGAAAGGATCGGTTTCCAGCTCAAAGGAAGTCCAAATTGCTGCCGAGGGGTGATGGTCCTTTCCAAGTACTTGAGAGAATCAATGACAACGCCTACAAGATTGACCTTCCACCGGAATATCAAGTGCACAACACTTTCAACGTTGGTGATCTCTCCCTCGTGGATGCGGTCGAGGATGACCAAATACCGAATTTGAGGTCAAATTCCTCTCAAGATGGAGAGGATGATACGGTTAAGGCAGCCTCCACAGGTACACGGCCTTTCACACGAAGCCAAGCTCGGGAATTACAAGCCCTCCAAGCTTTGTTCATGCAAATGGCCGTGTGTGAGTTGGTGATCGAACCAACCAAGGACCTAAACGTTTTTATGTGTGAAGAGGGGTCCTAATGTGTAATAAACTACTCTCCAAAGTTGGCACAAGAAGCAAGGGCGTTAGGATCATTTTACCTTTTTGTTTGTAGTATAAATAGAACATGTAGAGAGAGTTAGACTTAGTTTTTGAAATCTGAAATTGTAACCTAAAAACACAAACATTTTTCTCTCTCTTCTTCTCCAAGAAGCCGCCCCTAGATCTCACAAGTAGAGGGATACTTGTGTTGTCTCTTTGGCTAGAAACAAGGGTTTTGAGGTTGTTGAGTGCCTCTTGGTCCTCGTAAGAACTTGGTGTTTATATTCATTAGACTTAGGGTCCTCTCTTGATGTTAGGGTTCTTAGTTTCTTGAATGTTATATCTCAAGTTATCTATCTTTCTTTATCTTGTTGTTGTTGTGTTGATTTTGTTATCTTGAAAGTCTAGTGAAGCCGTGTGGGGCTCTTTTCGATTCACTAGCATTTGTTCTCTATCTTGTTGTTCTTGTGTTGCAAGTTGAAGACCGAAACTAGTTCTTGTGTTGTAAGCTGAAAAACCGAAAACTAAAACTTGTTGTTCTTGTGTTGTTGGACTGAAATCCGAAGCTCTTGGTGTTGTTGGTTGGATCTTGTATCACATGTTGAGGGTGTATGCCCTTGATTTCAAAGGTAGTTGGGATGAGCATTTACCATTGATAGAGTTTGCTTACAACAATAGTTACCATGCTAGTATCAAGGTGGCTCCATTCGAGGCATTATATGGTAGGAGATGTAGATCACCTATAGGTTAGTTTGATGTTGGTGAAGCTATTTTGGTTGGACCTGATGCAATATTGGTGATTCTATCGTCATTGATTTTTCAAATTGCTTAGATGTTCAGAATAACCTTTCGTTGGATGAGGTTCTAGTTGAAGTCCTAGATTACTAAGTCCATAGACTAAGGAACAAAGAAGTTCCATTGGTCAAGGTTTTATGTCGGAACCAATCAGTTGAGGGTGCTACTTGGGAAGCCAAAGCAGATATGCAATCCAAGTACCCACACATCTTCTTCACAAGTTCAGAGCAAGACGAAGGTATTACTTTTTCTTAATTCAGCCCCTATCTAACCAAAGATTCAGCTATAAAACTATTTTGTTGCAAATTTTTGTACTCTCAGAAATACCTAAAGTTTAGAATGACATAGATTCAATTCAGAGAACTATTCTAACTGTGCATCCTCAGTTTCTTTGCATTCCCAGCTTAACTAGTGACATTCGAGGATGGATGTTGCCAAGGGGGAGATATTGTAATATCCCGAGAATTTCAACTAATAGTAGAACCCTATTTCAAGATATTTAGAAATAAAGTCAATGATTTGTTAGCTGCATGATCTAGCTTTATGACTATTACGGCCTCAAAAGTGTCCTAGCTATTAGATGAATCAAAACATTCCTTGCCGATTGAATTCTTGAGATGGATATTGGTATGTTCAAATTCAAACGAGCATATCTCTCATTATACTATTAATTTCTGAGCTCATGACCCACCAAAATATAGATAATTGAATTGTCTTTCCAGTTATACCCATTTTGCCAAAATCCATTATCAGAGCAAAGAGTTATGCCCATTTTACTCCAGCGTATCAGCCTGAAAATTTCATAATGACTTGTCACAAAAGTCATCACCATAAGCAGAAAGTCACAAAATCCAACATTTTGTGATGACTTGTCACAAGTTTGATGGCTTGTCACAAAATATCGTCAAACTTAAGCCAAAAATCATAAAATCCACCCTTCTGTGATGACATTTTATGACGACTTGTCACGAATGTCGTCAGCTATTTTTTTCAGCAATTTAATGACATTTTTGCAAGAGTATTTTGGTTTTTTTTTTTGCACTTCCCATGACTTATAACCCTCAGAGAACGTATTTTCTGTTATTTATCTTTAGTTAAACATCTTAAAATTCTCTGCACACCTTCAACCACAAGGTTAGGGTTTTAACATAAAAACCCAATTATCTAGAGATTCAACTGTGAGAATTCAATAATTCTTGCATATTTGAATTCCCTGTTAAGAGGGCTATGAGGGACACCCAATAGTTTGTGAATAACCTTCTGAAATTTTTGAAGTCATACAAAAGCTCCAAGTTTAAGGTATGTGGTTTTGAACAAGAACACCCTTTTTGTTCTTGTGCCCAACAGTTACATATTTTCGTAAAGTATTTCATAAACTCATGGAGAATTCTTATCATGATATTATATTGTGAGTTTTATGAAACTATGTCTTACCCAAGCTTTGAGTTGTAATATTATTATGCATATTAATGTTTTAAATTATCAATTTATGGTTTAAGTTGCATAATTCAACGTCTATATCATGTTTTGAGAATTTCAAGTCCTATTGTTGTGAATTGAACCTTATGGTTAAAGTATGAGTTTGATAATGAGATGTTAGTGATTTTTAAAGAATATCAAGAAGAGAGTTTTGATTGTAAGTTAAGATAGAAATCCACATTCTTGAGTTTGAAGTAAAGGGCATTTTGGCTCCCATTATATATATATATATTGTTGAATTGTTTTAAGGTGGAATTTCTAAAGTTCTAAGCTAAGTAAGGGAATAGAATTTAGCACTGAGTTGGGCGTGATTCCGAGGTCTCATGCCCCAGAACTATGTACCCCCGTAGGTTCTTGATATACCCCAAGTGGGTTAAGATAGTGATCACTAAAGTTATGGTTTTATCTAATGGCAAGGATAGAACAACTCTCCCCAACGTGGGTAAGATGTTGGACTCTATGTAGCTCACATGGTTTATGTCGGTTAAGAGAAACTCCCTAAGTTCCTAAAGTTCTCTATGTTCTAAAGTCTTCCAAGTTTCAAAGAGTTTTAGCCTTAAAGTTACAAAGTTTTGAAAGTATAAGTTTTTTGAAAGCTATGGTCCTAATAATTTCAGGTGTCAAGATAATTTGAGGTTTTAAGTAAAAGCATGATAATTTAGGAGTCTTGTGGTATATATTTATTTCAATCTATGTGAGTATGTTTTACACCATGCAGGTTTTCTATAAAAGCTTATGATATTGATTATTTTAATTGCACACTCCCCCATATGCTCAGTACATTCCCAAATTACTGACCCATATATTTTGTCTGTGTGCCATATATTCTCGTAATGGAGGTTCAGGTGCTCAGTCTCAGCCTCACCAATGATCCTTTTGAGCACTCCTATCTATATATCAGCCGTGGTGAGTCCTCATGTTTTGGGGATCGATTATTCTTAGAATTCTAGTTTTATTTTATAGTTTTTTAATTCTTTTCAGTTGAGTATGAGTCAGTTGGGGACCTGTCCCAATGGCTTTTAATTTTGTAGTAGTAGAGGTTTGTCAGACTAGTCATCAGATTATCAACACTTTAAGATTTTCTTTGAGTTGTAGTTTATTCAGACCAAGTATTTCATTCATATTTCTTATTTAATGATGTAACAGTGTCGAGTTTATAATTTTTATCTTTAAGTAAGGTAATATATGAAGTAGAAGGATCAAAAGGTTAGATTTGGGCTACTTGTAGCCTTAATCACCGTGTGAAGTTCTGGTACCTAGTTGCGGGGCGTTATAGCAGCTTCCCAAGATCTAACTCCATGGTTTGCAGATTATGCATATTACTTAGCAAGTGATCTAGTCCCAGAAGATCTTTTGTATTAGCAAAGGAAGAAGTTCATACATGAGGTAAGGAAATTTTTTTGGGATGAAAGTTACTTATCCAGACTTTGTGCAAATGGAATCATTCACAGGTGTATAGCTGAGGTAGAGAAGATGAGTATACTGGAAGCTTTCATTCATCGCTAGTTGGGGGTCATCATAGAGAGGCTTGTACAACTCATAAAATCCTGTAATGCAGCTAATTTTAACCAACCATGTACAAAGATGCTCATGATTACGCTTCTGCTTGTGATCAATGTCAGTGACAAGGTATGATTTCTGGAAGATATGAACTACCTATGACTCCTATTTTAGAATTAAAAGTGTTTTATGTATGGCCATATGGGGTATTGATTTCAATGGACCTTTCGTGAGTTTGTTTGGCATAAAATATATACATGTGGTACTAGACTATGTGTAGAAGTAGGTGGAAGCTACTGCACTTCCTAAAAATGAAGCACGTAGTGTCACTACATTCTTGACAAAGTTAGATGATGCATTTTAGGCTTACCGCACAACTTATAAACCCCCCATAGGTGCCTCACCTTATCAGTTGATGCAGTGTGGGCTTAATTTCATCCAATGATGTTTTTCTTCACTTGGGGTGAAGAGCTTTTGGTTATTTTACCCCTTGTACGACCCTTAAACATAAAATAAACCTCTTTTCTTCTATTTTCAAAGATCAAACTCCACTTTATTCATCTTTAACTCTCCATCATGAAATCTTAAGGGTTTTTTAACCTATCACTACTCCGGTATCCAATCTTCAAATTGACTTTATTTTCTTATGTGTTTCATGCATCTTTCTCTTTCCTAAACTTTAATTTTACATCATGGCATTAATTAATAGATTTTCATGTTATTTAATTGTAGGTTTAAAGTTGGGTTGAGGGGTTTTGGTTGTTACTGATTGAATTACTTGTCCCATGTTTTGCATTGATTATTCATAATTTAAATTAATGTTTTTGGGACTAAATTAGTACATTATTTAAATGGTTGGAATGGGGGACATGGGTTTCCCCAAATTGGATGAATTTTGACTAGAAATTAGCATTAACCTCAACCCACTTTATAATCTTATTTTGAATATGGACAAATTACATGGTTTAACTTGTTTTTGAATCCCATGTATTGCATTAATGGATAAATGATTATTAAAATTGATTTAGATGGCCTGGCCTTGGTGGCCATGGTTTGGATTTTAAATGGAACTCGAGAGTCAATGTGGTTATGTAGATTGGTTTGACATGTCTAATTTATCTTTCAAGCATAATGGTATGATGATACCAAGTAGTAACTTCCTTAATGAATGACTCTTGGGTTGCAGGTTGATTTTATGTGTAAATTATTTTAATTTGGGCTTAAAGGAGATTATATAGCTAATCGTGAAGGTGTAAGTCTGGAGGGGGGGTGGCAAACACTAAAAATCACATTTGCTAGCGTTGGGGGTCTATATGACCGTGTGCTTGATGCTCACTTGATATATATACATATATTGGGATGACTATTTCCTTGGTGGCTTTAGATTTCCCTTAGATTTTTCTTAGTTCATATGGCTAACACGTACTGGGGTTTTTTCAGCAGGCAAAGCTGAACCTATATAGCCCATGTGTGCCTTTAGGATGGATTGAGCTACACAATTTAGGTTAAATCTTTAAACTCTCATATTCATGATCCTTTACCCTATCTCGGCATTTTATATTGCCTGTTATTTGACTAATTCTGGACATGATATTATTTTATCACTTTCCCGAGTTACATGCTAGTGCTTATCCCACTGACCATCCTAGGCCACTACGTCATCACCAGATGGATGTGAAGACGGCTTGTCTGTAAGCCTTTGATTTGAATAATCATGTCTTGTTTCTGATGGACTTCATGTATTCTTGCTTTATGGCAAATAAAGCTTTTCCTTCCCTTCTATAGAATAAAGCTCTATAAGTTAGACGACTTCTTCATCGAATTCCTTCAGGAATCCATTTAATGCATTATTTTTGATCTTGTACCTGCTGACACTCTTTCTAAATATAGCCATGTGGTGACTTTTTCCCAACACCTGTAGAAGTAAATCATTACCTTCTGGGTGGAAATACCACAACATGGGAATTCTTCACCTTTCAACTTCACCTAGGTGTCTGTTTGGTCCTCCAACTCTCAGTTTTATATTGGTTAATCAATAGGTATTTGGTGGTCTTTACGGCAATGATTATTTTCAAGGGAAATGAATTATAGTATGTTATGAATGTTGAAGTTCCCATGTCATGTTCATGCAATTTAGGATAAATCCTCAAATTTTGGTTTTTGGTCATATAATCATGCTATCTCATCTTGTTTAAAAGCATCAACATGTTAAAGTCTTAATCCCTATGTGTTTGATGAAATGCCAAAGAGAATGATTTTATAGAATGATTTCCCCATTATGGTTTTGAAGTTTTACATGCCTTTGTTGTTATTTTTATTCAGTGATAGGGTTTATGAATTCCCAAAACTTAGCTGTTTACCTAGTTTTTAGAATCTTTAGAATGGTTTCAGATAAACCATAAGCATTATTAGTTCAGTTAGATATCTTAGTCAGATAAACCCAATTTAGTTCAGTAATCAGTGTCTTTCAGTTGGGAGTAGGATTTAGCACCAAACAAATGCAGGATGACGGCTTCTCAATCAGTTAGGCAAAGTCATTAGTAGAAGTCTCTATATTCCAGAACTATGTAGCCATCATGGATTATGAGGATTCACCCATCATTTTAGGATTGACTACTTCCCAAGTATTACCAGTCATTTTAGGCTTGAATCCCCCCAGGGATAGCTCGTCAGTTTATGCTTGATACACTAGTTCTTTAGTGGATCCACACAACCATTGTTAATACCCGTTGCATGGTATTGATACCCTTCCTACTGGGGTCACAGTTTAAACCCCAATCATCTTAGAATGAGGCATGTCAGTTAGATGATACCTCCCACAGTCTTAGTTCAGTATTCACTACAAAATTCAGTTCAGGTTGCATTGACCATAGCAAACAGTTTATCAATTATTCCATTAACAGATTTCAGTATTTCAGTTTTACAGATTATTTCAGAAACATTATATTCTTAGTCTTGCACTTTCAATATTTTAGTTTACAGACTATTTCAGAATCACACATTCTTAGATTTTATATTTTTCACTCCATCATGTATCAGTTATATCATACTATTCAGTCAGTCTTTATTTCATGTGCATAAACCTATGTATTTTAGCCTAACCTCATCATGCGTACTATTACATTCAAATTACTGATCGTATACTTGTTTCTATCGCTATGATGTAAGACATCATAGGTTTGGATGCTCAGTTTCCCAACCGAGCCTAGACAGGATCAGTTAGTTAGTATCAGCAGCAGTGGTGAGTCCTCATATTTCGAGGCCAAGTTTATCTTTATTCAGTTGAGTTAGTAGTTCAGTTATATGGTCAGTCAGAGTTAGTTGGGGGTTTTGCCCATCAAATCAACAGTTAGTCAGATTTAGAGGCTTTCAGACATTCAGACATTCAGACATTTAACTACTTTTTCAATACTTTCAGTATGTTTTCAAACATTCAGATTTATGATTCAGTGTTGTTTCCAGTATCTAAAGACTTATGGCATTTTCAGCTATTTTTTGCAAATGTCTCTACTATTGTATATTATTCAGTGCTCGCAGCAGGTACCAATTCATTGGTTATCTTGTGGTCACTTGTGCCCGTAAGCGCCGTGTAATGTTCGGGGTGTAGTTTCGAGGTATTACACAAACCCAATTTCATAAAGTGGCTTGAGGTTAATACCAATTTCAATAATTTTAGGGGAATGCCGCGACCATCATTCCATTCTTCATGACCATGCACCCGATGAGTTCCAAAATCCCTCAGTAAAGCATAACAATGCATGTAAACCATGAGAATACCATTTAAATAATTATCATAAAAAATCCTCAACCCAAACCCCAAAACCAAATATCAAAATAATATTAATACCAAACCATTTTATGCCAAGATAAAAATAAAAGTTTAGGGGGAGAGATACATGCCTGAAAACACCAAAAATTTGGAGAAGAAACCACACTTTGAGCCCTAGATGACCAACCCTTAGAAACCCTAGCTTTGTTCTTAAGAATATGAGAGAGAAGAGAGAGTATTTAACTTGTTAAAATAATTAGAAAGGGTCCCTTAGGGTGATTTATGGTCGTGCATTATAATTAGGGATAGAACAAAATGACCAAAATGTCCTTAATTAAGATGCAGGAAGAACTTTCGCCAGTGACTACGGGTTACATCACGACCCGTGTTCACAGATCACAAGTCATCACAAAGACTCGTAGCCTGGGCAGAAACTCAGGGCTTTTTTGGACACGAGTCCTATCCTATGACTCGTGACCTTACCCTATGACTCATGGAGTCTAGTCATTTCAAAGATAACAACCTTGTCTTATCTTGCTGGTAAGGTCATGAGTCCCTTACCATGACTCGTGATATTACCTTATGAATCGTAAGGTCCCAGTCATGACCATGATAGAATCTTAGGGAAACCTTACTAGTCAAACCATGATTATCTCTGTACGACTCGTGGTGAGTCTTCATGACTCATTTCCTGAGTCGTGCCATGAGTAGTAAGCTCCATTACTGAGAAAAATTCAGAGTTCAAGAACCTGAGATATTACATTAACACCCCCAGGATCATTTGTCCCCAAATGAGGAGTTAAGACACCTTTTCACACGAATATGAGACAGAAAGCAACAACAAAACCATGTACCAAAAAGTAACAAGAGCAAAAAGGGAACCCATACCCCAATCACTTTAATCCAACGCGTGGAATAAGAATGAATATTTGGACTTCATGTCCTTTTTGGTATCCCAGGTAGCTTCTTCCACTTTTGATTCCTCGAAAGTAATTTCACCAAAGCTATATCCTTAGACCTCAACTGATGGATTTGTGATAACGCTCAAATTATACTCTTGAATGGGTGTAAGCGATCGTTGTCAATATAAAATCCAACTAGGTTGGGTTCGAATCCCATAGGGAATAGGGTGTGAATGTCAATCTGCTTACAAAATATTTTACTGGTAGTTTATCTTTTCCGAAAGTTGGGGGTTTAAAGTTCACAAAGTATCAATCTTCACTTTATGAGTTTTTAGAGTTGTTATCAATATAAATAGGAAACCAGGGTTATGATCACTAAAGGTTTTGGGTATTGATAGATACAAGGTAATTCTAGAGATCCTTGGAATGAGTTGAATAATAGAATATCTCTGACTGTGATACTATCTGACTTATCTCTCGACTTTACCAAACAATTTATTATCTAATTCTCTCAAACTTATATAATTTATCTTTATCCAATCAGATGTTATCTCAGGTAGATTAATCCAGTTACGGTATTAATCATTAAATAGAAGGTTGGTAGCTTTCGAGTCCCTGTTGATAATTTCTGTCCTCTAGTCTATTTCTCCATTAGAAGCAAATAAAACCTAAGGCATAATCTAATGTTTGCAACCACCAGATTTCAGTTAAATCCACAGAATTTCAAGATGTTCTACTACTCTTTGAATCCGTTAAACACCTAGCATCATATCAAACCCTAACCTTGGATCCCATAACCCCGGCTAATGAAATTAGCCGCTCATGATTTGACGAAGGAAATCACAAGTTGAATTCGTGATGATAATGGTAAACTTGCGTATAGATGGAAAACAACAAATAATTTCTTCAATTAAATCCCAAGTTAGAAACCCAAGAATAGTTGATAAGAAAGAAACTAAAAATAATTGGCAAAAGAGAACAATATACGTGTTTCTGCCTCCAAAGTTCTTGTTCTGAATAATGAAAAACTTTTTTCTTTAAAAACCCTAAAAACTGCTATTTATACTAAAGCCTAATTAAGGAAATAAAATAACAAAATCACAGTTGGTCTTGAATTTAGGTGATGCCATATTGGTGTTGGTCGTCTGGATTTTGACGACGTCCTAGATACGTTATCCGAAGTCATGCCACCTTGACCTGTTCTGCCTCACTATGATGATGTCTTATCACGTCTTACCACACTTGTGATGGAGTGTAGCAAATGTCATCAGACCTTCAGCTTATTTCACCATGTTCTGCCTTACTCTGAAGGCTTACCGAACTTGTGATGATATATTGAGAATGTCGTCAGTCTCATCCAGAAATTCTTCTTCACTGTTCTTCCTGACACCTTATTCTGGCAGCTTACCACATCTCTGACAGCGTCATATCAACTCACTTGTACCAGATTTTACTTATTTTGTTCATCTTTCCTATGTTTTCCTCCCATCCTTCCTACAACTATAATATCACAAGAAAATGATCAAAAACAACCAAAAGTTGCTTAAGACTTCACAATTATTTAGAGTTAAAAGCCTCAAATGTGTTAGCATCTGATCACATATCAACACCCTCAACTTAAAACAATTGCTTGTCCTCAAGCAACAAAAACACAACTAAGAGAATACAAAATATAATCAGCAGCCAGTCACTCGACTTTGCTAAAAAACACATGAATCCTCTCCAAGGTCAATCAACTTAAAAATCAGCTGTGCCAAATTTTTGAAAATAACCATGCAACTCATAGGAATCAAGGTATGGCATCCATTCAGCAACAACACTCCTACATGCATCTATATCACATTCACCAAAATATATCAACAACTGGTAGTATACCTATTGTGCCCTCCCAGCAAAGAAATTTCCCTTTTCTCTCATTATCAACAATCAAAGTATAATCATAGGGATAATGACAAAGGCTCTCGCACTCAGAATGAAGTTCAACCAGTGTTTACCAAATACCATACGCTTACCCTTATCATCATTACTGAGGTGTCTAGATAGGTAAGTTAGGATCACTATAGGACTTTCTAAGGATTGTAATGTAGGCTAGGGGCTAGTATGGTATTAAACAACATTTAGAGTAACTAACCTCCTTGGCAATACCTTATCTTGTGGGGTCTACTTATTAACCTTGTTTTCTCTTTTTTCTTTTCTTTTGATCGCAAAACAGGGTGTGGTTTTTATTCAATCAATTTTCATTTTATTGCTCTTTTTCACCAACACCCAACTATCAATTTCTTTTTCAGAACTTTTTTTTCTTTTACCCTTCTTCATACCCAGTTTATCTCACGCACCCCTATAATAGCCACCCTTAACTTATGCTGTTTGCCTAAGTCAAGGTGCACAGTGTCCAAGGAGGACCAAGGCCAAAACAGGTTCATTATGATTTAAAAAGGAAAATAATGGGTTTCATAGAAAGAAAATGGTCAATTTAGGTTCAAACGGGGACCAAGGGGTATAATATATTACAGGGAAAGTCATTTAGGCTAAAAGTGACTGAAATTCAAAAACGGCCAATGATCGTTTCCTAACTCCTATCCTTCAACTACGGTAAGACGAACAAGGCAAATTCTAGATTAGGAAATATAAAAGGAATGCAGTAAAAATCTCACACACACTTGGCATATATGCATATTACCAGCTACTACTCATCCATTTCATGCAAATATTTGGCAGTGATTGTCAAGTTACTAGAACTAATTCCACAACAAGATTCACACATGGTAATAATTTAATGTAGTTCACACAGTCATGCAATCAAACCAATGGAGAGGTGCTGAAAAATTCATCAAGCATGCAGACTACTTCAAGTATAAGTACTTCTCCTAGTTACTAACACAATTAGTACAACGATAATACACCCCCACACCCTCAACTTAAAATCAAAATAAAATGAAACTAAGGGTTAGGTTATACCTGGAGTGGGTTATTCTCAGGACTCATGGATTGCCTCCCATGCAGGGTTTGATTTAACGTCGCGTCACAACATAGGTGGCTCAATTACCTTAGACTTCATCGAGAGAAATAATGGTGATGCTTTTCACTGATTCTTCTGGTCCAATGTAAAGCTTTACCTATTGCTCATTTCTATCGCTTCCTTCCAGTTCAGATTCAACTTCTTAAGTGCCCATAAGGCCTTGTGCTCCAGCTCTATTGGCAAATGGCATACTTTTCCATAGACCAGTTGAAATGGTGACATTCCAATAGGTGTCTTGAAAGCAGTTCGGTATTCCCACAAGGCATCATCAAGTTTTTGTGACCAATATTTTTGGCTAGCATTCACTGTCTTGTATAAGATGGCCTTCACTTCACGATTCGACACCTCTACTTGCCCACTAGTTTGCGGGTGATATGGAGTAGCCACTCTGTGGTATTTTACACCATACTTTGCCAGAGATGCTCAAAATAGTTTGTTGTAAAAGTGAGATCCTCCATCGCTTATGATAGTATGTGGTACTCCAAAGTGAGAGAAGATGTTCTTCTTGGGAAATGCAATAACTCTCTTTCCCTCATTGTCAGCCAATGCGACAGGTTCAACCCATTTGGACACATAATCAGCAACAACTAGAATGTACTTCATCTTGTAAGAACTTACAAACGGACCCATGAAGTGAATACCCCATACATCAAATAACTCCACTTCAAGCATCTTAGTTAAGGGAATTTTATGCCATTTAGATATCGATCCCTTTCTTTGACACTGATCACATTCCTGCACAAACTTATGGGCATCTTTAAATAATGTTGGCCAATAATAGCCACTCTGCAATACCTTCCTGGCTGTTCGGTCCCTTGCATGGTAACCCCCAACTGGGGAAGTGTGACATGCCTCCAGTATACATCGTATATCTACTTCAGGCATGCATCTCCGTATGATATTTTTTGTACATCACCTAAAAAAATAAGGCTCATTGCAAAAATAATGTGTTACATCATCCAAAAACTTCTTCCTTTAGTGGAACAAAAGGTGTTCTGGGAGGAGCTCACTCATAACGTAATTTGCATAATCAGTGTACCAAGGAAATGTTTCCACAACAGTTGACAGGATCTCCTCATCTGGAAACACATCATTTATCTTTGTTTCATCACTAAGTTCCCGTCCACCTTCCATTCTAGATAGATGATCTGCAAACTGGTTTTCAAAACCTTTTCTATCTTTGACTACGAAATCAAACTCTTACAGTAGTAACACCCATCTAATAAGCCTTGGTTTAGCATCCTTCTTGGATATCAAGTACCACAAGGCAGCATAGTCTGTATGGACTACCACTTTAGTTACAAGCATATAAGACTTGAATTTCTCAAAAACATACACCACGGCTAGAAATTCCTATTTGGT
Source organism: Capsicum baccatum var. pendulum (assembly GCA_030864225.1). Taxonomy (NCBI): domain Eukaryota; kingdom Viridiplantae; phylum Streptophyta; class Magnoliopsida; order Solanales; family Solanaceae; genus Capsicum; species Capsicum baccatum. Next base: position 35,396,412 of record CM061551.1, on the reverse strand, counting down.
TACTGTGTAATTCTTTTGTGCTGCATTCGTGCTTTGCTGGCATAATATATCGAGTGAAACAATTTATCCCTGTTTTGTCCCAATACATCTCTTAGAGCAACACCACTTACATCATACATTATTTCAAACGGTTTGGCCCAGTTAGGTGCAATAACAATGGGGGCTTCCACCAGCTTCTTTTTAAGGCTTTCAAATGCCTTCAAGCACTTATCATCGAAGAAAAATTTAACTTCCTTCTCTATCAACTTGCAAAGTGGACTTGCAACTTTTGAGAAGTCTTTTATGAATTTTCGATAGAATCCTGCATGACGAAGAAAACTATGCACTCCCTTTACTGAAATGGGGGGTGGTAATTTCTCGATAACTTCAACCTTTACTCGATCAACTTCAATCCCCTTTTCAAAAATTTTGTGGCCCAGCACAATACCCTCCTTTACCATAAAATGGCATTTTTTCTAGTTAAGAACTAGATTAAATTCAACACATCTTTGCAAGGCCACATTCAGATTCTCCAGACACATTTCAAATGAATCACTTACCACTGATAAATCATCCATGATACCTCTATGGTTTCTTCTACCATGTTAGAGAATATAGACATCATGCACCATTAAAAAGTGGTGGGTCATTGCATAGCCCAAATGACAACCTCTTAAATAGAAATGTTCCATATGGGCATGTGAACGTCGTCTTCTCTTGATCTTTTAGAGCAATACAAATTTGGTTATACCCAGATAACCATCCAGGAAGAAATACCACCCCCTGCTAGCCAATGAATCAAGCATCTAGTCCATGAAAGGCATTGGAAAATGGTCCTTTAGCGTCTAAGAGTTCAACTTATGGTAATCCATCCAGACTCTTCACCCGGTCACTGGCCTGAGTAGAATTAGCTCATTCTTCTCATTAGCAACACTGTCATACCACCTTTTTTGGGCACATATTGAACTGGGCTCACCCACTTGCTGTAAAAATAGGGTAAATTACTCCTGCATCCAACCACTTAATAATCTCTTTTATAACCACTTCTTGCATTGGTGGGTTAAAACGACGCTGATGCTCAATGGTAGGAGTATAGTCTTCTTCTAGTTGGATTTTGTGCATACAGATGCCAGGAAAAATGCCAATAATGTCTGCGATGGTCCATTCGATTGCTCTCTTGTGCTTTTAAAGTACTGAAATAAGTGCAGTTACCTATCGTTCTTCCAAATTGGATACAATAATAATAGGTAGCGTGTTCCCTTTTCCAAGAAATACATATCGTAAGTAACCAGGCAGCTCCTTCAATTCCAACACCGAAGGTTCATCAATGGATGGCTTGGCTGGTGGTGTTGGTCAATTAGCCAGATCAAGTTCAAGATTTTTAGCAGCATAAGAATATGATCCCAGGCCGGTCAGGGCACAAACTATCTCTTCATACTCCTCAATGACTTCACTTTCATAGTTCATCACAACTATTGCTAAGGGTTCGATAATAAGATATTCACTTTCATAGTTCCTCATGCTGTTTTATTAATTTGCCCATGTTAAACCGTACCTCTTTATCGTTCACCCTGAATAAGAGCTCATTCGCTCTCAAATCGATCAATACACTTCCAATTGTGAGGAAAGGTTGACCCAGGATTACGGGTAGCTCGAAGTCTACCTCACAGTCCAAAATAATGAATTCTGTAGGGAATATAAAATTAGAGACCTTGTCCAGCACATCATACAAAATACTAACAGGTCACTTTACTAATTTGTCGGCCATTACCAGCCTTATATTGGTCGGTGTGGGATTTCCTAAATCCATTTTTTTTATAGATAGTCAATGGCATGAAGTTAACACTTGCTCCTAGATTACACAATGCTTTGGTGAATTCCATAGTTCCAATTGTGCAGGAAATAGTGACTGCACCTGGATCCGACTTCTTTTGCGTCAAGGTCCTTGTGGAAATAGCACTAAAGTGGTGGAGGTATGCTTTTAGTTCGCAACTCACTGCTCGTTTCTTGGTCACAAGATCTTTCATAAATTTTGCATACCCTGATATTTTCTCAAGGGCCTCGATCAAAGGCATATTTATAGTCAATTGCTTGAGCATTGCCAGGAACTTACTGAACTTTACCTCATCCGCCTTCTTTCTCTGCCGTTGAGGAAAGAGAGGTGGTCGCCGTGGCATGGGTTTCAACACCACTTCTTTATCTTTCTCCTTGTATGACAAGTTAATAGAACTATTTGGTTTCTTTAACTCCCCTGGATGTTGTTTTGCTGGTTCATCTATAATTTCCTTAATATTCCCAGATTTGTCGACAACAGGGATAGATAAAATCTTACCACTCCTAGTGGTGATTGCTTGATATGAATTATTAGTCTTCTGATTCTGAGTTTCTTGAGCAAGTGAAGTACCACTTATTCCATGGTTTAGTGCTAAGGATAGTTGACTTATCTATTGCTCTAACTGCTGGATAGAGGTTGAATATGAATTAACCGACTCATAGTCGAAAATTCACTCCTGATACTGGCTACACCTGCATTAGTAGCCTCTACTCCCTTAAATAGTTATTTCATCATATATTCCATCAAATCCTTTCCCTAACTACTTGCAATAAGTTTTTGATGTCCTACACGAACATACAACCCATTTCAACAGTTGATGCATCTCCCTTTTTCCTGCTCCATGTCTTTATGATTAGGATTGTCATTCCCATTCTGACCTTGATTACCTTGGCTATTGCCTCGAAAACCCACCTAATTAGTAAAATGGTTGACTTATTCGTCAGTCTCCATATCATCACGGTCCTAAGTCATTACAGCTTTCACCTGTTCTTTCCTTCTTAACATTAAGTGCTTGTTGAGTAGGTCCATTTGAGTCTTTAGATAGGGTATGTATTGATAATTTTCCTCATTCTTTCTTCACTGTTTCTCCTTCATTCGAACAGGTACAGTTGGAATTGTCACAATAGAATCACTGGTGTACCAAGCCCTACTTAATTTGGTCATCCTATTCAATATATTTGCAGCATCTTGAAATGCAAGAGTAACAAATGATCCTCCAGTAACGTTGTCTACCATTGTCCTTGTAACAGAGTTAAAAGCTCTATACAGAGTCTCCATCAGATGTATGTCCTCCATGTTTTGATTTGGACATTGTCCAGCTTCTTCTTGAACCTCTCCCAAGTTTCATGCAAAGCCTCATTTGGGAGTTGCCTAAAATTGTTGATCTCATCCCTCAACTGTATCCTCCTGGACGACAGAAAGAACCTTTCTAGGAAAGCTCCTCTCAATTGCCTCCAGTTGGTTATAGAATCAGGCATCAACTCATTTATCCATAATGTTGCCTCGCCAGACAGAGACAATGGGAGCAACCTCAATCGGATAGCGCTCTGGCTCACCTCCTGGTTATCAAAGGATTTGCAAATGGTGATAAAATTCACCAGAAGAAGATTGGGGTCATCTTCAGGAAGGCCTTCAAACAACCCTTTCATATTTAAAAGATGGATTATTGTGCTTGTAATATTGAACTTTGCTCTTGGTGCCAACGGTGGTGGAATGATCGCACCCGTTGCACCTGCTCCATCCACATCATCATCCTCTTCAGCCTCATACCACAGTGGTCGTTCTGCCATTTTGCTTATGTGATGGAGTTCCGGATTGGGTATTTCTTAGTGCAAACTAAAGTAAATATCCTGTAAATAAACAAAAACAACAACTGAGCGTAAATTAAGGAAACTTAACTATCAGCAAATTTTTGCACACAAAAATTTCAATCTACAACCGTATTCCCCGGCAACTGTGCCATTTTTGATAACACTCAAATTACACTCTTGAATGGTTGCAAGCGATCGTTGTCAATATAAAACCCAACTAGGTTGGGGTCGAATCCCACAGGGAATAGGCTGTGAATGTTAATTTATTTATGAAATACTTTACTGGTAGTTTATCGTTTCTGAAAGTTGGGGGTTAAAGTTCACAATATATCAATCTTCACTTTCTGAATTTTTAGAGTTGCTATCAATATAAATGGGAAACCAGGGTTCTGATCACCAAAGGTTCAGGTAATGCTAGAGATCCTCAGAATGAGTAGAACAACAAAATATCCCTGACTATGATACTATCTGACTTATCTCTCAACCTCACCAGACAATTTATTATCTAATTCTCTCAAACTTTGAATAATTTATCTATTTCGAATATTATCTCAGGTAGATTAATACAGTTACGACATTAATTATTAAACAAAAGGTTAGCAGCTTCCGAGTCCCTGTTGATAATTCTCATCCTCTAGTCTATTTCTCCGTTAGAATCAAATAAAATCTAAGGCATAATATAATGTTTGCAACCACTAAATTTTAGTTAAAACCACAGAATTTCAAGATGTTCTACTACTCTTTGAATCTGTTAAACACCTAGCATCATATCAAACCCTAATCCTTGGATCCCATAACCCTGGATAATGAAATTAGCTGCTCATGATTTGACGAAGGAAATCACGAGTTAAATTCATGATGATAATGATAAAATTACGTATAGATGGAAAACAACAAATAATTTCTTCAATTAAATCCCAAATTAGAAACCCAAGAATAGTTGATAAGAAAGAAACTAAAAATAATTGGCAAAAGAGAACAATGCAATGGAAACAGGGGTACTATGCAATCTAACAATCTCCTTAATAAACAACTTGGCATAACCCACTCCAAAGTAAGTAGTCCTCACAATAAAAAATGAACAGACTTAGTCATCCTATCCACAATGCCCCAAATCAAATCATGTTGATTATGAGATCGCGGAAGACCTATAACAAAATCCATATTAATCATCTCCCACTTACACACATGTAACTCTATGTCTTGAGACATGCCACACTACCTCAAGTGCTAAACCTTTACTTGTTGACAAACCACAAACTTAGCCACAAAGTTAGCCATATCTTTCTTCAAATTGTTCCATTAATAAATCTTCTTCAAATCATGATACATCTTTGTCGAACTTGGGTGAACTGTATACCTTGACTCATGTGCCTCAATCATAATTCTCTTTCACAGCCCATCAACATCAAGAACACACAACCTACCTTGACATCTCAGAGTACCATCACCACCAATCTCAAAGGCCATAACCTTTTATTGACCCATATCATCCTTGATCTGCATAAGAATGGGATCTAAAGATTGATTCTCCTTCACCTCAGCGTCGAGAGATGATTTAAGCAATTTTTGAACGATCACTTACCTATTATCCAAGTCCAGAAGACTAACTCCCAAGTTAGCCAATCGGTGAATGTCAACACTTAGAATATTTTAGCTAGTTGTTCAACACTTAGTCTTATTTTAAGTCTTTGAACTTTGGGGATTTAGTCAACAACCTTACCTACCTCCGTTTTCTAATTTTTAAGTTGCGTTGTGATGGGGAAAGTCTATAGTACATTCCGGGTGAGTTTCAGAATTTTCAGAATCCATTTAGGGAATGTTTGGATTTCAAACCAGTAGCTAAAGGCTATAAGGGGGTGCCGCCCAGCTTATTGCCTTGGCGCCCTCCCTCAATAGCAAGGAGCCGCCCAACTGCAAAAGGCTTTGGGAAAGGCACCGCCTTGTTATAGCCTTTGTGCCCAGTTTTTCAGCATTCTACCTCCATGCTTTGAGGGGTAATTTGGTTATTTTCCCACCCTTATATACATCATAAACATGGAATTTAGCCCTCAAAACACCAAAATATACTTATTTTCATCAATTTATCTTAAGAACAAGAATAAGGGTTTCAATTTGAAGATCCAAATCCAAGATATTTCACCGTAGATCGTTAAGGAACTTTCATCTAAGGTATGCATTGTGTTGATTTATGGATTCCTTCCATCTATAAAGATCAAGAACACTCTTTTAAATTATGGACCATGTTATTATATTGTGGGTTGATTTGTTCATGTAATTGATGTTGTAAAATCCCTAAGTTAGGGTCTTTGTGTGTTTTTATGAAGCTATGATATCATATGAGTTGGAAACATGTAAATTTGGTTTTTCATGATGTATAATTTGATGATTGCACCTATGCCTAAGTTGTGCATGTAAGGTGTTTGATAAAATGCCTAGGATACTAGAAATCATGTATTATATATAAATTGTGACCTAAATGACAAATGCATCCCTTATGAAAACAATGACTTCTATGATCTTGTATGCATTATGATTGTTGATGGGATGTTTATGAAACTAGATTTGATGGACTTATGGCATGTTGTTATATGCATTCCCTTCCATGTATAAAATTATGAGAACTATGTGTAGTATGGAATCCCTAACTTATGGCATTATGAATTGTGGGCTTTATTCCTATGATCAAGAATTGTCATGTTATGTCAGTTTTCTTCTATCGAGTCCTGGGGGTACTTGTACCCCAAAAGATAGCTGTGTGCCTAGATACAGTGTCATGTTTTCATGATCCTCTCAGTCAAGCTATCTTCAGTAGAATTCAGCCAGTCATGTGACTCAAGAAAGTTTAGCAACTTAGTAATCTCAGTAGTATTCCATCAGTCAATGGAACTTTATGAATCCAGTCAATTCAGTCCTGTTAATCATGTTTAGTGTCTATTCAGATGGGAGTAAGAATTAGCACTAAGTGAACCCAAGGATGGGAACACATACTATCAGATAACGGTATGATTCTTAGAAGTCATCCTTGCATTCCAGAACTATGTAGCCAGTATAGGTTGAGACATCAACACTATCAGATGAGGATGGATGAGGTGGATAAGTACTGTCAAATGAGGGCCCCACCATTCTCTTTTGGGGACACCATTAGATAAGGGTTACCCATAGTTTGTCTCTACCAGTGGAACGGTATCGACACCCTTCCAATCAGGGCATAGATTGGACCCCAGATTAGAAATTATAGCGCATTCGGGGCATGTCGGTTAGATAACTATCTCCCACAGTTTCAAAATCAGTCTCAGTAAAAGAACTTAGATATATCTTTAGATTTCAGGACTATCAGATATAGTCAACTCAAATATAGTACAGAACTCAGGTAGTTCCAACAAATTCAGGACTATTAGATACAATCACCCATGTTCTCAGATATATAAGTAAACTGATGTTATCAGTTCTCAGACTCAGTAATCATTTCATGATCTCATTTACAGTATTATGTGTTCATGCATGCTTTTTCACGTTCATGTTAGTCAGCCAGTTAGTATTATTCATGCATATGAACCCCATGCATTCAACGTACTTCACATACATACCAGTACATTCGAAGTACTGACGCATTTTCCCTATGGTATCTTATACCATAGGTTCAGAAGCACGAGCTCCAGAGCATCAGTAGCATCCCAGTTTCTGCATTCAAAGTTAGTAGTGAGTCCTCATCCTTCGAGGACATGATTATTAATTTATGTTATTATTTATTTTAGCTGAGTTTTGCTAGATGGAGTTAGTTGGAGACATGTTCCTTCAAATCCATATTTAGACAGTACTTAGAGGCTTTCAGATTCGATTCAGACTTCAGTTGTTTTCAGTTTTTTTTTTTGATATTGATATACCATACTATTCAAACATTCTTATTTCATTTATGATTCAGTGTGAACCTTATGGCCTTACAACCTTTATTTTTGCATTTATTTATTATATTATGCAGTGTACAGGTATAGGTATCAGTCATGGGTGGGCTTGTGGTCCTTCGGGGTCATGAGCACCGTGTAGCATTTTGGGCACCAGATTCGGGGTGTTACACTTTCAGAGTAAACACATATTGCAAGCTCTTATGATCTGAATAGATTTCTACATGCACCCCATACAAATAATGGAGCCAAATATTCAAAGTAAAAACTACAACCACCAACTCTAAGTAATGAGTCGAATAATTCTTCTCATGAATCTTAAGCTGCCAAGAAGCATAAGCCACCACCTTTCCATAATGCATCAAGACACAACCCAGTCCAATACGGGATGTGTCACAATACACCATAATCCATCCGTACCCTCGGGCAGGGTCAGAACTAGCTGAAAAGTCAATTTATCCTTTAGCTTCTCAAAGCTATCCTCACAAGCATTGAACAACAAGAACTTCACCTTTTTCTAAGTCAGTCTAGTCAATGGAGCAGCAATAAAAGAAAAGATCTCTGCAAACCTCCTACTATAACCAACCAAGACTATGAAGCTTCGAATATTGGATGGAGTTGTGGGTCTAGGCCCCCTCAAAACTGCCTCAACTTTTTATGGATTCACCTTGATCCCCTCACTAGAAACAACATAGCAGAGAAAAGTCATAACATCCAACCACGACTAACACGTAGAAAATTTAGCATACAACCTTTGATCCGTAAGAGTCCGCCATAGAATTTGGAAGTGATTGACACGATCCTTCTCACTCTTAGAATACACAAAGAGATTATCAATGGAGACAATAACAAATAAGTCCAAAAATTGCCTAAAAAATAGATTCATAAGTTCTATAAAAGTAGTTGGAGCATTAGTCAACCCAAATAACATAACCAAAAAATCATAGTAATAATACCGGGTTTGGAAAGTAGTCTCGGGAACATCACCCTCCATAATTTTTAACTAATGATAGCTCGAACAGATATCAATCTTAGAAATGTATCTAACATCCTGAAGCTAGTCAGAAAGATCATCAATCCTAGGAAGAGGATACTTATTTTTCACCATAACATTATTCAACTACCAATAATCTATACACATTCGAAGAGACCAATCTATCTGATGCACGAAAAGTACAGAGGCACCCTACGGCGAAAGAGTAGGACATATAAAAACCTTATCAAGGAGATCCTTTAACTGTTCTTTTAGATCTTTCAATTCAGTTGGAGCCATTCTATACGAAGGGACAGATATAAGATAAGAATCCGATCGAAGATCAATCCACAAGTCTATTTCCTTATCAGGAGAAATGCCAGGAAGATCCTCGGGAAACACTTTAGGAAATTTGTTCACCATGAGGACAAATTGCAAGGAGGTAACCTTGGAACTAGAATCTTTAACCCATATCAGATGACAAAAACACCCTTTGGAAATAAATTTCCAAATCTAAGATAAGAAATAAATCTCCCTTTAGGCACTAAGGAACTTTCCTTCCATTCAATTACCGATTCATTAGGGAATTAAAAACTGACCCTTCGGGTCCTACAATCCAAAGAATTATAGCATAAATGAAGCTAATCCAACTCAAAGACCGTATCAAAATATACCATATCAAGATCTACTAAATCCACCAAGGTTTTCTTATGAAATATAGACACCACACAACCCCTATAGATCTTTCCAACCACAATAGACTTACCCACTGGGGTAGAGATAGAAAAAGGATCGAAAATACTTTTGAAACCAAAACCAAAATGTACATCCATATATATGGTCACATAAGAAAGAGTGGATCCCGGATCAAGCAGGCAATGCACATTATGAGAGAAGAGCTTTAATGTACTAATGACAATATCAAGAGATGTCTAAGATTCCTAGTAGGTGGCAAGAGCATAAAGACAAGTTCGGCAAGTGCCTGTACCAGAAGTAGCACCCTTTTGTGCAGGAGCTGAAGAAGTGGAAATCAGAGCTTTATTAGCCCCAATTACTACTTTAGCTAAAGGATGTTTCCTCTGAAAATAACCATGCTGGCCACATTTAAAATATAAGTTCCTACCCTTATCACAATAACCACAGTCAAGTTAACCACAAAATTGGCAAGAAGGATAGGGTGGGGTTAACTAAGCTCCACTAGTCTGAGACTGGGAACCCTATGCCTTAGGACCGCCGCTAGTCTAAAATTGATGATCATTTACCCAAGTCTTCTTACTCCACTACCTAATATCCCTTTTACTATTCTACTAACCCTCACCCTGCTCCGAGTATCTGAACTTCTTGTTCTGTCTTTCTCCCATCTCTACCTACTTATTTTTATCATTCTTAACTTTTTGTTTATAAACACAAGCTTGGATATATCTATATCATTGTTCAACATCGTAACCATACACTCCATTACCAAGTCACGAGACAAACTCAAAGCAAACTTCCTCATCCTAGTGCTCATGCTAGACACTAAATCTGGAGCATAACAAGATAGCTAATGGAACTTTAGGGAATACTCCTTCACGCTCATCCTACCGTACCTCAAGTTCACAAACTCTTTAGCCTTAGCTTCCCTCAACCCCCGAGGATAGAAATAATCAAGAAAAGCACCATAGAAATCATCCCACATTTCATACTCAAGAGCATCACCTCTTCATTGATCCTATTATTTATACCACTGATATGCCATATCCTTCAACTGATATGCAAAAAACTCCACACCTTCAAAATTAGAAACATGCATCACCCTACAGATTTTCTCTATATCATTATTAGATCCTTGAGGATCCTCCTCAACCTTAGATCTAGTGATGGTTGGGGGATTCAACCTCATAAAATGCCTAACTCTAGTAACCTCATAAGAATTCACAGTAGTACCAACAGGACTGAATTGATGAGATTGAAATGTTACCAACTCAGTCAATAGATGAATAGAATGGAAAAACTCCACATTAGAGGTGTATCCTTGAGGTGAATAAGCATGAGTGTTAACAACCAAGGAAATACTATTGAGGACCAGTGGAACCCCAGGTGGAGTGGCACAATAGAGATCAAGGACCCTAGACTGGGTCTGTACTCCATAAATAGGGCAGTCCCTTCCACATTTCCCTCAGGTGAGGTAGAGGTACCAACAAAGTTTCTACGAACATCAGATCTTCGAAGAGTCATGATATGAAATATGAGCAAACAAAGAGTTAAAGAAATGTCATGACTCTAGACTTTATAGCTCGAATTAGAGCACAAGAAAGGGAAATATTCCTAAATGCCCTATAGCCTCCCCCTTATAAGTGTGGCATGCTTCACACCCATAAAAAGGACTCTACTCGACACGGCTTTGTGGATACCCAATGACCTTGAACCTATAATCTGATACCAATCGTGTCATGACCCAACCCTGGGCATTGCCGTCATGGGAACCCCAAGCTACTATGGGTCAGAGACCACCATCGAAGGCTATCCAATCTAAGCATAATCGAAATAATAACAAAGTGGTAGACAACTAGATAATAAAGATAAAATAATTAATATAAATTAAGAATAAGCTCTAAGATTCAACAAGACCATTCAACCCACACATGTCCACAAAAACCTCTAAACCAATCCGAATATCAAACTAGGTCGGTACATGCCCTCGATCGTCATAATGACAATGACAATGATAATATTAATGTGAACTCTTTAATTCTAAATATGGAAAGAAACTTATGAAATGACTAAGCTTTCTGGAGGATGAAAGCTCACTACCTCACTATAAACTAATCGACCAATTGGATGACCTAACGCTGCATAAGGGTAAAATAAGTGTTTTCAGATCCTACATTGTGAAACAATATAGCTTTCTAGGAAGGTTAGCGGGGTGAGCTTTAGCATGTAATTCAAGACAGGGATAAAGTAATGCTATTTCAAAATCAACTCCAAACTCAATGTACATATTCGTATACATGCATACATACATATAAGATGCTGGGATAGGGAACAAGGTTTAGTATGAGATTTAAAACCATTAGCCTGGACTATGTAGCTCTAACCATCCTAAAAATACCCACAAGCTATATGGTTCTGGGTCCCCCACCAGAAGGGCCCAGTGCATATTAGCCGCACGAATCGGAGAAATCCAAGGAAGGGCCAAGGAATGCCTCAACCCCAGCCAATCCAAAGTATGTATAGAATGTGAATGCACAAGGTCATAAAGACCCCCTATGATGGAAAACATGGTTTCTAGTATCGGTCCCCCCGAAACCTCCACCTTCCACGATGAACTACACAACCCCCTTTAAGCCCAATTAAAATATTTACACATAACCCCTTTTATTTAACCAAGGAAACTTCTATTAAGGCAGTATCAAATGGTATCGTCATACCATATACTTGCAAGCTTATAGAATTATGCCATTTTAGTTATCCATTAACCTGAGGGAATCCACGACCCCTAAGTTCTAATTTGAAACCAAATTAGGGCCACTAAGGCCTTTCAAAACCATTTATATTCTATTACCGTTTTATGCAATGCAAGAGTTTCAAAATGGTTAAATTATGCATATAGACATATCTCAAAGCCAATTTCATAAAATGGGTTGAGGTTAATACCAATTTCAATAATTTTGAGGGAATGCCATGACCCCCATTCATTCACCATGCCTATGCACCCGATGAGTTCCAAAATATCTCCACCCGATGAGTTCCAAAATATCTCCATAAAGCATAACAAATGTATATAAACCACGACAATACTAGTTAAACGATAATCATCCAAAACCCTCAACCCAAATTTCAAAACCAAACACTAAAACCATATAAATACCAAACCATTGCATACCAAGATAAAAATACAAGTTTAAGAGGAGAGATACATGCCTGGAAACACCAAGAATTTGGAGAAGAAACCACACTTTGAGCCCTAAATGACCAACCCTTAAAAACCCTAGCTTGTTCTTAACTTGGGAATTTAAGAGAGAAAAACATGTATTTGACTTGTTAAAATAATGAGAAAGAGACCCTTAGGGTGATTTATGGTCATGCATTATAATTGGAGATAAAAGGAAATGACAAAAGTGACCTTAATTAAAATGCAAGAAAAACTGTCGCCAGTGACTATGGGTCACATCACGACTCGTGGTCACTTATCATGAGCCGTCACCAAGACTCATAGCCCTAGAAAATACTTAGGTCTTCTTTACTGGTTTAGCCACAAGTCCTACCCTACTATCGTGACCTCACTCTACGACTTCTAGAGTCTAGTCGTTACAAGACATTAGCCTTGGGCCATCTCATTATAAGCTTAGAGTCCCTCACTATGACTTGTGACATTGCCTTACAACTCATATGGTCCCAGTCATGACCATGACATAAACTTAGGGAAACCTTACTGGATAGACCATGATTAGCTTTATATGACTTGTGATGAGTTTTCATGACTCGTCGCCTGAGTCATACCCTGAGCAGTAAGATCCATTACTGAGAAAAATTTAGAGTTCAATAACCTGGGGTATTAAACAAGGGGTTAGAGAAATTGTATGACAACTAGAATCTATAGTTCAAAATAGAACACAAGAAAGGAAGACATTCCTCAATGCCTCGTAGCCTTTCCCTTATAAGTATGGAGTGCTACACACCCATAAAAGGGACTCTACTCAACATGACTTTGTGAATACCAAGCCTATCATGATCCAAACCAGTGCCTAGTCATGACGGGTATCTCAAGCCCATCATGGGCCGGAGACCACCCCCTTAGCCTAACCTCAAGAACATAATATAATAAATAGCAGAAGCCAACCAAAATAGTAATAAGGAGAATAAATAAGTCAAATAGAATTCTAAGAATTAAACCAACAACCATTGATCCCAACACATGTCCACAAAAGCATCTAAGATAGAAATACTAATTAAGTCGGGACATGCCCTCAACTATAACTAAAAGAATTCAAAAAAAATACTAATAAATTAAGAAAATAAGTGAAATGATTGGGCCTTCCAAAAGATGGAGGCTCATCGCTTCATAGTAGATTCACAGGAGTACCAAATCACCTAATGCTGCACAGGAGCAATAGAATAATGCCATTTACTAGAACTAGTAAAAACCCACATGCATGAATATGAATATTTAAACCGTTATCCTGAACTTTATAGCTCTCTCTGTCCTAAAGGCACCCTAGGGCTATATGAGTCCAGCTCCCCCTGCGGGAATGACTCCAGTGCATATTAGCCGCATGAACCGAGGAAAAACTAAGGAAAGGATAAAGATATCAAGGCTATAGCACTCACTAAATATAATGTGTGCACCAAGCACATTGTCACATGGACCCCCAATGCTGGAAAACATGGTTTCAAGTGTTGACCCCCCTGGGACCTACACCTTTACGACAAGATACACAATTTTTTTAAGCCCAAATTAAAATAGTTGCACATAAACCAACCATTTATCCAGGAGTTTTTCACTAATAACTTGTATCGTCATACCAATAAGCTTTCAAGCTAATTCAGTTATGCCAAACTAGTCCATGTACTCTCAAGTTCTATTTAAATTCTAAAAGCATAGACATCAAGGGCACTCCAAAACTATTTTTACTATCTATTATCCTTTAATGAAATGCAATGTTCCAAAACTAGGTTAAATCATTCAAATTCAATATTTAAAACCAAATTTATAAAGGTGGATTGAGGTTAATGCTATTATCAAGCCAAAAATCCATCAATTTGGGGAAACCCATGCTCTCCATTTCAATTATCATAACAATGCACCCATTCAACCCTAAAATACATTAATTAAAGTGTAAACAACACATTTAAATCATGGAAAATACAATTCAAGTAATAACCATCAAGGGCCCTCAACCCAATTTCTAACACGTTACTTAAAATGGCATGAATAATGAGTAAATAGATTCCATAACATAAAATTCAAGTTAAGGATAAGAAACATACCTGAAATACACAAGAAATTAAAGAAAATTCAAAGTTTGGAGTCTGGATTAGTGATTTATTGAAAAACCCTTAAGCTTTCTTGGGCGGGAGTTAAAGAAGCGAATAGAAGCGTTTGATGTTTGAAAACTTAAGAAAATAGGTTTGGTGTTTAAAAGTCATGCAAGGGATAGAAAGACCAAAAACCCCTTGCTCCAAATGAAAAAATAAAAATTGGATGAAAATTACATAACGGCGTGGCATGCTGCTATCGCAGAGCTTAGCCTCCACCGTACGACACCCTTGTTATAGATATTTACCTCCGTGGCATACCATTATCGCGGCGACTTATTGCCTTGGGGTCCCAACATGGCCCCAAACCCCTTTTAAAAATTCCAAAACTTTCACACAACAACCTTTTAATATCTCTTAACAAAATTCAAGTCAAAAATTGATATCACGCATGCGAGAGGGTCAAAATAAAAATTGTCAAAATTTTGCGGGGTCTTCAATTAAGTGATGGTATAATGGATAGATGTAATATCTAGTTAGCTTTTCATAGTGGCTCAACCTACTTATCATTCTAAGTTATTCTCACGACCCATATTAACAGATCATGTGGGCACCTATGCTATTCTAAATAGCTAGGAGAACCCTTATTACCCAACTAAAAATATACGAAAGACTTCTGTTTTTAAGGGAATGCTGGATTAAATATAATAAGTAAATTAAATACTAATAAATAAACTTCTTCAAAAACTTCTTACAAATGTCCTTCACTATCCCAAGACATGGATAGACATGTACAAGAGCTACTTATTACAACATAGACTGATAGTAAAATAAATACAACGACTCTAACATCTGCCAGGAAGAAAGTGCAGAAGTTAGTGCTGAATATCGTCATCCATCTAGTAACTGCAAACTAACCTGCATCCAATCTACACCCCACAAAGGAATGTAGAAGAGTAGGGTCAGTACAACCACACGTACTGGTAGGCATCATCGGCCGATCGTGATAGTCTATATAAACACAAAGGAAAATAAATCATGACATCTTTAATGGAATATAATTCAGCAAAGGTTGTAATAACATTATTACTTTACCTATATAACTTACATAATCCAACTATTCTTCAAACTTAATCAATATTATATTTGTTACTAACATACTCTAGCCTCATTTATCATATCATCAACCACAATCCAACGCTAATACATCACGATTCCTCTTTATTCACCTCTAGCCTCATTTATTCACACCATCAACCAATCCAAAGCTAATATATCCCTCTTCCTATTTATTCACCTGATCTCTTCCATTACCTACATCTATAGGATAAATCCAATAATAATAGACAACTCACACTAAACTCTCGGGCTAATAACCAAATGCTCAATTATAATATTAAAGAATGATAACTAGCCATTCATGAAAGCTACCATTAAAACTCATATAAATGAAGCAAGTCAACCAACATATAAGTAAGTACAAAGTTTCACTTTTTCAAATACATATCACACAATCAAACACCAAATGAATTAACAATACAACAATAACAGATCAAACAGTGCTCACAGATAAGCCACATAAACATCAAGAGTATCAATCATACTGTAAATATCAACAGCCTCAACACAAATATGTACACACATGCTATGGGACTTATTTTTGCCCAAATAATCATGACCTACAGGGAACATTCTATGTTCATGTATCGTACTAGCGTAGTACTCGATCCAACATATACATATTCATACTGGCCTGGTACCCGATCCAACATATACATATCCGTATCGGCGAGGTACATAATCCAACATATACATATCCGTACCGGCGTGGTACCCGATCCAATATATACATATCCGTACCGGCGTGGTACCCGATCAATATATACATATCCGTACCTGCGTGGTACCCAATTCAACATATACATATCTATACCGGTGTGGTACCCGATCCAACATACTCATATCCGTACCAGCATGGTACCCTATCCAATATATACATATTCGTACCAGCGTGGTACCTGATCCAACCTATAAATATTCGTACCGGCGTGGTACCCGATCCAATATAAATAAGTATTATCAATATCAAATTTACACAACCTCACAACATATAACACAATGTATCGAGTTTACAAGTACACTTAAAGTCATAAGACAATTCCATCAAGTAAATTTTAAAAAATCATTTATACACGCATCAACAATCCAAACATCAATAATTTCAAGCATGTTCGAATACCAATCATCAAGTATTCATAGCATTACTTTAAGGAGTTATCATTATCAAACAAGCCTCTCATAGTCACAATTAATAAACCACCATTATCACCAAATTATCCTCTCGTGGGCATCCAATAGATATAGTATTTTTATCTATATCAAAACAAAAATATCATAAAGTAAATTATAATTTAATTCTTACTCATACAAGTTACTATTAGAGCCTTACTCATTAATTATTAAAAATATTATTATCTTCTTAAATACTGCAATTTGAGTTCTAACATCACCACCTATAACTAACACATTCACGCGTATCATTATCCTCAACTTCTTTTCACATAATACAATCTTCACACTAATTTAAGTCATTTATCCCTTAGATATTACTATGCTCATAAATATTCAATCTTAGCATAATTCTCCTCATCATATTATTGCATAATACATACAACCTAATACCATTACAACTCAACTAGGTTCATCACTAAAACAACTAAAAAAACTGTCATGTTCATAGACTACATTTATAACAATCTCCTTTTGAGCACATAACACATAATATCATAAATATCACAAAATCAATCAATAATATAGTTTTTGGGATTAAAGTTAAGTACTTGTGTCTTTATCCACCTCAACTTTATGCCCACAGGCCTAGACATGATTTCTCCCTTCAATTCTAAATTATGAAAATATAAAATAACACAATCTTCTACTCATTAAACATAGCCTACTTGGACGCCAAGCTTTTAAAAGAAACAAGCAACAACCAAGATACTCTTTCCTTTTCCTTCATGCCTTGGGATAGTCAACCATCTAAAAATCAAGCAATAATAAGAGTAATTAAACAATTACTTTTCAAACAAATATATTGGGGATTCAAAATAACTAGTTCTATCCTTAATTAAAGGTCTATATCATACCTTAACCTATCTCCATTAATGGAGTTTTTATACTAAAGGTCTCTTCTTTATGGAATTTAAGGTTCCTAACCATCAAAATTCATAACCTAGTTTATGAAATTCATGTTAGGAATCTTTAATTTACAGTTTAGAATCATATCTAGGTCATATTAAAATCACCCATGAGTATTTTACAAAAGAATTCCACAATTAAAGGTCATTCTAAGGATTCTAAGATATTAAAGAATTAAAGGACAAAGAAAATAATGGAAAAACGTAACTCCACAAAGGAATTTCACCTTAAGATTTGGAAAATCATCACTCTAGGGTAGGGAATGAATTTGAGATATTTAGAACTAAAATACAACTGAAGCTAATTTAAATAAAGCTAGAATTTTCGCTATAGCGAAATCCAGTTTCAGCCCGTACAATGCTTAGTAAAAAAGTCATAAAATTTTACTCAGAATTCGAATTGAGGAACGATTTATTGTGTTGAAAGAGGACTCAGAGATCTTTGATTTTATAGGTAATGGGACCCCTAACCCTTTATATTTAATGAGATATGATCATTTGAAATTGGCTCAAATAAAAACCCATATCGAAACTGATTGGAGAGAAAGTTTTATACTTAACTTTGTGTTAAGAATATTGTATGACCTTAATTAATAGCTAAAGAAATTTCAAACTAAGTTATTAATATTAGAACTCATGAATAATTAAATTCATTGGGCTTGAGTCTATCTAGACACATCCGAAGGCTAAAATCTTTGCCAAAAAGTTTAAGGTGGCATAATTAATAAAATATTGGCTAATTTGGACCCAAATTAATATTGAGGAATGAATTTATTACGAATAATTTAGTAACGACAATATGGGTCATTATAATCAGATACCAATTTACCATCCGTTCATCCCCGAACAGACATTCAGTGGAGAGAAGAACGATATTGGAATTAGAGAAACATTACTTATAGAGTTTCTTATACTACACCCTATTCACTCACTCGGTATCCCTATCGACCAACCCACATTCTATACTCAATCATTCTATCAAAGCTTTTCAAAATATGATGATGCAAAGCCAAATATTTACACATGAATCACTTATTCCCCTTTTAACGATCTAAGTATGAAACTTGAGTTTTACGAAAATAAGATAAAGATGGTTAAAAGATTCACCTTAATGAAGACAAACATCCAAAAACACCTCTTTTTTACTACTGAAACTCTGGAGTCCCAAATTTAATTATGAAAAGTGCTACCAGATTCTACATGAATCTACTATTCAAATTTCAATACTAAAAAAGTCACACCTAATCCTCCCAACACACAAGCTCTCTCTGAGACACCTGACTCAGTTTCTAGCCAAGACTATCCTATGGATAATCTACATTTGATCATATTTAAGCCACCACACCACTAACAAGTCACATAACTTAGATATCTGCATGAACTCAATCAAAACTATTAAATTCATTCTATAAAGCTAGCTTCAACATTTCACAAACACTATTGTTTTCACCTCAAAATCACCCATGGTTCAAGCTTAGTATTTACTACTATACATTGATGACAACATAACCTCTCACTCATTACACAAGCTTACAATAATTGAACATAAAGATCCCAAAGAATTATATCCTACAACACATTCTCTTCCACAACATTGTTAATATTCATCGAATCATCATACCTTAATTACTCAACAAGTAATATCCACCAAGTATCACCCAAGGAAAGATCAATTATGCCATTTAATAATTCATTTATTCTCCCATTCGGGATCATCCTTAATTATTTTATGAATGTAACTAAGCCATTTGATTTTGCATTGCCACCATCATGGAAATTACTATTATCTAAAAGTGTCATATATATCAACCAACTCTATGGGACATGCAAATGTATAATTCAGTCATAAGGTCAAGTCAACAATAAATTATCTTCTCAAGATTTTCCCTAATGCATAAATCCACAACTACAACTTATGTCCTGACAATCACTAACATAATATTTTTCAACGACAAACACTTCATGGTCAATCCAAACCACTCTTATATCACTAACACCAATTTAAGATATACAAGTCATTCTTATTTCTACCTAACAATATTTTTATTATGGGCTTCACTTAACTCTTAATCACCTCAAGAGTGATCCCTAAACCACTAGCACACAAGCAAGGACAAACAAAATAAATCAATTACAAGTCATTAACAGTCTCATCACCAATATCACATTCCAGACAAGTCATCGATCAAATTTTGTAGGTATCAACAACCTCTACTATTTTTTCTTACTTTTATTTAAAACTCATTATTTTTCCAAGCATTAAGAATCCGTTCACATAAGGAACTCAAAGATAATGTCATTTAGCTAGTCCTCACAAGGAACCTATTATAATTTCAATAATAGAAATGCATAAAAAATCTAAATATAGCCTCAATGATCGAACCACACAAGGATACCCATATAATATCAAATAATTGAACCACACAGGATCTATCCATAATATTATTAACAAGAACCTCTCATTACAGAAAACACATATCACCTCAGTCTTTTATTCATGTCACTTTTTCACCCATCTTTTCGTGACATCAAGTTCTTATATTATCCTCTCAATTCTCATAACATCATTTTATTAATATAATAGTACAAAAAAATATGTAAGCTCTATAGAATTGCTAGTTTCACAATAACAAGAAATCAAATAATTCTATCACAATTATCAACAAAAACAACCTAGTCAATTTTCATCACTTAAATTCAAACAAAAATAATTCACAACAATAGCAAAAATCTAGCAACACAAGTTAGCCAAATATCAAACGCAAGCAATCAATAAGTTCACAACTTTCACAAGTTTTTACCTATTAACAATAAAATTTAGAACTTGTTAACATATACCAATTGAAATCTCCTAGATTTTTATTCAAAATTACTAAGATACCAATTGGAATTAACTATATTCCAAATGAGCTCTGTTAAGATACCAATTAGAATTGTCTAGATACCAATTGGATTCAGTATAATAGTCCAAGATTAGGATGACACAATGGAGAGAAACAAAGGAAAATAACTTCTACATGCCTCATAGCCTTCCGAAGATTGGGTGTGAGTCCCTACATACCAATCTACGAAACTCTACTTGACATTGCTATTGTACTTATGGGACCGGTGAACCTAACACTATGATACCAACTATCACGACCCATATTAACGGATCATGTGGGCACCTATGCTATTGTAAATAGCTAGGAGAACCCTTATTACCCAACTAAAAATATGCGGAAGACTTTTATTTTTAAGAAAATATCAGATTAAATATAATAAGTAAATTAAATACTAATAAATAAACTTCTTTAAGAAAATTTTACAAACGTCCTTCACTATCCCAAGACTTGGCCAAACAAGAATAACAGCTACCTATTACAACATAGACTGATTGTAAAATAAATACAAGGACTCTAACATTTTCTAGGAAGAAAGTGCAGAAGTTAGTACTGAATATCGTCATCCATCTAGTAACTGCACGCTAACCTGCATCCATTCTACACCCAAAAAATAAATGTAGAAGAGTAGGATTAGTACAACTACACGTACTGGTAGGCATCTTCGACCGACCATGATAGTCCATATAATCATAAAATAGAATTAAGGAAAATAAATCATGACATCTTTAATGGAATATAATTCAACAAAGGTTGTAATAACATTTTTACTTTACCTATATAACTTATACCATCCAACTACTCTTTCAGCTCCATCAATATTATATTTGTTACTAACATACTCTAGCCTCATTAATTCACACCATCAATCACAATCCAATGCTAATACATCACTATTCCCCTTTATTTACCTTATCTCCTCCATTACCTACATCTATAGGATAATCAAATAATCATAGACAACTCATACTAAACTCTCAAGCTAACAACCAAATGCTCTATTAAATATTAAAGAATGATAACTAGCCATTCTGGTAAGCTACCCTTAAAACTCATATAAATGAAGCAAGTCAAACAACATATAAGTAAGTACAAAGTTTCACTTTTTCAAATACATATCACATAATCAAATACCAAATGAATTAACAATACAATAATAACAGATCAAACAGTGCTCAGAAATAAGACGCATAACCATCAAGAGTATCAATCATACTATAAACATCCACAGACTCAACATAAATATATACACATATGCTATGTGACTTATTTTTGTCCAAATAGTTATTGTGACATAGAGCTATCCTCTGAGGCATTTAACTTTGCCTAGTCCTATGGTAGAAATCCATCTTTGGTAGTTGGAATATTCTTTAGCACTTTTGAGTATTTATTCGTCCAGGGAGGGAAAGATTAGCTTCTTCACATTGTAAGTCTAAAAGCATGCTGGAGGATTGTTTGGATACTAATACAAAAGCATCATAATAATTCCTTTGGACTATGGCTAGTGAAGCAATGTAAACTTTTGTCTGATGTGGTCAGTTTATTAGTTGAATGATGAAGTTAGAAGTTGAAACTGGATTGTTTTGAAATATACCCTTGTCCTTTATATATCGGGTATCAATGTGCATAGTTTGAATCATATTTATTAATTTTGTAATTAAAGTTAAACAAGTGGTTTTATTCTTAGGGTAGTCTCTAGCAACCAATGCCTTTAAAGTGATGCATTAACTTCTTCTTTAATTATAAGAGGAGCTTTTTGAATCCTTAAGTTAGTCTTGCAATTGTATGAAAATTTAGAGGTAGTTCACAAAACACATAATAAAATTATCCAATTGTACTGAAGATAAAAAGTTATTCCATGTTATTTAGCCATCATATGTACTTCGTATCTTATTTATCCAACTGTACTGAAGAAAAAAAAGTTATTCCATAATACTTCTATATTCCACGGAAGCTCTAAAATATATAAGGGAAATAGTTTTAACCAATAAACTGATAACCAATTCTTTACAAATGTTTTGTATGTACATCAATGTTTCTTGGATTCTACAAAAATGTTAATGGGGTGTGTCATATATTCAAATACTTATTTGATACACTTATCTTTCAGGTGTCTTTTTACTGGAATTGGTGTAGTACAGTTGCAAATTGGGGGTAAAATAAGTGGAGTATTGTATTCAATCAGGTGTGTTTTAAAACTTTCTTTTGACTTTTTAATTTTTCTTGGTAAGCTTATTGGCTTCTCGATTATGTTTGTAACTTAAAATAGAAGTATGTATCACTTTTATCTTATTTTAAAGGTAAACTAGTTTTGTTTTCTATTTAAGAGTATAAGTTTGAATAATTTAGTGAAACTATTTAACTGTCAATTGATCAACTTAATTATGCTTTCTTTGCTAAGTAGTTCTTTATATAGAGCTTGATCATACATTATCGTATTTATTAATAAACATTTCTAACAAGGTTAATTTGTAATTAAGACTAATTGTCGTGTTTCTTATTAAGCTGGTTAATTAGCACTGATTATCCTTTTTTTATTTCAACCTTAATGGGAACAGGAATAATCTAGAGCGTAGTTGGATTTATGAGAGGTTAGATGGCCGAGGGGGTTTATACTCTAGATTTGTAATCGGGGTGGATGAATTTATTTAATTTTCATGTTCTCAACCAAATCGTATGAGTGGTGACAAAGTTAGATGTCCATGTGCAAAATGTTAGAACTATAAATTCATGGATGTTGAAACTGTTAAATGTCATCTTTATTAATCTGGATTTATTGAGAACTATTTTATTTGGAAGCATCAAGGGAAAAAAGATGATATAAGTGAGACATCTTATGGTAATGCATTGCATGGTGGTCAACCAATATTCAAAGAGAATCCATACCAACAAATGATTTTGGATGCAGTTGGTCCCAACTTTTCTCAGGGTTCAAGATGGCAATCTTATGGTAATAGTGAAACCGAGTCATATCATCCTTTTCAACATTCAATGGAGAAAGATCCTAATCCCGTTTCCAAAAAATTTTATGATTTGTTAGATGCTACTGATGCAAAATTATATCCCGGTTCATCCCTCTCTCAACTTGTAGTTGTCTCTAAAATGTTGAATATTAAAATGGAGAACAATATGTCACAGAAAGTCTATAACCAAATGATGCAATTACTTAAGGAGTCTTTACCTGAAGATAACATCGTGCTTGATAACTATTATCAGACGAAGAAGTTAGTGCGTAGCTTGGGTTTGCCAGTTGAAAAGATTGATTATTGTGAATCAAGATGTATGTTGTATTGGGGTGATGATGATGAACACCTTACATCTTGTAAATTTTGTAAAAAGCCAAGGTATAGGCATTGTGTTGGCTCTCGTAAGAGGAAATTGGTCCCTTACAAAGTGATGACTGTGTTAAGAAGTCCGAGATAAATTCAAAGAATTGTTGTGGTGGACATGAATTAGCTTTTGGGACACACACTGGTGGCTCTATCACAGCTGGAGAGAATCGTAAAAAACTTGTAAGTATATATTTTTAATGAAAATTGTTCATCAACCTGGAAAGTTATTTTGTTTGGGCTGCTGCTATGTTTTTTTGGCTGTTGACATGCTAGTTTTTCCACTTTATTTTGGCGCTATATGTGATGATCTGGTCCGATGCTATGTACCTTGAAATAGCTAATTAGTTTTAAGTCGTTACTTCGTTGTTTAAGTAGCTATGGTTGTTTCTAAAGTGTAAAGAAAGCAGCTGGTAGTGGTGTACCTTGTTTGGGCTGCAAAACAAGGATATTAAGGAAGATATTTTAACCCTAAAATATTTGCCTTAATATCCTTTACTTCTATTTAAATGCTATCTACTATTTATATTAATGATGTTTCTTCAATCATCACCTTTTTTTATTAATTCTATTGGCAGATCTTTTCAATGAAACATATCCTTATTTTGTTCCTAACTATACTTCATGGTTCCAACTAACAACGTAGCTAGTGTAATCTCACCGTGTGCGTGAGGGTAGTGTATTTACAATCTTACCTCTATCTATCTTGTAATAAAAAGAGTATTTTCTCTGTGGAACATATCTATTGTTTTCTATTATTGCAGCTGCTGCTGGTTTTATGCTACTTTTCCAGCAAGCAGTTGTTTTTCAGAACTGCAACATACTTCCCAAGAAACCAATAGTTGTTGTTTCCCAGAACTGCAGCAGCTGTTTTCTACATGTGTATTCTTATTTATTACACTAATAGTTGATGGAAATTGTTACGCTGCTGTTTTCTGTTATTGCAACTGCTGCAGGTTTTATGCTATTTTTTCAGCAAGCAGTTGCTACAGTTTCTCTTATTTTTCCTCTTTATTTTGCAATAATTCTTTCCGACTACTCTCTTCTTTTTCCTCTTTATTTTGCTGCTATACCAACATGTTTGGCGATATTTTTTGCTTAGAATAGGGCAAAGAAACTTGGTGGTATGTCTTGATTCTCTTTTGGTATACTGCTAATATAGGTTGGTCTCATTCTAAATACCTGAAAATTCTGTATAGGCTCTTAAAATAGGTCGAGATCCAACTCCAAGTGAGTTACATTTGCACGTCCATACACATAATCATGATGGAAAATCTTTTGTTTGTGAGTGTTCCCAACTTCTACGTGTAAGTCCATAACTTACATCTAATAATATTATACTTATCTCTTATTTTTCTTTTGTGTTGACATGAACTTGCGTCTATTTTAATAACTTCACTTGTTACAGGAAAGGTATGAACAAATTATACGGGAAAAAGTACAATGTGAATCGGAAATAGATCAATTGGAGACATATTATGAAGCTGCGGGAGGAGCAAAGAAGAAAAGATTGTTTGGTCTTGGATCTGAAGCTACAAGTTACTTTGGGAAAAAATGTGTGCCTGAAATGCTTCCACATCATCAGTACCACCTTCGATTTCTTTACCGACAACAAATATGGAGGAGTTGGTGAAGCAATTGATTCCGGTCCTTACTACTCATTTTCTTCCGATAGTTATTAAGCGTGTTGGTGGTACTAGGGTACAAGATGGGGTCATTCTTGATCCTCCTCCTACTCATGATGATGATGACGACGTTGATTCGTAGCTTCATATTATTCGTAGTCCATGATCGTTGCACTAATTTTTGATAGACTATTTTGACATTAGTTTATGTTTGATAAAATACTTGAAATTATAGGTGTTGGACACAATTTTTGTGAATTTTGCAATCTATTTGAATGTTGGATATTTAATCATTTTATAATTTACGTGTTTCAACTATTTCCTTATAAAATTATTAGCCACAAAAAATTAGTGACTAACTTTTGTCGTTGCTACTGAAAAACTTCTGGGACGGATTAATTTAGTTGCTAAAGATGGCTGTAATTAGCGACAAAAAATTAGTGACTAACATCAGTCGTAGCTACTGAAAAACTTTGGCGATGGATAAATTTAGTTGCTAAATAAGTAGACCAAATTATGTTGCAACGGATCAACGAAAAATATTCTGTCATAAATTAAGCCACGACCAAAATGAATTTTGGGAATAGCAACGGAAATGTACGTCAGTAATATCAACAACCAAACTATTTCGTCGCTAATTGGTCATAAATTTTGCGACGAAATTCAATTTTTTGTCGCTATGAGGTTAGAAACGAGCAATATAGTGACAGAACAAATTCTGTTGCTATTTCTATTTAGCGATGGATTTTCATATGATAGAGACGAATATGGCGTGTCGCTAAATGCTATTTTTTTGTAGTGAATTATATATAATAATTACGTGATTTGTTGGTATTTCATATTTTCATAATACTATTTTTTTGTTTTCATAGTATTTTTGTTGGCTGATTATTTATATTTTTTATGATAAAATAGAGGTTGTCATAGCTACTGCTCTTTCGGGATCAGTAGATGATTCATCAGAAGATCAAAAACTCGATATAAATCGTATGTACTTTGATGTTGTGGGTGGAGCAAAAAATAATATGTGTATGGATTGGGTTTTCAAGCTTCAACCTTGTATAAAGATATGCAATTTTACTGTAGTGTTCGATCATGTTGCCGAAGAGCACATCAAAATACTTGAGAAAGAGGTGTCGAATATGAGAGAAAATCAAGACAGAGTTCTTCAAGAACGTGTAGAGTCGGAGGTGCAACAACGACTAAAGCAAGAGGTTTTCCATTTGAGGCAACAAAGTGATGATCAATTCAAATCTATGGAGGAGCAATGGTGTCGGATGATGAGGTATAGGGCACCATCTTCTCGCTTATTTAGTAATCCTACTCTCTTTAATAGGGACTCATCTAATGCTTAAGTGTTTAATATTTTGAGACTTTAGTTACTTGAAGTGTCGACTTGAACATTGTCACACTTTTTTGGATAGTTATATGCTTTAAATTTTAAACATTGATAAACTTTTGCTTAATGAAGTTGTGATTTTACATGTTTTAATTAACTTCAGATATTTTTTATTGTAAATTTTGTATTATGTTTTTTATATATATTAGTGTGAGAGAGAGTGCATAGTATTTCGTAATTATTATTTATCAAAATTTAAAAACTTCAAATAAAATTTGTGAAAGATTTAATTTGTCACTATCTATCCTAAATTTGTTACAAATATAGCTAAGAGAGTCATATTGTGACTAAATTAGTCTATCACAAATTATTTGTAATGAAATATATTGTCACAATCATGGTGACTAGATTAAGAAATTTGTTACGGAAATTATTCTGTCACTTTTTTATAATGGAATATTTTGTCAAAAATTTGTTACAAAGTTGTGACGGAATTTAAGTCAAATATAAGGATTTATATTGTAACGGACGATCTGTCTCAATTCCATCACAATAATTTTGTGATGGAAATTAAATCTGTCACAATGATTTTATGACCCAAGGTTCTGAGATGCACATTTTTCCATCACAAATCCATCACAATCAATGATTCATGAAAGATTTGTGACTAAAATCTCTGTCACAATTTTGCCATTTTCTTGTAGTGATATCAATATCTCCTCATCGATCGTGGACTACGGCAGAGGGCTTGTAAAAGTGTCTCATTTCTATCAAAATCAGTGTTTTCCCAATGATAAATGTCTCATGAATGTATGTATGATATGAGGATGTAATACTCACAACCCAACTAGTATGAATATCTCGAATCCATTTCAACACATGTACATGTGAACGCAGAATATACTCAATATGTCAACCATCCATTATTTAGTATAAACAATGTAACATTAGAATAAATATTCATGTAACGCATTACTAATATTATATTAACCGCAAATTGGGT
This sequence comes from Capsicum baccatum var. pendulum, assembly GCA_030864225.1. Lineage (NCBI taxonomy): Eukaryota > Viridiplantae > Streptophyta > Magnoliopsida > Solanales > Solanaceae > Capsicum > Capsicum baccatum. The sequence continues at coordinate 35,368,577 of CM061551.1, read as the reverse complement.
ATTTTCAATCTTGAAGAAAGCAACCAATGCTAGATAGGGTCTATAATTACCAGTTTAAGTCCCCACACGGGTATTATGTCAACTACAAAGGCATAAAATTCACATAAAAGGTCAATAATGTTATATAAAGCCCCCACATGGGCAACACGTAGTAATTATCATCTCATGTCACCAACCAAAATAATATAAGCCCCCACATGGGCACACAACAATATTAATATCATTGAAATACGGTTTCCATGATTATTACCCATACCCATAGCATGTTTATATATGTGTATATATATATATTAACTACCCAACCCACTCTGAAGAAAGTTATGCCATAACCTACCTTGTGACATCAAAATCTAAGCCTAAAGTCCTTCAATATGGATCTTTCCCCTTTCGAACCACCTCAGAATCTACTAAAGCATAAAAATATAGAATTTACCCTTTAAAATAAAGTCAACGATACCCATATTGTCAACTTTCTAGTCGAGACCAAAATGGACCCCCAAAACAGATTCGAAATGAAAAAGTAAAACTAGAATTTTTGCTTAGAAAATCCTTATCCATGATTAAAGGAATCCATAGAAAAAAACACAAGTGAAAACAGGTTAAAAATGAGGTTTTAATCAAAGAATTTCCTTAGTAAGGCTTTTGGGCCAAAAATTCTTAAATTCCAATTTGAAAATCAAGAGTTAAAAGTGTTTTAGATGATATAATCAAAGTAAAATAATTGAAATACTGATTTAGAGCTTAACCAAGCTTGAAATTAGAATAAATCACCCAAAAATCCTTCAACCAGAAGCTCAAAGTCACAAAAATGCAGGAAAATCATTTAAATGAGTTTTATACCCACCCAGCTATGACTGCTAAAGTGGTCATTGCATAAGCTATGGCTTGACCACTTAAGTGGTCCAACCCAAAGGTTTGAGGCCGCTAAAATGGTCTCCCAACACTAAAGTGGCGACTGCTAAAGTGGTCAAGTGTCCACTTTAGCAGTGGTTGATCAGTCAGTTGGGGTCTGCTGAAGAGCTACATAGGCCGCTAAATTAACTATCGCTTAAGCAGTTATCGCTAAAGAAGTTATTGGTTATCCAGTCCTTTAGCTGCTTAAGAGTATACATCAATTTCCTTGCTAAGTTATTGCAAAGCTGTCGATCGACCCCTTGAGATTCATTTATAATCTCATAAAGGGAAATAAAATATGATACTAGACTAAATTCGCCATTTTGGACTCAATAGTGACGTCAAATTTTCGAAAGAGTTTGTTTTCACAAAATTTATCCTGAGATCCAATTTCACTAATTTTTGAATCAAGGATCGAAATGAGGTCTAAAAGCCACAAAACCAATCCAACCAAGCTACCAACCTAAAATTGAGATTTTGGATCTACCGATATAGTCTATGTTGCCATCCAACACAAAAAATAACAATGACGACCAAAGGCAACTATGAGGCCTTTCTTACCTCTAAAAATCACAAACTCGCACAAATCATTTTGGATCACATCAAAAATTATGCCAACCATCCAAACACCCTAGAAAAACACTTAAAAACTACGAAGAGGGGGAAGATGATCAAAACATATAAAAGTAGAAGGTTCACAGAATTTAGTCATTATAAAAACCACCACTAAGAATCTAGTTAGTTCGTGAAGTAAAGGCAAGAGAATACTTGAATTGGTGAAAAACTGGGGATAGATACTACGCATGTCAGACTCGACCTCCCAAGTAGCCTCACTAACGGAATGGTGTCATCACTGAACCTTAACCATAGGAATATCTATAGAACACAGTTGTTTAACGTCCTATGCTAAAATGAACATTGACTTCTCATTAAAGGAAAATCTCTCTAACGGCATTGTGTCCCTACGCTTGACATGAGACTTATCCAAAATATAATGTCGTAACATGAATACATGTAAAAGTAGATGAACGGCTGAAAATTTTGGGGGAAATACTAACTCGTAAGTTATATCCTCGATAGTTCAAAATCCCAAATGTCCTTACATACCTATGGCTAAGCTTGCCCTTCTTCCTAAATCTCATCAAACCCTTCATCAGTGACACAAAAAAGAAGACTTGATCATATACACTAAACCTCAAGGCACTAAGTCTATGATTCACATAGCACTTCTGCTAACTTTGAGCCACTCAAAGTCTATCTTGAATGACTCAAACTCTATCTAAAGACTCCTGAATCAAGTCCATACCTCAAGGTCTAATATCAAAAGTTTTAAACTAACAAACCAGAGACTAACAATGCCTACCATATAATTCCTCAAAAGATGCCATCTCAATACTCAAATGGTAGCTATTATTATACGTGAAATCTACCAAGGCTAATGTTACTCCCACTGACCTCCAAAGTTTATAACACAAGCATGGAGAATATCCTCCAAAACCTGAATAGCCCATTCTAACTGACCTTTAGTCTAAGGGTGAAAAGTTATGCTAAGATCAACTCGAGTACCCAATTCCTTCTTAAAGGACTTCCAAAAATGAGAAGTAAAAACTGAACCTCTACCAAAGATAATAAACACTGTTACAATATGGAGGCAAAGTATCTTACAAACTTACCTATAGGATGACTTCATAGAACTTAAATAAACTTAAATAGGGATGAAATAAGTAGACTTGTATTAATCCGTGATGACCCAAACACTATCAGAACCATGAGAAGTATGAGGCAACCCAGCCATAAATTCTATAGTGATCCATTTACACTTCCATTTGGGAACAGGTAAAACCTCTAAAGCAAACCACCCGGACTTAAATGCTCGGTCTTCACATGCTAACAATATAGGTAACGAGCTAAAAAATCTAATACATCTTTCCTCATATCACTCCACCAGTAATGCTATCTTAAATCATAAGACATTTTTATGACTTCTAGATGAATAGAGTACCTAGAATGATGGTCCTTCTCCAAGATCAATCTCACCCAATCACCCATTTTTGATATACATACTCAGCCTCTAATCCTCAAAATGCATCAAGTAGGCTTCCTTAGCCTCACCATTCAACACCTTATCCAAAATTAGTCTCAAACCAGTATCATCAAATTAATGAGCCCAAATCTTTTCCATCAAGGATAATCTATCCTTTACGAATGCCAAAACACATCGAGGTGTTGAAATATCAAGACTAACCATCTGGTTAGTTAAAGATTGAACCTCTAAGGATAAAGGCATCTCCTAGGTCAAAAGATTCACCAAGCTACCCATACTAGTGATTTTCTGACTCAAGGCATCTTCAACCACAATAACCTTTCCTGGATGATAGAGAATAATGAGTCATAATCACTAAGAAACTCAAGCCAATGACACAACCTCATATTAAGATCTCGCCGGATGGAAAAATCTTAGAGTCTATGGTGATCCGAGAAAATCTTACATGACTCCATACAAATAGTGACTCTAGAACTTTAATACAAAACAACTACGCTCAAATCCAAATCATGGGTAAGGTAATTCTTATCATGAGGCTTCAACTGATGATAAGCATACACAATCAGCTTACACTACTACATCAACATGACACCTAACCGAATGCTAAAAGCATCATAAAATCTAGTAAAGACTATGCCATCCTAGGTCAAAGTCAAGATAAGAGTTGATCTCAATAGATCCTTGAGCTTTCAAAAGCTTGTATCACAAGCATCAGACCACTAAAAATAAATCTTCTTCTGAGTCAACTTGGTCAAAAAAGCGACAATAGATGAAAAACCCTCAATAAAGCATCTAAATTATCATTCTAAACCAACAAAACTCTAAATTTCGATAAGAGAAGTCGTCCTACCCAATCACAAACCACCACAAACTTGTCTAGATCAACCATGATATCATCTTGGTTACAATATGACCCAAGAAGGAGATGGACTCAGCCAAAACTCACACTTAGAGAATTTAGCATAAAACTTCTTATCTCACAACCTCTGAACTACAATTTGAAAATGCTTCTCGTGGTTGTAATAAACCTCTAGTTTATTCCTTGATTTGCATGTATTTATGGTATTTTGAGCCTCTCCAAAGTGGTTATATGTCATTTGTGACTTTCCAAAACTATCAATTTAGTTATAGGACAAATCATTTGGATTTTAGGCTCATTTTCTTATTATAGATATTTCGTTATTAAGGAATTAGTATTGAATAAAAATTCCTAGAATATGACCCAAATGAGAATTTTGATAGTTCCATCAGCTCTAAAATATTCATTTTAGGATAGGGAGACCTTTGGTTTAGGTCCCGGGGCATTTGGACTCATTTTAGGCTTCTAGCTGGATTATATAAAAATAAAACTATAGGAGTGGGACCTATATTTATTAAAAACAATCTCAGATAAAAGTTTTGATGGTTTAATTGAGTCCAAAACATTGAATTTTGTATGGTAGCATAGTTCGTTTGCATGCATGGGATTTTGAATGAAACTTGAGCACCCGATCGAAGTCCATTTTTAGAATTAGCAAAATTTGATATTTGTTACCTAATATGAATAATTTAGAGCTCCTGGATTCACTTTAGCAGCAAGCACTTTAGCACCTCATGATCTACTTAAGAGGTCTTGGCCACTTGGTTAAGGCCTGCTTTAGCAGCAAAGGGGCCGCTTAAGTGGACCTCGCTTTAGCGCAAATAAGGCTACTTTAGTGGTACTTGCACCTAGAATGCTAGACTACTTTAGCAGTTAAGATGTTGCTCTATCACTAATATGACCACTTTAATGGCACCTGAGGATGGATAAATCCCCCTTTCTTCATTGGATTCTCCATCATTTATTTCACTATTTTCACACTATTTTGAGAACTCAAAAAGAATAAAAAATAGGAAATCATCTATTGAATATAAGTTAAGCTATCCTAGCACTCCTTGGTCTTTTCCCATTAATTTTCATCTTATTTAATGGTAAATTCTTAGAAATTAGGTGTTAAAATTCCTTAGCTTTAGGGGCTTATTTGGGTCCTAATTCTTGCACCATTAATGCTCAAATTTTTCTAATTCATTTCTTGTTTATCGAAGAACCTCATGACAAATTCAATTTTGAGTTCCACTTGCGAGCCTAACAGCCTTATTTTGACCCAAATTTTGACTCAACCCTTAATATAGCAATATGGATCTCGTTTTACTCCTAATGATGTATAGAATATTATTTTGATAGTGTGGTTGCATTTTGGGTTGTGTAGCATAGGAGAATGATTTATGGGTGATTAAAAAATTTATAAGTTGGCATTGAGGTAGGCTTTTCTCTACTCTTCTTTATGAGATGGTGTATTATATATATATATATATGTTTATATATATATTGCAAGTTATATAGGGATACCATGATAGGATTTTGGATAGAATTCCATGAGTTATCCTAATTTAGAAGTTTGGGTATAGAAGGGTGAATCAACCCTTGAGGTGAAATACTTATTATGCTTGTAGGATCTTATTACTCTAGATTATTAGCATGTTAGACATAGTTGAGGCTAAGGACCCTTTAGTCTATGGTTTACTACATGACTCAACGGGTTATCATGGTTTCCTAAATTATTGTATTATGGTTTTGTCGTTATGTATTATTGGGTCCAAGGCCATGCTTAAGATATTAGTTGGACTCCAAATGAGTGATTTATCCTTGTCAAGGACATAACTACAGTCTATAAATATTTAGGCACTTATCATTGTATTGTTTGGATAGAAGTCATGAAATTACATAGATTCAATGCCTTCATGCTCACTTAATGGTACAGTTCTAACTAAATCTTGATTTCACTATTGTTTTAAAAAAGGGTATTTATTCCCATTTTTCACTCTCAAAATAGGTTTATTAATAATGGGAATCTTATCACCTTAATGGATGATTTATGTGCTCTTGACACTAAAAATGATGTTTTAGAGATTTGACCAAGATAGATTTCGGTCCATGATCTTACCTCTACTATTTACTTTAGTTTAGAGAGATTCTGATCCTTCTACACTTTTATAATAACTTAGTCCCAAAGTATATCTCAAGAAATAGATTTATGGGCTTACACTCTTTTAGCCACAGTTCAAGTCCGTGCATTTATTATATATGTATGTATATATATATATATATATTACTGGATAAAGTAGATTGATGATAAAGATGATTATTGGAAATCCTAAATTAAGACTAGATTGGTGTATATGAGTACTCCCAACCCCCTAGGGGCTCCTTCATCCGTGTGTCATTGTGCCAAAAAAGAGAAGTTGTTGTAGGTCCTACCTTTATGAGTCATCGAGCTGGAGGAGGTATATACACTGGATTAATTTATGGCACTTGGATCGGCTATGGTATTTTAGATTATACTTAGCATTTATTCTTTCATGCACATTGCCTATCACTAGTGTATTATTTAGTCGCTATATCTATCAGCCTTATGGGGGTTTTCATAGGTATAGGTTATGAGTGATGTTCTTTACGTTATGTTGATTGAGTCTTTTAGTTTATGAGTCTTAGTTTACTTATTATTTGTTTAGACTAACTGATTACTATATTATTCTTATTATGGTACAGGTTGATTGGACTGGTATTGGGATTTGAGGTATGATTCTGATTTCTTTCTCTTACAGTTATTTTATTATGAATAATTATCTTATGTTTAGATATTTGGACTAGGGACCTTAATTATGCCAACACTACTTTTATTGTGATTAGGAAGCCTTAAGATTAGTATGACTACTCTAGGTTGTACCTTTGAGTTTGTTTATGTGTGTGTATGGATATATATGTGTGTGTGTGTGTGAGTGTGTGTGTGTTTGTATGTGTGTGTGTTGATGGATATATGTATGTACCTAGCTACAACATTACCATATATCTCTCTTATCCTTTATTTATTCATGTTATATATCCATTTCTTAGCCTTATATACTACTATATATCCTTCTTCTACCCTTTATTTCTATATTGGACAGTGATATACGTTATAGTACTTTAGTGATTGGGTAAGGATAGAAAAGGCTAGTTCATCCTTACTGACGTTCATAGAAACTCAACTGGAACCTCTATCCCACCTGACGAAAATGTAGAGAGGACTCGCTCTATTTATGTAGTGCATACCTGGTCTAAGGTCCCTGCTCCTAATTGTATTGCACCAAGTAGAGTTCCACCTATCCCTACTAGTTCTCTTTGAGCTTCTTAAACTGGTGACACTTATTCTAAGTCACCCCAAGGAGATATCTCTAATACAAAGTTCTGTCAGTCTATTTTTATGCTTAATCAGTTGGTGGCATCAAAGTCTCATCAGTCTTATTATATGGGTTCTATTGCTCATTCATATGAGGTCACTCGGGTTGTCCTATTTATAAGGTTTAATACCCCAACCTTTATAGGCTCTAAGGTTGAGGAGGATCCTTGGGAATTTATTGATGAGATGGAGAAGATTGTTACAGTGATGCGTGCTATTGATTCTGAGGGTATTGAGTTTGTTGTGTATTAATTAAAAAATAGAGCTTATCAGTAGTTTGAGGGATAGGAAGCAATGAGGGGTGATGATACTGAACTGGCATTATGGGATAAGTTTTTAAGGGCTTTTCTTAATCACTTCCTCCTTTAGGAGGTGGAGGAAGCTAAGGCTAAAGAGTTTGTAAACTTGAAGCAGGGAAAGTTGAGTGTTAAGGAGTATTCTATAAAATTTCAATAGGGAGTATTCATGCTTCGGAGTTAGTGGCTAACATAAGATTCAAAATAAGGTTTTTTGCTTCCAGGTTTTCCCATGATTTGGTATTAGAGTTTAAAGCTGCAATATTAAACAATGAGTGATTTATATGTAGTAGGTAGAGAATGAAAAGAAGGAACAAATATAGATGGAAGAAAGACAGAACAAGAATTTTAAGTATTTAGAGTAAGGTGGGGGTCAATAAAATAGTGGAAGATATAATAAGCAATGGACCAAGAAAAAGAATTATGGAAATTCTTATTTGATGGTTCTCCTTATATTAAGACTTTTGGTGATCATCACTTTTAGGATAGCAGTGGTCCTAAGGAATTGTGTGCTCAGTTTTAATTTAGTAGAGCTCAGTTAGCCCCACCTTATCCTTCTTATCATTTTTGTGGATAACCTTACCATGGTTATTATAAAAAGGGTAGAAACTTGTTTTTCAATTATGGTAAGACTGGTAATCTGCAGAGAAATTATTTTATAGCTAAGGTTTCCACAGGAGCTAATAAAACTTTGGTCATTGCCTCTTCGGCTCCTGCTCCTAAGGGCACCACTTATAGTACTGGCACTGGCTGGAATCATCTTTATGCACTTGCTACTTCTCTCCTTATACTATCTCTGGTATGTTACAGCTCTTCTTTTATGGTGTTTATTATTTTCTAGATTTGGGTTCTACCCTATCTTATATGACTCCTTATATGGTTGTACACTTTGGTTTTAGTCCTAAAAATATCTTTGACCCATTTTCTATTTCTACTCTGGTGGGTGATAGTTGCTAAAAAAATTGTAGTGATAGTATGATGTCCATCTTTTATAGAAAGACATTGGTGGATTTGGTAGAGCTTTAAATGGAGGATTTTGATATGTTCTTAGGGATGAATTGGCTCCATTCGTGCTATGCTTCTTTGGATTGTAGGATCCAAAGGGTCAGTTTTCAATTCCCTAATAAACCGGTGATTAAATGGGAAGTAAGTTCCTTAGTACCCAAAGGAAGGTTGATTTTCTATCTTAGAGATCGAAAGTTAATTTCCAAAGGAGGTCTATATCATCTTGTTTAGGTTAAGAATTCTGATTCTGAAAGTTTTTCTTTGCAATCTATCTTCGTGGTTAATGAATTTTCTAAAGTGTTTCTCAATGATCTTCCTAGAATTCCTCCCGATAGGGAAATAGATTTTGGTATTGATCTTCTACCAGATACCTATCCTATTTCTATTCCTCCTTATAGGATGGCTCCAACTGAACTAAATAAGCTAAAAGAGCTGCTAAAAGATCTTCTCGATAAGGGTTTCATTCGGCCTAGTGTTTCTTTTTGGGCTGCTCCTATGCTTTTAATCCAAAAAAAGATGGGTCTCTTCAAATGTGTATAGACTATTGCCAGCTAAGTAAAGTGATAGTGAAAAATAAGTACCCTCTTTCTAGGGTTGATGATCTTTTCGACCAGTTTAAGTGTGCTAGGTGTTTTTCTAAGAGTGATCTTTGTTTGGGCTATCATCAGTTGAAAATTAGGGAGGTGTATATTCCTAAGACTATTTTTCATACCTGATATGGTAATTATAAGTTTATGGTTATGTTAATTAGGTTAACCAATGCTCTGGCTACATTCACAGATCTTACAAATTGGGTGTTTAGGCAGTTTTTAGACTTATTTATGATAGTTTTGATTGATGACATCTTGGATACTCTAAGAGTGAGGAGGATTATGCCATTCACCTCCAAATCATGTTACAGACTCTTAAGGACCAGAAATCATATGCAAAGTTTTCTAAGTGTGAGTTTTGGGTGAATATTGTGACTTTTCTTAGGCATGTTGTTTTGAGTGAGAGGATAAAGGTGGATCCACAAAAAGTTACAGTTAAGAAGTGGCCTAGACCCATGACTCCAACCGATATTAGGAGTTTCTTGGGTTTGGTTGGGTTTTATAGGAGGTTTGTGGAGAGTTTCTCATCTATTATTGCTCTACTGATAAAGTTAACTCAGAAAAAGTTTAGATATTTTTGGTCCAATGCTTGTAAGGATAGATTTTAGAATATGAAGGATAAGTTGACTTCCATGCTAGTTTTAACCCTGCCTAAGGGTACTAATGGTTTTGTGGTATTTTGTGAAACATCTCGTGTGGGACTAGACTGTGTTTTCATTCAACATGGTAGGGTTGCAGCATACGCTTCCAGACAAATTAAGGTTCATGAGAGGAATTACCTTAACTCACGATCTAGAGTTGGTAGCTATAGTCTTTGCTTTATAGATTTAGTCCCATTATCTATATGGGCTGCATGTGGATATCTATTCAGATTATAAGAGCTTGCACTATGTGTTTATGTAGAAGGAATTGAATCTTTGGCAAAGAAGGTGGCTTGAATTACTCAAGGATTATGACATGAGCCTTCACTATTATGTAGATAAAGCTAATATTGTTGTTAGTGCTCTTAGTATGTTGTCTATGGGAAGCTTATCTTATATGGATTAGAAAAAGTGAGAGTTGGTGAAGATATTCACAGGTTTCCTAACTTGGGAGTCTTTTTCTTAGATTCTGAAGTAGGGGAGTGATTGTTCAAAAAATAGTTAAATTATCTTTTGGCGTTGAGGTAAAGGAGAAGCTGGTTATGGATCCGATACTTATGTAGATTAAGGATGATGTGGGTTAGCAAAGGGTAATAGCTTTTGAGATTGGAGAAGATGGCATCTTGAGATATCAAAGGATTTTTTGTGCTCTTGCTGTTGAGGGCTACGAGAAAGAATCTTAGCAGAGGATCATGATTTTAGATATACAGTTCATCTAGGTTTGACTAAGATGCATTATAAATTGAAGGAAATCTATTGGTGGAATAATATGAAGAGAGATATGGAAAATTTTGTTGCTAATTGTAGGGTTTGTCAACAAATCAAGGTCAAAATTTAAGGCCTGGTGGCATGTCTTAAGAGATAGAGTTTCCCATGTGGAAGTGGGAGATGATTAATATGGATTTTTGTTATAAGTCCTCCATGTTCTCACTATTAGTATGATTCTTTTTGGATTATTATGGATATAATGATTATGTATTCTCACTTTTTGTCTGTGGGGACTAACTATTCATGAGAGGGTTAAGACAAGTTGTTCATTTTGGAGATAGTCAAGTTACATGGAGCGCCTGTGTCCATCATTTTAGACTGAGGTACGAAATTTTCATCTTATTTTCGGCATGTATTTCAGAAGGTTTGTGTATCAGGTGAACCTTAGCACCACTTTCTAGCTCAAACGGATGGACAAGTAGAGCATATCATTTAGACTTTGGGGGATATGCTAAGGGCTTATATGATTATTGTTAGGGTAGTTGGGCTGACCATTTGCCTCTTATTGAGTTTGCTTACAATAACAATTATCATTCTAGAATTCAAATAGCTCCTTTTGAGAATCTTTATGGTAGGAGATGTAGGTCTCCTATTGAATGGTTTGAGGTAGGTAAGACTAGGTTATTTGGTCTTGACTTGGTTCACCAAGCCATGGAGAAGGTGAAGGTGATTGGAGAGAGACCTAAGACTGCTCAAATTCATCAAAAGTCTTATGTGGATGTGAGGTGAAGCAAGTTGGAGTTTGAGGTTTGTAATTGGATGACTTTAAAAGTGTCTCCTATGAAATAAGTCATGAGGTTTGGGAATAACAGAAAGCTCAGTCCTTGTTATGTTGGTCCATATCAAGTTTTGAATAGGATTAGTAATGTCACTTATAAGTTAGATTTTCCTGCAAGTTTGGCTTTTATTCATCCTAAATTCCATGTGTCTATGTTGAAAAAGTGTATGGGTGACCCTTCTTTTATAGTGCCTGTTGAGAATTTTGGTATTTTGGATACGTTGTTTTATGGGGAAGCCTTGATTGAGATATTGGACAGGCACGTTTGTAGATTAAGAACAGAGGATGTAGCTTCAGTAAAGGTTCTTTGGGGAAACCAAAAGGTGGAAGAAAATAAAGGGGAAGCTAACGAAGATATCAAGGCCAAATACCCATTTTTGTTCCCTGTGTTGGATGAGAGTGCTTGAGGTAAGAGTTTCATTTTCCTCTTGTTGTATTTTGAATTTTTCATTCAATTCTGATATAACGTTGCTATTCTCATTCTGAAGACATCCTAACTCCATATTTAGGGATGAATGATCCTAAGGAGGGAGGGTAATGTAAGATCCCTCAAAATTTCAACGATTTTATTTCTGACCCTCCCGCATGCGTAATGACAATTTTTGAATTGAATTATGATTAGGCATGTTAAAAGGGTATTTTGGGAATGTTGTGTAATTTTTTAAAGGGGTTTGAGGTTATTTGAGGAACCTGAGGCAGTGAGGGTCTGTGATATTGGCGTGCCACGGAGGTTAGCATCGGTAATAAGGTTCTGGCACGGAGGCAACCCTCCGCAATAATGGCGTTCTAAGCTGATATTTTAATTTTTCCCAACTTTTGTTTTTTTACTTAGGGTGAGGGCCTTTAGGTCTTTTTACCACTTGTACGATTTTTAAACATAAAATAACCTTGTTCCCTTTAGTTTTCAAAGATCAAATCATTATCTTTCTCTTTTAATCTCAAAACCCAAGAACATTCAAGGGTTTTATAAGGGATTCACCATCCAAGCTCCAAACATCAAATTGACGTCAATATTTTGTGTATTTTAGGCATGTGTCTCATTTCTCAATTTTAATTTTATATTTTGGCATTTATTTACTCATTATCCAAGTTTAGATTTATGGGTTTGAAATTGGGTTAAGTGGTTTTTATAGGTATCACTTGAATTATTTTTCCTATGATTTAAAATGGTGATTTATGTTTTAAATTTATGATTTTTGGACTGAATCAGTGCATCGTTATGGAAATTAAAATGGGAAACATGGGTTTCCCCAAATTGATGACTTTTTGTCTTGGTAATGGCATTAACTCCATCCTACTTTGTAAATTTGTTTTTTAAACATGGATAATTGCATAATTCAACTTATTTATAAACCTATTGCATTAATGGATAATTGGTTAAAACGGATTTGAAAGGCCCTTGGTGGCCATGGTTTAGATTTTAAATTTGAACTTCGGAGTCAAATGGTTATATGGAATGGAATGACATACTTCTATAAGCTTTCAAGAATAATTGGTGTGGCGATACCAAATGGTAAATTCCGTATTAAATGACTCCTGAGTTAATGGATGGTTTTTTGTGCAAATTATTTTAAATTGGGCTTAAAGGGAATTGTGTAGCTCACCATGAAGGTGTGGTCCCGGGGGACTAACACTGTGGCTTTTCGGCATGGGGGTCTATAAACCTGTGTGCTTGGTTCACACATTATATTTTTGAATGTCTAGAGCCTTGGTATCTTTATCCCTTCAGGTTAATGGTTTAATCACTCATGGTCATGACCCTTGTCCCTATCCCGGCATCCTATATATGTATATATAATTATTGTGCATATGGTTTCGACTTGTTTATGGCATTGGCACTATTTGATCACTTTCCCTGAGTTTCATGCCAGTGCTTATCCCACTGACCGCCCCTGGACGTTATATTATTTCATAATGTAAGGTTCTAAGGGTTTTCTATTGCTCTTATTGAGCATTAGGTGATCCGGTATTCCTGTGGATCTACTGTGAATTGGTAAGCCTCTATTCTTTGAAAAGGCCTTTTTTTTGTTGGTTTGTTTATTCACTTAGTATTTCTTTTTTGATACTTTTGTCATAGTCGGGGGCATGTACCAACTTAGTTTGGTATTCTAGTTTTAGAGGCTTTTGTGGACAAGTGTAGGTTGGATGTTGGTTTTAGTTCATAGAGATTACATTTGGTTATCTATCCTTCTTATTACCATTAGGTTGGCTTCCACTATATTTTTTTATATTATGTTCTAGATGTTAGGCTAAGGGGTGGTCTTCGGCTTAGGGTGCGCTTGAGATACCCATCACGACTAGGCCTTGGTTCGAATCATGACAAATACCTACCTTAAATTGGGTTGCCACCTAAGTAGCGCCTGATTTAGTGTCTTGTCACAACCTACATCATTACATCTCAACCATTTTCCTTTATTCGTTTCCTCCTACTAGGAGCACATCTTCTCCCTCTTTTATGACCTCTTAGTGTGTACTCTCAAGGTCTGCATCTTTCTCAACAATAGCCTTTTCAGACTCCTTCTCAAGTTTGTCAACTTTAGGCTTAGATGGTGGCTTGGGTAACTCCATGAGACAATCCAAAGAGGTCCTTGGTGGTTTGGATTCCACCCTATACTCATCCACTTCTATCACCATGATTATGCACAAATCCTTATAATACGAAGGTGGATTGAGTGATTTGTAAACTTTAAATACCACCTCTTCATTATCTAATCTCATTTTGAGAGATCCCTCTCTAACATCAATAAATGTACCACCCGTTTCTAAGATGAATGTCCCTGGATGATTGGTACCTTGTTATCTGTATCATAATCAAGAACAATAAAGTCAGCAGGAAAACTGAACTTACAAACCTTTATGAGCGCGTCCTCGATGATTCCTTTGGGATAACAGTAGCATCAAGTTTATGTTTGCCCCTAAATCACTCAAAGCATAGAACACATCATTATCACCAATTTGTATGGCGAGGGTGAAACTCCCTGGGTCCTTTAACTTCTTGGGCATTTTCCTCGTCACCACCGAACTACACTCCTTAGTAAGCACCATTGTCTCAATATCCTGCAGCTTTGTCTTATTATTCACAACATTCTTCAAGTACTTGGCATACTTAGGCATACCCTGTAAAATATCTAACAAAGAAAGATTAGTGTGAAGTTCTCTGGATATGTCAAAGAACTTCTTGAAACATGTATCATCCTTAGCCTTTTTGAGACTTTGAGGGAATGGTGGTGGTGGTCTTTCTGGTATACTCTCAGCAGGATTTTCTTTTGATTACTCAGACTTCCCTGAATTTTCAGCCCCCTTACTTGCAACTTGTTTTTCATCTACCTATTGTGGGACCAACTTTGCCTGTACCTCTGAATTTTTCTTTGGAGTTCTATCAATAAAATCTCTACCACTCCTCAAGGTGATTGCCATAACTTGTTTTAAATTTTTTTTTCACTTGGCAATCCACCTCGGGGCCTGGTATTTTATGCCTCAGCTGGCCTCCCAACTATGTCTCTAATTTCTTCTGCGCAAGTTGCTGATTTTTTATCACAGCAACCATTTGTTCTTGATTGGTCGGGATCTTATTCAAAATCTTATCAATGTTACTGGCCTGTGTGTTATGTTGTTGCTGAAAGTGCTGAGGCTGATTAGTGCCCCATGAATAGTTGGGCTGACTCTACCACTTGTGATTGTAGGCATTACCGCAAGCACCCTTCTGTGCATTATCCATAATACTTAAGAATTATAGATTACCTCTACATAATTCTACAGAGTGGCCACTGCTACCATAAATCTCACACCTAAATAGAATTTGTTAAATGCATTCACCTGAACCTGAGATTGACTCACTCCAAATTTTCTAAAGTATGTCATCATTTGATTCTAAAGAGTTGATAATTGGGCAGCAAAGGCTATGACACTATAAACCTCAATCATACCCATAAAGGTTTTCACTATAACTCGAGATATTCCACCATGCCAAATAGGATTACCTTGCGCAATTCAACTCAGCAAGGTATAAAGCTCATCATAAGTTTTGTCCAATACTTGAACAACTGTTGTTGAATCTAGCAAAATCTCATATTATGGTCAAAAGATGCAACAAAAGTGTGAGCTAATACCTCGTTGGACTATTGGTGATGGGACATTTCCTAAGGAAATATTTGAACCTCTCCAAAGCATGAGATAGATTTTCATCCAGCTTCTACTTGAAGCTTAAAATTTCACTACGTAACCTTGCAGTCGTGCCAGAGGAAAAGAAACGGATGAGAAAATTCTATGCCAAATCATCCCATGTAGTGATGGAACCAGCTGGCTCAACATTTAACCTCTTCTTTACTTCTCCTAAAAGTGAGAAGGGGAAGAGAGTGAGCCTCACATAGTCAATATAAACCTTAATGGGGATGAATGTGTCACTGATCTCTAAGAAATTCTATAGATGGACCTTTAGATTTTCATGTGACAAACAAATAAATTACCACTACTGTGAAAATGCAGTACCATGTTCTATTTTAGCTTAAATCTATATCCATGTGCCAATCGGTGGATTGCAGAGGTCACATTAGTTGTGAGTGGGATCGCTAATTCGCGTACTATCCTGCGGGTTTGTGAATCTTCAGTAATGGGTGTAGGAATATCATTCTCTTATTGAATTTGCAGTATCTGGTAGAGAAGTACTGCTTCTCTCCTTAATTGGTGTAAGCTTCACTCAAGTTTAGGATATAGATCAACCAACTCCCTTTCCCTTGCTAGCTTACTTGTTTTTCAGACCTGAACCTAAAAATTCCCAATCTAAGACCAAGTTATTAACACTTATAAAATAAAATAGTAAAACTAAAGATAAGAATGTTGCTAATTTACAAGTCCCTAGCATCAACACTAAAAACTTGTTGTGCCCAAGTGAACACACAAGTGTACATGGTCCACCAAGTAGTAAAATGGCTTTTAAAAGCAAAGTATCGATCCCTCAGGAAATTGTATTAAACAACTACTCGATTCTAGGGTCACTAAGAAGATTAAAAAAATGAGGATGTAACTAAAAATGTTTGAGAATTGAAAACTAAAAGTAAATAATGTGGCGATGTAAAGTATATTAATAAGAATGGGGAGAAACCCAGGGTTGAGACACTATGAATAATCCTACATAGCTGTGAAATCTCATTGTTTTAGTTATTTACCTTGGTTGTTAATTCACGGGGTTGATGACATGATTATGATCTTTCGAGCCTCTAATCACCTATCTAACTTAGCCTCACAATTACATCGTTGAGCGGGGATGCAATAACTAAGATAAAGATATTTGTATTTCTTCTCGTACATGAAACAAATAGGGAGGATTAGGTATATTCCTATCCTAAACAAAAATTCCAACATCAATTAATTAAATGATTAAGATCTTATTTCATATATCCAACATTGTATTCAACCGTTCATCCTTCCTAGCTCATGATCGAACAATAAGTTTATTCTAAGGGCCGAAAATCTGTAGAATAGTAAAAACAAAAGTATATATATGAACAACCAATAATGATAAATAACATAAAACCAACTTAATTACATGCTCAAGTAATTATGTTCTTGGACTCAACCCCGGGTGAGGGTGTTTAGCCACTCATGGAATTACAAAGAATCACAATTAAGGAATTCATGTTTATTATCCAAAAATAAACTAAAGGAAAGGATAAAAACCCTAAGAGAAGTCTCCTCAGGAGTGTTCCATTCCCCAAAGGTCTTCCAAGGTCGGTACAATATAATTGGAGTGTTCTATTTATACTAGGAGAACATAGGCCCCTTTTTGGACACTAGCATGCCATTATTTATCGCGTAGTATAGGGAGTGTGGGATGCCTCTATCATGGTGAAACACTGGAATTGCACTTTTTATTTGACACTAAGGGTGTGGCACACCCTTATCTTAGAGGCTAGAGGGCATGGCACACCCCTAAGCATAGAAATTCCAGCTTTGGCTATCATTTGTCCCATGTGTTTGTCTTTAATATTCCACGCTTTGTGGTTGCTTTTATTCTTCAATTCTATCTTGTATATCATCACATTATAAATTTTATCATCTCAAAAATATTCATATAACATAAAAGACCACTAATTAATGATTTAAACACAACTGAATCTAACAAGACAAACTAGAATAGCACATAGCTCAAGCTAAGAATACTAGCTTTCCCGTTTAAACTCTAAATGAATTTTTTTCTTCCAAACTTTTTTTGAACACACCTTAAACATTATAAACATGTAACTTCACACTTATATTCTCAATTAGCTGAATATTCACTGATTACGTACACGAGAATTCCTCAAAACTAAGCTAATTAAGGCTAGATAACAACACTTAAGAATATAAATCCTCCTAAGATCAACCACCTTGTCACGACGAAAATTATGAATTATCCAAGCATCTACCCAACTCTACCTTAGAAATAAGAACTCTTACCAACCAATCCTAATTATAATGCAGAACCCATAACCTAGCCTAAACCTGCACAAAAGCATAAGACAAGGAGTAGGGAAAGCTAAGACATATCATCCATGATCAAGAGGGAATGAGCTATTGGAGAATTGTCATTGTCATAGCTAAATAAATCTAATATACCTTTCAACATGGCTATATCTATGAAATAAGATATAGTAAGTATAAAATCAGTACAACAACACATACTAATGAGCATCACCGACTGACCAGTCTTAGAAATAATAATAATATCAAATAGGAAAGAATCATGACTTTAAGGTTCTGGTTATAAACTCTCAATTGTAATTTTATCAACATATCACCCTTAGCATCTCTGTGACCCACCTGTCATTTAATATTTTTTGTATATATTTTTTATTTGATAAACTATTTGATATCACATAATTAGTTTCAAATCCATGTAGCCTTATTTCCTAACTTAATATTGATAGGCCTACAGATTTAACTATATAATAACCTCGGGGCCACAGTGGTAACATGTTTTACTTGTTTCCTAACTAGCATAGCGCATCTACATATGTAAAATTTATGTATACCTACTTATTCTTGTTTCCGTATTCATAGGTAAACCAAGTTCAATAATTCCCCCCATTAGCAAATTCCTCATTATCCAGATAGTCACAACACATAAAAATAAATATACAACCAATTCATATAATGAATATATGTATGCAATATGCACAACCTCTCTCTCCCTTCAAAACTTATAATTATGAACATCACATCAATATCATGAACATCATAAACATTTTAAAGGATAATAAATTTGACAGAACTGCAATCTACTTATAAGGGCTTCTACACTGGCTCTTTTGGAAATAGAAAGAAAAAAAGAAAGAAGTAATGGTTGTGATGACTCAAAAAAGTTCATTCAACTAGAAACGATCCCCACGACAAGAGTTATAGAGCATCTCATAAATCAAGACTCAACATTGGCATAACTTCTTATTTGAAAGTCTTTGGGCTATGTCTGCCTCTAAATCGAGGGTTAAAGAAAATCTAATAAGCCAAAACACAATGTGGTAGTGTCAATTTTTGCCCATGGAACGTAGCTTGTTATTTGAATGTCCTTGATCTAAGACTTGCCTTTAAAATAAGAATTATAAAGCATCTTATAAATCAAGACACAATGTGGTAGAGTCAACTCCTGCTCATGAGATGCAACTTGTTATTAAAAGTCTTTGAGATAAGTCTTGCCTCTAAGAAATTTTTTATAGAATATCTAATAAATCAAAACATAATGTGTTTGTGTCAATTGTTGCCCATTGATCGTAACTTGTTGTTTGGAAGGAATCACAGAAGAAAAATAATAAACGATGAGGAAAAAGACAAAAATAAAAAAATAAAATCAAAGAAAAGAAAATAGAAAAGAGGAAATGAAGAAAATAGAAGTTGAGAGGAAAAAAGGAAAAACAATAGAAGAAGAAAATTAAAAGTTAAGAAAAAAATGAAGAGGAAAAGCAAAATAAAAATAAGAGAAAATATAAAGGTTGAGAAATTTAAAAAGAAAGAAAAATTAAAAATAGAAATTGAGAGGAGAAAAGGAAAAAAAATAAATTTTAAGAAATTTTAAAAAAATTAGAAACGACGAAATAAAAGTTAAAGTAGAATTAAAAAAATAGAAATTAAAAAATAAATAATTATGAAAAGTTATTTAAAAATATTTGACATATAAAGAGATAAATAATTGCTTATTCTACATTAGTGTTTGAGGACTTTTTTAGCAGAACAATAAAGCAAAATCAAACATTATGAGGTCATTCCTATAGTTTACCTTCAGAGAAAGTCTGGCTACGTGAGCAATTTTGAATTGAAAAAGGAAATGGAAAATATACACCAAATTCTTGTAGGGGGGTGCGGATTACTTGTGAAATAGATCTATTATATGTATAATGGATCTATTTTTCTTTGTGATATTATTTTATCCATATTTTCTCTCCAATATTTTAAATATTTGTAGTCTATCATTTTATCCTGTAGTAATTGCAGAGTTACAGGTTTCTGTATAATAATTTATCCTAATTGTACTGTAATGTATATCTAATTCTAGATTTTTAATGTTATTTATTATCTTGTGTTGTTCTTCTCGTAGCGAGTTTTTTTAAATTATATAAACTATCACATGTACTTTTTCCTAAATTTTCTAAGGCTTCTTCTATCCATATTAAGTTTTCTTTTAGATTCTCCATTATTTTTCAAATTTGTTTTTTATAATTAATTTCTTTATTTAGATTATCTTGATTTTCTCTAGTTTTTCTAATATATTCTAACATCTCTTAATCTGAATAATATCTATCTGGGTAATTATTCAGGTATACCTGTGCTATCTAATTTATAGTTTCAATTTCATAGTCTAATACTTTATCTAATATTATTTTCTTAATATCTATAATTTCTATATCTCTAAGTATATATAAGATTAAGACTTTAAGATTATCTATCATTTAAAATTGACTAAATATTTTATTGTAATATTTTGTAGTTGTTTGTTTTAGTCTTAGTAGTTCTTGCATATTTTCATTAAGAAATTCTATATATTTTATATCTTTAGTTTTCATGTATTTGTCTAAATTTACTTTCATCTGTTTTTCTGTTAACTGTATGTTTGTCATATCTTTTTTCAAAAATTCTAGATATATGTAATTTATCATGGTAAGTATTTGTAAGAGTAGTTAGGTAGGTATGGTAAGTAATTTATTCTAGTCATATAATATTTACCAAATGCTTTTTCTAATATGATTTTTCTTATATCTACTACTTTTATATCCTTAAGTGCATACAAAATAAGTATTTTAAATTTATCTACCATTACATCAGATAAATAATTATTCATTTTCATAAAATTGCTATTTTTAAAATATTCCCTTCAATCATATACATAACAAAATATGGTCATCTTAGATTACTATATACTAGATTATTCTTAAATAACATGTTCTTCGGTCACTATTAGCATGGTAATCTGGATATTTTTCCCTTAAACAACGCCACTACTCTGGTTACTCCCCACCACGGCTTCTTGCCTCATTGGTTTCACCTTTAGGATGACATAGTTCTTAGGGATTTTTCTCCTTTTTCACTTTGCTAATAAACTTCTTAACATATTATTCTTCAAATACTTCTACTATAAAGTAACTGACATGAATTTATTTTATCATACCATGATTGTTGGGAATTATGAATTTAGCTGTTCATAATCATAAATAAATATACCTGTTCGGGTAGGTTTGATATTTCTAAGGTTTATTCCTCCATAGCTTTTTCCATTGAAATAAATCTGTTTTTTAATAACTAAGTAAAATATTTGTTGTGGACAAGAGAGGGTTTTTGCTTCAACACATGAAGGCTTGCTTTGCAATGCCTTCGGTTCATCTTATTTATAGACTGAAACTTTACAAGAGTATTCACGTTTCTAAAATCTTTACAAGAGTATTCACGTTTCTAAAATTATCTACCTAGTTTACCTTACAAAAAGTCTCCTAATAAGACAAAAATTATTAATGCCTAGACTAATAATAGTCAAAATTCTATACAAAAGTTTTCAATATTTTACGTAAAGCAAATTGTGAAAGTTTACATGTCGCTTTCACAATTTAATAGCTTGCCTTCTATTATTACTCCGTTGATATCTTCTTGTTGTCGTATCTGCTGCTTTTCCATATCTCCATTATTGCTTCTTATCTTGTATCTTCCAACTGGCGTTCTTATCTACTTGGTTGATTTTTCTTCTATTCTAGCTGAACTTCTAGGATATCATTATATCCTCCATTATATTTTGAACATTTATGATCTGGATATTTATGTCCAATTGTCTTGCAATATCTGGTTAATAATTCTTCTGAAATAAATTTTTCTCTGATAGCTCTGGCGATAGGTTTTGTCTCTGGTTTGAGTAACGTTAGAATCCATTGCCTAATAGTTCCCATATCTTTTTCTCGTAATTCCTTTGATTTTGAATATATTAGTATATTATTTCTTGAATAATAACTCCATATGGGATTTTGGTTGCGGGATGTGTTTGCTAGCTCTTGCAAAATTATAGATAGTCTGATAATCCTCTTATTCGCATAAAATTTTGGTATCTCAATTCTAGGCATTTCTGGTTGTGGAATAATATCTTGTGGTATAATCATATCTCGTGTCATTTCTATCTTTACAACTTGTATGGGTTTTTTAACTTCATCATATAATATCTCTGTTGGTGCCATGTAAATTTTTATAAAAAATAGAGTACCTTTGGTTATTCTTTTAAAAATGCTAAATGCTTCATATATTTCTGGTATAGTGGATATCTCATTTCCGTCAGAGGTATATACAGTACTGAGTAGTCCATATTCATAGCAAGTTTTAACTAGACTTGGTTTGCTTTTTGGTAAAGTAATTAGCTTATTATATCCGATCAATCTTTGGGTTATATAGTTTGTATCTGGTTCTTGGATATTTATAGCTCTGGGGTTAGTATTTAAAAAGGTTTGTACATTGTAGATATTTTCTATATATGTCCGGGCTGTGTAGTTGTAAGTCTTTTTGTCTTGCTTTAACCTATCTTTGTATGTGGTAATTTGTGGGGGTATAAACATAAGATCTTTTGATTTATTTGGTATATATTTTTTATTAAATAGCTTGTTTAGGTTCATATTTGTGTTTTTCCTAACTCCTTTGCTTGTACCTGCAGAAGTAGATTGATAAGCATTATGGGTTTTATGGAGTGTCCCATCGTCTCCTTCTAGCTCTGGAACTTTAATGTCTTCCGATCGACAAGCTCTGCACACTGCTGAGTTAGCGGATTTGTAGCTATAGACTTCAGTTTAACTTCATTAGTCTTTAGCTTTTCTATTTCATTACCCATACTGTCCACTTTCATTGAAAGCGTAGTTAGGGTGTTGAATATTGTTTCTAGAGTATCCTCTTCTATTATATCAGTCTGTGTAGCTTTGTCTTGATATGTAATCTGCAATAACATTTTTTTTAGTACTAATTACTTCAATTATAAATGTGAAATTTAATATATTTGAGACTAGTCTTCGAATCTCTTTTGTTGTAACTGAATTTTGTATTTTCTTTATTAACCACCAGCGTACCAGTGTATTATCCGTTCGTACAATAAACTTGTTATATACAATATATGGATCAAATGTTAACAAACATTTATATAATGAACATAATTCTTTTTTATTTATTTCCCATTTTATTTCTGTTTTATTGAGCGTACCTGCGTAGTATCTACAAAGGTGTTCTAATTTTTCTTCTTCATATCGGTATTTAAGTACTCCTCCATAACTACATTCACTAGCATCTGCTTCTACTATATATATAAATTTTCTATTTTCATCTGAAAATTGTAGTTTTGGTAATTCTTTACAAAGTAATTTTATTTTCTGAACTTGTTTTTTATCTTCTTCATTATAGTTATATTCTACATCCCTTTTTAATTTTTTCTGTAGTGGTTTTAAAGTTTCTTCTAATTTTGGAATATATTCCCTTACTTGGTTTACTAATCCTAAAAATGATTGTAATTTATTTTTTGTATCTAATTCTTCTTTCGAATTTATTATTTTTTGTACTATATTTTGTTGCATTTTACTCCACTCTTATCTGTTTGTATTCCTAAAAATTCTATCTAATTTTTCATAATTTCAGCTTTCTTTTCACTTAGACTTATTCTCGATTTTTCTATTATATCTGTAAATTGTCCTAATAATTTTAAATGTTCTTCTTTACTTTTTGTATATAATAATATATCATCTATGTATACTATACAATTAGATAATTGTTTAAAATAACTATCCATAAAATATTGATATCTACCTGGTGCATTTTTATATCCAAATGGTAATACGTTCCATTCATAAAATCCTTGTGGTACCGTAAATGCGGTTAATTCTTTAGATTCTTCTTCTAACTTTAAATGGTAAAATCCTGATTTACAATCGAATTTACTAAAATAATTATAAACCCTGTATTTGTCTTATTTTGAATATCTTATTTAGTATTGGATAAATTTCTATAGTCAATAACCATTCTATTTTTTTCTCTTTTTCGTTCACTATGTTTATTTACTATAAATGCTGGACTATTATGTTTACTATTACTTTTTTTGTATATATTGTTTTTCTAATAATTCATCTATATGCATTTTAAATTCTTTTAAATCGTCAAAATTATATGTTAATGGTTTCTGGGTTATTATGCTATTTTTATCTATTAATTCAATTTTTATAGTAGTTTTATGTTGTTCCCATCCTTTTAATGGATCTTCACTATATAATTGTTCTAATTTTTTCTTAATTATTTCTATCTTAGTTATTGAAAATATAGTTATTTCTGTTTTATTTATCGAAAATACGACTAGTTCTATTGTATCTTCAGTATTTTTTATATTTTCTAACTTTTGTGTAATTTTTTCACTTCCTTTTATCCAATCAGTTTTCTTTCTTATTTTATTATTAACTCTTTTTGCTCTTACTTTCTGTTTACATGGTGTTGTAAACCACCAATCTTTTCTAGTTATTATATGTGGGTATAATTTATCTAAAAACGGCATTCCTAAAAGTATATCTTTTGATGTTAGTTCATAATTATAAATTTCTTCTATTGTTAATATCTTATCCCATACTTGTATTTTTACATTCCTAGCTTTATAAGTGATTAAGCTTCTTTTATTATTAAATCCTTTAACTATTATTGGTGTTTTTAATTTATCCCATTTTCTTTCTGGTAAGCAATTATATCTAAATAAATTAGCTTCTGCTCCTGTATCTATCATAGGCGTATAATATCTACTGTAATATCCTTCTACTACTATCTTCATTAATACATATATTTTCATTTTATGTTAAGGCTCTTTTTAAGAATAATTTCTCTCTGTTATATGTTAAGGTTAATTATGTACGTTCTATATTATATGGTTTTACTTGTTCTAGCCATTTTATTCCTAATATTATGTCTGTTTTTTGTATTTCTTCCTTTACTACAAATTCTATTTTTATTTTTCTAATTCCTATTATTATTTCTTTTTCTACTATATTCTTACTATTTATTAAACTTCTTGGTAGATCTGAGCATATATCATTATCAGTTTTTATTTCTTCATTTTTTACTAGATATTTTGCTATATAGTTTTCTTCTTGTCTTGTATTTAAGAGTATTAAATATTCTTTTTCATTTACCTTTCCTGTTATGTAATATTGGTTTAAATTTGTTGAATTTATTTCATAACTTGTTCTTTTTTATAAGCTTGATGACTCTGGTTTTTCATCAGGTATTCTTTTTGTTGTACTTATTCTATCAGTTATTATTTCTAAATTTTCTTCTATATCTATGTCTCTATAGCTATAATCATTATAATCTATTGTTTTTACAATTTTTTCGAATGAACTTTCTATTCGTATTTTTTTAATCTTATTTTTTCCTGTTATTTTATGTTTTGTTGTTAATATATACCAATTTTTGCATCTTGCTGTAAATATTTTACTTCCTGGGGTTAATTCTATTCCTAATATTTTCCAATATAATACTAATGATTTATCTATATTTTTATCTGTTACCGCTACTGAATAATTTGCACTTATTATAAATTTAAATTTTTGGTATATTAAATTTCCTTTTATGGCAGTTATTATGCTTTTTTCTATAGGTTTTATGATTCTATCATCTGCTAAATATAATTCTATTGGTGTATCTATTCCTTCTCTAAAACATGTTTTTTATTAATATCTCTGTACCTCCAAGGTGTACATATTTTATTGAGTCTATACTTTTTATATCGTTTATCTCTTTATTAATTATTCTTTTTGTTACTAGTGGTATACTAGCTTTACCTTTTGCATATCTACAGTCTATTACATGTTTCTTTTGGCTTACTACATAATATTCTTCTTTTTTCCTAGTAAATATATTTTTTATTGTTGGTATTTTAAATATTTTTTCTACACTTAAGTCTAATTCTTTTTCTTTTATTTCATCAAATATCTTACTGTCAAATATTATTTTTTGGTCTGTTCCTTCATCATTTAAATATTCTTCCTTTGTTATTATTTTTATATCTTCTTCAATCATTTGATTCATCTATTTCACTATCTATTTCATTATCTATTTCATTTTCTGAAATTTCATATATACTATCCTCATTTTCTAATTCATAATCTATATAATCTATCTACATATATTCTGTATTTTCTATTTTTATTTCTGATATTTGTTTATTATTTTGATTTTTAGGTAATTTACAATCTCTAGTTAAATGTCCTAATTTTCCACAATTATAACAAGTACATTCTTTTATAGATTTCGTTTTTCTATATGGTCTTTTGTATTTATAATTTTTTACATAATATCTTTTTCTTGGTTTCTTGTATTTATATTTTAATTTTTTATATTTCTTATATCTTTTTCTTTTCTTATAATATCTTTCTTCACATCCGAATTGGGGTGCTATTTTATTTTTGCAACATGCTAAATTTCTTATCAATGTTTTTTCCATTTTTAATTCTTCTCTATATTTTTCAAATAAGTTTCTATACCATTGTTGTAAAAATTTTATTCTTGCTCCTAGAGTATCTACTATATTTGCTTCTTCCCAACTCTTTATTATCTTTGAACTAAATGGTTCGGGCAATTTATTAAAATATAATTCTTTTATTTCTTTACTTTCTTCTATATTATATGATCCTTTATAATAATATTCATTAAATGCGCAAGTATATTCATCAATATAACACATTACATATTGCTAATTTTAACATCAAATTCCTATTTGTATCTTTTTTTTCATCTTGTTCTTCTTCTATTGTTGTCATACTACCAAATTCATCTTTTATAGCTCTTTTATATTTTTTGAATAATTCTATAGGTGTTAGTTTAGTTGTTATTGATGATGTTCCTTCTACAGGTTTATTAGTTCTTAATACCTTCTTGCTATTTTAAGTTAAATTTGAAAACCATAATTTCACTGTTCCTATTAGTGTTCTTTCTATGTATTCTGGTGCATCTGTTATGTTTATATTATTATCTAATAATTATTTTGTCATATATACTATCCATAATTGTATTGTTTTTTCTGTATCTATTATACAGTCTAAGTCTAAAAAGTTATAATTTTTATTAACTATTTGTTTTGGTGTCCATTTATCATATTCATTCTTTAGATTATATCTTTTAAACTTATTCTTAAAATATGTAGGTTTTCTTATTTCTGATATTTTAGGTATTATATTTTCATCTTCTTTTTTATCAAGAGTATTTATTTCTGTGT
The DNA here is from genome assembly GCA_030864225.1 of Capsicum baccatum var. pendulum. Taxonomy (NCBI): domain Eukaryota; kingdom Viridiplantae; phylum Streptophyta; class Magnoliopsida; order Solanales; family Solanaceae; genus Capsicum; species Capsicum baccatum. Next base: position 35,341,596 of record CM061551.1, on the reverse strand, counting down.
TGATATTTTCTAAGTTTTCTTCATTAACTACTTCTTGTTTTTCATTGACTTCTAAATTTTTTGTATTTGTTAATATTTCTGCATATGTTTCACTATCTTCTGAATCATAATTATCTGTCTCTTCAACATCTATATTATTTATTTCTAATTCCTTGTTTTTTATTTCTTTATTGCTTATTTCTAATTTTTCTTTAAATTGATTTATCTCGTTTAGTAATTTTTGTTCTTTATCTTTTTCTTCATTTTCCTTTTTTCTTTCTTCATACAAATCTTTTAACATTTGTAGTTCTTTTTCTAATTCAGCAATCCTACTATTTTTAGTTTCTTCTATTTTTCGTATTTCTTCTGTAGTTTGTTGTTTTATTTTTTCTATTTCCTTTTTCCTATCTATTCCTTCATTTTCTCTTTCTATTCTTACCATAGCTGTCAATTTATCTTCTAATTTTAATTCTTCTTTTTCTAACATTAAATATAAATGTTCACCAATTTTCTTATATCTTCTTCCTAGATTAGAAAATACTATTTTTATTTTTAATCTTTCGTGATTTTCATATATTTTTTCATCTATTATAAATTCTTCTTTGTTCATTTTATTGTAAATAGTTCATGTTGATATATATATATATATATATATATATATATATATATATATATATATATTGTAAACTATCTATTTGTGATTCTAATTTTGATATTTCATCTTTTTGTGTATTTATTGAGTTTTCACTAACTCCGGCAAATATATTATAATGTAGTCTTTCTATTCTTATTTTTAATTCTTTACGTTTTTCAGAAATAATTTGTTTTAGTTCTTTGTATTTTTGTACTTTATTCATTTAAACCATATTTATAATATTTTGATGGATATCTTAATCTGATTTTATCATAATTAGGTGGTATGTGTCTCATTCTTCTAGATGACTTGTCTCAAGTTATTTATATGACTTGCTGGGACTAACAGTGTGATTTTTAGGCAATTCATTTAAGAATTTTTGTGATACCAAACATATTGTGAAATATTTAATCTAAATTAGCATTTGGTAGAAATATAATTTATGACACTTCTAAAATATTTTTTATGTGTATAAAATTCTTTAGTTATGGTATATCTATGTTACTTTATAAATAGGTTTATAGCCTATTGATATTTTAAGTTGAGATAGTAAATTTTGATATATTAAATATTATTATTATTATTATTATTATTATATAATAGAGGTTTTATTAGAAATAATTTTCTATTAATTATGATATATATTTTACCACGAACCTATACAATATTAGAGTATATACATAATGGAATTAAATTTGTAGTTGACATATATGTGTTTTTATTATATATATATGACAAATAAGTCACTTAAGAGGAAGGGGTGGACAAGTGTCCTTCTCAGTGGCCAAGTGTCAAAGTAATACGCCAAAATTCATTTCAAGTGGTGATTAATCACATGGTAAGATTATGCAGTAACAAATTAATAATCTTTTCTACCTAATTATTGGCCAAAACCATCTAATAGCTTTCACATATGCATTGATCTAATAGTTATCACATGTGCATTGATCTATTTCTTGGCAGCAACTATATATCTGTGTTTGTACGTTTATTTCAGATTGGGTGTTGTGAGAGTATCCATTTGACAATATAGTTGGTCACCGAAGGAAAAATAAAAATATAAATTATCTATATCATGTTATTCAAGTTTGGGTTCTAGTGGAGCGCTATTTGGAGGCTTCTCAGAGAGGTTTTTATCTTTGGCGTCCAGGTAGGCTAGACTAATTTTAGATTGAGCTTATTTACGGCAATTGTGTACTATTATGCTAGTTTTGGACTAGTACTTGTAGTTTACGAATCATTTAATATATATATATATATATATATATATATATATTGACATTCATTAAGTTATTGATTACTAGATTGTTTAAGTCTAGATCTTCTATTTCCTGTCCTAATTCATTTACTAAATTATCTTTTTCTGATTCTGAAGAATCAGATTTAGAATTATCTTTATTATTTATATCAATACTTATTATTGAGTATATACTTTCTATATCTGACATGTATTCGTCTACATTTAGTAAAGTTTCTTGGAAATCATCTATTAATTGAGAATTTCTAGTTCTATTATTATTTCTTTTAGGACATACATTATCTAAATGGTGTATGCTTCCACAAGTATAGCATTCTATTATTTTTATAGTTTCTTTCATTTCTATATTTCCTAACATGTCTTTTGGCTTTTGATTTTCTTAAGAAGTATTGTTTATGACTATATGGTTTCTGATTATGTTTCTTTTTATATATTTGATCTTTTTTTTTATCATAATTTTGGATTGTGTATATAACAGATTTACAAAAATTCATTTCATTTCTTTTTAATTATTTTTGTATTTGTATGTTTGTACATTTTCTGTTAGTATATCCATTATATGTTGTGTTCTATGTCTTATTGTCCATTTTAGGTTTGGGTTGGCTACTACATCATCTCTTTTATACCATTTATCTTCTATTTCTCTTCCTAAAGCTCCAGGTAATTTATTAAATAATTTTTTGCCTAATTCTTCATTAAAAGTATTTCCGCTGACAGTGTGCAGTAATAAAAATAGTCTTGTTGAAACTTCTTTATATATACCCAATGTTAAATGCTTAGTTGTTCTAGTTTTATTAATGATTCTTTTTGAATTGCTAATAATCCACTATTAGGATTTTTTCTGTTAATAACATGTGCATTTTATTTGTGAAATTATAGGGGTTTGGTCCCATACTTAATAGAACCTGGAAATCATATGGGCAGTTTGTCTTAAAACTTTCCCATGTGGCTTTTACAGATTCTCCTAAAAAGGTTTCCAAATATTTGTACATTGTTTCCATATCCATTTCTGTATAATGTCTTAGGTAATCTGCTGCTACTATTCCTTTCCATAGATATATTATTGTATCCCACATTTGTGGGTCGTATGCTGCTATATTTAGAATTTTACCTTTACTACCTCTTTCTTGTAGTTTAATTAGTTCTTCTATTGGCATTCTCTTACCTGCTGGTCTTATATTATCTCCTCTAAGTTCTGTATCTGGATTTTTCCTAATTGCCGATCTTTTAGGTACATTACCTGTACTATAATCTATTGGTTGAGGATTAGGGTTTGTCTGTTGAAATGAGCTAGCACTTGACGAGCTAGTTGATTCTAATTCTGATAGTTCTTTATAACTTATTGTAGAACTTAATACAGATATTGTGTCTTCATCTTTTCTTTCAAGAAATAGTCTTTATTATTTCTATATCCTAAATTATCACTTCTTTCCAAATAATTTTTAAAATATTCTATATATTCTTCTATTTTCATTTCATCTTTTTGACATCCTTTACATTTAAAAGTTATATGTTTATATTCTTCTGCTAAATTTTGAGCTTTTTCTATTACCATATCTACTTCATAACCTTCTTGTAGACTTTCTATATTCATAAATTTGCTTTCTGTTTCTATATTACTTTCTGTTTCAACATCATCTAAATTTCTTTTAGTTGTATAACTATAATCTGTAAATCTAACTGAAGTTTATCCTTTACTTGTAGTGTATAATAAATGAGAGTCTGGTATGAGGATTTTTGGTTTATTAAATTTATTTAGATTTCATTCTAAACCTGCATATACTTCTGGGTCTATTTTTATTGGTTTTATTAAACTTATGCCTTTATTTCCCATTATTTCAACTACATCATTTACTTTTAGTTTAAATTTAGTATTACTAATTAAAGTTAATTTTACGATAAATCCTATGCACATTAATAAATTATTACCACGATTTATTTCTTTATACCCTTTAGTTTGGATTTCTATTTTAATGTTTTTTTTAAATTCTTTTAAGTTCATTAAAAAATCTGGACTTATATAGAATATTACTCCATTATTTGTCATATCTACTTCAGTTAATCCTATTATTGATTTTTTTAATGTCTGACTATCTATCATCATATATTGTTATTAACACTTTGGATCCTAGATTTTTTCTAGTTAGACCTTTTATTCCTATAACAATTAAATCCATATGCATTAGTATCATTTTATTATTTTTTATATGTCTTACAGAGTTAGCATTTACTAAATCTAGTATTTTAAAATCTTCTCCTATAGATGATATTTGTTCTTCTCTATAATATCGATATAGCTGATTATCTGTAGAAAAATATCCTGCATTATATTATATTTTAGGATTTAATAGTTTTAATTGATGTTGTTGGGAAATTTGCTAATCTCTATCTACATATATTATTTCATTTAGTTCTTGGTTCTGCTCCATATTTGGTTGTCTTCTACATATTCTGGATAATATATTATTATTTCCTATTTTATTCTCAAAAAAACTTATTTTTTGTCTTTCTTCTCCTTGTCTTTCGTTGTTTTCGATGGTTCTCTATCTATTTGATAGAAAGTCCATTTTTGTGGTTTTCTTATTATGTTTTTTCTTTTTTGTTTAGGAGTTAATTTTGTTCTTTTTAACTGATTAATAAGTTCTTCTATTTCAAGGTGATTTTTTGGTGGTTCTTGAGCTTCTTTATTTTTTATTAGGATGTCTATCTTTGTATGTAATTCGAGCAGTTTTGTTTCTTGAACTGGTTTTTGAGCTTCTTTGCCTTTTATTAAACTGTCTAATTTAGCATGTAAGTCCAATAATAATGCTATTACAGTATTATTTTATTTTAGAATTATTTTTTCTGACTGACCTATTGGGAGGTGTACAGAAAGACCTTCTGGTTCGTTATGAAATGCTTTTACTGCGTCTAAGGCTTTTTCATAATTTATATCTCCTATATTCATAAGAGTGAAATTTCTTCTAATCTTTTTGTTATTACTTGTAAATCTCTGATTTCTGTTGTTATAATTTCTATTTGTTCTATTAGTTTAGATATTGGTTGAGTAGTTTTTACTTCTAATTCTTTAGGTTTTTCTATTATGGTTTTTACTAGTTTTTCAATTTCTAATTTTATAGGTATCTTTTCTAAATTGAATTTGTGATTTAAATACTGAATTTTTCTGTCTATTTCTATTTCTTGTGACTTTAAATAATCTAAATTTAGTTCTATATTATCTAGTATCTTTTTATGTTTATTTTGAGTAGCTTCTATTTTTTCTAAAATTCTTATTATACTATTATCTTTTTCCTGAATTTTTTTGCTTGAATTTATTATGAAGTCTATTATTGTGTTATATTGTTTATCTTCTGAATGTAAAATATGTTCACCCTGGTTGAAATTACACCTTATAGTGGTGTTATCTTTTAACACTCTATATTTCTTTTTAGGTTGGAATCTAAGATCTAAATATTCAAGGCGTTTTAAAGAAGCTATTTTGTTATCCTAAGTGATTCAAATTAAGGTACATTTTACTTAGCTTTGTTTGATATTTCAATCTACTATTAGTATAAGTTAAATCTAATTGTACTTCTTGTATATTTTCTATTAGTCTAGATTGTTCATTAATTAATGCTTTTTTATAATATTTAGAGGTTATAGTAATTATTTCGTCTGTTTCTTTAAAGTTTAGAATATTTATTTCTAGGTTTCTTATTTCTTTATTTAACAAATCTAGTCTTTCTTTAAATCGTTTCAAAATTTTTTACAAGTTGATGGTTATAAGTAAATTCTCTATAATATTGCCGTTGAATTTCTTTAATATATTCAATATATCTTATTGGTATTTATTATCCTAACGGTATTTTATCTGCTTGTTTTTTATATAAATTTGTTGTCGAGAAACAGTTCTCTAATCTTGCTTTATTAAATTCTAAATCTTCTTCAAAGTGTGTTAATAATATTTTATAATATTTTATGTCTAATTCGTCTAGGTCTTCTTGAGTCAATTTGTTTTTATTATTTTTATATTTTCTTTTAATGTTTTTTCTATCTTTATTAATTCAGCTTTAATACCAGATTCTTCTTCTATCCACTTATTTATTTTTCTTAGTCTTTGAAAAATCGGTAGGGCTTGCATATATTATCCTAATTGATAAGCTTGTGTTCTAATAAGTTTTTTAACACACTTTATTCCTAAACTATTGTTTTCTAGATCTCTATCACAACTACTTAATTCCCAATTCAAGGTGCTTACTAGTCTTTTTCACACTGGTCTAGATGTATTATATATTTTATATAATCTATTTGCCTCTATTAACCTGTTTCTACTTTCTTCTAAATTATATTTTCTAGCAATAATATTATCCTTTTTTCTATATTCTCTATATAAGTAGAAATAGTTCAACCTTATATCTCTAAAAGCTGGATGTCTTTTCTTACACTTGTCTATATATGTGAGTAATAGATATTATTCCCAAAATCTTCTAGCTTTGATACCAATAAAAAAGGCAATAATAAAATAGGCGATAAAATAGGTGATATTTCAAAAGATTTTTGTAACCATCTATAAAATAGGCGATAAGAAGGCGATAATAAAATAGGCGATATTTTAAGATTTTGTAAGAATCCTACTCAGTAGGCGATAAAATAGGCGATATTTTAAGATTTTTGTAAGAATCCTACTCAGTACTCCCTCTTTCCCATTATTTCTTCACGTTTATCATTCTTATATTCTATATTTTTCTCAATTTTTTTTTTAATCTTACCCGGTTCATCTCTTCCCCTTAACCTATGTTCCTAACAACTTTCTTCTTTAACCACACTCCGGAACTTTCATCTGGCAAATAACACTCGTCCTTCATCTATTCTGCAGACATAGCGGACTATCAAGGCCAGAATTCCTAGGAATTTACAGGTTAATCCATCGTTGTTATTAACAAATTAAGAGGTTAACCATATACTAAGTTGGGTAATGAATTTAATCAAACATTTAATTTACATGATGTTCTGCGAATATATCTAAAATTTCTAAAAAAAATATAAACATCTAAAAAAATTTTAAAACATAAAAACATATTTTTGATGGGGAGATATAAAATAAATAAGAACTTACATGAAGTAACTGGGATAGAGGTTTCCCTTTCGGGAATCCCCTAAAGACTATGGAAAACTGAAAGCTTTTTTATTCAACTTCCTTATATTACAAACTTTGATTTACACCAAGAGGAAAGGTTGGTTGGAAAAGGAGGATTTATACATAGGAAAGTATGTTGAGAGGTTCTAAGGTTTTTTCGATCTACCTTCTTCTACTAAGTTTCAAGTCTTATATAGACTGAAGTAAGAGAAAAGGAGTGGACTAGGATCAAACCACGTGGCCTTGACAATATGGTCGATAGATAAGGATAAGATTCTTTTGATAATGTAGGTTCGGAACATATTGGGCCCCATCGTCACATGCATTATTATTTCTCTTTTCCTGACGCGTGCTTCAACAATTTTTCTTACTTTTTGGAAAGTAATGATAAAGAAAGCACTCACTCTGACACAGACTTAATTACAAGACTCAAAGTGGGCATACCCACATGGCACTCTTATTATAATTACAATACTTGTACCTTATATTATCAATCTCCTTTATTACTTGTCTTTATCTGCTTATGTGTCCAAGTTGTGCAGGGCTATGGTGTCGAAACTCATTCCATAGTCATCATCTTCATAGGGATCCTGAGCATCTTGGAGAAGATTATCATCAAATCTATTATCTTCTTCGTCTGATGATCTTGGAATATTAATATCTGTATTATTCATGTATGGAACTACTCTATCTGTGCTTGTACATGGCTTGTCTTTATTATCCATATGCTTATCTTGTTCCTGGCTACTAAAGAACTTTTTCAATGTCTGTTTTACAATAATCTCAATCTGTTTATTCTTCTTTCTTGCTGTTAATGTCTTTTTTAAGGTACTAATCTTATGTGGTTTTGATGAAGGCCCTGCTTCATCTTCACTTTTTGGCAAAGTGACAGCCCTTAACAAATTTGATTTGTCTTTACCGATTACCATTTGAGTCAGACTAGCTGCACCAATATCTAGTACTATGGATTTCTGAGCATTCAGAGGGGAATGCACACCCTTCTCATCCATTTTTTGTGGAGATGGAGAACTCTGTGTCTGAGTACTGGCATTAGTCTTTCTTGTATGAAATTTACTCAGTTTGTCTTGTAAATTCTGTATTTGCTCCATTAGTCTAGAGTTTTCTGTAATAAGATCCTCCTTTTGCAGATTTAATCTCTTGAAGGCCTCGGTCATAGAGTGTTAATGGTCATAGAAAATTATTTTACCTGAGTCTTTTTGGATATTGTACTGAGGAATCTGGGTAGGATTTTATCTTAATGCTGGAGATAAGAAAAAATTAGGTCCTAGGTGTCCTCTTGCATAATCAGAAGCTTCAGAAAAATCATTGAAACCTTTGTAAAGAGGATTTTTTATACCACTTATAGAGTCTAGTACTTCTATCCATGTCTGAAAAATTCCATTTGTCTTACCATGTATAATTACATAATATTTGAATCTAGGCTTACTTTTATCTGATATATATTGACATAAAGGATTCATGGCGGCTAAAAAATGTTTATGGGCTTTGATACCAATAAAATAGGCAATAAGAAGGCGATAATAAAATAGGCGATATTTTAAAAGATTTTTGTAACAATCTATAAAATAGGCGATAAGAAGGCGATAATAAAATAGGAGATAAAATAGGCGATATTTCAAGATTTTTGTAAAAATCCTACTCAGTACTCCCTCTTTCCCATTGTTTCTTCACGTTTATCATTTTTGTATTCTATATTTTACCTAATTTTAATTTTTTTTATCTTACTCGGTTCATCTCTTCCTCTTAACCTATGTTCCTAACAACTTACTTCTTTAACCACACCCCAGAACATTCATCTGACAACTAACACTCGTCCTTCATCTATTCTGCAGACATAGCGGACTATCAAGGCCAGAATTCCTAGGAATTTACAGGTTAATCCATCGTTGTTATTAACAAATTAAGAGGTTAACCATATACTAAGGGTAATGAATTTAATCAAACATTTAATTTACATGATGTTCTGCGAATATATCTAAAATTTCTAAACAATATAAATATCTAAATAAATTTTAAAACATAAAATCATATTTTTGATGGGGAAATATAAAATAAATAAGAACTTACATGAAGTAACTAGGATAGAGGTTTCCCTTTCGGGAATCCCCTAAAGACTTTGGAAAACTGAAAGCTTTTTTATTCAACTTCCTTATATTACAAACTTTGATTTACACCAAGAGGAAAGGTTGGTTGGTAAAGGAGGATTTATACATAGGAAAATATGTTGAGAGGAGTGGACAAGGATCAAACTACATAGCCTTGACAATATGGCCGACAAGTAAGGATAAGATTCTTTAATAATGCCGGTCGGGTACACATTGGGCCCCATTGTCACATGCATTATTATTTCTCTTTTCCTGACGCGTGCTTCAATAGTTTTTCTTTCTTTTTTGAAAGTAATGATAAAGGAAGCACTCACTCTGACACAGATTTAATTACAAGACTCAAAGTGGACATACCCACACTCAAAGTGGGCATACTAAAAGTAAATCATGTAGTTGAAATAATGGGAAATAATGGCATAAGTTTAATAAAACCAATAAAAATAGACCCAGAAGTATATGCAGGTTTAGAATGAAATATAAAAAAATTTAATAAACCAAAAATCCTCACACCAAACTCTCATTTATTATACACTACAAGTAAAGGATAAACTTCAGTTAGATTTACAGATTATAGTTATACAACTAAAAGAAATTTAGACGATGTCGAAACAGAAAGTAATATAGAAACAGAAAGAGAATTTATGAATATAGAAATTCTACAAGAAGGTTATGAAGTAGATATGGTAATAGAAAAAGCTCAAAATTTAGCAGAAAAATATAAACATATAACTTTTAAATGTAAAGGATGTCAAAAAGATGAAATGAAAATAGAAGAATGTATAGAACATTTTAAAAGTTGTTTGGAAAGAAGTGATAATTTAGGATATAGAAATAATAAAGAACTATTTCTTGAAAGAAAGATGAAGACACAATATCTGTATTAAGTTCTACGTTAATTTATAAAGAACTAGCAGAATTAGAACCAACTAGCTCGTCAAGTGCTAGCCCATTTCAACAGACAAACCCTAATCCTCAACCAATAGAATATATTACAGGTAATGTACCTAGAAGACCAGCAATTAGGACAATTCCAGATACAGAATTTAGAGGAGATAATATAAGACCAGTAGGTAAGAGAATACCAATAGAAGAACCAATTAAACTACAAGAAGGAGTTAGTAAAGGTAAAATTCTAAATATAGCAGCACACGACCCATAAATATGAGATACAGTAATAGATCTATGGAAAGGAATAGTAGCAGCAGATTACTTAAGACATTATACAGAAACGGATACGGAAACAATGTAAAAATATTTGGAAACCTTTTTAGGAGAATCTGCAAAACCCACATAGAAAAGTTTTAAGACAAACTACCCATATGATTTCCAGGTTCTATTAAGTATGAGACTAAACCCCTATAATTTCACAAATAAAATGCACATGTTGTTAACCAGAAAAGATCCAAATATTGGATTATTAACATTACAAAAAGAAGCATTAATAAAACTAGAACAACTAAGAATTTCACATAGGGTATATATATACAGAAATTTCTACAAGACTATTTTTATTATTGCACTGTCAGCGGAAACGCTTTTAATGAAGAATTAGGCAAAAAATTATTTAATAAATTACTTGGAGATTTAGGAAGAGAAATAGAAGATAGATGGTATAAAAGAGATGGTGTAGTAGCCATGCCAAACCTAAAATGGACAATAGGACAGAGAACACAACATATAATAGATATACTAACAGAAAAATGTACAAACATACAAATACAAAAACAATTAAAAAGAAATGAAATGAATTTTTGTAAATCTGTTATACACACAACCCAAAATTATTATCAAAAACAATATATAAAATATAAAAAGTAACATAATCGGAAACCATATAGTCGTAAACAGTACTTCTTAAGAAAATCAAAAGCCAAAAAAACATGGTTAGATAGAGATAGACATGTTAGGAAACATAGAAATGATAGAAACTATAAAAATAAATTAGAATGCTATACTTGTGGAAGCATAGACCATTTAGCTAATGTATGTCCTAAAAGAAATAATAATAGAACTAGAAATTATCAATTAATAGAGGATTTCCAAGAAACTTTACAAAATGTAGATGAATACATGTCAGATACATAAATTATATACTCAATAATAAGTTTTGATATAAATAATAAAGATAATTCTAAATCTGATTCTTCAGAATCAGAAGAAGATAATTTAGTAAATTAATTAGGATAGGAAATAGAAGATCTAGACTTAAACAATCTAGTAATCAATAATTTAATGAATGTTACTCAAGAATGTGTACATGAATTCCAACGAAACAAAGGTTTAGACAGTAGTAGATATCGTATATGCAATTGGTTTCCAAGTAAAGACAACAGAGCTAAATGTAAAAAATGTTATTTAGAAGCTTATATAAACTGTATAGAAAACACTTTAAAGATAAAAATAGAATCAGAAATAAATAGCGAACAGAATATACAAATAATCAAATCTTAAATTTAAGAGTATCAACTCTAGAAACCCGAGTAAATAATCTAGAACAAAGATTAACTATCCAAGAAAAAGGAAAAACCAAAATCACTATAGAAGAATCAGATACACAAGAAGCTATACATTTAGAAAAACTAGAGGCAAAACTTATGATCTTAGAAGATAATGACACTAACCTAATATGCAATGAAGACAAAGAATTCTCTACCATAAAAGTATTAGTAAAAATTAAAATTGAAGACGTAGAGATAGAAAATTTTGCACTAGTAGATCCCGGATGAACTAGCTGTCTAATTAATAAAGAAATAGTAATAGAACATTTACTAAAAATAATGGAAAGACCTATAACAGTTAACCAAATGGATGGATAACAAAATATCTACAATTATTGCATAGAAAATGGACAAATAAGTTTCTTAAATACATGTAATAAATTCTACAACCCAACATACAATGTTAATAGAATATTAGAAAGGGATTTAAACATAGGCTTTTAATTTAATTGCTTTCCCACCTAGTAGTTATTCTTTTAACCTAAGACCAGAACATATTTTAGATGATGTAATAGCAATTTTAGATAAAATAGAAATAATAGGAGCAAAACCTTTAGCACATTGGGATGCTAACGAAATAATGTGTAAGTTAGATATAATTAACCCAGAATACTCCATAAAGACAACATCAATAGAAGCTAATAATGAAGATATAGAAGAATTTGATAAACGAATTAAAGAATTACTAAAGTTAGAAGTAATTAGAAGATCAACATCTAGACACAGATCAATAACATTTATGGTAAGAAACCATAGCGAGCAAATCAGATGGTAATAAACTATAAAAGACTAAATGACAACACCAAAATAGACACATATAAGCTACCAAATAAAAGTGAGTTAATTAATATACAAGGTAAAAATATATATAGTAAGTTTGATTGTAAATCGGGGTATTGGCAGGTAAAAATGCACATAGAATGGACAACATTCACCTGTCCAGAAGGACCTTATAAGTGGTTTGTTATGTCGTTCGGACTAAAAACAGCCCCACCCATTTTTCAAAGAAAATGGATGATATTTTTAGAGATTATAAAAACTTTGTGTTAGTATATGTAGATGACATTTTAGTATTTAGTAGAGATATGCAACAATATTTAGGACATTTACAAATGTTTTTTAGACTATTTGTCAAACACGAAATAATAATTAGTAAAAGGAAAATGGAGCTATGTAAAACACATATTAATTTTTTTAGGAATAAATCTAGGAAATGGGAGGATTAAACTTCAACCTCATATAGCCAAAAAGGTATTAGAAATGCCAGATAAATTTGAAAATATTAAAGATCTATAAAAATTTTTAGGATTAGTAAATTATGCAAGGAATTTTATTCAAGATTTAGGAAAAATAGCCGGACCTTTATATGCTAAAACTGGAAGCAAAGGTCAAAAAAATTTTAATAATGAAGACATTAAATTAGTTCAACAAATAAAAGAAAAAGTTAAACATATTCCAGACTTACAAAATTCCACTAGAAACTGATTACTTAATTGTTCAAACAGACGGAAGAAAATTAGGATGGGGAGCCATATTAAAAGCAAGACGTAATAAATATAGAGATAAAAATGAAGAAAAAATCTGTGCATACCAGAGTGGACAATATATAGAAAAAAGAAAGATACCTTGCATAGATTTAGAAGTATTTGCCATAATATATGGTTTAAATAGTTTTAAATTATATATCTTAAATAAAGAAGAAGTTTTAGTAAGGACAGATTGTGAGGCAATAGTTAAATTTAGTCAAAAGAAAAATGATAAAGCTAGTAGTAGAAGAAGATGGTTAAACCTTATGGACACTATATCGGTATATAAAAACATTGGTTTTGACTATATTAAAGGAAAAGAAAATGAATTAGCAGATAAATTAAGTAGGTTACAATTAAAAACAAAATCTGTTTAACCGGCTAATATTTGTTTCAGCATGCGACCAGCTAATCAACATGCAGCAGACAATGGCAAGGGAACAACATCTTCCTCGTCTCAAGACATTTATTTTCAGACAATGCTAGGAAATGTTAGATTTAGACCCCAAAACTCTATCGAACTCCAAAACTCCATGCAACCACTAGAGAGAATAGACTTTGGGCCTTTTAATTTAATTGCTTTCCCACCTAGTAATTATTCTTTTAACCTAAGACCAGAACATATTTTAGATAGACCCCAAAAATGCCTAATAGACAATGTGTGGATAGCACACCATAAACCACACCATAAATATTTTTTAGCCATCATGAATGCTTTATGTCAATATATATTAGATAAAAGTAAGCCTAGATTCAAATATTATGTAATTATACATGGCAAAACAAACGAAATTTTCAGACATTGATAGAAGTACTAGACTCTATAAGTGGTATAAAAAAATACTCTTTACAAAGGTTTCAATGGTTTTTTTGAAGCTTCTGATTATGCAAGAGGACACCTAGGACCTAATTTTTTCTTATCTCCAGCATTAAGACAAAATCCTAACTAGATTCCTCAGTATAATATCCAAAAAGACTCAGGTAAAATAATTTTCTGTGACCATTGCCACTCTATGACTGAGGCCTTTAAGAGATTAAATCTTCAAAAGGAGGCTCTTATTATAGAAAACTCTAGACCCATGGAGCAAATACAAACTTTACAAGACAAACTAAGTAAATTTCATACAAGAAATACTAATGCCAGTACTCAGACACAGAGTTCTCCATCTCCACAAAAAATGGATGAGAAGGGTGTGTATTCCCCTCTGAATGCTCAGAAATCCACTGTATCGGATATTGGTGCAGCTAGTCCGGCTCAAATGGTAACCGGTAAATACAAATCAAATCCGTTAAGGGCTGTCACTTTGCAAAAAAGTCAAGATGAAGAAGGACCTTCATCAAAACCACGTAAGACTAGTACCTTAAAAAAGACATTTATGGAAAAAAAGAAGAATAAACAAATTGAGATTATTGTAAAATAGACATTAGAAAAATTCTTTAGTATCCAGGAACAAGATAAGCATATGGATAATAAATACAAGTCATGTAGAAGCACAGATAGAGTAGTTCCAAACATGAATAATATAGACATTAATATTCCAAGATCATCAGACGAAGAAGAAGATAGATTTGAAGATAGTCTTCTCCAAGATGCTCAGGATCCCTATGAAGATGATGACTCTGGAATGAGTTTCGACACTATAGCCCTGCACAGCTTGGACACATAAGCAGATAAAGACAAGTACTAAAGGAGATTAATACTATAAGGTACAAGTATTGTATTTATAATAAGAGTGCCATGTAGATATGCCTACTTTGAGTCTTGTAATTAAGTCTGTCTCAGAGTGAGTGCTTCATTTATCATTACTTTCCAAAAAGTAAGAAAAATTGTTGAAGAACGCGTTAGGAAAAGAAAAATAATAATGCATGTGACAATGGGGCCCAATGTGTACCCGACCTGCATTATTAAAGAATCTTATCCTTACTTGTCATCCATATTGTCAAGGCCACGTAGTTTGATCCTAGTACCACTCTTTTTCTCTTACTTCAGTCTATATAAGACTTGTAACTTAGTAGAAGAAGGATATCGAAAAAACCTTAGAACCTCTCAACATATTTTTCTATGTATAAATCCTCCTTTTCCAACCAACCTTTCCTCTTCGTGTAAATCAAGGTTTGTAATATAAGGAAGTTGAATAAAAAAGCTTTTAGTTTTCCAAAGTCTTTAGGGGATTCCCGAAAGGGAAACCTCTATCCCAGTTACTTCATGTAAGTTCTTATTTATTTTATATTTCCCCATCAAAAATATGTTTTTATGTTTTAAAATTTTTTAGATGTTTATATTTTTTAGAAATTTTAGATATATTCGCAGAACATCATGTAAATTAAATGTTTGATTAAATTCATTACCCTTAGTATATGGTTAACCTCTTGATTTCTTAATAACAACGATGAATTAACCTATAAAATCCTAGGAATTCTGGCGTTGATAGTCCGCTATGTCTGCAGAATAGACGAAGGACGAGTGTTAGTTGTCAGATGAAAGTTGCGTGGTTAAAGAAGTAAGTTTTTAGGAACATATATTAAGAGGAAGAGATGAACTGGGTAATATAAAAAAAAATATCGCCTATTTTATCACCTATTTTATTATCACCTTCTTATTGCCTATTTTATTTATTTTATCGCCTATTTTATTATCGTCTTCTTATCACCTATTTTATTGGTATCAGAGCGAGAAGGTTTTGGGAACAATACCTATTACTCGCATATATAGACAAGTGTATGAAAAGACATCCAGCTTTTAGAGATATAAGGTTGAACTATTTCTACCTATATAGAGATATAGAAAAAAGGATAATATTATCACTAGAAAATATAATTTAGAAAAAAGTAGAAAAAGGTTAATAGAAGCAAATAGATTATATAAAATATATAATACATCGAGATCAGTGTGTGAATGACTAGTAAGTGCCTTGAATTGGGAATTAAGTGGTTCTGATAGAGATTTGGAAAACAATAGTTTAGGAATAAAGTGTCTTAAAAACGTATTAGCACACAGATTCATCAATTAGGATAATATATGCAACCCTACCTATTTTCCAAAGACTACAAAAAATAAATAAGTGGATAGAAGAAGAATATGGTATTAAAGCTAAATTAATAAAGATTGAAAAAGCATTAACAGAAAATATAAAAATAATTAAAAATAAATTGACTCAAGAAGACCAAGACGAATTAGACATAAAATATTATAAAACATTATTAACACACTTTGAAGAAGATTTAAAATTTACTAAAGCAAGATTAGAGAACTGTTTCTGGAGAACAAATTTATATAATCAACAAACAGATAAAATACCGCTAGGATAATAAATGCCTATAAGATATATTGAATATATCCGAGAAATTCAACGGCAATATTATAGAGAATTTACTTATAAACATCAACTTGTAAAAATTTTGAAGTAATTTAAAGAAAGACTAGATTTGTTAAATAAAGAAATAATAAACCTAGAAATAGTTATTATAAACTTTAAAGAAATAGACGAAATAATTACTATAACCTCTAAATATTATAAAAAGCATTAATTAATGAACAATCTAGGCTAATAGGAAATATACAAGAAGTAGAATTAGATATAACTTATACTAATAGTAGATTGAAATATCAAACAAAGCTAAGTAAAAAGTACCTTAATTTGAATCACTTAGGATAACAAAATAGCTTCTTTAAAACGCCTTGAATATTTAGATCATAGATTCCAACCTGAAAAAAAATATAGAGTGTTAAAAGATAACACCACTATAAGGTGTAATTTCAACCAGGGTGAACATATTTTACATTCAGAAGATAAACAATATAACACAATAATAGACTTCATAATAAATTCAAGCAAAAAAATTCAGGAAAAAGATAATAGTATAATAAGAATTTTAGAAGAAATAAAAGCTACTCAAAATAAACATAAAAAGATACTAGATAAGATAGAACAAAATTTAGATTATTTAAAGTCACAAGAAATAGAAATAAACAGAAAAATTCAGTATTTAAATCACAAATTCAATTTAGAAAAGATACCTACAAAATTAGTAATTGAAAAACTAGTAAAAACCATAATAGAAAAAACTAAAGAATTAGAAGTAAAAACTACTCAACTAATGTCTAAACTAATAGAACAAATAGAAATTATAACAACAGAAATAAGAGATTTACAAGTAATAACAAAAAGATTAGAAGAAATTTCACTCTTATGAATATAGGAGATATAAATTATAAAAAAAGCCTTAGATGCAGTAAAAGCATTTCATAACGAACCAGAAGGTTTTTCTGTACACCTCCCAATAGGTCAGTCAGAAAAAATAATTCTAAAACAAAATAATACTGTAATAGCATTATTATTAGACTTACATGCTAAATTAGACAGTTTAATAAAATGCAAAGAAGCTCAAAAACCAGTTCAAGAACCAGAACTACCCGAATTACATAAAAAGATAGACATCCTAACAAAAAATAAATAAGCTCAAGAACCATCAAAAAACCACCTTGAAATAGAAGAACTTATTAATCAGTTAAAAAGAACAGAATTAACTCCTAAACAAGACAGAAAAAATATAATAAGAAAACCACAAAAATGGACTTTCTATCAAATAGACGGAGAACCATCGAAAACAACGAAAGACAAGGAGAAGAAAGACAAAGAATAAGATTTTTTGAGAATAAAATAGGAAATAATAATATATTATCCAGAATATGTAGAAGACAAGCAAATATGGAGCAGAACCAAGAACTAAATGAAAAAATAGATGTTAATAGAGTTAGCAAATTTTCCAACAACATCAATTAAAATTATTAAATCCTAAAACATTATATAATGTTGGATATTTTTCTACAGATAATTAGCTCTATAGATATTATAGAGAAGAACAAATATTAGCTATAGGAGAAGATTTTAAAACACTAAATTTAGTAAATGCTAACTTTGTAAGACATATAAAAAATAATAAAATGATACTAATGCATATGGGTTTAATTGTTATAGGAATAAAAGGTCTAACTAGAAAAAATCTAGGATCCAAAGTGTTACTAACAATATATGATGATAGATGGTCAGACATTAAAAAATCAATAATAGGATTAACTGAAGTAGATATGATAAATAATGGACATAATATAAGACCAGCAAATAGGAGAATGCAAATAGAAGAACCAATTAAACTACAAGAAGGAGGTAGTAAAGGTAAAATTCTAAATATAGCAGCACACAACCCACAAATGTGGGGTACAGTAATAGATCTATGGAAAGGAATAGTAGAAGCAGATTACTTAAGACATTATACAGAAACGGATACGAAAACAATGTACAAATATATGGAAACCTTTTTAGGAGAATCTGCAAAAGCCACATGGGAAAGTTTTAAGACAAACTGCCCATATGATTTCCAGGTTCTATTAGGTATGGGACCAAACCCCTATAATTTCACAAATAAAATGCACATGTTATTAACCGGAAAAGATTTAAATAGTGGATTATTAGCGTTACAATAAGAGCATTAATAAAACTAGAATAATTAAGCATTTCACATTGGGTATATATAAAGAAATTTCTACAAGACTATTTTTGTTATTGCACTGTCAGCGAAAACACTTTTAATGAAGAATTAGGCAGAAAATTATTTAATAAATTACCTAGAGCTTAAGGAAGAGAAATAGAAGATAGATGGTATAAAATAGATGGTGTAGTAGCCAACCCAAACCTAAAATGGACAATAGGACATAGAACACAACATATAATGGATATACTAACAGAAAAATGTACAAACATACAAATACAAAAACAATTAAAAAGAAATGAAATGAATTTCTATAAATCTGTTATATACACAACCCAAAATTATGGTAAAAAATAATATAGAAAATATAAAAAGAAACATAACCAGAAACCATATAGTCATAAACAATACTTCTTAAGAAAATCAAAAGCCAAAAAACCATGGTTAAATAGGGATAGACATGTTAGGAAATATAGAAATGATAGAAACTATAAAAATAAATTAGAATGCTATACTTGTGGAAGCATAAACCATTTAGCTAATGTATGTCCTAAAATAAATAATAATGGAACTAGAAATTCTCAATTAATAGAGGATTTCCAAGAAACTTTACTAAATATAGACGAATACATGTCAGATACAGAAAGTATATACTCAATAATAAGTATTGATATAAATAATAAAGATAATTCTAAATCTGATTCTTCAGAATCAGAAGAGGTGAATTTAGTAAATGAATTAGGATAGGAAATAGAAGATCTAGACTTAAACAATCTAGTAATCAACAATTTAATGAATGTCACTGAAGAATGTGTACATGAATTCCTAAGAAACAAAGGTTTAGAAAGTAATAGATGTCATATATGCAATTGGTATCCAAGTAAAGACAACATAGCTAAATGTAAAAAATGTTATTTAGAAGCTTGTATAAACTGTATAGAAAACTCTAGAAACCCGAATAAATAATCTAGAAAAAAGATTAATCATCCTAGAAAAGGAAAAACCAAAATCACTATAGAAGAATAAGTTACACAAGAAGCTATACATTTAGAAAAACTAGAGGCAGAACTTTTGAACTTGGAAGATAATGACACTAGACTAATATGCAATAAAGACAAAGAATTCTCTACCATAAAAGTATTAGTAAGAATTAAATTTGAAGACGTAGAGATAGAAACTTTAGCACTAGTAGATCCCGGATGTACTAGCTGTCTAATTAATAAATAAATAGTACCAGAACATTTACTAAAAATAATGAAAAGACCTATAATGGCTACCCAAATGGATGGATCACAAAATATCTACAATTATTGCATAGAAAATGCACAAATAAGTTTCTTAAATACATGTAATAAATTCTACAACCCAACATACAATGTTAATAGATATTAGCAAGGGATTTAAACATAGGCTTTTAATTTAATTGCTTTCCCACCTAGTAGTTATTATTTTTATCTAAGACCAGAACATATTTTAGATAGACCCCAAAAATTCCTAATAGACAATTTGTGGATAGCACACCATAAACTAGACCATAAATATTTTTTAGCCGTCATGAATGCTTTATGTCAATATATATTAGATAAAAGTAAGCCTAGATTCAAATATTATGTATTTATACATGGTAAGACAAACAGAATTTTTCAGACATGGATAGAAGTACTAGACTCTATAAGTGGTATAAAAAATCCTCCTTACAAAGGTTTCAATGATTTTTCTGAAGCTTCTGATTATGCAAGAGAACACCTAGGACCTAATTTTTTCTTATCTCCTGAATTAAGACAAAACCTAACCAGATTCCTTAGTACAATATCCAAAAAGACTCATGTAAATTAATTTTTTGTGACCATTGCCACTCTATTACCGAGGCCTTTAAGAGATTAAATCTACAAAACAAGGCTCTTATTACAGAAAACTTTAGACTCATGGAGCAAATACAGACTTTACATGACAAACTAAGTAAATTTCATACAAGAAAGACTAATGTCAGTACTTAGACACAGAGTTCTCCATATTCACAAAAAATGGATGAGAATGGTGTGCATTCACCTCTGTATGCTCAGAAATCCACTGTACCGGATATTGGTGCAGCTAGTCCTGCTCAAACGGTAATCGGTAAAGACAAATCAAATTCGTTAAGGGCTTTCAATTTTATAAAAAGTAAAGATGAAGCAGGACCTTCACCAAAACCACATAAGACTAGTACCTTAAAAAAGACATTAACGGAAAAAAATGAATAAATAAATTAAGATTATTGTAAAACAGACATTAGAAAAATTCTTTAGTAGCCAGGAACAAGAGAAGCATATGGATAATAAAGAAAAGCCATGTACAAGCACATATAGAGTAGTTCCATACATGAATAGTATAGACATTAATATTCCAAGATCGTTAGATGAAGAAGATGATAGATTTGAAGATAGTCTTCTCTAAAATGCTCAAGATCCCTATAAAGATGATGACTCTGGAATGAGTTTCGACACCATAGCCCTATACAACTTGGACACATAAGCAGATAAAGACAAGTAGTAAAGAAGATTGATCACATAATGGTATAAGTATTGTAATTATAATAAGAGTGCCATGTGGGTATGCCCACTTTGAAGCTTGTAATTAAGTATGTGTCAGAGTGAGTGCTTCCTTCATCATTACTTTTTTAAAAGAAAGAAAAACTATTGAAGCACGTGTCAGGAAAAGAGAAATAATAATGCATATGATGATGGGGCCCAATATGTACCCGACCTGTATTATTAAAGAATCTTATCCTTACCTGTCGCCCATATCATCAAGGCCACATAGTTTGATCCTAGTCCACTCCTTTTCTCTTACTTCAGTCTATATAAGACTTGTACCTTAGTAGAAACAGGCAGATCAAAAAAACCTTAGAACCTCTCAACATATTTTCCTATGTATAAATCCTCTTTTTCCAACCGACCTTTCCTATTGTTGTAAATCAAGGTTTGTAATATAAGGTAGTTGAATAAAAAAGCTTTCAGTTTTCCAAGTCTTTAGGGGATTCCCGAAAGGGAAACCTCTATCCCAGTTACTTTATGTAAGTTCTTATTTATTTTATATTTCCCCATCAAAAATATGTTTTTATGTTTTAAAATTTTTTAGATGTTTATATTTTTAGAAATTTTAGATATATTCGCTGAACATCATGTAAATTAAATGTTTGATTAAATTCACTACCCTTAGTCAATGGTTAACCTATTAATTTCTTAATAACAATGATGGATTAACCTGTAAATTCCTAGAAATTTTGGCCTTGATAGTCTGCTATGTCTGTAGAATAGACGAAGGACGAGTGTTAGTTGCCAGATGAAAGTTTTGGGGTGTGGTTAAAGAAGTAAGTTGATAGGAACATAAGTTAAGAGGAAGAGATGAACTGGGTAAGATCAGAAAAATAAAATTGGGGAAAATATAGAATATAAGAATGATAAACGTGAAAAAACAATGGAAAAGAGGGAGTACTGAGTAGGATTTTTACAAAAATCTTGAAATATCACCTATTTTATTATCGCCTTCTTATCGCCTATTTTATATATTGTTATATCATATATGTGGCCTCTTATTATTATCCACTATTTCTAATTTGAATCCGGCATATGGCTTCTTATTACTATCCATCACTACCGGTTTAAGCCCGACATTTGGCCTCTTGTCACTACACATTAGTGTCGGTTCAAGAATGATGCATATCTGGATGACTACTATAATTTCTTGGGATTGGTTCAATTATGGATTATTTATGTTTGTATTCTTTAATTACTTTTGTGTTTTCCACCGACTTATCAGGGTACGATTGGGTTAATTGTCTTCTTCAGAGTACCTGGCGGCTCAATCAGGTTATGTGTGGTTTGCCTTTTATTACTGGATTACTTATCTTTCTTTATTGCTTTTACTTAATCCGTTATCGCAATTTCATAGCTCGATAATTATTTACCTTTCCATTCCTATTTACTGTTGACTTAGATTACACCCTCCCATTATAGTTATACTTTTCCCTTATTGAGCTTAGTCATCCAATGATTCCTACTGAGTACCCATCACTTTTTTACTCATATTATACTTATGCAACTTTACCCTGATGCAGATTTGAGTACTAGCAGTCAGCGTTGCTATGATTCCTATCATTGAGTACTTATTCAGAGCAGGGTGAGCTTGCTGTTGTCCTGGATTGATCCTCTACTATCTATTTCAGCTTAGTCTTTTGTAATTGAGTTGCTTGTATATATTGTAAATGTTTTGGATTTTGTCTATTAATCGGTGTATCTTTTAGTAGTGGCTCTATTACCATCCTTACCAGGTCTTGGAAGGGATTTATGTGTATATTTTTGTCCTTTTCCTTCACTCATTTTGATATAATTTATATGTTTTCTTTCTATTATTCACCTGTTATTGCTATTGTTTTCATTATATGTGGTCTAAACTGGGTTTTTCCCATTAGCCTGTTAACTATCGTTCTGAATTATGGCTTAGCTTGCCTACTAGTGGGATAAGGTAGGCACCATCTGACTAGAGAAATTGGGTCGTGATAGCTTTGTATCAGAGCTTGAGTTTTATAGGTACTACTGGTACTGGAGTCAAGGTTTAGTAGAGTCCTAGGGATCGGTACGGAGATGTCTATATCCTGTCTTTGGGAGGCTACGAAGCATTTTTGGGGGAAAAACTTATTTTTTTGATCTATTTCCATGTGTTGGGTCTGAGTTTATTTTTAATCATTATTGGTTCACTCTTTACACAGATGGCTATGACACGAGGTTCGAGAGTCGGAGATTAGGATTCTCAGCCCGCTACTAGAGATCTAGTTAGGGATCGAGGTTGGCCTAGTGGTCGGGGGTAGGACAACCCTAATTTGAGATCAGTCTAGGTGTCTATCGTGTGATCCTATCATAGCTCTTGAGACTAAGAAAGATCCAAGCATTTAGCCACTACAGAAGTAGGTGGGCTAGGGAAAGCTCAGGATTCACCCAATTTTATATCCTCTTTAGTCCTTTGGGATGTATTTTTACAGTGATTGGGGATAGTTAGTGATCCATCGACTGGGGAAGCTCAACCAGTAGCATCAGATGGTGTAGATTTAGGGGCATAGCCAACAGCAATGCCTAGGGTAAAGTTCTACTAGCACCAGTAGTCCCACAGCCGACAGTAGACCAACCAGTTGTATCTTCAAATGAGAAGAAGTTGATGGGATAATGTTTTGGATTAACTCCACCCAGGTTTTCCAGGACCCCAGAAGAGGATGATTATGAGTTCCGATCTAGTTGTGATGAGTGGTTTGAAATTAAGGGTTGGTTGATTTGCGAGGAGTGGACATTGTTACTTATTATCTAGATGTGGGAGTGAGAAGATGGTAGAAAGGTTATCTTTATTCTAGGCCAGCTGGATCTCCTCCAATGACTTAGACTCAATTCTCTAAGGCTTTCTAGGGGAGGTATATGTGTTGCAGTATGCGCGAGCATCTTTGAGATGAGTTTCTGCTTTAACATAGGTTTTATGTTTATGGCTCAATATAAGGCGATATTCTAGGAGTTATCTAGATACACCACTATGATTTTGCCTATAGAGTATAAGAAAGTTTGATTCTTTGTTAAGGGATTGAGATTACCACTTCGTAAGGCTACACAGAGTTTGGTGACTTTAGAGAAGTCTTTTTCTAAGATAGTTAAGTATGTTAATTCTATAGAGGAGATGGATTTTAAGGCCTAGGGCAGCAATAAGAGACCTCATTACAAGGGTAGTTATAGTGGGAGACACAATGGTTCATATCTTACAGGCCAACGATTTTAGGGTAGGTAGCCCCAGCAACAGTCTTATTAGTATCAGGTTCAGACTAGTAGGACAGTTTAGGTATGGCTTTAGATATCAAACAGGGGTCAGTTTGATTATAGTGGTTTTAGTAGTCAGAGTTGTAGTCAGCCTCAGAGAGGTGTTCAGTCAGGATCATAGAGTTGGGGTAGTCATTCTGGATTTACCAGACCATCTAGCCAGAGCGGGGTGCTTGGGTATGTTATGACTGTGGAATTATTGGTTACTTCGCCTGTGACTATCCCCAGCATGGGATGATTACGCCTTCAGTTTAGACTGTACAATCTATCAGATCAGTGCTGTGGGATAGAAGGTTGGACAGGCACTAAGTCTAGTATCGGATAGGATTATTTATATGCTATACCAGGTAGACCATAGACTGAGGCTTCGGATGTTGTGATTACAAGTATGATTTCTATATGCCATCAACCAATTTTTGCTTTATTTGATCCTAGTTCCATATTTTCATATATTTTTTCGTATTTTGCATCGTGGCTGGGTTTATGTTAGGAGTCCTTATTTGTTCCATTACATATAACTACTCCCGTGGGTGATTATTTAGTAGTGGATTGGGTATATAAATCTTGTTTGCTGATTGTTCAGGAGTGTTATACTCAGATTGATCCCATTGTCCTATATATGGTAGATTTTGATGTGATTCTAGGCATGGCTTGTTATCTCTTTATCATGTGCTCTTGGATTATTTTTCTAAGACTGTTACTTAGCCTTGCCTAGTGTATCCCTGGTTGTGTGGTAGGGTTCTTATAGCCATGCATCAGCAGAGATTATTTCTTATATTCAGGCTAAGCGACTGATATCGAGGGGTTATGAATCATTTATAGCATATGTTTGGGATGTTAGTGTTGAGAGTATATCGCTTGACTCCGTCCCTATTGTTTTGAGTTTCCTGATGTGTTTATGACTGACCTACCTGGACTTTCTTCTGAGATTGATATAGAGTTTATTATTAACCTTGAGCCAGGCACCCAATCTATTTCTATAGCTATATATCATATGGTTCTTGTTAAGCTTAAGGAGTTGATAATCAGCTTCAGGATCTTTTGGGTAAGGATTTGATCAGACCGACTATATCGCCATGGGGTGATCCAATTATTTTTGTGAAGAAGAAAAATGGATCTTTGAGTATGTGTATCGACCACAGAAATTTGAATAAGGTCACATAAATAATAAGTATCCTATATCATCTTCAGGGTGCAACAGTGTTTTCTATGATAGATTTGAGATCTGGTTACCGTCAATTGAGAGATAGGAATGTGAACATCTCTAAAACAACCTTTAGGACTTTTTACGGTCATTATGAGTGTTTGGTGATGTTTTTTGGGGCTGACCAATTCCCCAAAAACTTTTATAGATCTGATGAATTGCATGTTCAGGCTGTACTTAGACTCTTTTGTGCTATTATTTAATGATGGTGTTCCAGTATATTCGAGAGTATGAAAAAGCATGGGTATTTGAGGAGTATGCTTCACACTTTGAGATATCATTTGGCTTTATGCCAAGTTCTCAAATTGTGAATTCTGGCTTGAGTCTGTAGCTTTCTTGGGGTATGTAGTTTCTAGGGATGGTATTGTGGTTGACCTAGAAAAGATTGAGGCTATTTATAGTTAAGCTAGGCCTACATCGCCTACTAAGGTTTGCAATTTTATTGGGTTGGTAGGTTACTATAGGTGGTTCGTTGAAGGTTTTTCTTCTATTGCAGTCTCTATGATTGGATTGACTAGGAATGAGGTTCCATTTAAGTGGTATGCGAGTTGTAAGGTGAGCTTTCTGAATCTCAAGTATTTGCTTACTTTACCTCCTCTTCTGACTCTTCTAATGGAGGCTGAGGGTTTTACTGTCTATTATGATGTATCTGGTGTTGGTTTGGTGTGTGTTCTGAGGCATCAAAGTCATGTGATTGCATATACATTGAGGAAACTTAAGGTGCACGAGCACAACTACCTCACCCATGACTTAAAGTTGGCATCGCTAGTATTTTCCCTCAGGATTTGGAGGTATTATTTATATGGGGTTCACTGTAAGTTATTTACTAACCTTCATAATCTTCAGCATATTATGACTCATAGGATCTTAATTTGAGGAAGTGTAGATGGATTGAGTTTCTAAATGACTATGATTTCACTATTCTCTACCATCCAGGAGAGGCGAATGTGGTAACTGACACCTTGAACTAAAAGGCGGTGAGTACGGGTAGCTTAGCCTTCATTTCAGTTTCCTAGCATTTTTTGGATTTAGACATCCATTCCTTGGCTAACTTGATGGTTCTTTTGAATATTTTAGACCCTTGGAGGTTCATTTCTATGTTGAATCCAGATCTACCTTGTTGGAGCAGATTCAGGGTCATTAATTTTAGGATACCAGGCTTTGTAGCATTTGAGGGTAGGTGTTAAAAGGTGATTCTAGAGAGGCTACCTTAGATTCGAAGCGTGCTATAAGTTTTGATGGTCATATTTGTTCTCCAAGGGTTGGAGATCTGATTCAGTTGATTCTTTGCAAGGGTTATTTACCCTGGGACAGCTAAGATATATAGTAATTTGAGACATCATTACTGGTGGAGTGGTGTATGGAGAGACATAGCAAGGTTTGTCACTCAATGTGTTTGTTGTCAGTAGGTAAAGGCTGAGCACCAGCGGCCTATTGGATTGCCTCAACAACTACCTATTCTTGAGTGAAAGTGGGATCGAGTTACAATGGATTTTGTTGGTAAATTATCCTACACTTCCCGTGGTTTTGATAGCATTTATGTATCAATTTACCAAGTATGCATATTTTATCCCCGTAGGAGTTTCCTACAGTTCTAAGTGATTATCCCGTGTTTATATTAGGAGTTGGTTTTCTTACATGGGGTACCTGTATCTATTATTTCAAACCAAGGCTCGCAGTTCACTTATAGCTTCTAGAGGATATTTCAGGGGAGTTGGAAACTTAGGTTGACCTTAGCACTACATTTCACCCCAGACTGATGTGCAGTCTGAGAGGACTATTCAGGTCTTGAAGAACATGCTATGTCATGACTCAAACTAGGGTCTGGCCGTGATGGGCATCCCAAGTCTGTCGTGGACCGGAGACCACCCCCTTTGCATAGTCACACAGAACACAATATACTAACAGTGGCTGAATTCCAAACATATAACAAGATAGAATAATTAGAACTCATGAAGTTTAATATACAACCACAACCAATACCCAGTACACATAATTCACAAAGCCTCTATGACAATCGGATCCAACCAGTGTCGGGATATGCCCCCGGCGATAGCCAAAATAAGTTCAGAGAAAGTCTATAATGAAAGATAAACCAGTAAGTAACGGCCTTCGGAAGAAGAAGGTCACCACTTCAAGTTGACTACTAATAATCCAGAAATCATATCACTACATAGGAAAAGCAGAAGAGTCTCCAATTCCTGCATCACGTGGGGATACAACATTCGGAGATGGTTAGTAGTTTGAATGCTATCATGTAACTCAGGAACAAGGATAAAGTAATGACAATTCAAAATCTAGGTCAACTCAATGTACATGTTCACATACATGCACGCATACATTTACATATATAAAATGTTGGGATAGGGAATAAAGCATAATATGAACTTTAAAACACTATCCTGGACTATGTAGCTCAACTGTTATAAAAAGGCACTCACAGGCTATATGGGCTCAACTTTCCCTCAGCTGATAGGGATCCAATGCGTATAGCTGCAACGAACCAGAGAATAATCATCTATAATATATTAAAAGTGTGAAGGGCCTTAGAAATATTGTTTGAACTTTTTATCCTTTATTAAGAATCTTAGTTTTAGACAAAATCATCTTTTCACTATTTTTTCTTAATATTTAAGAGTTGAAAATTTATTAAATATATTTAAGGTAAAACCTTTTCTTAGTAGAAGTCATCAAAATTAATGACAAGTAATACTTCTTTTATTAGCTTAAGAATTCTAAATCAACTAAATTTACTTTAAGAAGATTTAAGTTTTTGGACAATGATTCTTCAATTTGAATAGAAAAATAATTAGCCAGAAGAATTCTCAAGAGGATTTTCTTTTTTTAAAAAAAGCAAAATGGCAAATACTATCCTAAAGTTAAAGCTATTCTTAATTTGTTGCCCAAAAAAAAGAAAATTCTACTCCTACTCCAACAAATTATTTAACAAGACTTGGCAAAAAAAAAAACAAAGCCAAAAAATAATTCTTCAATTTGTATAGAAAAAAATTAGTCAAATAATTCTATAAAAGAATTGATGGTTCTATATTATTCATCATGGAGTATCTTTTAAGGAATTTTTGTAGAAGATGACAAAATTCGACAAGAGTTCTCAACAGGTATTATTAGTTCTTCACTTTTGTTCATTATTGTCTAAATAGTTGTTTTCTTTTAAAAAAAATTCCAAGTAATTAAGATTGAATTAGATGAAGATAAATCTCCTTAAAGTTTGTTATTGGATACTTATATGCAACATTAACACCACTATTTCATCAAATATTAGGTAATCATATACAAGTATGATTTATTATTTATAACATAAATGCTATAATAATAGACAAGGGATATTCATGCATTGCACGTACATACAAACTAGTATGTACATATGTACCATTGCGAAACTCCCAATCATATGTTAAGGATGACTTAAGCATCTAGTCATTTAACGTGGGGGACTCGAACCACCCAGTCATTTAATAAGGGGGACTCGAATCACCCAGTCATTTAATAAGGGAGACTTGAACCAACCAATCCGTTAGACCACACGCGCCAGCAAACACCGTTTTTAATAGTGGTCCCTTAGGAACTCCACTCTCATGGCCCAGCTACACAACCCTCTTTAAGCCCAGTTAAAATATTTTTCACACATTCTCATTAATTGAACCACAAAATTCCTTAAGGCATACACTTCGTCATACCAACCATACTTGCAAGATAATTGATGCGTCGTGGAAACACGACACATTTGATGCTTAAAACAAAGAAGTTATGCTTAGACTTAAGCCATTTTGAGGGATATGGTGTGTTTGTTGATTGAGTGCAGGGAATTTAGGAAGAAAGTGTCTTGGAATGAAAATGAAAGATAAAGCTCTGAATATGTAGAAATTTGATTAGCTTACAAATTCTGCCTACAAGTCGACAAGTCATTATATGACTCGTAGCCTTACTCGTAACCAAAATAGTAGCAAAAGTCAAGCTGAAGAAGCTGAGTAAAGAATGACCATAACTCGTAAGGAGTGAATACGAGTCATGAGGAGCTATCGTAAAGACATCAAAAGCCTAAGCTAACATTCAAAGGGGAAGTTATAGAAGACCACAAGTCGTAAGATCTGATTACAACTCATAATGAGAAGCCGTAAAGAGACCAGTATTCAAATCCTTTAAATCCTAAGGATCAAGTGATGATGAGTGAAGACCATGATTCATAAAGACTAACTATGACTCATGGTGATGAATCATGAGGACAACAGAATCTTGAAGACCTGAAGATAAGTCATTGGAATGTTTACGATTAGCATCATATGACTCATAAGGTAGACTATACGAATCGTAACGAGTGCCGAATTACTTTTTATATTCCATTTTTATTGGAATTTCTTTATTGTTTTGAGATACCATAATACCTTAGGGTTATTGTTTTATTAGATTACACACTTTTACATAAATTTTGATACTTTTAACGTACTTTGATCATCGAGATTTTGTTCTTGAGATTTTGGATTTTTATTTAATTGGAGACTTTGAATTTTATATCTTTCATTATTGTGCATTATTTACATATGTTCTTTATTGATTATCATGGATTTTTGCATGAACATAAGCGGCTAGTTTACTTGACTAGGGTTGTGGAAACCCTAGCGGATTAGCTACATAAGGGAAGTAGGAGATTTATCTATTTGACTGTCGTTGCATGCATTGCAATCTTCTTCGTATTTATTAAATCCAAGTTGCTGCAGAGGCTCGGGAACTACCTATATTTGAGAACGTCCTTACAAAGGAGTTCAAGATGGGGAAAAGAAGATTACAACAATGATTCGATGCTACCAAACCTCATCTAATAAACTTGAGGTTCAAAAGGTGAGAGTTGTAATGAGGTTAAATACAAGGGACAAAAAGGAAATACCCTGAGAATTACAAGGTTAAGGGTGAAATCTATCAATACGTTCACAAGAAAATTGATAGTACATAGCTTGTCAACTCTGCACGCAGAAGAGGGGGTAGGTGGATCGAGTACGAGAATCTTATGTAGTTGAGAAGCCAGGGGAACATAGTTCTAGTGTTTGTCTTCTATTGTTTACACACCAAAGCATTCAAGTTTTGTTACTTGTTACTTTTGACTTCAAATTTCCCCATTTACTTTTCTGCATTGCTCATAAATTTTGTTAAATTTAAGATACTGTTCAATATTTTCCCTATGGGTTCGACCCTAACTTGTTTTGGGTTACTATATTTGACATCTACCGCAACATACTTATTTGGAGGTTAGTTTTGGGCAACATCAATTTTGGTGTCATTGTCGGGGAAGACAATGTGAATTATTGATTAAAGTTGGTGAAGTTCGTGGGTTATATTTCCTGGTCTTTCTTTGGTATACATCGTTGTATGCCAAACACTAGGAGTAAGAGTAAGCCCTTACTCCCATTAGATTTATAGCTTGAAAGAATTCTACAAACACCACAAAGGATGACAGAGCAAGTTTGTGATGGTGTTCCTGTTAGGGTTCGAGACCCTCAGATTGTACCTTCTCCCTTACCCACTAATCCATAGAATATTATAGATAGATAGACTAAGAAATTTTTAGCTGAGGCACCTGAAGAGAGAAGAGTGGTTGAGAAATCCAGGTTAGCTCAACAATCATATCTAGCCAGGCCTAGACCAATAGTCTTTTATATGTAATCGTCAGTGGCAGTCAGGAGAGTGCTATGTATGGTAGAACTCGAGTTATAGCTACATATCAGTTTCTACCACCATATGATGAAGATAAAGACATGGGGTATGTGGAGCATGTTGAGACTGGAGCCATTGTTCCACTTGTGTTACCCCCGAATATGAAGTCTGATATTACTAGTGCAATCATTCAGTTGCTAAATCTTGATGGTGTTTTCTAAGAGGAAACAACAGATGATGCAAACATGCACTTAGACAATTTCACTAGGATATGGACTTCATATAACATTCCATGGGTGAATTAGGAAGCATTGAGATTATTATTGTTTCCTTTTTCGTTGACTGGAGAAGCATCATTATGGCTGGGAGAACTTCCTTGAGGCTCAATCACGACTTGGAATGAGCTACACAGAAAGGTTTTGTTCAATTTTTCCCTCCTACCAGGATGCTGTAGTTTAGAGATGAGATCTATAATTTTCGGAAGTTACCTGCAGAGTCTATATATGAAGTGTGGTCGGATTCAAAAAGAAGTTAAACATGGTAATTCATCATAGAATCCTAGGAACTAATTTGTTGGATATATTCTATATATCCTTGAATGTTAGCTCTAGGGTAACGGCAGACATATTAACTGGAGGTGCACTTATGCGTCTACGTCAAGAGAAGGCCCAAGAGATGTTAGATGAGATTTCGGTCACTGACCAAGGATGGCATACTCGGGAGGCTGATAAAGGAGTTGTGACATGACTCAAACTAGGGTCTGACCGTGTTGGGTATCTTAAGTCCAACCCAAACTGGAGACCATCCCCAATACCCAAACCATTGATAACCTTACACCCCATGTTAGATGAATTTTGAATATATAATAAAATAAAAGAATATCAATTTCAAGACATTATAATACGTCTATAACCAAAACCAACCTTCCACATCCAAAAAACCAACCAATACCAATACCAATTCCAATACCAATATCTATACTGACACCGTCTATGTCCACTGTAGTTTGACAAAGCCTCTAATCTAAACCAAAGAATATACAGTCGGGACATGCCCCCGAACATAGCTGAAACCAAGACCAAAGGAATAGAAAAGACAAAGAAATCCATGGCATGAACTGGGGTCTTTCAAAGTATGGAAGCTTAGCACTTCAATCTGACTCAAAAGTTGTCCCCAAATGACCTAGTCACACAGCAAAAGGAGCAGAAGTATGGCCGGTTCCTAAATCACATGGGGATACAGCGTCAAAAGACGGTTAGCGGAGTGAACGGTAGCATGTAACACAGGGATAAAGATAAAGTAATTCCATTAATCCAAAACCAAGTCAAACCAATGCACATAACCACATGCCAATACATACATAAATATACCATGTCGGATAGGGAAACAGATTTAGCAGGTATTTTAAAATCTTAACCTGGCTTGTGCAGCATTACCGTCATAAGTCCACCCATGGGTGATAGCGCCCAAGCACACACGCAAGTGTACGTGGTCTACCAAGTAATATAGTGGCCTTAAAGAAAGCCGAATATTGATCCCACAAAGACTTTTTTCAACAACTATAAAATACTAGATCACATATTAAGATTAACTTGATGTGAAGTAACCAAAAAGAGTTTGGAGATTCATAAAACTAAACTTAAAGTAAACAGTGCATAAAATAAAAGACATGAGACAATCAATAGAGTAAAGCCTAGGGTTAAAGAACTTTGAATAATCATACTATGCTATTGAACTTCATTCGTTAAATTGCTTATCTTTGTTGTTGATTCGTAGGGTTTATCACATGATCATGGTCTCCCGACCTCTAATCGTCTACCTAACTTGGACATTACAACTACATCATTGAGCGGGTATGTAATAATCCAATTAAGTGCTTAAATCTATCATCCTACATATGAAACAAGAAATGTTTCTAGGTACATCCATGTCCTAGATGCTAATTCAAATTCCTTACTTCATAAAGGAAGAAGAACCTTACTTTGTTTATCCCTGCGTTCTATGTTCCTATTTCCCCTCCCGAGATCAAAAGGCCAACAATATGTATATTCTAAGGTTATCTACTCCTTAAAATAATTAAAACAAGGATAAACAAACAACCAAAGATGGTAATCAAATCAAACAAAATAAATTCAAAACGATAGTACTAATGTTCTTGGCTTTAACCCCAAAAAGGAGGTGTTTAGCCACTAATAGACATAATCATGATCCAACTAATTGAAGACATAGTTTAGCTCTAAAGAACACAATATAGTAGCTCTCTATCCTTATCCATATTACAAAATCAAAGAACATAAACTAGGCACACATGGCACATAAACACTTATGACCTCACCTGACAACAAGCTGTATGGGGGTTCAACTTATTCATATAAGCCTAACTCTCTTATCCACCTAATGATTCAGCCACAAGTCATCGTTTTAACACTAGCCCTCAAATATATTAAAAACCTAAAGTCAAAGAATAAAAATCCTAAATAAAGTGTTTAGCATCCTCCTCAATTTCTCCAAGATGTCCAAGAGTATTTTACATAACGTGCGTAGAGTCCAATTTATGGACATGAATTTTGGCATTATGTGGACTTGAGCTCACGCCGCACTTGCTGAAAAGGGAGAGTAGAGCTTACGTCACAATATATGTAAAGGGGAATTTCATCTCGTGTCACACTTTCTGGAAAGGAGGAGTTCAGCTCGCGTCGCATTCCCATCGCGAGTCCTCTCTGGAATGTGCAAATTCTCTTCCAACTTTATCTTGTGCCTTGTTTTTGGTCCTACTACTTGTGGTGTTGTTTAGGCTTCATTTATGTCTTTTTTTATGTCCATAAATCAGCATAATAAACTCAAAAAGCATCCTACATCATCACACACCATGGATTAGCGCTCAAAACAACATAATAGCAAGAACGATAAACTAGAAACACAAGCTAAGACTCTGCTAGCCCACGTTAATCTTTAAATTATTGTTTTGACTCATGCTTGATTCAATTGACCTTTTGCACATTATAAAAAAGTTTTTCCACACATAAATACATAATTAGACCATTTGAAACTCATTTAACACATTAGAATCCAACGCGATAGGATAAAACAACACCTAGCTCAAACTAGTAAAACTAGTTTTCTCGTCTAGACTCTAAATGATCCTTGTAAACCCAAACTTGTTTGAAAACACATCTAAACATTATAAACACACCCTTGAAAACTTATATGTTTATTTATATCATAATAAACACATTAAGCACACAAATTATCCTCAAAACAAGGCTAAATAGGCTAGGATAACAACACTAGAATGCCTAAATACACCCAATATCACCACCCCAAACTTAAAGCCTTGTTCGTCCTCAAAAAAAACTCTTTACTCTAAGAATCATAAGGCGAGGAGACTCTACACTTTTACTACAAGCAAGACACTTAAGTTAGTACTAAAATGACTACACAGGATGCAAGTTTATACACTAAGCATGTTATGTACACAAGTGAAAGCTAAAGAACACTACTACAAAACATCTTAGCCTCAGGAATTGACTCACCTAGTTGGAAAACTCATGCATATTTCTCAATAAAAAACATAATGCAAATCACTCACATTCATAAAAACATGTGACCTAAAATGAAGAGAGATACCCATAATCACTCATATAAATGCAATTTATCATAGAATGGGTACAAAAAGAAAGTTACGCTCACTCTCACACTAAATTCACAAGTTACACATAATGAACCATTGATTTGCCCTTAGTGTAGCACTAAACTAATATCAGAATGATAAAGCTTAAGATCAAATAAGTCTTTCATGGTTGTAATGTAGGCTAAGGGATAGGTAGGAACTATATCGGAAAAGAATAATGACTATCTTCCCTAAGTTCTGTAATACATCACTTTTGACAATTGAGACCAATATCTAACAACCTATGTACATCGCTTTCATCTACCACATCTTCTATTTTTCCCCCTCTCATTAAGCTTATTCACATATATTATGGTAGAAGTATACCATGTATATATCATTAATTTTTCCCTTTTTCACACCCTTTTTACACTACACACCCTTATGAAAGTTACCCATAACTTAAGAGATTTGCCTTAATTGAGGTTCATATTGTACAAGGAGGACCAGGGCCAAAACAGGTTCATTGTAAGACACATGGGCTAAAAATGGGAATTTATTTAGCACAACTTTCTTGAACTCCAAACCACAACACAGAGATCTTTACACACCAATAACTATCACTTAGGGGCTTTAATTTCACCTTTCTCCCTCTTGAATTTTAAAATCCTTACTCAATTAATTTACACTAAAGCGCTTAGAATCTTTGAATCAAATTAAGGTCTATCAAAGAAGGGATTAGGATACATATGAGGTTGCCAAAGAAAAATCTAAAGGCTCAATGGGGATTAAACTAAGATTATGCATAAAAGTAGGTCAAAATAAGTTATAAAATAGAGATATCAAACAAATGCCTATATCATCTCCTAAACCCATACTCTTTATTTCACTTTGTACACACACCAGGCAAGTTCTAGTCATCATATACAACAAAGAATATACAAATACCTCACATCACACATGGCACATGCTCAACTTTAAGTAGGATCATCATAGACTCTTACCCAAACAATCACATGAATTAAAATTTAAAGAGTCATAAACATGAGCTTAGAAATCTCAAAAATAGTAATTCACACAATCAACATGCTCTTTACAAACAAAACACTTGCATCATACAGTCAAATATAGAACCAATAAGAATAACTTACTTATTCCTCACCTAATTGTTTTTTATTTACCCTAAAAAAATGGGAATTTTCCCTCCCCACACTTAAAAATCTTTTTTGTCCCCAAAGTATACATAAAAGTAGAGATTGAAATACTCCCAGAGGCCTTTAGGACTAGCTAGTAGCATCTTCATACATATCAAGGGGGTTCGGGAACCCCACACTTAGTCTTCACCATGATCCTTAGCTCAGGTTTTTCGAAACTCAAACTTCCCATCAATGTGTGACTCAACAAAAACAAAAACTAGTGTAGTAAAAATGAAAAAAATAAAAATAAAACATACCTACTTAACTTGGATTGCCTCCTAAGAAGCGCCTGATTTAGTGTCGCGGCACGACCTAACTACGACTTATCCATATTCCTTCATTCTTTTCCCCACACTTAGAGGATTTTTTCTTATTCATTTCTGACCACTTGAGTGACAACTCTCAAAGTCAATAGCTTTATCAATAATAGCCTTTTCAGGCTTATGAATCTACATCATGTTGAGCTTAGGTGGTTGTAGCTTAGTTTGCTCATTAAGGAAGTCCAAAGAGGTCTTTGATAGAATCATCTCCATCACCCTACACTTGTCCCCTTCAATCACAATAATCATGCATAAGTGATTGTAATGAGATAGTGTGTTAAGCGGTTTGTACACTTTAAAAACTACCTCTTCATTCTCCAACCTTATTGTGAGAATACCCTCTCTCACATCAATCAAATCTCCTTCCATAACTAAGAATGAACATCCTAAAATGATCGGTACCTGTTCATCTACCTGAAAATCTAAAACAATAAAGTGAGAAGGAATAATAAACTTACTAATCTTTATGAGAACATCCTTTATGACTCCTTCAGGATGGGTTATGGTCTCATTTGCCAGCTGCAATAGGACTAAGCTCGATTTAGGCTTTCCTAAGCTCAAAGTATTGAACAAATATAGGAGCATTAAGTTGATACTTGCTGCTAAGTCACTAAGTGCAGAACCACTTCACTGCTACAAATTTGAATGGAAAGAGTGAACTTCATAGGGTCATTAAGCCTTTTAGGCATCTTTTGAGTTATCACAAAGCTACACTCCTAAGTGGGTGCTACTATCTCAACATCCTATAGCTTAACTTTATTAGCAACCACATCCCTTAAGTACTTAACATACTTGGGCATTCCCTGTAAAACATCTAAAAGAGGAAAATTAATGTGAAGCTCTCTGAACATGTCTAAGAATTTCTTGAACCATGCATTATCCTTTGCCTTTATATGCTTCTGTGGGAAAGGTAGTGGTGGGATCTTCTTCACCTCTTCAACAACTTTTGTTTTTTAGTACTCAAACTTTCTCAATTTTTTAGTAACTTGGTCATTTACAAGTTTAGGACTTAAATCAGCATCTACCTTCTCAGTTTTCTTTAGAGGTTCTTCATAAAGATCTTTACCACTCCTTAAAGTGATTGCCATAAATTGTTTTGGATTTTTAGTATCACTTGGAAACCCACCTTGAGGACTGGTATTTTGTGCCTGTTGTATTTGACCTAAATGCAACTCTAAGATCTTTGTAATGGTCTATTGATTCTTTATATCTTCAGCCAATTTTGATTGGGTAGCTAGAATTTGTTTCATTATCTCCCCTAAATTGCTATTTATGGCATGAATTACTTGAGCTTAAGGTTGCTAAAACTAATGTTGCTGGGCATTTCATGGCTGATTTAGTGGATGAGTCTGCCACTTTAGATTGTAGGCATTCCCATAATTCTGCCTTGGATCATGACCCACATACACCATGGACTCAGAATTTATAGCACACATAACTACTGAATAGACACTGTTACCACAAACCTCACACCAACCTATAGCATGTTGAATTGCATTAACTATTATTGCAGGCTGTTTGACTCCCAAATTCATGTTACTTATCTGATTTTGTAGTACTGATCTGGGTACATATAACAGTAAATTGGTCCATCTCCAACACACCTGTAATATTTTTTGAAGCATTCCTTAAGTTTGAATGCCATACGATATTTCCTTGAGCAATGCAGTTTAATAAAATATATAGATCATCATATGTTAGCTCCAAAGGTTGACCACCTGCAGCTGAATCTAGCAAAATATTTGTGTTATGGTCAGGTGCCTCTACAAAAGTATGAGCTAATACCTCATTGGACTGTTGATGATGTGGACAGTCCTTAAGAAGTGCCTTGAACAACTCCTATACATAATATAGATTCTCATTTAGCTTCTATTTGAAGCACATAATCTCACTGTGAAGTCTCGTAGTCTTTCCAGATGGGAAGAATTGGATGAGGAACTTCTAGGCTAAGTCATCCTATGTAGTGATTGAATTTTCTGACTCAGCATTCACCACTTCTTTGCTTACCCCAATAGTGAAAAAGGGAAGAGTGACAGCCGTACATAATAGGTTGACACACCTGTAGGGATGAATGCATTACTGATCTCCAGAAAGTTTCATAGGTGAACTTGTGGATCTTCATGTGAAATAACCTCTAGCAGCGGATTTCTATAAGGAGAGGTCAAATTTGTAAGAAGTGGGATTACCACTTCTCTAACTATCCTGTGGGCTGCTTATTCTTCAGCCATTAGAGCAGGATTATCTTGATCTTCTACTATTTATTGAATTCGTAGGAGAAAGATTGCTTCTCTCCTTCACTGATGGAAGTGTTGCCGGGTTTGGAGCTTGGTTCAAGAAATTTCTTATTTCATACAAACTTACTACCTAAAAACCTATTTCTTGAAAATACAAAACCAAGACCTAGCTAGCTTAAAGCACGAAAGATATCTAAAAAATAAAACTAAAACTAAATAACTGCCAAATTGCTAGTCCCCGGCAATGGTGCTAAAAACTTGATAGCGCCTAAGCGCATATGCAAGTGTACGCGGTCTACCAAGTAATATAGTGGCATTAAAGAAAGTAGAATATCGATCCCACAGAGACTTGTTCCAACAACTATCAAATTCTAGTTCACTTATTAAGATTAACTGGATGTGAAGTAACCAAAAAGAGTTTGGAGATTTGTAAAACTAAACTTAATGTTAACAGTGCGTAAAATAAAATACTTGAGACAATCAATAGAGTAAAGCCCAGTATTAAAGCACTTCAAACAATCTTACTAATCTATTAAACTTCATTCATTAAATCACGTATCTTGGTTGTTGATTCATAGGGATTATCATATAATAATGGTCTTCCGACCTCTAATAATATACCTAACTTGGACAGTACAACTACATCATTTAGCGAGGTCGTAATAATAAAATTAAATTCATAAAGCTATCATCCTACATGTGAACCAAGCAAGTCTTCTAGGTACATCCCTGTCCTAGATGCTAATTCAAATTCCTTATTTCATAAAGGAATAAGAACCTTACTTTGTTTATCCCCACGTTCTATATTACTATTCCCCTTCCGGAGATCAAAAGGTCGACAATATGTGTATCCTAAGGTTAACTAATCCTTAAAATAACTAAAATAATGACAAAAAAACAACAAAAGATGATAAGTAATTCAAACGACATCAATTCAAAATTATAGTAGTCATGTTCTTGGCTTTAACCCCACAAAGGGGACATTTAGCCACAAATAGACATAATTATGATCCAACTAATTGAAGGCATAATGAAGTATATTAAAAAGCTAAAGTTATAGAATAAAAACCCTAAATAAAGTGTTTAGCAGCCTCCTCAATTGATCCAAGATTTCCAAAAGTATTTTACTCAATGTGTGTAGAGTTCTTTATAAACTTGAATTTTGGTCATATATGGACTTGAGTTCGCGTCGCACTTATTACAAAGGGGGAGAAGAGCTAATTTCTTGAGATATGGAAAGGATAAGTGAATCTTGCATCGCACTTTCTATAAAGGAGGAGTGCAGCTCGCTTCGCACTCCCATCGCGAGTGCTCTCTGGAATGTGCAAATTCTTGTCTAAATTTATTTTGTGCCTTGTCTTTGGTCCTACTGCTTGTGTTGTTGTTTAGGATTTATTTATAGCTTGTTTCATGTCAATATATCATAATAATCACCTTAAAACGAATCCTGAATCATCACACACCAAGTATTAGAGCTCAAAACAACACAATAACAAGAACGATGAACTAGAAACTCGAGCTATGTCTATGCTAGCCTACGTTAATCTTTAAGTTATTGTTTTGAATCGTGCTTGATTGAATAGACCCTTGCACATTATAAAAACGTTTTTCCATACATAAATACACAATTAAACCATTTGTAACTCATTTAACATATTATAATCCAACACGATAGATGAAAATAACACCTAGGTCAAGCTAGTAAAACTAGTTTTCTCGTCTAGACTCTAAATGATCCTTTTAAACCCAAACTTGTTTGAAAACACTTCTAAACA
This sequence comes from Capsicum baccatum var. pendulum, assembly GCA_030864225.1. Taxonomy (NCBI): domain Eukaryota; kingdom Viridiplantae; phylum Streptophyta; class Magnoliopsida; order Solanales; family Solanaceae; genus Capsicum; species Capsicum baccatum. The sequence continues at coordinate 35,301,132 of CM061551.1, read as the reverse complement.
TTATAACCACATCCTTGAACACTTAGATTCTTATTTATATCACCATAAACTCATTAAGAACATAAATGTCCTCAAAACAAGTCTAAATAGGCTAGGATAACAACACTAGAATGCATAAATACACCCAACATCAGTGGGCTATATAGGTCCAGTGTTACCCCCTGAACGGGCCCTAATGCATGTTTATATCATAGATATCATAAATGAAAAGGTATTCCCTTATACCCTTCACCTTCCATGATACATATATAGGTGTATAGGCTTGGGGGATTCCCTTATACCTCACAAGAACACGATCATCAAGACCAACCCTCATGTCTGCAAACATGAGTTTTTAGTGTATGTCCTTCAGACTCACACCTTCACATCTATAAATAACAACCCCCATTACTACCCAATTAAAAAATTTAACACATAACCAAACGACAATCACAGGAGTCAATTATTAAGGCAATATTAAGTGGTAACGCCATACCGCTTATAGCTTGCTACTAATGTAATTAGCCAACACTTAGGGGATTCCCAATAACCCCGCAGACTCTATTATTAAAATTACCTAAGGGATTTGATGTACCCTACAAGGTTTTTAAATCCATACTTAACCATTTGACCATTTATACCATGCATTAGTTTCAAGAAAAGAGCCAAGCTAAGTGATAATGCAAAAACCAAATCAATTATGCAAGTGGGTTGAGTTTATTACAAAGTTCCATACAAAAATAATTAATTTAGGGATTCCATTGTACCCCTATTTCCATCCACCATTCCCGCAAACCCCAATGCATTTACCAACCATCAATTTAAGCACAATTGTTTCATAAATATCAAGGAAGAAGCATTTATACAATTTATATTAAAAACGCTTAACCCATAGTGCAAAACACAACATTAATATCTCATACGATACTTTAAATTATGTACTTTTACAAAATTGACAATGAGGGAAGAGTAACATACCTTAAAGACCAAGTAGTATGGAGAGAAATCACCCTTGGAAGCCCCAATTGATTAATATTTTGGAAACCCAAAATGTTCTTGAACTTGAGGATTTGAGAGTGTTTAAGAGTCTATTTGATGTGTTTATGAGGGATAAGGATAACCTAAAGAGGTTATAAGACGTGTGTTTCAAGTTGGGCAAAAGGTTAAATGTCCATAATGCCCTTGAATTAAAAGTTGGAAAAGATGTCTCCTTTGACTACGAGTCAACCATTGACTCGTAACCCCTCTTTAAGACTCATAACCATGAATAATAACCAAGATATGGACCAAGATCCCAATGCACTGCAAACCTTATGAATCTACAAACTTATATCAAGATCATACAGCTTGTAAGGTCAAGTCATAGTAAACATAGAACTCAATTGGGTTGAACACTGGATATCCTACGATTTCATCCCAGGACTCGCAACTTATCTTTAAGTCTCTTAGTGAGCCACTCATATTTAGAGCAGAATCAAGCTACAAACTTACATGATTTTTCTATGGCTCCTCCAAATAATTCATCACTAGCCTTTACGACTCATTCCCTCAAATCGTATCCAGGACATAAACTCAACAACACACACTGGCCACCCTACGACTAGGATTACCTGTCCTATCAAGACACCCTACGACTCATGGGGTCCAGTCGTAACAAAGGCAGTGAGCTCAAAGCTCAAGAAATTTGCAAGGGCCAAAATTTGAGGTGTTTCAATTCTCCCCCACTTGGATCATTCGTCCTCGAATGATGGGACAAGGCATTTACTAACATTATTATACCCAAACATCATTACTCTTACCTTTAAGACAGAAAATATGAAAACCTAGGAATTTACAATTTTTCTTTAATAAAGACAGAACACAAAGATATGAAGATCAACACATACCTTAAGCACGATTTTCTTGAGCAGGGAATAGGAATGTTTACTTGGAATTTATCTTTTTTTCATCTTCCCAATTAGCTTCTTCAACCATATGGTTCCTCGGTGGAACCTTTATCGAAGCTACATCCTTAGTCTGCAACCAATAAATTCTCCGATCTAATTTTTCAATTGGGAATTCCTCATAAGATAGGGAATCTAAAATACCAATATCCTTGATAGGCACAGTCAGGGATGGATCACCCACGCACTTTCTTATAATTGACAAATGGAACATCGGGTAAATAGAGCTCAAACTAGAGGGCAACTCTAATGCATATGCAACACTATACGGAGGTGATCGGTATGATCTACCTCACTCTTAGAGTACACCAAATACCATCGATAGATACAATGATGAATAAATCCAGAAACTAATAAAAGACCTTATTCATCAAGTCCATGAATATTGTTGGCACATTAGTCAACCCAAAAGACATAAATAGGAACTTGAAAAATCCATATTGGGTATGGAAGGAAATATTAGGGATATCCACTTCCATAATCTTTTACTGATGATACTCAAATCAAAGATCAATCTTGGAGAAAAACTTAGCACCTTGAAGCTAATCGAACAAATCATCGATTCTTGGAAGAGGGTACTTATTATTTATCATCACTTTGTTGAATTACCGATAATCAGTACACATTCGAAGGGAACCATCCTTCTTGAACACAAATAAAATAGGTGCACCCCATGGGGACACACTAGGTTGGATGAAACCCTTGTCTAGAAGATCCTTTAATTGATCCTTAAGCTTATTTAATTTAATTGGAGCTATTCTATATAGGGGAATAGAGATAGGATGAGTGTTTAGAATGAAATCAATCTCCCTATCAGGAGGGACACCTGAAAGGTCATCATGAAAAACTTCAGAAGATTTATTCACCACTAGATGGATTGTAAGGAAAGACCCTACGAGATAGAATAACATAGACAAAATGATAATGGCATCCTTTGGAAATCAACTTCAGGGCTCTAAGATATGATATGAATCTTTCCTTAGGCACCAGAGAACTCCCTTCCCAATTAATGACCGGATCATTAGGGAACTTAAAAAAGACCTTACGGGTCCAACAATCTAAAGAGGAAAAGCACGAGTACAACTAGTCCATCCCCAATATGACATCAAAATAAACTATGTATAATTCAAACAAATCTACCAAAGTCACCTTAACACCCACGGATACCACACAACCCCTATAGGCTCTCCTAGCTGCCATAGAGTCAGCCACTGGGGTAAAAATAGAAAGGGGGTCCAAAATACACTGAGGACCAAAACCAAAATACAAAGCCACAAATAGGGTCACATAAGAAAGAGTGGACCCATGATGAAGTAAACAATACACATCATGAGAAAATAGTTTTAACATACCAGTAACAATATCCAGTGATACTTCAAAATCCTGACGAAGAGTGAGAGCATAAAGTTGGTTCTGACTAGTGTTAGAGCCAGATGGGACACCCTTTGGTGCAAAAGCTAATGAAGAGGAAATTGGAACCTTGTTTTCCCCAGAAGCAACCTTACCCATGGAATAATTTTTAAGCATATGACTTGACTGACAATATTTAAATACTTGTCCCTTTCCTCATCACAAAAAAAAACTAATGCAATCGACCATAAAATTTGTAGGAAAGATATAATAGAGCTAATTGGGCCCTACTATCCTGAGATTTGGAACCTTATGCCTTAAACCACTATTATGCTGGGAATAGCAATCACTCAACTATTTCAAATCAGGAGCACTAGACATAGAGTAGAAATCAAAACTCCTTCACTTCTTTTTAGATCACTTTCCACCATCTCTACTGCTTTGTTGTTGACCTCCACCCTAATTAGAAAACCTACACTACTTATTCTACTTTTCCTCTATTTAAGTCTTCTTCTTCTTCTTCTTCTTCTCTTCCTCAACTTGTTGCATAAAAACCACAAGCTGAGAAATATCCATATACTTGTTCAATAAGGTATCCTTACTTTCTAGAATCAAAAAACAGGATAACCCAAAAGATAATTTCCTCATTCTATCCCTCATGCTAGATGCCAATCCAGAGCATACCTAGACAACTAATGAAACTTCAAGGCATACTCCTTGACTGTCATCCTGCCTTGTCTCAGATTTATGAATTCTTCAACTTTTTCCTTCCTTAACTACTAGTAAAAGAAGCAATCAAGAAAAGCTCTAGAAAAGTCCTCCAATAAGGCAGACCCAACAACCATACCCCTGAGATTCTCCCACTATTCATACTACTGATGCGCTACATCCTTCAATAGATAGGTTAGAAACCTACACCATTCACCTTAGTAACATACATCACACAATTGTTTTTTCCATTTTATCTACAAAACTCTGAGGATTCTCCTCAACCTTTATACCAGTAAAAATAAGGGGATTCAGCCATATAAATTGACCAAATTTAGTGGCCTTAGATGGTGGAGCAACAAAATATACACACTAAATCTGAGAGGCAACCAACTGAGTGAGCAGATGAATCGATAGGCAAAATTCAGAATTAGACATGTCAGCTTGAGGTGTCAGGTAAGGGATAGGAGAAAATAGTGGATATCTATTAGAACCATTAGAGACAGTGGCCCTAGACCTTGTTTGAACCCCTTGAGTAGGACGAGCTCTATTTTTATTATCCTCAGACGGGATAAAAGGGTTCCCACGGGCATCAGATCTTCTTGGAGGTATGATATAAAAGGCAAATAATTAGGAATTAAAGAGATCCAAGATATTAGAATCTACAACAAGAAACTAGAGAACAAGAAAGAAAATATTCCTAAATGCCTCGGCAAGAAAATAGAGCATAAGAAAGAAAATATTCCTAAATGCCTCGTACTCTCCAATATGAGTATGGTGCGCTACACAACCATAAAAAAAACTCTACTTGACATGGATTTATCGATATACAACTGACCATGAACCTAGGCTTTGATACCAATCTGACATGACCCAAACTAAGTCTTGGACATGTTGAGTATATCAAGTCCAACCCAAACTGGAGACTATCCCTAATACCTAAACCATTGACAATCTTACACTTATGTTGGACGAATTATGAACATATCACAAGATAAAATAATATCAGCTTAAGAACATTATAATAAATCTATAACCAAAATCAACCTTTCATATTTAAACAACCAACCAATACCAATACCAATGCTAATACTAATACCAATACTGACACTGCCTATGCCAACCATAGTTCGACAAAGCCTCTAATTAAAACTAAAGAATATCCAGTCAGGACATGCCCCCGACCATAGCTGAAACCAAGACCAAAGTAATAGTAAGGACACAAAGAAATCCATATCATGAAATAGGGTCTTCCGAAGTATGAAAGCTCACCACTTTAGTCTGACTCAAAAGCTATCACCGAATTTTCTAGTCACTGAGTAAGAGGAGTGAAAGTATGACCAATTCTTGTATCCTGTAGGCATACAATGTCCAAAGATGGTTAATAGGGTGAATTCTAACATGTAACTCAGAGATTAAGATTACGTAATGCCATCAATCTAATACCAAGTCAAACAGATGCACATAACTATATGCAAATACATATATATATATATACCATGTTCGAATAGTAAATAAGATTTAGAATGTATTTTAAAACCTTAATGTGGGTTGTGTAGCTTTACCGTCATAAGTCCACCCACGGGTTATATGAGTATCCAGTTTAACCCCTAAATGGGTCTCGGTGTATATTAGTCGCATCAACCAGAGATACCATAAATAGCCAGGGATTCCCTTGTAGTCCTTGCCTTCTATGATATATATATGTGTATAGGCTTAGAGGATTCCCTTATACCCTAAAATCACACGATCATAAACACCAACCCTCATATCGGCAAAGATGAGTTTCTAGTGTTCGTCCATTGGACTCACAGCTTCATGGATAGCTATCACAACCCCTTTTATTACGCAATTAAAACGTTTAGCACATAAGTAAACAAAAATCCTAGGAGTAAATTATTAAGGCATTATTAAGTGGTATCTTCATACCGACTATAGCTTGCAGGTAATATCATTAGCCAAATCTTAGAGGTTTCCCAAGTACCTCGCAGACTCTATTATTAAAATCACCTGGCAGATTCCAATGTACCCCACAAGGTTTTTAAAACCATCCTTAACTATTTAAACATTTATACCATGCATTAGTTTTAAGAAACAAGCCTAGCTAAGTGATAATGCATAAACCAAATCAATTATGCAAGTGGGTTAAGTTAATTACCAATTTCTATACCAAAATAATTAATTTGGGGATTTCATTATGCCCCTATTTCTATCCACTATTCCCACGCACCCCAATCCATTTACCAACCACCAATTTAAGCATAATTGTTTCATAAATATCAAGGAAAAATATTTAAACAATTTATTTTAAAAACCCTCAACCTATAATGCAAAACCCAACATTAATACCGTATGAAAGACACTTTAAATTATGTGCCTTTACTAAATTGACAACTGAGGGAAGAGTAACATACCTTAAACACTAAGTAGTATGGAGCGAAATCACCCTTGGAAGCCCTAATTGATTAATCTCTTGGAAACCCTTAATGTTCTTGACCTTGAGGATTTGAGAGTGTTTGACCATCTATTTGATGTGTTTATAAGGGCTAAGGATAACCTAAAGAGGTTATAAGACATGAGTTTCAAGTTGGGCAAAAGGGGAAATATCCTGAATGCCTTTGAATAAAAAGTTGGAAAAAAATGCCGCCTTTGACTACAAGCCAACCATTGACTCATAACCCATCCTTACGACTCGTAACCATGAATCATAAAAAGACAGTAACTAAGAAACCCATACACTGTCAACCTTACAACTCAAGAAGCTTACTCTTAACAATACCATATGGCTTGTACGGTCAAGTTATAGTTAACACAATACTCAATTGGGTTGAACACTGGACATCCAACAATTTTATCAAACTACTCATAACTTATCCTTACGGCTCTTAGTGGGCCACTTGTACTCAGAGCAGAATCAAGTCATATACTAATATGATTTAGTTACGACTCCTCAAAATGACTCATCACAAGCCTTTATGACTTATTCCCTCAAATTGTACCCAGTACATAAAATCAACACCACACATTGGTCACCAAACGACTAGGGTCACCTGACCCATCCAGATACCCTACGACTCATGGGGTCAAGTTGTAACAATGGTAGTGAGCTCAAATCTTAAGAAATTTTCAATGGTAAAAATTTAAGGTGTTTTAAATAGGTACATATGCTATTGGGGATGCAAGTGACTATAGAGCTAGTGATGACACAACAGCACAAGAAGCTACACAGCTCAGAACTAATATTGGGATAGTTTGAAAAAAATTTGTATCAATTACAACTAAAAATATAAGCACAGTAGGGGCGTAGAGATCTTCTTCTAGAACATATGAGTCTGATAAATATGAGGAAGAAAAGTATTTAGATCATGAAGTGGTAGGTTTTTTATCCAAAGGTCAAGGAAATCAAGGTTAAAACTATTATGGTGGTAGGTATTGAGACCAAAATAGATAACATGATAATGATTGAAAGCACAAAGATGACTACAAAGAGATAAATATGTCCCAACATATATCTATCGAGTCTAGAATGGAAGTAATATTGTCAAAATTAGTAAAAGGCTAAGAAAGTCAAGAGAGCTATCTTAAGGAGATCAAGGAAGATCTATCAGGGTTGAATTAGAAGGTTGAGTCACATGCTACTGTAATCAAATACCTTGAGCAGCAGTTCGACCAGATGTAAGCCATGTTAAATCAAAGGCAGCTGGCACTATTCTTAGTAATAGAATGCAGAACCTATAGAATGATTTTTATTGCCATGCAATTACTACTTAGAGTGGAAAAACCTTCATGGATCTATCCGTGTTCACTTTGAATGAGCCAAAGAATGAAGTTGATGTTATTTCTATTAAGGGAGCACTTGATGTAGAATACGAGAGGTCACTCAATGTTGAGAATAATAGTATGGATGACAAAGGTAAGGGTGAGGTTGAGGAGCTTATTCTTAAAACCATTCCAATAACCTGAGCACCTTATCCTCAAAAATTTAAAAAGACATATAAGGATATTAAATATAATAAGTTTCTATGTTAAAGAGCTAACTATAAACATTCCATTAGTTGAGGCACTAGAGCAAATGCCAGGCTATGCAAAGTTTATGAAAGATCTGGTTACTAGAAAGAGGATTGTAAGCCCTGAGCCTACCGATAATGTTCATCATTATAGTGTTGCCTCTAGATCATTAGTAGAGAAAAAGAAAGACCCTGCATCCTTCACCATTCCATGTAATATTAGGCCTTTTAGCTTCGCTCGAGCATTATGTGATCTGGGAGCAAGCATTAATCTCATGTCACTGGCTGTGTTTAAGCAGTTGGTGTTGGGAGAACCCAAACCAACATTGATAAAATCATTGATGGCTGACTAAACAGCAAAAAAACTAATTGGTATTCTATGTGATATGTTGGTAAAGGTGGCATTTTTTATCTTCCTATCTAATTTTGTGATACTTGATTACAAAGTGGTCTTCCAATTCTCTATCATCTTAGGCATACCTTTTCAAGCTATGGGTAGGGAGCTATTTGATATAGAATTGGGACAAATAAGGTTTAGACTCAATGATGAATAGGTAATATTCAATGTATGCCAGTTAATAGGATAACTAAATGATATGAGAGTTGTGTTTGTGATAGACACTATGGATGATATAGATATGGGTACAATGGTTGTTCCTATTGAAGAAAGGCTGGGTGTTAAAACCTTAGATGTAGTGATCATAAACTTTGACAGTGATGGTATTGATGACTATGATGAAATGGTATATGCACTTAATAGGAGTGGTTCTTATAATTTTGGACCAAAGAAGCTCGACTTGAACCAGAAGAATAAAACCACTCTACCTGCTCGCTCATCTATTGAGAAGCCACCCATCTTACAGTTGAAGGTACTTCCTTCTCATTTGTGATATGTATTTTTTGGGTTCAAAAACACTTTGTCGATAGTAATTATAGCTGACTTGATACAGATAGAAGTGGAAGTTTTATTATCGGTGCTATAGAGATTCAAGAGAGCAATTGGTTAGCCCATTACAAATATTATAGCTATTATACCTAGTCTTTGTACTAATAAGATCCAACTTGAACCAAATTTTATTCTAAGTATAGAACATCAACATTGGCTTAATCCTCATATGCAGGAGGTGGTGAAGAAATAAATAATCAAGTGGTTAGATGTTGGTCTAGTGTATCCCATTTCTGGTGCATTGTATCATATTACTGGTGTATTACTGTTATGCCTAATGAGAAGAATGAGCTAGTTCTAATGAGTCCAGGCATAGAATAGAGAGTTTGAATATATTATAGGAAACTTAATACATGGACCAAGAAGGACCACTTCCCCATACCCTTTATGGACCAGATGCTTGACAGACTTGCGTGCAGGGGTGGTATTACTTTCTGGATATTTATTTAGGGTACAAAAAAATCACTATTGTGCCTGAAAACCAAGAGAAGATGACCTTCACTTGTCCTTATGGGACTTTGAATTCAAGTGTATTATATTTGTGTTATGTAACTCTCCAGCCATATTTTAGAGATATATGATGTCAATCATCTCTGATATGGTAGAAGACACCATCGAAGTATTTATGGATGATTTTTTGATCATTTGTAATTCTTTTGATGAATGTTTGGTTCATCTAGTAAACGCTCTTCATAGATGTGACGAATGTACTCAATAATTAGTTGGGGAAAATGCCATTTCTTGGTTAAAAAAGGCATGATGCTTAGGCACAAGATTTCAAAAAGGGGCATAGATGTAGACAAAGCTAAAATTGAAGTGATTGACAAATTGTCTCCACCAATTTCTGTGAAGGATATTCAGAGGTTTTTAGGACATGTGGGTTTTTATAGGCAATTCATCAAGGATTTCTCAAAGATTACCAACCCTCTTTGCAAGCTTCTTAAGAATTAGGTAAAGTTTGATATCAATGAAGCATGCTTGAAGGCTTTTGATTGTATAAAAGATAAGTTGATGACAACTCCTAACATCATTTTCCCTGATTGGTCCTTGCTATTTGAGATTATATGTGATGCAAGCGGAGTGGACTTAGGAGCTTTCCTAGGACAAAGAAGAGAAAATATCCTTTATTCAATCTACTATACCAGCAAGTCATTAAACCCTACTCAAAAAAACTACACAGTTACTGAACAGAAGTTCTTAGCAGTGGTTTTTTCCTTTGAGAAATTTTGGTCTTATCTGATTGAGATAAAGGTAATTGTGCACATTGATCATGTAGCATTGATGTACTTGATGTCAAAAAAGGAGGCAAAGCCTAGATTGATTAGGTGGGTTATTTTTCTGCAAGAGTTTGTTTGAGGTCAAGGATAAAAAAAGCACAGAAAATAAAGTTGTAGATCACGTTTCTACACTTGAGGAGAAAGCAATGCAGAAAGTTGATGATGGCTCAAAATTTATGATAGATTTCAAGAAGAGTAGGTGTTAGCTGCTTCTCAAGATATAATTCCATGGTTTCCTTAATATGCAAATTATCTAGAAAGTGATTTATCCTAAGAAGATATTTTCTTTCAGCAAAGAAAGAAACTTATGCATGAGGTATGGAAGTTTTTCGAGAATGAACCTTACTTATCCGAATCTTTATGGATGGGGTTATTTATAAATGAATCCCTGGAGTGGAGATGATGAACATACTTGAGGATTTTTGTTCTTTGCTAGTTGGGGGTCACCATAGAGGAACCCACACAACCTATAAGATCTTACAATGATGGCATTACTGGCCACCAATATACAAAGACACTCATGACTTTGCTTCAGCCTGTGACTAATTCCAATTTCAAGGAAATATCTCAAGGCATCATGAACTTCTTATGACCCCTATTTTAGAATTATATTTATTTGATATATTGGGTATGGACTTCATGGGACCTTTTGTGAGCTTCTTTGGTATGAAGTACATTCTTGTGGTGGTGGATTATGTGTCAAAATGGGTGGAAGTGGTTGCGATCCCCTATAATGAAGGAAGAAGTGTCACCATCTTATTAAAGAAGTATATCTTTTCTCAATTTAGCACACCACGTGCAATCACTAGTGATGGTGGGTAGCATTTCGGTAATTACTTGTTCAAGAGTTTTCTTGAGAAGTACGGAGTGAAGCATAAGGTGGAAACACCTTACCATCCGCAGACTAATGGATAGGTTGTGTCCAATAGAGAGATAAAGTCCATTGTGGCAAAAATGATGAATGTCAATCAGACTGATTGGTTGAGAAAGTTAGATGATGTATTATAGGCCTACCAAATAGCTTTCAAGACTCCTAACAGCTCCTAAGTGCACATGCAAGTGTACGTGGTTTACCAAGTAGTAAAGTGTCCTTCAAGAAAGCCGAATATCGATCCCACAGGGACTTGTGTTGATAACTACCCAATCCTAGTTTAATTATTGAGAAAAAATAAACAATAAAGTTTTAGAATTGAAAACTAAAAAGAAACTAAACTAATGCAGAAAAGTAATGACTCCGGAAAATCAATAGGTAGAGATCCAGGGTTAAGGCTTACGAACAATCATACTACATTATTGACCTTCATTCATTACGCTTATCTTGGTTGTTGATTCATAGGATTAATTGTATGATTATGGTCTTCCAACCTCTAATCATTTACCTAACTTGGACATTAGAACTACATCGTTGAGCGGAGATGCAATAAGCCAATTAAATGTATTAAGCTATCATCCTATGTGTGAATCAAGTAAGGCTTCTAAGTACTTCCCTGTCCTAGATGCTAATTCAAATTCCTTATTTCTTAAAAGAATAAGAACCATAAATTGTTCATCCCCATGTTCTATCTCCCTATTCCCTCTCCCGAGTTCATAAGGTCGACAATTGATATATTTTTGGGGTGATCAATCTATCAAATATTTAAATCAAATATGAACACATAACCAATAATGATAAGCAAAATTAAACTAACTTAATTCAAAATAAAAGTATTCATGATCCTGGCCTTAACCTCGAAAAGGGAGTTTAGCCTTTAAAGAAAATATTCATCATCCAATTTCTTTGATTGATAATAAAAACCATGAAAGAAACTAAAGTTAACATAATAAAACCCTAAATAACGTGTAGAGAAGCCTCCAATTCTTTAATGACATCCAAAACTGATTAAAACGTATATATAGATGTATATATAGCAATAAGGTAAGACCAAGCCGTGTTGGACAAGGATTAAGCATGCAAGTCAGTCCTAGAATAGAGCATGCATTGCGGGCACCATTGAACCATTCTGAAGGGGCCATCGCGGGCTCCATTGTACCGGAATAGAGCCGCGTAGTAGGCAAAAATTAGTGATCACTTTGTTGGGTGACTTTTGAAAATTTTGGTGTGTCGCACGCGCATAGAGGACTTTCCACTCTCCTTTACTCGCTGAAGACATTTCAGGTATCCAAATTTGCGTCAAGTTGCGTATTGTACTTTCGTGATCCATTCCAAGCCTTTTTGAGTTGTTTCCACTTGATTTGAAGCTTGTATATCATTCATATATCATCATAATCCATTCATCAAGCATACTATAGCATTAAAAAAAACAATTTAGAGCTCAAAACAATACAATATCTAAAATGGTGAACTAGAAACACGAGCGAAGCATAGGCTTCATTCACTTTGATCTTAAGCTTATTGTTTTGATTCTTTTCTTCATCCAATTGACCCTTGAACATTATAAATAAGTTGTTTCACATATAAATACAAAATAAAAACCTTATGAACTCATTAAATAAGTTAGAACCCAACATGATTGACTAGACTAACACCTAGCTCAGGCTAGTTACACTAGTTTTCTCGGTTGACTTCTAAATGATCAATTTGAATCAAAACTCGTGTGAAAACACCATTAAACATTTTAAACATATAATTTGACACTTATATTCATATTTATATCATTATCCACACGTTAATCACATGAATCGTCCTCAAACAAGGCTAAATAAGCTAGAATAGTAATGCTAGAATGCATAAATACACCCAACATCAACTCCCATATGTGTTTATCCATATCAGTTGGTGTACGGCAAGGCATGACACTTGCCTATCAAAATTGAACATAAATCACTATAGGCATTTAAGAAGTTGAATTTTCAGTGGCAGGATGTAGGAAAACAAATAATAATTAAGATGAATGAGTTGGACGAGTTCCGACTCTAGGCTTATGATAGTTCTGCACTTTACAATGAGAAGATGAAGTTGTATCTTGATTGTAAAATCGAGAAAAGAATATTTGAATAAGGTGACCAGGTATTTCTATATAACTCAAGACTTCACTTGTTTCAAGGCAAGTTAAAGTCTAAGTGGTATAGGCCCTTCATTGTGGTGAGAGTATTTACATATGATGTTTTAGAATTGAAGCATGATGATGAAGCCCAGTTCAAAGTAAATGGGAAAAGGGTAAATCACTAAATGGGTAACACTAAAGAAGTTAAGGTGATTTTTGAGATGGATCTTGGTGAATTCTGAGTAACCAAGGCAATTATGTCATGCCGCAACATTAAATCAAGTGCTACGTGGGAGGAAACCCATGAAGCTAGTTGGTGAAGTCTGAGTATTCAATTTAGCCACGTCATGCCGTGATCTTAAATCAAGCACTGCATGGGAGGAAACCCATTTTTTGTACTTAATAATATATAGGGTAAGATACGTGTTCAATGTGCAACATTCAAGATTGTAGGAGTTAGCCAGAAATTGCAGAAAATTGGTCATACGAACTCTTCACATGTTGTAACAAAAAATTATGACTCATGAGCAGGAATCGTAAGGACCTAAAACTTAGATCACATTCAGGTAATTGGTTTTTGGAATCCTTACGACTCTCAGAACAAGTCATAATCTCTGAATATGACTCGTAACCTTGAATCGTAATGACTCTAGACCCAGGTAAGGTTCCAAGTATTTACGGAGGGAGTATAAGACCCATAAGCATTGGTTGTCAATCTTATATGTGACTCGTAACCAAGCTTGACAGCTCAGGGGTCGCGGGTTAACCCGGTCCAGATTAGCTTTTAAACAAAAGAGGGGAACCCAAATTGGGCACCCGACATTTCAAAATGAATACTCTCTCTATTGTTGTTGACTTTCAAGCTATAAGAACTAGACATTGACTCAAAAACATCAATCAACCAAGTGAGTCCTCCCAAAATTTGAAAGTTCATCAAGAATTAGGGACTAAAAAGTGTTTGAATTCAAGAAATCCAAACCTCAAGAAATCAAGTTCTTATACTTAAAAGCTTTATGTATTAAGTTAAATCCGAAAATGGTTTCAGGTCTAAGGATTTCTTAAGTCAAATATGTATATACATGAGTAACCAAACCCTATTTCTTGATCTTTTTGCTTCGTAATGTAATAGTGAGAGTGAACTGAGATTTTTTTCTTTAAAAGTATGCTTTTGGATGAATGTAGGAGGTAGTAAAGTGTGTTATGGTTATATAATGTTGGGATTGAATATTGGAATTAACTCATGATAAACCCCCTTGTTATAGTGGATTCGGGGCTCCTAACGACTCGTAAAGACAAGTAACAAGTTGTTACGAGACTCATAACAACTGATAATATTGAGGATTAGAAGACTGTGGGTTTTGGTATTGGTAAAACTCAACCATGTGAGTTGTAATCAATCCCTATGACTCGTACACAAAAGTCGTAATGACTGGGGTTGCTTATTCATAGTACAATATGTTTCTGGTTAGCTTACAAGGGTTAGTAATGATTCATAAAATAACCTTAAGACTTCTTAAGAAGATTTATAACCTAACCAGAAAACACTGACTCATTTACTATTTATTTTATGACTCATTCATATGAGTTGTACCCAGTGGTCATGACTCATACCCCTAGTCGTAAGTAATCCAGTACATGTACGCTGACACCAAAGTTTCTTGTTTTTCTTTCCTTTTCATAAGAACTCTTTAATTAGATTGATGTATGCAGGTACGCATGGCTCCTAAAGGTGACTTATCATCCAAGAAAACCCCAAAGAATAACACCAAAAAAATTGGCCTCTAAGTCTGATTACCAATTGAGAAATGACGAAACTAATGTGTCAAGTGATGACTTCGTAGAATACCTATTGAAATGGAAGGTAGACCCAAGGGAGAAATGACCTCGGGAAAAGAAAATAGTTGCAAGAGAGGACACACCACCAAAGGGACCCAGAATAGAAAATCCAAGTACTTCCCCACCACACTCATCATTATTTTTTGAGGATGACGATGATGATGAAGAAGAAAAATATGATGATGATGCGCGTACGGAAGAATCCAGTTCCTATGAGGTAGATTCGGAGAATGGAAGTGAGGATAAAGAGAATGCTACTCCTATTAATGTCCAACTACCACCACCACCCTAAGTACAATTATCCATTGAACCTACTCTGGTGCCCATCGTTGAACGGTGGGGGTACTCGAAATATAAGAAATATATAATGTGGGGTTGGAGGTGAGCCCAGCCACAGGAAATCCAAGAAGGGTGATATACCTAGAAAGAAGATGGACTACAGTAGGCATGTCTTAGATGCCTGAGTTCGCAGCTAGGTTTCAAAAGTATAAATTTCAGTGGATGACCTCAGCACCTAGAAAATTTAGTTTGGCATTAGCGCAAGAGTTTTATGTTGCATATAAAAGGGGAGTTAAAAAGGCAATATTGTAGAAGGGTGGTGATCCGATCATATTATTAACTATACCTAGAGTTCTGGTGAATATTTCGCTGAAAACCATTTCTAGATTCTTACATGGACCTGACTTTTAACCACCAATGAACACAGCTGAGATTGAGTACCGCATAGATGAAATGTAGAAGATTACAAAGAAGAAAATGAGTTCAGCTGACACAATGATGCATTTTAGATAGATAACGAACATCATCTCCATAAATAGGGAAAAAACAAGTTGGGTGAAAGGTGGTCCGGGAGTTACCTCGCAATAGATTGCAAAGCAGACTCAGAATATCGAGGCAAAGGTATGGTAGATATTGCCTCGACATGGATTATATCTCACTACTAGGGACAATATGCTCAGTCCAGTCCACGTAGCATTGATAGCAGGACTCATGGCAGTTTCTAAGTTTGATGTTGCATATTTTATCTCTAGAGACATACGTGAATGAGTGATGGGTGGTCAAAAAGTAATTCTAGCATTTCCATGTTTGTTGACATAGATTTTCTTGGAGTCAGGGGTGCTAGAATGACACAAACCAAACCAGGTCCTAGTCGTTAGGCACCTCAAGTCCTACCCAGACTGGAGACCGCCCCCAATACCCAACCATAACCACCCTGTATCCTATGCCGGATGAGTCTCGAACATACAAAAAGATAAAGCAACAGTAAGGGAAATACATATAATAAAGTCCATAACTATGAAAAACTATCTATCCAACCAAATGTCCAACCGGCTCAACCCTAATGCCAATACTAATACCGAGGTTGACACCAATACCAACACTGCCCATGCCCATAGTTGTCTTACAAAGCCTCTATCTGGAATCAATGATAGCTGATCGGGACATTACTCTTACCATATCCAAAACCAAACAAAGGAAATAACAAAAACAAAAGAAGTCCATAGCATGAAATGGAGCCTTTCGGAGTATGGAAGCTCACCACTATAGTCTAATTCAAAGTTGTCCCCAAATCCAAGTCACTGAGCAGGAGAAATGGTAGTATGGCCAGTTCCTGCATCGAATGGGGATACAGCACCCCAAGACAGTTAGCGGAATGAATGCCATAATGTACTCATGGATGAGGATAAAATAATGCCATTATTCAAACTAATGTAAGAAACTACGTGCAATCACATACATACATACATATATATACATACATACCTACATATATATATATATACACATATATATATATACATTTTTTATACGGGGAAAGGGAACTGGGTTTACCATGCATTTAAAACCTTAACCTAGCTGTGTAGCTTTACCATCATAATCTACCCATCGACTATATGGGTCAAGTGTTACCCCCTGAACGGGCCCCAGTACGTGTAGTCGCATGAATCGAAGATATCATAGGGGCCAGGGATTCCCATCTACCCTTCTCCCTCTATGATACATATATACAAGTATAAACTTAGGGGATTCCCGTGTACCCCACAAGCAGATGGTAATCAAAACCAAACCTCAGGTTGGCAAACATGAGTTCCCAATATCCGTCCATTGGACTCAAACCTTCACGGTTATCTATCACAACCCACTGTTATTTCTTAATTAAAACATTTAGCACATATCCACACTACCAATTCAAGGAGTCCATTATCAACACATTATGAAGTGGTATCGTCATACAAACTATAGATCTTAAGTAATGTCATTAGTCAACTCTTAGGGAATTCCTATGTACCCCACAAGATCTCTAATTAAACCAAAACCATGGCCATCAAGGCCTTTCCAAACCATATAAAGTAAACCAAAACAATTTAAGTTCCATTACCTCTTATGCAATGCAAGGATTTCAATAATAGTAAAAAAATGAGACAAAACCATTCTCACTGGCATTTTGACAAACATATTTGGGGAATATAGTTCCCAAAAGCAAAACCAAGTATCAATTGACCATTCCCATGTAACCACATGTTCAAACCACAATTAAATATGAAAACCCATAAGAAAAAACATGAGAAAACATTATCTAACCATAAACAACAAGAACCACCAACATCTATTCCAAGACCAAAATAAATCCACAATAATACCATGAAAACCATTCATTAAAACATGCTTTTAGTTGAAGTAACAATGAGAGAGGAGTACCATGCCTTAGACACCAAGAAAGATGAAGATATTCACTCTTGAAATCCCCTAATTGATCGCCTTGTAGAAACCCCAGCCATTTTTTAAACCAAGAGCTTGAGAGAGATTTTAAGAGTATTTGATTTAGAATAATAGGTTAATGAAGCCTCCAAAGATATTTCATGTCATGGGGTCAAAGGAAATTAAAAGGGGAAATGTCCAGAATACCCCCAACTTAAAACTGTAGAAAACTTACAGGTGGGTATGAGTGGACTCTGCAACTCGTCACCACAACATACGACTGGTACCCTTAAGTCGTCACTAGGTCAGAAATTTTGACACTATATTTTGTCCAACATAAGACTTTCTTGCCCAATCTATCACTATACCATAGACTAGTACCCTCAAGTTGTACCCTAAGAAGAACATCAAGGGCTCGACACTGGTTAACTTACGATTGACCCTACCTTCTCGGTACAAGTCCCTACGACTCGTATAGAGTCTCTCATAACTATTACAGAACTTGACCAGCAACAAACTAGCCAACTTACGACTAGGGTCCCTGGACCCGCACCTATACCATACAACTCATATGGTGAGTCGTTACAAGGGCGGTGAGTTCAAAACTCAGGAAATTTCCAAGGAAAAAAACCTAGGGTGTTTCAATTGTCCCCTATTTGGATCATTCATCCTCAAATGATGGAACAAGGCATTACAATCATGATTAAACCCCCAAACACCCCTACGCTTACCCTTAAAACCGTAAACAGATTACCAAGGAATTCACAATCCACTCTTACCTTTAATTGAGTTACATAACAAGGATACCAAGGAAATTGATTTTTCCTTCAACAAAGTTAGAAAACAAAGATGGTAAGGTCAATACATACCTTACGCACAAATTTTCAGAGCAAAAAATAGAAATGGATACTTGGACTTCATCTCCTCTTCCAATTCCCAAGTAGCCTCTTCGACCTTATGGTTCCTGTATAGAACCTTCACCGAAGCTATGTCCTTGGTCCTCAACCGATGAACCTACCAATCTAAGATTCCTACAGAAACCTCCTCATAAGATAGAGAATCAGATAAACCGACATCCTTGATAGGCATAATTTGTGATAAATCACCCACACACTTCTTGAACATAGAATATAGAATACTGGTGAATGGAGTTCAAACTAGAAGAAAACTCTAACTCATACGCAACATTGCCAACCCTCTTAAAAACTAAGTACGGACCAACATACTGGGGAATGAGCTTCCTCTTCTTCCCAAACCGCATTACTCCATTCATGGGAGATACCTTCAAGAACACCCTATCCCCAAACTTTAAATCTAACTTTCTATACCTCACATTAGCATAGGACTTTTGGCAACTTTAGGCAGCCTTGATCCTATCCAAAATTACCTTCACCTTTTTCATAGCTTGGTAAACCAAGTTTGGGTAAAACATATCCTCCTCACCAACTTTGAACCGCTTAATCAGCGACCTACACCTCCTACCATTCAAGGCTTCAAACAGAGCCATCCCAATACTAGAGTGGTAGCTATTATTGTATGCAAACTCTATACAAGATAAGAGCTCAACCCAACTACCACCATAGACAATCACGTAAGCACAAAGCATATCCTTCAACATTTGAATAGTCCTTTTTTCTTGCCCATCCGGCTGAGGGTGGAAAGCAATAATCAAACTCACCTTAGTCCCCAACCCTTTCTGAAATGACCACCAAAAGTAAGATGAAAATTGTCTACCATAATCTAAGATGATCAAAACAGGTACCCTATACAACTTCACAATCTCTTGGAAATACAATCTCGCATAGTCCTTAGTCAAGAAATTTGTCTGCACAGGTAAGAAATGAGCATACTTTGTCATCCTATCCGCGATGACCCAAATCAAATCAAACTAATTTTGATACTGAGAAAGACCGGTAATGAAATCCATGTTTATCACTTCCCACTTCTACTCTAGCAACTCAATTTCTTAACATAATCCTCTAGGCCTTATGTGCTCACCTTTCATTTGTTTGCACACCATGAACTTATCCACAAAAATTAGCCACATATCATTTTATATTGTACACCAATACATCTCCTTAAGGTCATGATACATTTTCATTGAACGAAGATAACCGACATAGTGTGACTCATATGCCTTAGCTAAGATCCTCTCTAGCAAACCATTTGTATCAGGAACACATAACCTGCCTTGGTAGCGCAAGCTACCATCACCACTAATGTCGAAGTCCATCACCTTCTACACACCTACATCATCCTTCATCCTTATCATGACATGATCTAATATCTACTTCTTCTTGATTTGATCACCAAGATATGACTGCACCACCTCCTACACAAACTTACTACCATCCTTGGAGTCCAAGAGGAAAACTTCAAGGTTGTCCAAAGGATGAATATCCTTTACCAACACCCACTTTCCCCTTTCCACATGAGTAAGACTCCCCATGGATAACCTGCTAAGAGCATCAACAACTACATCAGACTTAGGGATATCCACCTTCCTAATCTTTAACTGATGATACCTAGATCAAAGATCAATCTTGGAGAAAAACTTAGCACCCAGAAGTTGCTTAAATAAATCATTTATCCTTTGAAGAGCATACTTATTATTTACCATCACCTTATTCAATTACTGGTAGTCAGTTCACATCTGAAGGGAACCATTTTTTTTACGCATAAATAACATTGGTGCATTCCACGGGGACATATTAGGATAGATGAAACCCTTGTCTAAAAGATCCTTTAATTGTTTCTTAAGCTCCTTCAACTCAACTGGAGTCATTTTATTTGGGGGAATCAAAATTGGACGAGTGTCCAAAATAAGATCAATCCCAAACTCAATCTCTCTTTTAGGAGGGACACTAGGAAGGTCATCAGGAAAAACCTCTAGAAATTTATCCACCATCGAGATGAAATGCAAAGAGGGACCCTCCGAGTTAGAATCTTTAACCCAGACTAGATGACAGAGACACCCATAGGATATTAATCTCTAAGCTCTAAGATATGATATAAATTTCCCCTTAGGATCTAGGCAACCACCCTCTCATTTAATAATAGACTTAGTAGGGAATTTAAAGATGGCCTTATGGATTTGACAGTCTAAAGAACCATAGCGCGAGTATAACCAATCCATCCCTAATATGACATCAAAATCAACCATATCTCATTCAAACAAACACACTAGAGTTCCCGACCACCCACAGATACCAAACAACCCCTATAGACACATTTAGTTACCACAGAGTTACCCACTAGGGTAGAAATACAAAGAGGGTCTAAAATACACTAGGGTCTAAAACAAAAATACACAGCCAAAAATAAGGTCATATAAGAAAGAGTGGACCCTGAATCAAGCAAACAATACTTATCACAGGAAAAGAGTTTCAACATACCAGTAACAACATCAGATGATGCCTCAGACTTCTATCAGGTAGTGAGAACATAGAGATAATTCTGAACAGTATTGAAACTAGATGGTCTACCCTTTGGCACTGAAGATGATGTAGAGGCAACTAAAACCTTATTTTCCCAGAAGAAACCTTACAATCGGACTATTTCTAAGCATATGACCTACCTAACCATAGTTAAAGCACCTGTCCTTTTCTCATCACCAAAACCCTAATACAAATGACCATAAAATCTATAGGGAGGATATAATGGAGTTATCTGGGCCCTACTAGCCTGAGATTTGGCATCCTGTTCCCTAAAGTTGTAGCCACCATGGAAACGCCTATCACCAAATAAGTTTTGGTCGGGAGCACTAGCCATTGAGTAAGACCCAAAATCGCCCTACTTCTTCTTGGACCACTTCCCAACATCCCTACTACTCTTCTATTGGCCACCACCCTTCTTAGAAAATTTGAACTTTTTGCCCTATCTCTTCCCTATCTCAGCCTATTTCTTTTTCTTTTTCTCAACCTATTATATGTACACAACCAACCTAGAGAAATGTATGTCCTTGTTTAATAAGGTAGCCTTACTCTTTAGAATCAAGTCTCGAGATGACCCAGAAGCGAACCTCCTCATTCTAGTCCTTATGCTAGAAACCAACTCTAGAGTATACCGAGATAACTAGTAAAACTTTAAGGCATACACCTGGACTAATATCGTGCCTTACTTCAAATTAAAAAAAACTCTTCCGTTTTTGCTTCCCTTAAATTTTGAGGAAAGAAATGATCCAGAAAAGTACTAGAGAAATGGTCACATATGGCTGACTCAACATCGTCACCCCTTGACTTCTCTCAGTCCTAATACCATTGGTATGCTATATCTTTTAGTTGATAGGCAACAAATTCCACACCCTCCACATTAGTAGCATGCATAACACAAAAGATCTTTTTTATCTTATCAATAATATCTTGAGGATCATCCTCAACCTCAACCCCAGTGAACATATGAGGGTTCAACTTCATAACCTGGCCTACTCTTGTGGCCTCAGAAAATGGAGTAACAAAAACACCACGCTCGACCTAAGAAGCTACCAACAGTGCCAACATATGAATAGACTAACGAAACTCAACATTCATCACATTAGCCTTAGGAGTTTGAGAAGGGCTAGAGGGAACTGGTGGAACTCTAGGAGGACAATCAGGAACTGGACCCCTAGATCGGGTCTAGACCTCAAAAGTAGGATAGGTCCAATCAATATTTTCCTTAGGAAGGATAGAGAAGTTTTTGTGAGCTTCAAATCGTCGAGGAGGCATGATCTAAAATGAAAATAAATAGGAATTAAAGAAGATTTTTGGAGCTTAGACTCAACTACTTGAAAATAGAACATAAGAAAGAGAAATATTTCTAAATGCCTCATAGTCTCTCTCTCTTATGAGTGTGGCATGCTACACACCCTTAAAAGAGACTCTACTCAACACAACTTTGTTGGACACCTAATTGACCATGAACCTAAGGTTCTGATACCAGTCTAACATGACCTAAACTGGGGCCTACTCATATCGAGCACCTTAAGTCCAACCTAGATCGGAGACCATCCCTAATACATAACCATAACCACGTTATCTTATTCTAGATGAACCCCAAATATATAACAGGATAAAGCAACAGTAAGTGAAAGAAATTTAATAAAGTCCAAAACCATAACCAACTAAATATCCAACCAAATCTCCATCTGGCATCAACCCCAATGCCAATACCAATACCGCGACTGACACCAATAATGACACCACCCATGCTCATAGTTGTATGATAAAACCTCTATTCAGAATCAATAAAATTTGTTTGGGATATGAACCCGGTCATAGCAAAAACCAAACCAAAAAAATAACAAAAACAAAAAAGTCCATATCATAAAATGGAGCCTTCCAGAGTATGGAAGCTCACCACTTTAGTCTGACTCAAAGTTATCCCCGAATCTATGTCACTGAGAAGGAGAAGCCAGTTCCTACATCATGTAGGGATACAGTGCCCAAAGATGGTTAGTGAAATGAATGGTAGCACGTACTCAGGAATAAGGATAAAATAATATTATTATTCAAACTAATATAAACAACCATGTGGAATTACACACACGCACACATACATACATATATATATATATGATGGAAAGTGAACTGGGTTTAGCATAAAATTTAAAACCTTAACCTAGGTTGTGTAACTTTATTGTCATAATCTACCCATGGGCTATATAGGTCCAGTGTTACCCCCTGAACGGTCTCCAGTGCATGTAGTCATACGAACCGAAGATATCATAGGGGGTGGGGATTCCTCTGTACCCTTCACCCTACATGATACATATATACAAGTATAAACTTGGTGGAGTTCCATGTACCCCATAAGCAGATGGTCACTAAAACCAACACTCATATCGGCAAACATGAGTTCTCAGTATCTATCCATCAGACTTATTCCATCACGATTAGATATCACAACCCGCTACTATTGCCCAATTAAAGAATTTAGCACATAATCAAACCACTAATTCAAGGAGTCCATTATCAAGGCATTATAAAGTGGTATCATCTTACCGACTATAGCTTGCAAGCAATGTCACTAACAAACTCTTAGGGGATTCCCATGCACCCTACATGATCTCCAATTAAACCAAAACCATGTCCATAAAGGCCTTTCCAAATCATATAAAGTCACCAATTTAAGTTCCATTACCACTTATGCAATGTAAAGATCTCAATAATAGTCAAACTATGTGACAAAAATATTCTCATTGGCATTTTAACAAACATATTGAGGGTATATAGTTCCCAAAGCAAAACCAAGTATCAATTGACCATTCCCAAGTAACCATATGTTCAAATCATAATTATAACATGAAAAACTGTAATAAAAATATAGAAAAACATTAAAACATGCTTTTAGTTAAACTAACATTGATGGAAAATTAACATGCCTTAGACACCATGGAAGACGGAGAAATTAACTCTTGAAAGGCCCTAATTCATTGCCTTGTTGAAACCCAAGCCTTTTTTGGAACTAAGAGCTTGAGAGAGATTTTAAGAGATTTTAGAAGTGTTTGATTTAGTAATAGGTTAATAAGGCCTCCAAAGGTGTTTTATGTTCTGGGGTCAAAATTAGTTAAGAGGGGAAATATCTAGAATACCCCCAACTTAAAGCTATAGAAAACTCACAAGTGAGTACGAGTGGACCCTTCAAATCATCACCACAACATACGAGTGGTACCCTTAAGTAGTCACTAGGTCAAAAAGTTTGACACTACATTCTGTCCAACATATGACTCCCTTGCCCAACTCGTCACCATACCATATGACTAGTACCCCGAAGTAGTATCCTAAGCAGCACATCAAGGTCTAGGCACTGGTCAACTTACAATTGGACCCTACCTTCTCTTCATAAGTTCCTATGACTCGTATGGAGTCTCTCATAACTAGGATAGAACTTGGCCAACAACACACTGTCCAACATATGACTAGGGTCCCCGGACCTGTACCCATACCATATGACTCGTATGGTGAGTCACTACAATGATAGTAAGTTCAAAACTCAAGAAATTTCCAAGGGCCAAAACTCAGGGTGTTTCACATAACCCCTAGATATTGGTCAATACATTAAGTCAAAGACTACCACTGATTTGGGTCTTATTAGAGATGCAGCAAACCTCATGACCAGATACGAAAAATAAAGAGCTACAATATCAGTTGAGATACTCAAGAACAAGGATGTAAATTCCGAAGCTATTAGTTTAAATGAGATAAATGACACTCTAGTTGAAGGGGGAAGTTTGAGCCCCAACCATGTGATGTAGTAGGTACATCCAGTGCCCCTACTCCCCCAAATTAGCATCACCATACCTATTCTAATCCAGATTAGCTCCGACAGGTTTCATAGTCATATCATAAACTACGTGAAACCAGGTCATTACAAGGTTGACTACTTTGGAGAAAAAGGTCTTGTTACTGAAGGAGTGTATGCAACCCTGGGTTAAAAACAAATTGAAAGAACAAAGCAAGAAAATTTGAAGAAGATTAGACGTTTTTTAGAGAGTCACACGTCATTTGGGAAGTAGCCAAACTCCTAATATTTTAGAGGTAAAAATTGAGGTAGGTGAGCTGCAAAAGTTGGTTAATTAATTGAATAAAAAACAATTTTCCCTATGCTTGGTATCATGGAAGTCCAACTAAAGGTAGAAATTGAAAACATTTGGAGTGTTCCAGTTGTAGAAAGGTAATGAGATGGCCCCATCACCTGATATACCATTGAGCATACTAGCCACAACTGGTGCCACTACTTTTGAGACAGTCCTGACAAGTGATGGGATCAGTGCTGAGAAGAGCAGGGCCTAAGCTGGGGGTTTCTATGATGATAGAGTATGAGATTGTGCCTGGAGTGCCCAGATGTGTCCTCTCTCCCTATCTTCTATTGCTAAATGCACTGGGGATAGTGCATAGTTCTTAGATAAGGGTGGGAGTGTACCATAGTTTCCACTGGTTATGGTTGCCTTATTTCAAAACCTGTTGGCCACAATCTAAAAAAATTATAAACTGACATGTATGTGTGTATTGTGTGATGCTTAATTAAGAAAATAATGTCCATAGACAGTTGATAACAAGTGCAAAATTTGAAAATAGAAATCCCTCCTGAAAATTTTTATGTACTACTATATGATCTATGTGCACGTGACTACTGAAATCCGTTAATGGTATTAGAATTAGAAATAGAATAACTATGGCATGTAGTTAAATAAACTGGACAGGTAGTGACTGACGATGCAACCCTATACCATGTGAGTGTGAGGGAATACCTAGTTCCCAGTATGTACGAAATCCAGAACCTGCACGATTTCTTTTGCCTAGAATGTAGGATAAACGGTTAGGAGATGATCACAGGACATTTTTCTGATTAGTCCACTCAAGCCTAAATGCCAACCCAAATGATATATGAATTCCTTGTCCTAAAATTTAAGCCTAATAGACCAATTTTTTATGATTACCCTAATTTAACATTCTTATTTAACTACAATGAACCTATTTTTGGCCATGATCCTCCTTGGGCATTATGAACCTCTACTCAAAAAAATTGCCTAAGTTGAGGATGGCTATTATAGGGGTGAGTAGAGAAAGACGAGTATGAAGAAAAAAGTGGAGATAAAAATGAATATGGGCAGGTGCGGTGAAAATAAAAGAACAAATAAAATTTCAAGGAAAAAAAGAAAAAAATAATAAGAAAAGAGAACCACATCCGACCTAAAATAGGCATGAAACAGAATAAAATGGATAGATAATGGTGAATTCAAGAAAACAATGATAGAAAAAGTGGAACCCAAATAAAATGTAGTTCCAAGGAGTTTATCACTTAAAAGATCCCTAATATACCGTAACCATCCCCAAGCCTACGTTACAAGCCTAACAAAGTCCTTTAGTTATCCTAGCCTGACCATCTAAAAATTTGTGTAAAGAGCATAAGGGCAAGCCTATGGCATTCTGTGTACACAGATTGGAGCTTCTTTGTGAGTGTGAGTGTCTCTAGACCATCCTTGAAATGATAAAATAAATCAAGCTGAGTGATAGAGACTTCTTTGAATGTGAGGGTGCATAGGTTACAATGTCAAGTCACTTATCTATTCGGGTAGTGTATTACTTAGACCAAGTTATTCTTTATAAATGTAATGCTATCATTAGATTCCTACATGTCACATTGTTTCACCAAATTAGTATACACAGTAGCCCATTTGAAAATTGATATAGGAGGCGATTAAAAGGTGTTCTTATGCTAAATAATAAACTAACTGCCAAATTTTCACAAATTTTTCAAAGTTGAGCATCGTATCTTTATGGGTGTGAATTTTGGTTTGCCTAAGGACATGCAAAACTCTAAGTTAAGGGTGTTGATGAGTCATGGAAACACAGCACATTCAATGCTTAAAATAAATAATTTATGCTTGGACTTAGGCCATTTTGAGGGATATGATGTGTTTGTTTCTTGAGTGCAAGGAATTTAGGAAGAAAGTGGCTTGGAATAAAACTAAAAGAAAAAGCTCTAAATATATTGAATTCTAAGCAGCTTACGAGTCTGACAACAAGTCGTCAAGTAATTATACGACTCGTATCCATACTCGTAACCAAGAAAATAGCAAAAGGCAAGTTGCAGAAGCTAAGTAAAGAATAACCATAACTCATAAGGAGTGACTACGAGCTGTGAGGAGCAGTCGTAAAGAGATAAGAAGCAAAAGTTAATGTTCAGAGGCAAAGTCATAGAAGACCATGATTTGAAAGATCTAATTATGACTCGTAATGATAAGTCATAAAGACACCAGTGTTCAAAGCCCTTAAAGTCTAAGGCTCCAGTGATGACGAGTGAAGACCATGAGTGGTAAAGACAGACTTCGACTCATAGTGATGAATCGTGAGGACAACAAAAGCTTGAATCCCTGAAGATAAGTCACTAGAATGCTTACTATTAGAATCATACAACTCGTAAGAAGACCTTACGAGTAGACCACATGAGTCGTAATGAGTGTCAACATACTTTTCCTATTCTGCTTTTATTAGGATTTTTTTTTTGAGATACTATAAATACCTTAAGATTATTCTTTTATCTTGTTACACATTTTTACATTACTTTTGATACTTTTAACATACTTTGATCATTGATATTTTCTTCTTGAGATTTTGGATTTTTATTTAATTGAAGACTTTGGATTTTCTCTCTTTAATTACATAAGTTTCTTATTGATTATCATGGATTTTTGCATAAACATGAGCGACTAATTTTGTTGACTACGATTGTGGGAACGTTAGTGGATTATCTGCGTAAGAAAAGTAGGAGATTCATCTATTTATCTATCATTATATGTATTGCAATCTTCTTCATATTTATTGAAACCAAGTAGCTACATAGACTTGGGAACTACCTGTATTTGAGAACATTCTCCACGTGCAGCCATTGATGACGGTCATAAGAGAGCTGGGGGTGGCAGAGCTCGAGTTATACCTGCATATCAATTTCTACCACCGTATGATAAGGATGAAGATATGAGGTACTAGAGTTTGCTCAGACTGGAGCCATTATTCCACTTGTGTTACCCCCGAATGTGAAGTTCGATATTACTAGTGCAATGATTCAGTTCCTAAATATTAAGAGTGTCTTCTCAGGGGCAGCATAAGATAATGCAAACATGCACTTAGATAATTTCACTGGGATATGTACTTCATATACCATTCCAGGGGTAGATCAGGAAGCATTGGAATTAGGATTTTTCCCTTTTTCACTGCCTGCTGAAGCATCATTGTGGCAAGGAGAACTTTCTAGAGTCTCAATCATAACTTGGCATGAGCTGCACAAATAGTTTTTGAATCAATTTTTCCCTCCTACTAGGATACTGTAGTTAAAAAATGAGATCTATAATTTCAGGCATTTACCTGCAGAGTTTATGTATGAAGTGTGGTTCTAATTCAAAAAGAAGTTGAGCATGGTTCCTCATCACAGAATCCCAGGATCAAATTTGTTAGAGATATTATGTAGATCCTTGAATGTTAGCTTTAGGGAAATAACTGAATAAATATCTAGAGGTGCCATTTGTGTCTTTGTTGGGAGATGGCCCAAGAGATATTAGATGAGATTTCTACCATAAACTGAGGATGGCATACTTGGGAGGCTGATAAAAGAGTTGTAACATGACCCAAACTAGGGTCTGGCCGTATCGGGTATCTCAAGTCTAACTTGAACCAAAGACTACACCCAATACCCAAATCATTTACGACCTTACACCCCATGTCAAATGAATTTTGAACATATAACAAGATAAAAGAACATTAATTTAAAGACATTATAATAAGTCTATAACCAAAACCAACCTTCCACATCCAAACAACTATCCAATACCAATACCGACACCGCCCATGCTCACCGTAGTTCGACAAAGAAATACTAAAGACATAAAGAAATCCATAGCATGAACTGGGGTCTTCCAAAGTATGGAAGCTCACCACTTTAGTCTAGCTCAAAAGATATCCCCGAATTAGCTAGTCACTAAGCAGAGAAGTGAAAACATGGCCGGTTCTTGCAAAGTGTGGGGATACAATATCTGAAGAGGGCTAGCGGGGTGAACGCTAGTATGTAACACAGTGATAAAAATAAAGTAATTCCATCAATCTAAAACCAAGTCAAACCAATGCACATATCCATATGCAAATACATAAAAATATATATACCGTGTTGGGATAAGGAACAAGATTTAGCAAGCACTTTAAAATAATAACCTGGGCTGTGTAAGTTTACTGTCATAAGTCCACCCACGGGCTACATGGGTCTAGTGTTACCCCCTAAATGGGCCTAGTGTGTATTAGTCGCACGGACCAGAGATATCACAAATGGTCAGGGATGTAAGACCCCACAAAATTTCTAAGCTTAAATTAGTCCTTTAAGTTTGTCAAAGAGGTCCCATACTTAGAAAATTCTATCTAAGTTCTCAGACTTAGTTTATTTTTGTCCTTCAAAATTTTCCAATCTCATTTAGCCACCTCAATGTCCTTTAAAAGTTTGAATTTTTGTTAATTCATGATCAGAGAGGTCAATAGCTGTTCTCGGACAAGTTTTGGATTTTTTGGACCTCATTTAGACCACGTTTGGTGTCCCAAAATAGTGGACCAACGCGATCTTGGTGCGTCGCATCACCTATCGCGTTGGTTAACATTATTTCAGGGACTGCTAGTAAAACTATTGGGGCTTGATGCTATCATGGAATGACGCATTGAGTATTGCGTCGATGCATTGACGCGCCGCATCGCCAATTGCGTCGATGTCCAGTTTTCAGCCATTAAATATCCATACTTTTAAGGGCAAAAGGGTCAATTTCCTACCCCTACATAAGCCTATAACATGAGATTCAACCCTTATTTCACTAAAATATTGATGTTATGCTCAAATACTCTCAAGAACAAGTCTAGGGTTTTCATAGGATCTTCAAATTCAAGAGATTCTACCTTTACTTTTCAAGAATTTTCAATCCAAGGTATGTCAAGTGTTCATTCATGAATTCCTTTCATCCATGAATCCCAAGAATCTAACTTTAAATTATGAATTGTGATATTTCTGTTATGGATTGATTATGTTCATGTAGTTATTGTTGTTGGATTCCCAAGTTGGAATCTTTATGTCTTGTTCATGAAACTATGCTAGTATGTGGGTTGAAATTTATGAAATTGAGTTGAATTAGGGAATCATGTGGTATTAATTTGATATCATGCCTAAGTTCTAAGTTATGCATACTAGGTGTTTGATAAAATGTCTAAGAGAACAATACTTATGCATTATGACTCAATAGAACCTAAATGATGAATTCACATTACCATTATGTTCAAAATGACTTCCATACTATTGTTATACCTTGTAATAGATTGATTTAGTGCTTATGAGATTAGGCTTAGGGAATTATGACATATTTATATGCATTCTTATTCAGGTGTAAGCCTTTGGTATGCAAATACTTTATGAAAATACCTAATAATAGTACTATGAAATATTGACCATGGTTATGCGTTCAAGAAGTATCATGTCTTGTCAATTTCATGCTATCAAGTCTTAGGAGTACTTGTACCCAAAAACTTAGCTATGTACCTAGAGACAGTGGAATTTCATGAAAAATCTTTGTCACGCTATGATTAGAAGTATTCTCAGTCAGTTTCAGAACTCAGTAGAATTCAGTCAGTTACATGACTCAGAAAAACTCAGTAATCTTAGTAATCTTAGTCAGTAATCAGATCTTAATAGTATTTTGTCAGTTAACAGAACTCAATGAACTCATCCAGTTCAGTTCAGTTAATCATGTTCAGTGTATATTTAGATGGGAGTAGGATTCAGCACCGAGTGAGCCCAAGGATGGGAACTCACCTGTTAGTAGAGGGTATGATTCTTAGAAGCAATCATTGTGCTCCAGAACTACGTAGCCAGAATAGGTTGAGACATCAAACCTACTAGATGAGGGTAAATGGGGTGGCATAACCCATTATACAAGGGTCCCACCGTTCTCCTTAGAGTACCTGTTAGATGAGGGATTTCTCATAGCTTATCCTTATCAGCAGCATGGTATTGAGACCCTTCCAATTGGGGTTAGAGGTTGGACCCCAAATCTATTTAGAAAAAGGGGCATGTTGGTTAGATAATTTCTCCCAAAGTTTCAGTTACAGAATCAAGATTGTCAGATATAGTCACCCAGTCTCAGTAATAGAACGCACATAGTTCTACAGAATCCAGGACAATCAGATACAGTCACTCAACTCGGTATGGAATCGGATAGTTCCATTAGAACCTAGACTATCATACACAGTCACTCAGTATCAGTTACATCAGTTATATCAGAAATCAGTAACTCATGTTATCAGTATTCAGAGTTAGTAGTCAGTATTACTCATGAATCCAGTCACAGTAACATACTCATGTATGTATTCTCACAATCTTGTTATACAGTTAGTTAGTATTGTTCATGCATATGAACCCTTTGCATTTATCCTACCTCACTTGCATACCAGTATATTCAATCGTACTAATGCATTTGCGCTATGATGTTCTTATACCATAGGTTCAGAAGAATGAGATCCAGAGCATCAGTAGCATTCGAGTTTCAGCAATTAGAGTCAGCAGTAAGTCCTCATCATTCGAGGATGTTATGATTTGATTATTTCATATCTTTAGTACTTAGTTATTTTAGTAGTTGGAGTTAGTTGGGGACACGTCCCATCAACTCCTTATTTAGAAAGTCTAGAGGCTTTCAGCTTATAGCATGTTCACAGTTATTTCAGTTGTTTTGGTACTGATGTACCACAATTCCAGATGTTATGTTTTATCATATATTTGAACATTATGGCATTTCAGCCTTTAATTATATATTTTTACATCATATTATATAGTGCTCGGTTATAGATATCAGTCATGGTTTGCTTGTGGTCCTTCGAGGTCGTGAGATCGTGTAGCATTCTGGGTACCAGATTCGAATGTTACAAACTTGGTATCAGATCCTAAGTTTCAATAGTGTCCTAGGAAGTTGAAAGACACATCTAGTAAAGTCTTGTGCCTGGGTATATTGCGTGCCATATTTATGTACAGGAGGCTATAAGTTGTTTTAGGAATAGTTTCCCCTTCTTTCAATATTCATGTCGTGCCAGTGAGCATGAGCTCAAGTTTAACTCTCATTCTAATTTATTTCTCCCTTTATTCTATAGAATATGCCTTCCAAGAGAAGAAACAACAATCAGTCAGCACCTTAGCCTGTCCAAGCAGATTCTTTGGACGAACATGTTTCTTATGCAGAGTTCAGAGCTACATTCACTACTCTTGCTAACCTAATTTTTTCCCAGAATGAATGACTAGCAGTCGTTCTAGCCAACATAGTGGCCAAAACTGCAACATCCAAGATTAAAAACTTTACCCGAATAAATCCACTATCTTTTTCTAGGTCTAAGTCAGATAAGGACCCTCAGGAATTCCTTGGTCAGGTTCAGAAGGTTACAAATATCATGGGGGTATCAGTTATTGAAAGTGTTGAGCTAGCAGCATATCAGTTGTAGGATATGGCTCACACATAGTCTAAATGGTGAAAAGCTGAGAGGGCTAGTGATATAGGGCTTATTGAGTGGGACAGTTTGAAACTACTTTTCTTGATAGATTCTTTCCCCTAGAGCCGAGGGAGGCTAAGGTGCTAGAATTTATCAACCTTAGAAAGGGAAACATGACAGTGAAAGAGTATTCTCTTAAGTTTACTCAACTATCTAGATATGTTCCTCATGTAGCGGCAGACAACAGGGCTAAGATGAGTAAGTTTATTTCTGGGATGAATGATAGTATAGCCATGAGTGCAGATCTGCAATGTTGATTAGTGAGATGGACATAGCTAGGCTTATGATCTATGCTCAATAGATAGAAGAGCAGAAGATTAATATGAGAGAGAAGCAGAATAAGAGATTAAGGACAGGTAGTTTCAACTTTGCTCAGCCTAAGTCAGAGGGTGGAAGTCGTTCTCAGTTTTTCCCAAAGTCATCCGTTCCAGCCCCTTCCTCAGCCAGTGCTTTAGTGCTGAAATTCAGAGATGGAAAAATAGATAGGGCACTAAGCTCTAAGTCTCAGGTCAGTGTTAGCAATACCTGAACCTATCCTCTTTGTCATACTTATGGCAAGCACCATCAGGGTACTTGCAGAGCTGGCAATGATGTTTGCTTTGGATGTGGCAAGCTAGGACACAGAGTCAGAGATTTTCCTCAACCAAGTCCTCAGGGTCATCATAACCGTTCCTCAGCTCAGTCCAGTTGCCCAAATAAGTAGGGTGCCACTTCCAGTGCTACTAGTGAGCAACGTCCAAACAGACTCTACGCTCTTCAGTCCTGACAGGATTAGGAAATTCTCTTGATGTGGTTACTGGTATGTTACAGATCTTTTATTTGCATATTTATGCTTCGCTAGTCTAGGAGCTTCTTTGTCTTTTGTAACTCCTTATAACAGTTGATTTTAGAGCCAGTCCCAAAATTCTAGCAAAGCCTTTCTCAGTCTCCACCCTAGTGGGTAAAACCATTATAGGCTGATGGGTATATAGGAACTGTCCAATTATGGTATCTCAGAAAGTCACTTCAGCAGACTTAATCGAATTAGAGATGACTGATTTTAATGTGATTCTCGACAAGGATTATCTTGATTCCTGCTATGCCATTGTGGACTACAAAAATAAATTTGTCCAATTTCAGTTTTTGAATGAACCTATCCTAGAGGGGAGAGGTAGTACTTCAGTTTTCAGATGTCAGCTTATTTCCTACCTTCGAGCATGGAAAATAATATCTAAGGGATGTGTCTAAAATCTTGTTAGAGCTAAGGACTCTAGTTCTAAAACTACCAGTTTTGAATCAGTCCCATTAGTGAATGAATATTTAGATGATTTTCCCAAAGATATTCTAGGAACTCCTCCCGAAAGGGAAATAAACTTCGGTATTGATCTTCTTCTAGATACTTAGCGTATATCTATTCCGCTATATAAAATAGCACAAACAGAACTCAATGAATCAAAATGACATTTGAAGTATCTTCTATATAAGGGATTCATTAGACCTAGTGTTTCCCAGTGGGTCACCCAATCTTATTCATATGAAAGAAAGATGGTTCTCTCAAAATGTGCATTGATTACCGTCAACTTAATAAATTCACGGTCAAGAACAAGTATCCACTTCCCAGAATTGATAACTTGTTTGACCAACTTTAGGGTGCCAACTATTTCTCTAAGATAGATCTTAGATTAGGCTATCATAAGCTCAGGGTCAGAAAATGTGACATTTCAAAAATAGCCTTCCGTACTTGGTATGGTCACTTCAAATTCTTAGTTATGTCCTTTGGTCTTACCAATTCCCCAGCATATTTCACGGACTTGATGAATTGTGTGTTCAAGCAGTACTTGGATATGTTCGTCATAGTCTTCATAGATGACATCCTTGTTTACTCTCACAGTGAGCGTGATCATGCAGACCATCTCAGAATATTATTGCAGAATCTAAAAAATTATCAATTATTCACCAAATTCAGTAAGTGTGAGTTTTGTTTAAGTTCAGTATTATTCATTGGTCATATCATTTTCGGTGATGGCATTAGAGTTGATCATCAAAAGCCCAAAGAAGTAAGAAACTGGCCTCTCCCTGTATCTCCATCAGATATGAGGAGCTTCTTAGGTTTGGCTGGCTATTATAGACGGTTTGTTGAGGGATTGTCTTCTATAGCATCCCCTATGTCTAGATTGACACAAAATAAAGTCATGTTTTAGAGGTCAGATCATTGCAAGAAGATTTTTCGGGAGTTGAAGACTCAACTTACCTCAGCTCCAATTTTAGCTCTTCCCAATAGTACAGATGGGTTCGTAGTGTATTGTGATGCATCCAGAGTAGATTTGGGTTGTGTCCTCATGCATTATGGTAAGGTCATAGCCTACGCCTCCAGACAGCTTAAACCCCATAAGAAGAATTATGCTATTCATGATCTTGAGTAAGCAGCCGTAGTTTTTGCCTTATAGTTTGGGAGGCATTACTTGTATGGTGTTCATGTAGATGTACTCATAGATCATAAGATCCTTTAGTATATCTTTTCTTAGAAATATCTTAACCTCTGTCAGAGAAGATGGTTAGATCTCTTGAAAGATTATGACATGAGTTTCCTTTATCATCTGGGCAAGGCCAGTGTAGTGGCCAACGCCCTCAGTAGACTATCTATAGGTAGTGTTTCTCATGATGAGGACGGTAAGAAGAAGTTATCTCAAGAAGTCCATCAGCTTGCTAGACTAGGTATCCACCTAGTCGATTCAGCAAAACGTAGTATATGGGTTCAGACCAGTTCAGAATCATCTCTAGTTTTCAAGGTGAAATAAAAATAGGATAAAGATCCCAGTCTAATCAAGTTAAAAGAATCAGTAAAATATAAAAAAGTAGAGGCTTTCTCCCAAGGAGGGATAGTGTTTTGCATTGTCAGAGTCGTCTTTGTATGCCAGGTATAGATGACTTGACGTAGCGAATTCTCATAGAAGCACATAGTGCGTACTACTCTATCTATCCAGGGGCCACTAAGATGTACTGCGACTTATGGGAGATCTATTGGTAGAGTGGGATGAAGAGAGATATTGTAGAGTTTATGGCTAACTGCTTTATATGTCAGTAGGTTAAGATAGAGCATTAGAAGCCTAGTGGGTCCATACAGGAGTTCAGTATTCCTACTTGGAAGCGGGAAGAAGTGAACATGGACTTTATGATGGGTTTACCTCGTACTAGTCGCCAGTATGATTCAATTTGGGTCATTGTAAATAAGATTAACAAATTAGCTTATTTTCTTCCAGTCCATACCTCTTATTCAGCCGAGGATTATGCCAAACACTATATCAAGGAGTTGGTCAGATTACACGGTGCCCTATTGTCCATTATTTTAGACAGAGGTACCCAGTTCACCTCTCACTTTTGGACAACATTCTAGAAGGGTCTTGGTACCCAAGTTCATCTCAGTATAGCCCTTCATCCCTAGACAGATAGTTAACAAAAAGGACTATTCAAACTTTAGAAGATATGCTGCGAGCGTGTGCAATTGATTTCAAGGATAGTTGGGATGATCACTTTCCTTTGATTGAGTTTGCATATAACAACAGTTATTATTCCAGTATTCGGATGGCTCTATTCGAAGCTCTCTATGGTAGGAGATGCAGATCTCCAATCAGTTGGTTCGAAGATAGTGAGGCCTCAGTTATAGGTCCTGACTTAGTATTCTATTCCTTAGAAAAAATATAGTTTATTGGAGAAAGACTCTAGGTTGCTCAAAGCCGACAGAAGTCTTATGCAGATATGCGCAAAAAGGATCTCGAGTTCAAGATTGGTGACTATATTTACCTAAAGATCTCTCCCATGAAGGGAGTGAAGAGATTTGTCAAGAAGGGAAAGCTCAGTCCCCGATATGTTGGTCCCTTCAAAATTCTCAGTTGTTTTGGCAAGGTAGCTTATGAGCTCAAATTACCTTCAGATCTAGCCTCAGTTCATCCAGTGTTCCATGTCTCTTTGCTTAATATATGCATAGGTGACCCATCAGTTGTAGTCCCTATTGAGGGCATTAATGTCCACAACAGCCTATCTTGTGAAGAGATTCAAGTCCAAGTTCTTGACTACCAGACTCAGAGACTGAGGAATAAAGAAGTCCATCTAGTCAAAGTTCTTTAACGAAATTAGTCCGTTGAGGGAGCTACTTGGGAAGCAAAAGCAGATATGTGGACCAAGTATTCTCACCTTTTTTTTGCTAACTCAGACTCAGCCCAAGGTAATAGTTTTCGTTAAGCTTGCTCAGTTATCATGTTCAGTTTCACTACCAACTCGGCATTCAGTTTCATGCTAAGAATTCTATTATAAAAATGGTATCAAATACCATTGCATATTCAGTCATATGTTTATGCATCAGATATGCATCCTCATTATTAAAAACTCATCTTATTAGAAATCTCATTCATGCATTCATGAATCAGTTATGCATACATCAGATTTTCCTGTTCAGTATGATATATTCTGTTTATCAGTCATGTCAGTCCTAAAATCATTCTTCAATTATTCATGTCCTATATATATTACAGTTTGTATTTCTCCATATCAGTCAGTCTCATTCGAGGACGAATATTCTCAAGAGGGGAGATATTGTAAGAGCCCGCAAAACTTCTAAGCTTAAATCAGTCCTTTAAGCTTGTCAAGGGGATCCCATAATTAGAAATTTCTAGCTAAGTTCCCAGAATTAGTTTATTTTTGGCCTTCAAAAGTTGGCAATCTCATTTCACCACCTTAATGTCCTTTAATGGTCCGTATTTTTGTTAATTCATGATCGGAGAGGTCAATAGGTGTTCCCAGACAAGTTTCAAATTTTTTGGACCTCGTTTAGACGATGTTTGGTGTCCCAAAATAGTGGACCAACGCGATCTTGGTGCGCCGCGTCACCTATCACGTTGTTTAACATTGCTGCAGGGACTGCCAATAAAACAACTGAGGCTTGGCGCGATCATGGTACAACACATCGAGTATCGCATCGATGCATCGACGCGTTGCGTCGCCAATCGCCTTGATGCCCAATTTTTAGTAATTAAATGTCTATATTTTTAAGGGCAAAGAGGTCAATTTCCCACCACCTATATAAGCCTATAACATGAGATTAAACCCTTATTTCACCAAAATATTATTGTTACTCTCAAGAACAAGTCTAGGGTTTTCATAGGAGCTTCAAATTCAAGAGATTCTACCATTAGTTTTCAGGAATTTTCCATCCAAGGTATGTCAAGTGTTCATTCATGGATTCCTTTCATCTATGAAGCCCAAGAATCCAATTTAAATTATGAATTGTGATATTTATGTTATGGATTGATTATGTTTATGTAGTTGTTGTTGTAGGATTGCCAGGTTGGAATCTTTATGTGTTGTTCATGAAACTACGCTAGTATGTGGGTTCAAATTAATGAAATTGAGTAGAATTAGGGAATCATGTGGTATTAATTTGATATCATTCCTAAGCTCTAAGTTATGTATATTAGGTGTTTGATAAAATGCCTAATAGAATAATACTTGTGCATTATGACTCAATTGAACCTAAATGATGAATTCACGTTACCATTTTGTTAAAAATGACTTTCATGCTATTGTTATGCCTTGTAATAGATTGATGTAATGCTCATGAGATTAGCCTTAGGGAATTATGACATATTTATATGCATTCTTATTCAGGTGTAAGTCTATGGTATGCAAATACTTCATGAAAATCCCAAATGATACTACTATGAAATATTGACCATGGTTATGTGTTCAAGAAGTATCATGTCTTGTCAATTTCATGCTATCGAGTTCTGGGGGTACTTGTACCCGACAACTTAGCTGTGTTCCTAGAGCCAGTGTCAGTTTTATGAAAAATCTTAGTCACGCCATGATTAGTAGTATTCTCAGTTAGGTTCAGAGCACAGTAGAATTCAGTCAGTTACATGACTCAGGAAAATTTAATAATCTCAGTAATCTTAGCCAGTTATCAGATCTTAATAGTATTTCGTCAGTTAACGAAACTCAATGAACTCAGTCTAGTTTAGTTCAGTTAATCATGTTCAGTGTCTATTCAGATGGGAGTAGGATTCAGCACCGAGTGAGCCCAAGTATGGGAACTCACCTGTTAGTAGAGGGTGTGATTCTTAGAAGCAATCCTTGTGCTCCAGAACTACGTAGCCAGCGTAGGTTAAGACATCAAACCTGCTAGCTGATGGTAGATGAGGTGGCTTAACCTAATATATGAGGGTCCTACCTTTCTTCTTAGTTTACCTGTTAGATGAGGGATTTCTCACAGTTTATCCTTACCAGTGGTGTGGTATTGATACCCTTCCAAATGGGGTTACAGGTTGGACCCCAAATCTATTTATAAAAGGGGGCATGTCAGTTAGATGAATTCTCCCACAGTTTTAGTTACAGAATCAGGATTGTCAGATACATCCACCTAGTCTCAGTAATAGAACTCAGATAGTTCTACAAAACCCAGGACTATCAGATACAGTCACTCAGCTTAGTATGGAACTCAGCCAGTTCCATCAGAACCTAGACCATCAGAAACAGTCGCCCAGTATAAGTTACATCAATTATATCATAAATCAGTAACTCATATTATCAGTAGTAAGTATTACTCACGAATCTAGTCACAGTTACACACTCATGTATGTATTCTCATGATCATGTTATACAGTTAGTTAGCACTGTTTATGCATATAAACCCTTTGCATTCAGCCTACCTCACTTGCATACCAGTACATTCAATCGTACTAAAGCATTTGTGCTATGGTGTTTTTATACCATAGGTTGAGAAACACGAGCTCCAGAGCATCAGTATCATTGTAGTTTCAACAGTTAGAGTCAGTAGTGAATCCTCATTATTCGAAGATGTTTTTATTTGATTATTTCATATCTTTAGTACTTAGTTATTTTAGTAGTTGTAGTTAGTTAGGGACATGTCCCATTAACTCCATATTCAGAAAGTCTAGAGGCTTTCAGACTATAGCATGTTCACAGTTATTTCAGTTGTTTTGGTAATGACGTACTGCATTTCCAGATCATATGTTTTATCATATATTTGAACCTTATGGCCTTTCAACCTTTAATTCCGGACTTTTACATCATATTATGCAGTGCTCAGTTACATATATCAATCATGGGTTTGCTTGTGGTTCTTCGGAGTCATGAGCACTATGTAGCGTTTTGAGTACCAGATTTGAGGCGTTACAAGGGATTCCCTTGTACCCTTTGCCTTCTATGATACATATATACGTGTATAGGCTTGGGGGATTCCCTTTTATCCCACAAGCCCACAGTCATCAACACCAACCCCCATGTTGGTAAACATGAGTTTCCATTGTCTGTCCTTTAGACTCACACCTTCATGGCTAGCTATTACAACCCCCATTATTGCCTAGTTAAAATATTTAACACATAACCAAACCAGAATCCCAGGAGTCAATTATTAAGACATTATTAAGTGGTATCATCATACCGACTATAGCTTGCAAGCAATGTCATTAGCCAACACTTAGAGGATTCCAAAGTACCCCACAGACTCCATTATTAAAATCACCTGGGTGATTCCTTTGTACCCCACAAGGTTTTTAAAATCTTCCTTAACCATTTATACCATGCATTAGTTTCAAGAAACAAGCCAAACCAAGTGGTAATGCATAAACCAAATCAATTATGCAAGTGGGTTGAATTTATTACCAACTTACATACAAAAAAATTAATTTGTGGGTTCCATTGTACCCTAATTTCCATCCACCATCCCATGCACCCCAATGCATTTACCAACCATCAATTTAAGTACAATTTTTTTATAAATATCAAAGAAGAAGCATTTAAACAATTTATATTAAAAACCCTCAACCCATAGTGCAAAACTCAACATCAATATCTCATGAACAATAATTTAAATCATATGTTTTTACAAAATTTACAATGAGGGAAGAGTAACATGCCTTAAACACCAAGTAGTATGGAGAGAAATTGCCGTTGGAAGCCCTAATTGATTAATCTCTTAGAAACCCTAAATGTTCTTGATCTTAAGGATTTGAGAGTGTTTGAGAGTCTATTTGATGTGTTTATGAGGGATAAGGATAACCTAAAAAGGTTATAAGATGTGGGTTTCAAGTTGGGAAAAAGGGGAAATGTCTAGAATGCCATTGACTTAAAAGATCGAAAAATGTCGCCTTTGACTTCGAGTCAACCATTGTCTCATAACCCCTCCTTATGACTCGTAATCACGAATCATCACCAAGATAGTGACCAAGATCCCCGCACACTATCAACCTTATAACTCAACCAGCTTACTCTTAACAATACTATACAACTCGTAAGGTCAAGTCGAAGTCAACACAAAACTCAATTCAATTGAACACTAGACATCCTACGATTTCATCTCATGACTCATAACTTATCCTTACGACTCTTAGTGAGCCACTCATACTCAGTATAGTGAGTTTACAAGCTCGAGAATTCCAGGGGCAAAAATTTAGGGTGTTACATTCTCCCACCTTAGGATCATTCATCCCCGAATGATGAGACAAGGAATCCATTAGCACTAATTAACACAAAACACAACCACACTTACCTTTAACAAAGATAGAAAACAAAGATAAAAAGAAAATCATAATTTCCTTTAACAAAGTCAGAAAACAAAGATATCAAGGAATACACATACCTTTAGCACAACAAAAAAGGGGAATAGATATTTGGACTTCACATCCTCTTCAGCTTCATAAGTAGCTTCTTCAACCTTCTGATTCCTTCATAGAATCTTCACCGAAGCCATATATTTGGTTCGCAACCAATGGACTTGCCGATCTGAAATCTCAATTGGGACTTTCTAAAAAAAAGGAATTAAAAATGCCAAAACTATCTAATGAGACAACCAAGGAAGGACCAACCATGCGCTTCTTCAATATCAAAACCTGAAAGACCCGATCAAAAGAACCTAAACTAGAAGGAAACTCTAACTCATAAACAATATTGCCCACTCTCCTCAAGATCAAGTACAGGTTGATACACCAGGGACTGAGCTTCCACTTCTTTCCAAATCTCATCATTCCCTTCAAGAGAGACACCTTCAAGAATACCTAATTGCCAATATCAAACTCTAACTCTCTTCGCCTAATATCCTATAGGAATTTTTTCAACTTTGGGAGGTCTTAAGACGTTCCCTTATTACCTTCCCCTTCTTTATATCTTGATGAACCAAATCAGGACCAAACAACCCAGCCTCACCAACTTTGAACCACCTAATAGGAGAACGATATCTCCTACCATATAAAGCCTCAAATTGAGTCATCCAAATGCTACAATGATAACTATTGTTATACGAAACTCTATGAGAGGAAAATCAATGACACGCGACCTTAGCATATCCGTCAAAGTCTAAATGGGCCTCTCCGTTTGCCTATCCACCTGAGGATGGAAAATGGTGCTAAGGTTCACCTTAGTTACCAAACCTCTCTAAAAAAATGCCAAAAATGAGACAAAAACTCATACCTCAATAAGATATAAAAGAAACTGGAGTACCATGCAACCTGACGATCTTCTGAATGAACAACTTCGTATTATTCTCTGTGGAAAAATTAGTTCTCACAGTCAAGAAATGAGTAGACATAGTCTGCCTATCCACGATGACCCAAATAAAATTAAACTGACTATGAGACTGCGGAAGATCGATAATGAAATTCATATTAATGACTTCCCATTTCCATTCAGGCAACTCAATATCTTGAGACAAACCACCAGGCCTCAAATGCTCAACTTTCACTTGGAGACAAACCAAACACTTAGTGAAAAAATTTGCCACAACTCTCTTTATGTTATTCTACCAATAAATCTCCCTCAAATCATGGTATATCTTCGTCAAACCAGGGTGAATACTTATGAGCCTCTATCAAAATACTTTCCTGCAACCCATTGACATTGGGAACGTACAATCTAACTTAGTACCTCAGGATACCATGACCACCAATCCCAAAGTCCATCACCTTCTGTTGACCCACACCATCTTTAATCTATATTAATATGGGATCCAAAACTTATTTCTTCTTTACCTCTGCACCAAAAGATAATTTCACCACCTCTTGAATGATCATACCTCTACCCTCAGAGTCCAAAAGATGAACTCCAAGATTAGCTAAATAGTTAGTATCCCTCACCAAATCTCCCTTCTCCTCATTAATATGAGATAAGCTCCCTATAGATAACCTACTAAGAGCATCAATAACAATATTAGCTTTGCCTGTATGATAGTGAAGACTCGTATCATAGTCCTTGAGCAACTCAAGTTATCTTCATTTCTTGAGATTCAAATCCATCTGGGTGACCACATATCGCATGGTCTTTTAATTAGAATATATATCAAAATGTACTCCATACAAGTA
Source organism: Capsicum baccatum var. pendulum (assembly GCA_030864225.1). Lineage (NCBI taxonomy): Eukaryota > Viridiplantae > Streptophyta > Magnoliopsida > Solanales > Solanaceae > Capsicum > Capsicum baccatum. The sequence goes on along the minus strand of CM061551.1, from coordinate 35,258,018 downwards.
ATGGAGCCAAATATTTAAAGCAAAAACCACAACCAACAACTCCAAATCATGATTTGGATAATTCTTCTTATGCACCTTAAGTTGTTTAGAAGCATACACTACCACCCTGCCATGTTGTATTAAAACACAACCAAGTCCCAGACGGGAAATATCATAATATACAATGAAACCATTAGTGCCCTCGGGTATGGTCAAAATTGAAGCCAAAGTCAACCTATCCTTCAACATCTCAAAACTATCATCACAGGCAACGGACCAAAGGAAATTCACTTTATTCTGAGTCAACTTAGTTAATGGGGCAGCAATCGAAGCGAAACTCACCACAAACCTCCTATAATATCCAGCTTAACCCAAGAAGCTCCAAATTGGAGTCGTGGGTCTAAGTCATTTCTTAACCACCTTAACTTTCTATGATATCCACCATGATCCCTTTATGAGAAACAACATGACCCAGAAAAGTAATAATATTCAACAAAAATTTGCACTTCAAGAACTTAACATACAACTGTTGATCCTTAAGGGGTTATAATACTATACAAAGGAGATTGGTATGATCCTCCTCACTCTTTGAATTTATCGAATTTATCATCAATGAACACAATGATGAACAACTCAAGAAACTGACAAAATACTAGTTCATAAGATCCATAAATACCGCTGGGAATTTGTCAAACCAAAGGACATTACCAAAAACTCAAAAGGACCATACCGGGTTTAAAAGCAGTCTTAAGGATATCTACCTCCAAAATCTTCAGCTGATGATAACACGGTTGAATATCAATCTTAGAGAAGTACTTAGCACCCTAAAGTTGGTCAAAGAGATCATCAATTATAGGGAGAGGGTATTTATTATTCACTGTCATCTTATTCAATTGGCAGTAGTCTATACACATATGAAGGGACCCATCCTTCTTATGCACGAAAAAACAGGAGCATACCACGGGGAATCACTAGGGCGAATAAAACCATTGTCAAGAAGATCTTTCAAATGCTCCTTAAGTTCTCTCAACTTAGTTAGAGCCATTCTGTAAGGAGGAACAGAGATGGGATGTGTATCTAGAAGAAGGTCAATCCCAAAATCAATTTCCCTATCTGGAGAAATACCAAGAAGATCATCAGAAAATACTTTGGGAAACTCACTAACCACGGGGATAGAAGATAAAGAAGGACCATCAGATCTAGAATCCTTAACCCAAACTAGATGATATAGACTCCCCTTGAAACTCAATTTTTAGGCTCTTAGATAAGAAATGAACCTTCCCTTAGGAACCAGGGAACTCTCTTCCCATTCTATAATTAGCTCATTAGGAAATTTGAAAATGACCTTACGGGTCCGACAATATAGAGAGGTATAGCACGAATGTAACCAATCTATCCCCAAGATAACATCAAAATCAAACATATCTAATTCTACCGAGTCCACCAATGTATCTCTACCATAGATAGATACCATATAACCCCTATAAAATCTTTTAGAAATTGTAGAATTACCCACTGATATAGACATATAAAAGGGATCTAAAATACACTCTGGACCAAAACCAAAATGATAGCCACATAAATGGCTACATAAGAAAAAGTAAACCCTAGATCAAGTAAGTAATACACATCAAGAGAAAAGTTATAGCGTACTGATGATAACATAGGGAGAATCCTCAGATTCCTGATGGTTGGCAAGAGCATACAGATAATTTCTTCCAAAACCGGTAATAAAAGCAGCACCCTTTGGTACAGGATTTGAAGAAGTAGCAACAGGGACCTTATTAACTCCAGAAACAACCATTGAAGGACAATCCCATTACAGATGACAAAGTTGACCACACTTAAGGTAATTATTTCCTCCCTCGACACATATCCCACAATGGCTCTACCTACAAAAATAATAAAGGGATAAGATGGGGCCGACTAAGCTTCACTATCTTGAGACTGGGCATTGTTCCCTAAATATACTATCAATTTTAAAGCAACGATTATTGAATAGCTTAGGATATGAAGCACTAACCAGAGAATAAGAACTAAAATTTCACTACTTCTTATTAGACTACCTCCTACCATCCCTACCACTATTCTGATCACCTCCTTCCAATTTAGAATACCTGGATCTCTTACTCTGCCTTTCCCTTATCTTAACTTGCTTTTTATTTTCCTCATCAACCTACTGCATATACACCACAAGCCTAGAGATATCCATATCCTTGTTCAACAAGGCAGCTTTGCACTCCAAAACTAAGTCATGGGAAAAGCTCAAAGCAAATTTTCTTATTCTCTCCTTATAGATGACACCAACTCTGGAGCATAACGAGATAACTAATGAAATTTCAAGGCATACTCTTTCATAGATATTCTGTCTTGTTTTAAATTCATGAACTTCTCAGCTTTTGCCTCCTTCAACTCTTAAGGGAAAAAATGATCTACAAAAGTTATATTATATGACTGGCTCAGTATCATCTCCCCTCACACGCTCCCACTTCTTATACCACTGATATGCCACATCCTTTCAGCTAGTATGCAGCAAACCAACACCCTCAAATTTAGAAGTATGCATAAGATTAAAGATCTTTTCAATCTCATTAGTAAAATTTTAAGGATCTTCCTCATCCTTTGAACCAATGAAACTTAGAGAGATTAACCTTATCTGGCCAAATCCAGTGACCTCTGAAGATGGGCAACAAAAGTAACATACTTAGACTGAGAGGCCACCAACTGGATAAAAAATGGATTGAATGGAAAAACTCAACATTAGACATATCGAATTGAGGTATTCGAGGAGGGCTAGAGGAAATCAATGGAACTCCACAAGGGAATTTTGGACTTGGACCTTTAGACTGGGTCTGAATACTATAAGTAGGATGATCTGCATCCATATTTTCCCCAAACGGGACTGAAGAGTTTCCATGAGCATCAGATCTCCTGGGAGGTATGATCCAAGATGCGAATAAATAGAAATTAGAGAAGATTCAAGGCCTTAGACTCTATAGCCCAAAATAGAACAATAAAAAGGGGAAATATTCCTAAATGTCTTGTACCCCCTCCCTATAAGTGTGGCATGCTACACACATATAAAGGAGACTCTAATTAACACCGTTTTATGGACACCTAATTAACCATGAACCTAGGCTCTGATACCAACTTTGTCAAGACCAAAACTAGGGCCTATCCGTGAAAAGCATCTCAAGTCGACCATGGATAGGAGACCATCCCCCTTTACCTAGTCATACAGAACACAATACACTAACAATGGCTGAATTCAAAACATATAACAAGATAGAATAATTAGAACTCAAGAAGTATAAGATACAATCATAACCAATATCTAGTCCACAGTAATCTACAAAGCTTCTATGATAATTGAATCCAACCAATATTGGGACATACCCTAGAAGATAGCCAAAATAAGTCCAAAAAAGTCTATGATAAAAGGTAAACCAGGAAGTAACGACCTTTTGGAAGAAGAAGGCTCACCATTTTAAGATGGCTGTTAATAATCCAAAAATCCTATCACTGCATAAAAAAAATAGAAATGTCTCTGATTCTTGCATCGCATGGGGATACAACATCCAAATATGGTTAGCGAGTTGAGTGTTAGCATGTAACTCAGGGATAAGGATAAAGTAATAAAAATTCAAAATCCAGTTTAACTCTATGTACATGTTCACATACATATGTGTACACATAAACATATATAAAATACTGGGATAGAGAACAAGGATAACCATGAACTTTAAAAATATTAGCAAAAGGCACCCATAGGCTATATGGGCTCAGCTCCCCCCTACTGAAAGGGCCCTAGTGTGTATAGCCGGACGAACCAAAGAATAATCATATATATATATATACACCATGGGGGACTCAAACCGGTCAGTCATAAATCAAGAATAACTTAAGCATCCAGTCATTTAACATGGGGGGACTCAAACCACCTAGTTATTTAATAAGGGGGACTCGAACCACCCAGTCATTTAGACCACCCAAACTGGTCAATGTGGTTTTCAATAATGGTCCTTCAGGATATCTACTTTCATGGCCTAGCTACACAACTCTCTTTAAACCCAGTTAAAACATTTTAACACATTCCCATTAATTGAACCACAATATTTCTTAAGGCATGCACTGTTGGTATCATCATATCAACTACACTTGAAAAGTAACATCATCATGCCAATACAATTCCATTCACTTAGGAAAAATAACTCCCTTTGTTCATTAATACAAAGTGGGGGGAACATCAACCCCTTTTGTTTATTAAATCAAACCAACATGTTTCAATAACCTCTTTATATTATGCAATTGTTCCAAAAGTAGTTCAATGCAATTATACACATACTCAACACCAATTTCACAAGATTAGATTGGAGTTATTACCAATTAAATTGTCAATATTGATAAAATTAGGGGAAATCATAATCCCCTAGTTTATTCACCATGCCTATGCACCGCACAAGTTCAAAACTATAAATAAAGCATGAACAATCATATGTAAACCATGGGAACCATTATTCAAAAAACAAACAATCAAAACCCTCAACCCATGTTCCATAACCAACTTCAAAACCACATGAATAAAACTTTAAAACTCATGCTTTAACAAAATAATATTTGGGGAAGAGTAGCATACATGAAAGTACAGAGAATTATGGAGAAAAATCAACCCTTGAGCCCTTAGATGCCAATTGCTTGAAAACCCTAGTGTTTTTGCTTGAGAGAATTTTGAGATAGTTTAAAAAGTTATTTTAATTTTTTTGGAGTGATAATAATACCCTAAAAGGGTTTTAAGTCATGCGTTATTATTGGGAAAAAGAGAAAATATCCAAAGTGCCCTTAATAAAAATACTGAAATACTATCGCCCAGTCGTTACAGGTGACCTTACAACTCGTAAAGTCATCCTATGACTCATAAAATTTATTCGTAGGTTGGATAACATCCATAGGCACCAATACTAGTTTGGCTACGATTCGTGCCCTATGACTCAAATTTAGACCTTATGACTCGTGAGGTCAAATCATAGACAAGACAAAAAATCTGGCCACCTTTTATAGTTTGGCTACGAAAGCCAATATACGACTCGTAATAAGACTTGGCGATTCACTGGGTACCAGTCGTCACCAAAATAGGGACTTAGCCAAAGACGTTGGTCTACGATTAGGGTTCTATGACCTGTAATAATTCCTTATGACTCACAGGGCAAATCATATTATGGGAGTGAGTTTAAAATCTCAAGAATTCTAGGAGCAAAAATTTGGGATGTTACATGCTCCGCGCTTATATATTGGATTTTGGGGGTCAATGGGACCAATTTTTACCTTTGGAAGAGTTTGTATTTAATAATAGCTTTTATTCGAGTATTTAGATGGCACCATGTGAGGCATTTTATGGTATAAAATGTCGATCTCCTATTGGTTGGTTTGAGACTTCGGAGACTACGCCTCATGGCATGAATTTTTTTGCGAGTTGTTGGACTGAGTTTGGGTGATTCAGGACTAGCAATGAGTTGCTTAGTGTAGACAAAGGAGTTATGCTAACTACAGACATCTTCCATTGAGGTTTAAAGTTGATGATAGAGTCTTTCTTCAAGTATCACCCATGAAGGGCATGATGAGGTTTGGGAAGAGGGGCAAGCTTAGACCCATATATATTGGACCACTTGAGATCCTGTAGACAGTTAGGGAGATAGCATATCTGTTTCCATTACCACCTTCTTTCTCAGCCATCCACCTAGTTTTTTGTGTATCCATGTTACAGTAGTACATTCCAAATAAGTCACACATGTTTTAGTGGGACTTAGTTTAGTTGAACGAGAGGTTGGCATTTGCAGAGGAGTCAGTGTCTATTTTTTCCAAAGATGTCAGACGTTGCATTCTAGGGGCATTCTAGTAGTTAAAGTTTAGTGGCATCACCATCTAAATGAGAAGGCTACTTGAGAGACCGAGTGTGGTATGTGTACCCAGTATCCCTACATGCTTGAGCATTTAGGTACTTTCTTATCCTTTACTTTTGTGAAAGAAAGTAGTAGTGGATGTTGTATTGATCCTCACAGTTATTTTTCTTGTTTTTGTACATTTTCATGGTCTAGAGCTTTTCTATAACTTTCCAAAATAATTTATGACTTGCTCGGACTGATAGTGTGATTTTTCGGCAGTTTGTTTTAGAATTTTTGTTATACCAAATATAACATGGAATATTTAATCTAAATTAGCATTTGGTAGAAATATAATTTGTTATTATTCTAAAATATTTTTGATATGTACAAAATTCTTTAGTTATGGTATATCTATATTACTTTATAACTAGGTTTACAGCTTATTAATATTTAAGAGGAGATAGTGAATTAAGATATGTTATAATATTATTATTATATAATAGAGATATTATTAGACATAATTTTCTATTGATTATGGTATATTCAAAATTGATATTTATTTTACCATAGACCTATGCAATACCCGAATATATATAATGGGATTAAATTTAATAGTTCACATATAGATGTTTGTATTATATATATAGCATGTGTGTCACTTAAGAGGAAGAGGTGGACAAGTGTCCATTTCAGTGGCCAAGTGTCAAAGTAATAGGCCAAAATCCATTTCAAGTGGTGATTAATCGCATGGTAATATTATGTAGTAATAAACTAATGATCTTATCTACCTAATTATTGGCCAAAATCATCTAATAGTTATCACATATGGATTGGTCTCTTTCATGACAACAACTATATTTATATATGTGTGCGTGTATGTGTATGTGTGTGTACGTGTGTGTGTTTGTGTTTGTACGTTTATTTTAGGGAGGGTGTTGTGAGAGTATCCATTTAACAATATAGTTGGTCACCAAGGGAAAAATATAAAATATATACATCACATTATTCAAGCTCTGATTTTAGTGTGGAGCACTATTTGGAGGCTTCTCAGAGAGGTTTTTAGCTTTGGTGTTAAGGTAGTCTAGGCATATCCTACCTTTAGATTGAGCTTATTTATGGTAATTATATACCATTATTCTAGTTTTAGATAGGTACTTGTAGTTTGCTTATCATTGATATATATATCATACATTATTTATCCGGTTAGAACCCCGTTCTAGTAATTCTTGATCTCTTATCTTTTGTTATGATATATCATATATAATTTTAGGATGTGAAATTAAGTTGCAAAACCTTGAATTCGACCCTTTTAAATTAAGATATGTGAATGGTTATTTAAATGTATTTTAATTATGACTTAGGATCAATATATACTTTATTTCTATCATTTATTATGAATTTTGGTACCACTTTGGATTTTGATATGTTATGGTTTGGGCTATAATTTTATAGTGGGTATGATTACTATGAGTTTTGGTTCGAGTCCGGAATCTGGTTATGATAATTTGGGAGTTCTAGTAGTGCTTAATGTTGTTGTGAGAGTTGTGGTTCCTCTGAGTTTCGATTAGAGTCTGGCATCTGATTATAAGTTTTGTTGTATATCATTTATGTGACCTCTCGTTATTACCCACTATTTTTTGTTCGAATCCGACATATGACCTCTTGTTTTTATCCATCACTATCGGTTCAAGCCCAATGTTTGGCCTCACGTTACTACCCGTTGGTGTCAATTCAATCCCGGTGCGCATCTGGATGACTACTATGATTTTTTGGGATTAGTTCAGTTATGGATTATTTATGTTTGTATTCTATTACTTTTGTGTGTCCCACCAACTAATGGGGGTGGTTGGGTTAATTGTCTTCTTTAGTGTTCCTGGTGGGTTTATGGAGGTCCCGTTAGGTTATGTATGGTTTGCATATTATTACTACATATTTATATATTTTTATCACTTTTACTTACTTCTTTTTTGCAATTGCATAGCTCGATAATTATTTACTTTTCAATTTCTATTTACTATTGACTTAGATTGTACCCTCACATTTTAGTTATACTTTTCCTATATTGAGCTAAGTCAGTCGATGATTCCTACTAAGTATCAGTTGTTTTGGTACTCATACTACAGTTTTGCATCTTTACCCTGATACAGATTCGAGTACTAGCAGTCGGCGTTGACGTGATTCCTATCTTCCATTATTGATCCAATTTAGGGTTAGCTTGTTGTCGTTTGAGGCTAATCCTCCTTTATCTATTCTAGTTTAGTTTTTTGTACTCGAGACTATTTGTATATATTGTATATATTTTGGATTCTATCTAGTACTTTGGGTATTTTTTAGTAGTGGCTCTAGTACCGACCTTATTAGGTCTTAGAAGGGATTCGATTGTATATTTTGGTCTTTTTTCTTTTCTCATTTTGATATACTTTATATGTTTCTTTTCTATTTTTCACCTATTATTACTACTACTGTTTTCATTATATGTGGTCTTTTCTGGGTTCTGCCTGTAAGCCCGTAACTTATTATTTTAGACTATGGCTTGGGTTGCCTACTGGTGGGATAAGGTAGGCGCCATCATGACTTAAGAAATCGAGTTGTGACATGGGTAAACAACTTAGTGATGGGACCCATTTCCTTTATACTATCCAACTTTGTTACAACTCAGTCCCTTATCCTATCTCAATAAAGTGAGTCTGATATACTTTAAATAAAATTAAATGATAAAAAAGAAAGAAAAGCGCAAATGGCAAAATGATAATACTTCCTCCTCCTTTCTAGAAATACATGACACCCCTTCTAGGAGCCTGTTGGACAATTTCTAAAAATGTTTTGAAAAATAATTCTCAACATATATTTGGATAGTTGTAGTTTCCTCATCACTAGTCATGTAAATTTTAAGGGAATCCTCAGATGATCAAAATGATTTATTTTTATTATGTTTATTTAAACTAGATAAGTACTGCTCATATGGGGCACAAATCCGATATTTGGAAAATTTATATAATATAAGATGACCATTTTTTATTTACAGCCTTATTCACTTGAGAGGAATTCAATCCTAAATAGCAATGATAACTTAAAAATAATCATAAATTCCTAAGAGAGAATACCTATAAATTTACTAACATGTTAGTGATACACAATGTCATCTTTATATAGTGATTTTAATACAGAACACAAGAAACACTCTTGCTAACATGTACATTCAACTGTAGTAAATCTTGTTTCCTTCTGGACAATATTTTGAAGAAGAAAAAATCTTCAAATCAATATATAATAGTTTATTAATAAGATTTCTCTTAGGGAAGGAAGATATGAGGAAATTTGTTACATTTAATCCAAGACTACTATCATAAAGTTATTTTCGATGAAAATAGTTGAATTCTCTATTTTTATTGTTTCTATTTCTCCATTTTTGTTAGTGCTAAAAGTCTAGGCCAAAATCAATATCATTCATTACAGATGACTTAATGATATTAATTATTTTAATAAAGAAAATATCAATGCTCACAAGTCGCTCCTGCCAAATTCAACAACACTTACACAGGAATTGACCTGTAGATCAACACCAATCAATTAATGTTAGAATCATAAGTAGGCAGAGAGGAAGGAAAGTAGAGTAAAAAAATTTAAAGCAAGATATTATTATCAAGAATACACTACTATTGATCCTTAACAATTTAACTAAAGATAAACCTCAATAACAAATATGTTGTATTTTCATAGTTAGACACCTTCTTAAGAACCACCAATTGACTCAAGTGCAGAATCACCTCCTCTTTTTCTTTTTTCACTTATCTAAAAGGTAAATGACAAACAATAAGAGTGATTTTTGCATAACAAACTATGTTTCTTTAACGTTAAGAGTCTTACACAGTGGCTATTACCATTGATCAAATGTTCAAAGAGTTTTTTTTCAGAAAATATTCCTAAATCATGTTTGAAATTCAAATTTCATACTTTACTATCCTTGTGCACAATAAATATCTCGAAGATTGAAAAAAAAACATCAAACAACTAATTTAATATTAAAAATCAATGGTTGTTAAACCATATGTGCACTACACATGAAGCCTCTAAATCTCACTACAACTAAAAACATCTGTTATCATCAATTGACCAAATTTTCTCACTTTTGTCAATCCTGGAGCAATTGTAAGAGTTAGATGTCTTATGATTTTCTTTTGTTCTATCAAATCTTTTATCTTTCTCAACTAATAGGAATTGGTTGTTATCTGAATGGAAAAATAATAGAATCATTAACATATAATAGTAGAGCCAAGTGATAGACTCGATTCATTATCCAGCGAGGAATTCCAAAAGTGAAATCACCTATGAAAGCAAATAATAAGGAATAGATATTTCAAGTGGGAACGATATTAACCAACTCGGTCGAAGTTTATTTTACTTCAAATGGGGTGATAGTTTTGGTTGCTAAATGAAATAATACCCGAGGTATAAAACTTACTCAAAAGTGATAGCTTAGATATGTTTTTGATCATTCAAACAGAAAAAGTTGAAACCGGGAAGACCTAATAGCTTGTTGGAGCACAATCCCAGATTTGGGCATGGGAGAAACTTGAATTGAGGGAGATCGCGACATATTTGTACTTGTGTTATAACCGCTCTAACTTTTTACATTCCCTTTAAAGATTATGAACTCAGACTTTCTCTTACTCTTAATTCTAAACCCTAAATTATAAAAATAATAATGCTCCTAAACTCAACAAACTCCTTGACACCTTTTCAAATATCACAAATATAAAAATCAAAGACAGAGAGAAACATATACGTACTGATTGAAATCATTCGTAGCAGCCTAAGTATATCCAGGAGTTCTCAAAAATAGAAAGAAACATACACACACTGATTTGGGAATTTGGGGGAAAGAGGAAAATTATTTGTTATGGATAATGATTAGCTTTCAACATTCAAAAACTCTGTAATGGAGAAAGATCAAGAAGACAGTAGGGTATGCAAAATGTGACATTGAATTTAGGAGAGACCTCCATCTTATATAAGTTAAAAAGTTTAAAATGCCCTCAAATTATGTTTTATTGTCAGTAAATAGCCGTATTGATACCATTCAATGCTTACCCACTCTTCTACTATAGTAGAAGTACTAATTCCTCAGTTCTTGAAATTGAATATGCTTACTTTAAAACTACTTATATAATAAAATCTTTAAATAGAAAATACTTTTAAAATAAATTTATTTTACCATGTCGGAATAAAGAACAATTTATAAAACTAGGAGTCGAGAGATATCCGAAACGATAAAATGCATCTGAGAGAAGAAATATATATGGAATGCACACAAAATCAATTTTAACTAGATCATTATTAAGGATCATAACTTATTTCTAAATAATAATACCCACTTTATTTCTAAAAACATGTCATTTTAAATAACTATTTATATATATATAAAGGGCATGCAAATCAAATAATAAATAAGGTCTAGTTAATAGTTTTATTAAAGGGCATGCAAATCAAATATGAAAATATGGTCTTATATTCCCTTTTATGGTAGAGAGAAAGAAATATACTTTCACAGTTTAAAATTATTCGTTCTAAATTTTCTAATTTGATTTCTATTTTACTTATCTTTTTTCATGAATCAAGAGGAAAGAAAATTTTTTTCTTTCATATTTTATCCTTTGCATTAATTATTTTTTTAAATTAAAATATAAATATTATTTAATAAAAATATTATAATACATTAATTATTTTTTTAATCAATATGTCATCTCAATTTGAAAGGTAATTTGAAATCCAAGAGTATGAATAATTCAATTGCCACCTTCCATTGGCCATTTCGTCCCTACTCCAAACGCGTTTATATTCCAAAAAAACTCATAGGTGGTGCTAGTCTGTCATTCAATCATTAATGGTAAATTAGCATCCAACGCTCTATAGAGGGCATTCCCGTCATTATACATGCAGCTGTTGGGACTCGGTTATTTCTCTTTTCATAATCTGGATTACCAAACTAGTTTTTAATATGAAGCTCAGAAGGACCTCAAAACTACTAGTCACTGGCTTTGAATTTCACTTCTCCATCTCTCTCTCTCTAACATAGTATTCCAAAACTCAAACCCTATTCTCTCTCTTCTTTGATCTGAGCTTGAGCTTCTTCTTCTTCAGCTGACTGCTCTGCATTCAATTTACTTCTTCTGGTGTTTGTCAACTCAAGAATGGCCTGAGTTCGGTTCTTTTGGATCTCTCTGTTTCTTACTTCATCTTTTAGGTAATTTATTTCGTCTTCCTCTACTTGCTTATGCTTTCGCTTAGCTCCCATGAGTTTGTTCTATGTCCGTATTCGTGCTTCTTTTAAGCTTCTTCTTATACCGGATCTTGATACTGGGGTTTCTTTATTTTGGACTGAGTGCTTTCATTTAGCTCTTGAACTTTTTATCTGTCTACTTTATGCTATCGGCTTCTGATACTTCATCCTGATTTTTTTTTTTCGGACTTATTGTTTTTTAGTCCTCTAGATTTAATTTGAAAAAAAGAGGTTCCGGCTTTCATGTGATTTTCTGATCTTTGTGTGGTTAAAATTAAACAGATGGAAACTGATCTTTATTTTTGCATTTCTGTTTGTTTTTTATGCCAGTGATTTCTGCCTGCGGACGGCTATAGGCTTGTGCAGCAGTTGCATCAATGACAGACAACAGTAAATTCTGTTTTCTCTTAATTTCCACTTTTTTGTTGTTGGCTGTTGTGGTTAATGTGACTTTGGCTGCCAATTATGTGCCCGGTGATAACATTTTGGTCAACTGTGGAGGTCCTAACAATCTTCCAGATGCTGATGGCCGGAAATGGGGCACAGATATTGGCTCAAAATTTATGTTGAGTACTAAGTCAACAATCTCTGATGCGGCTGATCAAAAGCCCTCTGTCCCTCAAGTTCCTTTTATGTCTGCCCGTGTTTTCCAGTCTGAGTTCACCTACAGTTTCCCTGTAGCACCTGGTCGTAAGTTTGTCCGTTTGTATTTCTATCCCTCGTCTTACAACAAACTTAATGCTACTAATGCCATCTTCAGTGTCACCTCTGGATCATATACTTTACTTAGAAACTTCAGTGCAGCACAAACTGCTGAAGCTCTCGCCTATGATTACTTGACCAAGGAGTTCTCTATCTATGTGCCATCTGAAACTTTGAACATGACTTTCACACCTTCTCCAAATATTTCAAATTCCTTTGCCTTTGTCAATGGGATTGAAATTATTTCACATCCTGATATCTATAATACAGCAGATGGATCTACCTTAATTGTGGGTCAGAAATCCCCTTTCATTATTGACAATTCTAGTGCTTTGGAAAATGTTTACCGCGTTAATGTGGGAGGCAATGTAATCTCACCATCAGGTGATACTGGTATGTTTAGGTCATGGGGTGATGACTCCCAGCATATTTTTGGAGCAGCCAGTGGAGTTACAGATACTGCCGATGATGAAAATGTCACAGTAACCTATCCTGAAGGAATGCCTTCCTATGTTGCCCCACTTGATGTCTATAAGACAGCTAGGTCAATGGGTCCAACTGCTCAAGTTAACCTGCAATACAATTTGAGTTGGGTATTCTCTGTTGACCCGGGATTCTCTTATCTTGTTAGGCTCCATTTCTGTGAGATCACTAGAAATATCACAAAAGTCAACCAGAGGGTGTTTGTCATCTTCATGAATAATCAGACTGCGGAACCTGCAGCAGATGTCATTGCTTGGGCTGGAAGCAACGGAGTTCCTTTCCACAAGGATTATGTGGTCTCTGTTCCTTCTGGGGCTTCACAGCAGGATCTTTGGCTTGCACTCCATCCAAACGTTGCTTCAAAATCAAATTGGTATGATGCAATTTTGAATGGAATAGAAATTTTTAAAGTAAGTGACACCAATGGAAACCTTGCTGGGCCTAATCCTGTTCCAGTTGCTGAACCAGATCATATTGACCCTCTGCCATCCAAAAACGGTCAATCAAAAAATAACACATCAGCTATTGGCGGAGGCATTGGAGGTGGAATTGCTGCCGCAATTCTTATTGGTTTAGTTGTATGCATTGTCACGCGCCTTCGGAAACGTGGGAAGGTCCAAAGTCCAAGCGATGGACCATCAGGCTGGCTCCCACTTTCTTTGTATGGAAATTCACATACTTCTGGTTCCGCTAAGACCAACACTACTGGCAGTTATGCTTCGTCGCTCCCATCAAACCTTTGTCGTCACTTTTCATTTGCTGAGATCAAGGCAGCCACCAATAACTTCGATGAAGCACTGCTTCTTGGGGTGGGTGGCTTTGGCAAAGTATACCAAGGAGAAATTGATGGCGGCACAAAAGTTGCTATCAAACGTGGTAATCCTCTCTCTGAGCAAGGTGTTCATGAATTCCAAACTGAAATTGAAATGCTCTCAAAACTTCGCCATCGCCATCTTGTTTCTTTGATTGGTTATTGTGAAGAGAACTGTGAAATGATCCTTGTATATGACTACATGGCTCATGGTACCCTTCGTGAGCATCTTTATAAAACCCAGAAGCCTCCTTTACCTTGGAAGCAGAGGCTTGAGATTTGCATTGGTGCTGCTCGTGGGTTGCACTATCTTCATACTGGTGCGAAGCATACCATTATCCACCGTGATGTAAAGACCACTAATATCCTGTTAGATGAGAAGTGGGTGGCAAAGGTTTCGGATTTCGGGTTGTCTAAAACAGGCCCTACATTGGATCATACCCATGTCAGTACCGTGGTGAAGGGCAGTTTTGGATATCTGGATCCAGAATACTTCAGAAGGCAGCAACTCACAGACAAATCTGATGTCTACTCATTTGGTGTAGTGCTGTTTGAGATTTTGTGTGCTCGGCCAGCGCTGAACCCAACTCTTCCAAAGGAGCAGGTGAGCTTGGCAGAGTGGGCTTTCCATTGCTACAAGAAGGGAACTTTTGACCAGATAATCGACCCATATCTGAAAGGGAAGCTTGCACCAGAATGCTTGAAGAAATTTACCGAGACAGCAGTGAAGTGTGTCTCTGATGTTGGTGCAGACAGGCCCTCGATGGGAGATGTGCTGTGGAACCTTGAATTTGCTCTGCAACTTCAGGAGAGTGTAGAGGAGTGTTGCAAGGGTTTTGGAAAAATGGACATTGAAGAAGGCTTTGACATCACATGCAAAGGAAAGAAGGATTTAAATGCATTCCCGGGTTATGATGAAAGCATGACTGACTCAAGAAGCAGTGGGATGTCTATGAGCATTGGCGGCCATAGCCTTGCCAGTGAAAACTCAGACGGGCTAACACCTAGTGCTGTTTTCTCTCAAATCATGAATCCAAAAGGACGTTAAAATCTCAGAGCTTGAAAGAAAATACACATTGCCACCAGCTTATTAAGGCGATGTGCTATCGGCCTCTTTAACAGCAGCAGTCGTTTTGTCCTTTCCTTTTCTTTTTTTTCCCTTGTACTGCCTTATTCTTTTTACTCACTTTTTATTTTGTGATTGATATGTTTTATTTAAACTCCTTTGTAAGTTGTATCTACCAATACTAAGTGTGAAATAATTTCTCGTTGTACTATTAACTGATGAAGAGGTTGCTCACTATGACAGTCTGATCTCATGTGTCATGTAGAAGTGATGCTAAGCTAATAGCTAGTGATTGTTTTATATATTGTGTTTCTGCCTGGGAAGAAAATGAAGAGATCTTTCGTCCCAAAAAGAGATCACAAAAAGCAAAAACGAAGAGGTTCAAAGGCTTTTTCTATATAAAGTCCAAGTTGGCGAGGTATAGTAGTGTTCTATGACGTTTTGCTGGAAAAAATTCCTACTAATTGGCGCTATATCCCACTAGAAAGTGTTTGTTGCCAATATTACTCCATTCCTAGTTATTGTGTCTGGTGGAGTAGTTTTGAGGTTTCTGCGAAGTGGCTTGGACGTGACAATTTTTTTTACAAAAATGAAATTGTTGACGCGGTCCTATGTTGACCCAGACATATCAATTATCAGGAGATTTGAGGAAGTTTAGTCCCATGTTCTTTTCAAAAATTTGTTTATAATTGTAGGTTTTTGCAATAACTTTATGCTTTGTTTAATTATCCATCGGTCATTTTGATTTGTGCCAGTTGTATAAAAGTTTGCAAGTTGGGCGGCAAGTGTGTGAAACAATTTGAAAAGGATGGAGTAGTTGAGTTGCATACATGATGGAGAGGCATTGACATCTTTCAATTATACTATTATTGCCTCTCCATCTTTCAATTATACTATTATGAAGTGGTGTATTTAATGGTTTAGAATGTTTTGGGTAAAACTTTGGGGAGTTGGGGTAGTGGTTCTCACCATCACTTCACATTAGGGCCAGTTATTGATGGTGCTTGCTCACCATACTCGTTTCGTACTCTCTTGCTTTTTTTTTTTTCCTTTTTCTTGTATTCTGCATCCTGTGTAGGTATTGCTTGAGTAGCAGGTCGTGGATTTTGTTCCGTCAACTTGAAATTGCGGAGATCGAGGTTGTGGCTGGAAGACTTTATAGCTTGCTGGATTTCTCTTTATTTGCCTTATGCTTACCCGCATTTAAGATACATCTTATTGATATTTTTTGTTAATATTACTTGTACTAAGGACAACTAGACCTAAGATGTATCTTGAAATACTTATTTTATCTTATATATATTTTGGGATTTGTTCTATTCTTCTCATTCCGCTTTTGATTCACTTGACTATTAAGTTTGGTTTGGGATAGGCTTACTTTTCTGGAGGGTGTAACAAGTATCATCATGTATCAATTTTGGATCGTGACACCAACTATCCTACAAACTAGGCAAGACTAACCGGGGAAGCTCTTGATCGCACACGTAAATTGAACTAGGTAAGCATCTCACATACAAAAATCACAGGATTGCACTATTACCTACTACCTATCTAGTTCATACATTTGTATGCAACGCTTATTCTACCTATAAAGTTAATGCCATAAAATTTCCAATAATTGTCAAAATAAACAAAGAGAAAATGACCAAAAGCCCTCCAACCTTTACCTCAAGTCCCAACTGCACACCTATACTTTGCGAGGGCCCTATTATCCCCCTGAACTATTTTAAACTAGAATATATAACCGTCTAAAAGCTTATACCCAGATTTTGTTTCACGTAGTGATCTGCACGCGCTGCCCCGTCATGCCACGTCAAATTTTTTTTAATCTAAAAATTTAATTATTTTACTTTTTTTATTTTTTTTATCTAAAAATTAATTATTTTACTTTATATAGTTTCCTTTTCTCGCTAATCCCGTCTATGGCCGCCGCCGCCACCGAGTGACGACCACCAGAACCTCATTTCGAATTTGAAATTTTCAACGATCTTGAAGTCGTACATAATAAACAACATCTAATTTGAAATTTTCGAAAACCTTGAAGTGAGTACAATGAACAATATCAATTTTTAAATTTCCAACGATCTTAAATCCGAAAACAACGAACAATACCAATTTTAAAATTTTCGCTGACCTTGAAGCCGGAAACAATGAACAATACCAAATTTAAAAATTTTCATGACCTTAAAGTTAGAAACAATAGAGAATTTAAAATTTTTTGACGACCTTGAAGTCACAAACAATGGACAATACCCATTTTAAAATTTACCACGACCTTGAAGTTAGAAATAATAATATCGATTTTGAAATTTTCGACGACCTTGAAGTTAGAAAAAGTGAACACTACCCATTTTGAAATTTCCGACGATCTTGAAGTCGGAACCAATCGATTTTGTATTTGGAGATGAGGAAGATGATAAGTTAGTCTTGGATGCCATTGATAAGTTCTTAGAGTTTTTTGTTTGTGAGGAAGAAGAAGAAGAAGAAGAAGAAGAAGAAGAAGAAGAAGAGGAGGAGGAGGAGGAGGAGGAGGAGGAGGAGAAGAAAGAAAGAAAGAAAGAAAGAAAATGAACGAAGTAAAAGAGAAAATTATATATATTTATGTAAAGAAATATTATAAGTTTTTAATATATAATTTTCGTCCTGACTCTCTTCTCTCACTCTCTTGCCATGTCAGCTTTTAGGAGTGTAATAATTTAACTTTAAAATAGTACAAGGGGGTAATAAGACCCCCGCAAAGTATAGGTGTGTAGTTGGAATTTGATAAAGGTTGGGGAACTTTTGGCCATTTTCTCTAAAGACATTCTACAACAAAATTTTAGGAGGGGTATCCTTTCAACAACAAAAATTTCAACTTTTAGCAGAAGTACTCAGACCCTCACCCCAAAATAAAAATATGAAACACTTGATTATATTAATGCTCCCTTATTTTTCTCCTAGTCAAACATAGAAACAACAAATAATACCTAATTATGTCTGTTCTACTATGATTACATATCCCGGAAAAAATATGAGTGGTACACCTCCACCACCAACTTTGAGAACATGTAGTGTCCTTAATACATGCATATAAAAAAAGTAAAAAAAAGTGGTAAATACATACCTATAGTTCTCTGGGCACCAAATTTGGTCACATCCTCTGCTGGGGTCTCAAAAGTCACTCCAATCTCAGCATTAGTGGCCTTGGTAGTGCCAGTGGTTCTCAAATCAATATTGGAACTTATTAGGGACAGTTCACTCAAAGGTATCACATTAGTACGGGAAAATGTCATACACCCACTCTTCTCACTATCAAAAGCATTAGCGGTCGGGGCCTCACAAAGTCTGAAACTTTATGTTCACTGTCATACTTAACATAATCAGGGGTTGATCAATATATACCTAGTCTTGTAATTCTCCATGTAGGAAGGATGATTTCACGTTCAATTGATAAATTGTCCAGTTGTTTTAGGCTGCCATTGCTGCCACCAACCTGTTGTTATTGAGACTAACTACTGGAGCAAAGACCTCTTTAAAATCCACATCATGCTCTTAATTATATCCTTTGGATACTAAGCGCGCCTTGTACTTATCAACTTCAACATTCTCATTGAGTTTAGTTTTATAAACCCATTTAACTCCAATTGTCCTTTGCTCTTTTGGTAGGTCAGTAAGCTCCCAAGTGCCATTTTTTTCAATTGCTGAAATTGCATTATACATTGTCTCCTTCAATTTTGTTTATTGGACAATACTTTCAAAATTTATTGTGTCACAATCTTCAAATAATGCAAAATGAGAAATTATTTCATCAATGATATTAACACGGGTTACCTAATAATCTTGCATCCAATGCAGGTCTATTTCAGACATGAGGAACAAATTGGTCTTATTCAATAGGTTCTTCTGCAGGTGGAAAAACTTCAGCAGTTGGAGCAACGTCTACTGAAATTTTAGAACTTGGATCTACTTCTTCAGATTCATCATTACATAGAACTTGACTAGATATCTCGTCATCCCAGTTTCAAGTATTGTCTTAATTGAAAATAACATTTCTGATATAAGCTAAATGACCTTCATAACTTTTGATGACATCATTCTAGACCAATATATGAAAATTCAAGTTTTGATCACATTGAGGGTACAAGGACATGCATAGAAGACTCGTTTTGAGCATTCAATAAAGCAATTCCATGTTTGGAAGATTGCCTGGGATTTCACTTTTTGAAGTATGAAGAAGTGGTGGCCTTGCAGAGTTAGAAGAGGCGCCTATGGAGTGTAAATATTTATTAATAATATTTTAGTAATTTTACCCCTTTATGTAATGGAAAAATTATCCATTAGTTAGATCATTTTCCCTTAGTTTTTTTATGATATTTTGACAAGAAATACTCTTGAACTACATTAGGAGGGATTTTAGTGTAGGGCTTGGAAAACCCAATTAGTGTAGGGCTTGGAAAAACCAACATTGATCTTTGCTTAGAAACGATGATTGTAAGGCAGAGTTGATCTCTTTTGCGGTCACCGTAAGAAGTTGATGTTTGTTTATACAAGTCTTAGGGGTCTTAGCGTTTGATACATGTTTTAGTTCTTATTGCTTGTATTCTCTTATGTCAACTTATCTATCTCTATTTTCTTGTATTATTTCAAATTTTGATTCCCTGGGTAGATTGCTATCTTTCGTGGCTTGATCTGTATCATTTGGTATCAGAGCCAAGCTTGATTTCGTTCCTACGAGATCAGTCTTGGGTTTGTTATGTTAAAAATAAAAAAAAGTTATCATTCACATTTTTAAGGGTTTTTCAATTTTTGAGACTTGATTTTTGTGTGTTTCTAGTGTTCGATCCTTGTTTTCTAACACTAGAAGAGGTGTCAAAAAAGAAAAAATCACAAAAAAAGAGTTATCCCATTTTTACCCTTAGGCCAAAACTTGAGGCTTAGATTTCTTGTGTTTTTTTGTGTCTATTGGTGTTTCTAGTGTTAGATCATTGTTCTCTAACACTAATAGGGTCTAGATCTAGAATTTGAGTGTAAATCCATTATTGTTGAACTTGAAGTTGAAAAAACTTGAAAGGTGGATCTTGAAATTGGAAGGGTTTGGTTGAAGATTTGGACTTGAAATAGTGGTATTGTTGTTTGGGAAGTGAACGTGTGCAAAAAGAAACAAAAATCAACAAATTTGGAGTTCATTTGGGTTAGGTTCCATTTTTGAATGTTCTTGGTGTTCATCATGTTCTTCATATATTGTTGAAGAAGAACATTCAAAAAATAGTTGTTTGATCCAAAAAAGAGGAGAAAGAGAGTGTGGTCCTTGTTTGTACAAAGAATATTTCAAGCATATACCAAGTCTTACAAAGGAAGAAAGAGTCCCAAAGCATAAAAAAAGGAATATTCTCAAAGAAGAGGACAAGGGAAAGTACAAGGGAGGACCACAAAAAATTCAAACTCTTTTGAGCTTAAAAAAGGATCCATTCTTTGTGTTTTCTTCACCAAAACCGATTACCACACTATTAAGAAGAAGATTGTTGAATTTCAAATTGGAAGCAAGTCAACTCCAAAATGTTGACCAAGGTTGCCATGTCATCAACATTCCAAATCACGTTAAAGCTCAAATTTTAGGTTCTAAGTTTCTTTTCCTTGATTCTTTAGTTTCTTTTGTTGATTCTATTGCTAATTAACAACTAGTAATCACCTACTTAGTTGTAAATTAGTTGTTGAATCCGTTTTTTTATGTCGTCTTTCTTTGTGTACTTTTCTCATTTTAATTCATCATAACTTCTTTGGTTCTAGTTCTTAAGTAGATTTTTCTTTTTTGTCTTAAGTTAATCAAACAAGAATCTATTCTGTCCACAAAGTAGTGATTGACACCTTTTTGACTACCGGAGTATAAGCAACTTTCAATACTCACCGCTCCAATTGTGAGGATCACAAAGGTGAGTGCATATGAGTGTTGGTGAGGAGCTTTTACTACTAATCTTATTTTTTTATTTTGTAGGTACAAGGTGATATAAGGGGAACATGTCTTCGGTATCCTTGGATTATTGTGACTACGACATGGAAGACTTTGGTTGTAGTGAAGAATATTATGGCTATGATGATGATGGAGATTATGGGGGATATAAAAATAGCCATGATCAAGACATGGACAACAATGCGGGTTACTTTTTTGAAGGAGAAAGTGGGATGAATGATGACCCTTATGCTTATAGTAAATATGGATGTGATGATGAGCATTGTGATAGTTGTTATGATGAAGATGGGGAATGTGAGGAATACCACACTTCCCAACCCAAGCACCAAGGCAATGTCAAGTATAGTCTTTTCTTCCCTACGACTTCTAAGAGGTATGATGAGAATGTTCATGTGGAGTATGAAGATTCATATTCCTCACCTTGTAGTACTTCTTATGAAAGTTGAAGTGGTGTGAATGATTATACTAGCTATAGTGGAGGTTGTCTCATAAGAAGAAGAGAGCATCCATCTAAAAAATTGAGGGGTACTACACCTTGTTCTTCCTATTCTAGTGCCCAAACCTATAGAAGACAGAACCAATGTAGATATGAAGGGTATAGTAGGAGTCAAGATTATCCTACTCTTCCCATCTTTATAAGAGAGTTGGGTCCCATCTTTATTGGGAATGGAAATTTGAAAACATCTTAATGAATTATGATATGAATGGAGTTGAAAGAATTATGTGTGCTCTTAAACATATTCAAGGTCCGACATCATCGTGGCAGGAATCCATAAGGAAGTCCGTCCGAACATGGGGTTCCTTAAAAGAACTCATGAGGGGTATGCATGTGCCCGTGGGGTATACTAAGATTTACAATATTGATCCAAGAAGAAATGTTCACTCTGGAAAGGTAAGCATCTATAGGGTTTTGGGATGCCTCCTTGTGCTAGATGATAGCTGTTATAGAAACTACATCATTCCACCCATGTTGATCATTTAGGGATGTTTCGAGAACCTCTACTTGTTCCATATTCCTTGGATGGGTATAAGGTTACTAAGAGAGTGAAGGTTATCTTCACCCAATTTGAACACTATGAGGACGTGAGTTGTGACATTTTTCCCTTGAAACAAGGTCATCTATGCTTGGGTGCTGATTGGTTTGCACAACATAAAGTTCCAAATATGCAAAATTTTCCTAAGATTGCAGTGGACCATTGGGGAAATCATCTCTTTCCATACATTCTTCCTAAATCTTAAGGAGATTTGATCACTTACTCCAAGACAAATAAGAGACAAAAGATTGAGAGGAGTAAGGGTATGCAGGGTGTCAATCCGAGAGTAGAAAAATTAGAGGTTATAAGGAGCAAAGTGAGGGGGTTTCCACAAAACAAAGCTAACATTGTTTATCCTTCTATTTCTAAGGACATTTTTGAGGTAACCAACATGGCAAGCGGAGGAGAACAAGTGCTAAAGAAGAAAATTCCCTTTGAAGACTTGACTAGGGAAATATTCTATATTGCCAAAGCTTGTAGAGGACCTTCACACCAAGGTAAAGAAAAATATGCTTAAGAACTTCAAGGTAAAATAGCTATCTCTTACGCTTTTGTGAATGTGAATGATGATTCTGTGGCTAGTAGGACATTGAGTATAAGTAGTAGCTTACCTACATGTAAGTCTATTGATTCCTTGCCTCTTGATGATGATGTACATGTTGTGAGTGTGGATACACTAGTTGATCCTATTGATGACCGAATTGAATCTTCTTGTAAGATCAATTTATGTCCACCTAGTGTTGAAGCCATTGTGTTGAATGATAGTTCATCATCTTATAGGAATTGTGTTGATCAACTCATGTGAAAAACTGGTCCACCACTTGAGGTTATGTTTGTTGTAGTTAATCGATCTCAAGTGAGTGAAGAATTTGAAAATATTGGTAAAAAAGATAGGAGTGAACCTGTGAGCTTGTCCTTTGGTTAAGATTCTAATGTTTTCTTGTCTCATAGGGATAATCATGTGCTTTAAACATCTTTGAAACTTCATATTAAACTTTTAGAGAATGGATTTACATGTTCTTAATCCTCTTTATGGATAGATCCATCTCTCTTTAAGGACAATATCTTATTTGAAGATGATGAGCTCACTTCTAATGAACCTAGTGGTGAGAATAAAGTTGAAGGTATAGCTTGTATTGAAATCTATAGCCTATATGCTAACCCATTATGGTATGAAAACATTCCTCCTAAATATGGAAATCTTTTCTTGGAAGATGAGAGTACTCTTAAGGGAAAGGAGTGTAAGGTCTTAGAAAGTAATAATAATTTGTGTGATGATAATTTTGACTTTCTTGAATCCTTAAGAAACCCAATAATGGATTGTTCCTTGAAAATTGATTATGGTTGTGATCCTTTATATGACACCCACTTATGTTTGATGACTATGAGGCTGAATTGCTTGCTTCTTGTGAAGACTTAAGTGATAATTCCTTGGACTTTGGTGGTAGTATGTGTCTACTTAAGAGTACTTCCATAGAAAGAGAAAGTGTCCATTGTTTGGAAATTACTTCCTTTTCTACTTTGTGTGACCTTATTGTTGAGAGTACTCATTATGATGACTTTGAAACTAGTAGTGAGTACATACATGAGGACACCTCAGTTGAAGTTGACTTGAGTGATACCTTCCTCTACTCTCTATTTGATTTTGATGATGTGTATGCTATTGTAGAGAGTATGTCTTTTAGATTGGGTGAAGCCTATGGGGAAAAAGAGTGTTGTCTAGATCCATGTCTATGGCCATTCTTTTCATTTGACCCCGATGCCAAATGTGGATATAATGATGTTGGCACACCCAGCTTATTACTTGGTCTACATGACAAGCAAAGTTTCATTCTTGAAAACCCCAGGGCAAAAGTGTCATTGTCTTCTTAGGGTAATGCTTCTAAGTGTGCATCTTTGCTTGACACACTTGTGCTTAAGTTGCATGAATCCGAACTTGTGGATGCTAAGTTGATACTTTACTTGAAAGGAAGAAGTCCTATGTGCTTAAGGTCCTTAATTCCATCTTTGTGTGCCTTATGTGCTATATCTTTTGGGACAAATGACATTCTTATAGATGATAGCACCTTAGATGATGCCTTTACACTTGATTCCTTCCTATACTACCTCTTTGCCTGTGATGAAATCCATGCTAGTTTTGGATTTGTATTATGTAGAAGTAGGGGACTTGTTGGTTGGTCCACTTGTTTGAATGACAATGCTATGTGGGTTTAGTGGACTTTAAGGTAAATAGTGGCCCCACGTTTTATGAGGTCACTTGAAGAAGTAATGAAACAATTGTGTCATATGGTTACTAAGATAAAGGTAGTGTTACCTTTTGGATTTAGTAATACCATTAAGAACTTTTTAGTTTCTTTATCTCTTAGTACTTGTCATAGCCATTTTCTTTGTGACATTTTTACTAAGCTTTTCATGAATAAAACAAAGGATTCATGGTTATAGTAGTCCCACAAAGCCTCTAACCGAAAGAAAAACAATATCTAATTGGGACATGCCCCCAACTATAGCTAAAATCAATACCTATAAAATAACCAAAGTATGTAAAGACATCCATGATATGAAATGGAGCCTTCCAAAATATGAAAACTCACCACTTCAATCTACTCGAGTTGATCCAGAGATTCGATCATTATGTAAGAGGAGTGGAATGGCCGGTTCCTAGATCGCGTAGGGATATAGTCTCCCGAAGATGGGTTAGTGGGTGAACACTAGAAAAAAATTTATGATAAGTATAAAATAATTCCAACCATTAAAACCAAGTAAACTAACCTTAGGAATTCATCACCATAGATACATATATATATAACCATGCTGAGAAAGAGAACCGGGTTTAGCTTGCATTTAAGACAATTAACCTAGGTATGTGTAGCTTAACTGTCCTAGAACAACCCACAGGCTATATGGGTCCAGTGTAACCCCCTGAACTGGCCCTGATACATGTAGCCAAACAAACTGGAGATACCACAAGAGTAGGGGATTCCCAAGTACCCTTTGCTCTCTATGATACATATGTACAGGTGCACTTAGAGGATTCCCATGTACCTCATAAGTATCATATATGGTCGTCATGACCAAACCTCATGTCGGCAAACATGAGTTTCCAGTGTCCATCCATTGGACTCACACCTTCAAGGTTAGCTATAATACCCCTCCATTATTGCCTAATTAAAAATATTACCACATTACCAAACCACCATTTCCACTTGTTATTAACCAAGGCTATAAGTAGTGGTATCGTCATATCGACTAGACCTTGCGAGCAATGTCCTTAGCCAACATTTTATAGAATAAGGTATTCACATGTTCCTATAGTTTACCTTATTTAGTAGCTTGCAGGATTCCCACATACCCCACAAGATTGTTTGTTAACAAGTTTTCTTGGGGGATTCCCTTGTACCCCACAAGGCTTTCAATTAACCATAACCATGACCACCAAAACCATACCAATTAACTATTCCAAACCATTTAAACCATTTAGGGTTCTATTACAAAGTTATACCATGCAATAGTTCAATAAAAGTCCAACAATTTAACCAAAAACATTCTCATAGGCATCTTACCAAACATGTTGGGGACATAGTGTTTCCAAAGCCAAAACTAATTACCAATTAATCATTACCATGGAATCAATTGTTCAAACCACCATAATAATATGAAAACCATAAGTAAAAGACATGGGAAAACATAACCAACCATTATAACCAAAACCCCAACATATATTTGCAAACTCAAAAACCATAGAACGTTTATGCCATGCAAACAATTCATAAATTATGCCTTTTGTTGGAACTAACAATGAGGGAGGAGTAACTTGCCTTATATTAGAAGATAATGGAGAGAAGTCACCTTAGCACGTCCCCTATTGATCCTATGAATGAAACCCTAGCCTTACTCAACCCCAAAGCCTTGAGAGAATTTGTGAGTGTTTTAAGAGTGTTTCTAAGAGTTTAAGATTAGAATAATATGGTAAATATTGTCCCAAGATAGTTATAAGTCATGGGTCCTTAAGAGGCTAAAAGGGGAAATATCCAGATTACCCCCACTTAAACTGTATAGAAATCCCACAGGTGGGTACAACTAACCCATATCGGTCATACCCCACCATACGAGTGGTACCCACCACTCGTACCCTAGGCCTCTCTTTGGACCCCAACACTTCCCGACATATTACCGTACAAATCAAGTCGTATTCTTTCATACGACCTATACCCTTGACTCATACCTACTACAGAGTAGAAATCAAAGAGTATTTCGACACTGTCCACCATACAAGTGAATGATACGACTTGTATCATATCTTACGACTCAAGGTGAGCTACTTGTACTCAGATCCAAGTTAAGTTACCAAGTTCTAGATTAATTGATGGAAAAATCAAACCATACGAACTGTCACCCACCATACAAATCGTACCAACCCAAGTCGTACCCATACTAGAAACTAATCCATCCCACCAACCAACACTAGTTAGCATACGATCAATACCATACCAACTATACCCCATCATAGGACTAGTACCCCCTGGTCGTATGATATCCAGAAATCATAAATCCAAGAAATTTTCTAAAGTTCCAAAACCGAGGGTGTTTTAGTCGCCCCCACTAGGATCATTCATCTCCAAATGATGGACAAGATAGTACAAGCACGATTTACACTCCTTATATGCCTCTACACTTTTCTTTTACAAACTAAAAAAATAAAGATGCAAGGAAATCAACCTTTTCTTTAAAAAAGTCAAAAAACAAAGATGTGATCAAGAACACATACCTTCTGCATGAATATCCAGAGCCGAGAATAAATGTGTATACTTGAACTTCATGTCTTCTTCCACTTTCCATGTAGCCTCTTCCACTTTGTGGTTCTGCCATAGAACCTTAACCGAGGCCACTTCCTTGGTTCGTAACCGATGAACCTTCCGATCCAAGATCTCTATCGGGATCTCTTCATAAGACAAAAATTTTGAGATACCCAATCCTTCCAAAGGAACAACCGATGAAGGATCACGGACACACTTTATCAATATGGAGACATGAAATACCAGATGAATAGAGCTCTAACTAGAAGAAAACTCCAATTCATATGCCATATTACCAACTATTCGGAAAACTATATAAGGACCAATATACCGGGACTGAGATTCCCCTTTTTACCAAAATGCATGGCTCCTTTCATAGGAGACACCTTTAGGAACACCCTATCCCCAATCTCAAACTCTAAGTGTTTATGCCTTACATTCGCATAAGACTTTTGGCGACTTTGGACAGCCCTAACCCTATCCTGAATCACCATCACCTTTTTCATAGCCCGATAAACCAAATCTGAGAAAAACATATTCGCTTCAAAAAACTCAAAACACCCAAAGTAACATGACCCAAACCTTAGGCCATGTCGTAAGGGCACCTCAAGCTCACATAAATCGAAGGTCTCCCCAATAACCCATCCCAAACATCTCACAAACCATAGAAGTCGAAGGAACTCCATGTCATATATCAAGGTAGAGGAAATTAATATAAAAAGTAAATAATAGTTTCATAATAGCTAAATCACACCCAAGTTAACAGGTGTTCACAATACCTCTATACAAAATAAAGTTAATAAATGTATATGTCAGGACAAGCCCCTGATAATAGCCAAACCAATTCTTAAAGAGACTAAGTCTAAAGATAAGAGACCAAGGGATGAAGATCTTTAGAGTAAAGAAGCTCACAACTTCAATTCAATGCATAAACCGCTTTGATCTACTAATCACTGTGCAGGAAGAGAAGAAGATGCTTCGGCCCCTATTTCGCATGGGGACATATCATATAGAGATGAATAGTGATTGGAACACTAGCATGTAAATCAAGGATAAGTGATAAAATTATATCATCAATCAATAATAAGTCAATATATCACATCTAGTTACATTTATACACTTATCCATACATATCAGTATATCACATGTCAATCGAAGGAACAAGTCTTATCAACATGCTTCAAACACTCATTTATCATTAATGAAGTGGAGGACTACAACCGCCCACACTTATAGCTTCAAACATCCTCATTAGGCAAAGGACTTTGATTACATTCACGTTATCATTAGACATGGAACTTTAACCATGTACACCCATTCATTAGTCAAAGACTTTAACCACATACACATTTAGATAAATAAGGGACTTTAACCATACACACAATCATCTAGGCAAGAGACTCAAACCTCGTGCCTTCTCATTGGACAAAGGAATCTAACCTCATGTCTCACTTGGACTCTAACCACAAGTTGTTTCCTTCGGCGAGGTACTTTGACCTCAATAGATCTCTTTAAGCACGATACTTTAACCTCGAGAAATATCATTGGGCAAGGGACTCCAACCTCGAGCCATTCATGAGGCAAGGGACTTCAACCTCAAGCCATCATATAAGGCAAGGAAATTTGACCTCAAACCATCACAACTATCATTAGTTGGCATTTAGGACCTTAAACCTTTGCCCGTGAATTAACATACATTTAATATAACATATAAGGACTTTAACCATATTAGCCAATTCAACACTATACATCACCACATGGTCTTTATGAGAGCCTTCATGGCTCAACCATTTCAATAGGCCAATGCCTTCACTTACTTCAACATATAATTTAGTTTATGGTCATCAAGACCCTTACAACAATTCATACTTCAACGAAAATCTTATACCATATTCCCACTACACTTGGGTTTAACACATAATTTAAGCTCATCTTTATATGTAGGGACTTTTCCCTCCCATTACCCAACAACCAAGGTTATCAATTTCATCACACATGATTCATACTTTCGTTAACATATAATTTATCAATCATTCATATTCATTGGACTATTTCCTAGTTCAATACATCAACAACATATGACTAGACAACTCACTTAGATATTTTCACAAACACCTTTGGTGTATAACTTCAACAAGGCCATTTCCATGGTATAAATTATAAAGATTAGGGTTACTAAAGAGCCTCATGTTACTCCAAATACAACAAGAACCCATACATGGAATTCATCATCAATATCACATATAAATATAAGTCTATGAAAGATTTCACATCATTAGGCAACAAAACCCTTTTCATTTGATTTCAAAATCACCATGTACACTTACTAATCTAAGTGTGAAATACATGGGTTTAGAGATATTTAAATAGGGGAAGAGATACATGCCTTAAAAAAGATGACCTACCAATAATCTTGGCTTTTTCTTGCCACTAAATGAGCACTCTCCAAACCTTAGCCTCCAATCTTGCTTCAAGAAGTATTTTAGAGTATTTAGAATGTTTGAGCCCCTTAAAATGAAGACTTAGGAGGCTAAAATGCCTTATATAGTGAGAGGGTTTAGTTTTTTAGTCAAGGGAAATAACCAAAAGATCCTTAGTTAAAAGCTGAGAAATGACTTCGTGCAAGGGTACGACTCCCCAAAATGGTTCCCTTAGCAATCGTACTCTAGGGTATGAGTAGTACCCTAAATCGTACCCTAGGTTCGTCCTAGGTAAACCATACTATTGTGGGTACAAGTGATCACCTTTGAATAGTAACCAAAGGTCACAACTAACACCCTAGTCGTATGCAAAAACCATATACAAAATTGTCCACTCTAAAATAAGACCTCACTTCATACGATTTAGTTCCATAAGACTCATATGCATTGGCTATGATCAAGGGGATGTCACATCATATACAAAATAGTTTGATACCCGCATGTACTGATCAAGGTATGAAAGGGGAGGGCAAAGTCTGTACGAGTCATGACCAAGGGTACGACTCAAGTCTCTAGTCGTACCTAACTCAGAGACACAAAAATGAAGTTTTTTTTCAATGGTTCAAGTCTAGGCATTTCAATTCTCCCCCACTTGAATCATTCTTCCTCGAATGAGGGCTATGGAAAGCACAAGCATAATTTATCACATCAACATGCATCAATCTGACCCTTGCACATGTTAGAAATAAGCACACAACGAGGATACAACATAACACATACTATGATCATTATTAATCAACCATTCTATCTTATTGGTCTTGGGATTCAAACCCATTACTTATCAAACACTTACTTATTTAAGAACTTAGGGACTTCAACCTATCACCTTTCAAGGATATCAAGTTACTCAAAGCATTAGGGACTTTAACCTACCACAACAAGACACACATAGTTTCAAAGTATTAGGGACTTGAACCCATGGCCTCACAAAACACATAAAAAATTCAAACTTAGGGACTTTAGCCCATTATATAAACAAGACATACCTCAATTTCAAACATTATGGACTCCAACCCATTGTCTCAAAGAAATAAATCAAGCAAGGAGAACAAAAACATACCTCAATCACAAGCTTTCAAGATGGGAAATAAATGCAGGTACTTGGACTTCATGTCCCCTTTCTCCTTCCAAGTAGCTTCCTCAGACTTTTGGTTTCTCCATAGAATATTTATCAAAGCTACTTCTTTCATTCTCCATCGGTGAACTTTCCAATCCAAGATCCTTACCAGGATCTCCTCATAGGACAAAGAGTCTAAGATACTAACGGGCAAAAAATTAGTTCTCACGTGTAAAAAATGGGCGAATTTGGTCATTCTATCAACAATGACCCAAATAAAATCACATTGATTCTGAGATCTAGGAAAACCGATAGCAAAATCCATATTAATTGTCTCCAACTTCTACTCGAGCAAGGAAATCTCTTGGTACAAACCACTGGGCCTCATTTTCTTAACTTTCTCTTATTAACACACTATACACTTGGACACATAACTAGAAACATCACACTTTCTATTATTCCACCAATAGAAATTTCTAAGGTCATGATACATCTTAGTAGAACCGAGATGAATAACGTATCGGGCTCCATAAGACTCATCCATGACTCGTTCCATCAAACCATCAACATCGGGAATACATAACCCAACTTGGTACCTCAAGATACCATCACTCCTAATCACAAAGTCTACGACGTTGTGTTGACCTAAATTACTCTTGATCTTTATCAAGTCGGGGTCTAATACTTGATTCTCCTTATCATCCTCTACTTGTTTCATATACACAACCAATCAAGAAATATCCATGTTCTTAATAAACAAGGCCATCTCTCTCCCTGGAACTAACTCATGGGACAATCCCAAGACAAAATTATGATCCTAGCCCTTATGCTAGAAACTATCTCGGGAGCATACCATGACAATTAATGGAATTTCAAGGCATACTCTTGAATGGACATCCTCCCTTGCTTTATGTTCACAAACTCTTCTGCCTTTGCTTCCCTCAACTCTTGAGGAAAGAAGCAGTCTAAGAAATCCACCCATAAAGCAGGAATAGCATCAAAACCTCTAGAAAACGCCCGCCCTTTGTACCATTAGTACGTTACTTCTTTTAATTCGTAGGAAGCAACCTCAACACCCTCTATTTCTGAAGCATGCATAATTCAAAAATCTTCTCCATTTTATCAATGAAGCCTTGAGAATCTTCCTCAACCTTCGTACCTATAAATATAAGAGGGTACAACCTCATGAATTGGCTAATTCTTGTGGCCTCAAAAGAAATGGTAGCCAGAGCACCATGCTCTGACTGAGAGGTCACTAATTGAGTCAAGAGGTTGATGGAGTGATTAAAGTCTATATTAGAAGCATTTCCTTGAAGGGACTGAGAAGGGGAGTCTCTCTTATAAGCAGGGTTGGTGGGTGAAACCCATGAAGATGGATAGATGCCGCTGCCTTAACCAGGGTTTGAACTCTAGAAGTTGGACGAGCTTTGTCCATAGGACCCTCAATCGGGGCCAAAGTGTTTGATTATCAGATCTCCTTAGAGGTATCAGATGAATTCAAGACCTTAGAATTTATATCTTGAGATTGAAATACAAAAAAGGAAAATATTTCTTATCATGTCTCATAGACTCCTCTTTATAAGTATGACACACTTTACACGTATAAAGAGACTCTACTTGAAACGGTATTGGGAATACCCAACTAACTATAAACCTAAGCTCTAATACCAACTTGACATAACCCAAAATGTGGGCCATGTCGTATGGGCACCTCAAGCTCACATGAATCGGAGGTCGCCCTGATAACCCATCCCAAACATCTCATCAAACCATAGGTGTCAAAGGAACTCCATGTCATCTATCAAGGTAGTTGAAATTAATAGCAAAAGTCAACATTAGTTTCATAATATCTAACTCACACCCAAGTTCAAAGTTGTTCACAGTATCTCTATACAAAACAAAGTCAATAAATGTATATGTCGGGACAAGCCCCTGGTAATAGCCAAACAAGGTCATAAAAAAACCAAGTCTAAAAATAAAAGACCAAGGGATGGAGATCTTCAACAGTAAGGAAGCTCACCACTTTAAGTTAATGCACAAACTGCTTCGGTCTACTAATCACTGACCAGGAAGAGAAGATGATGCTCCGGCCCCTTGTCTTGTGGGAACATAGCACCTAGAGATGGTTGTGGTTGGAACACTAGCATGTAAATCAAGGATAAGTGATAAAATAATATCATCAATCAACAACAAGTCAATATATCATATCTAATTACATTCATACAATTATTCATACATATAGGCATATCACATGCCAATTGAAGGAACAAGTCTTATCAACATGCTTCAAACACTCATTCATCATTCATGAAATGAAGGACTACAACCTTATGCACTTATAGTCTCAAATATCCTCAATAGGAATAGGACACTAATAATATTCACATTATCTTTAGACATGGCACTTTAAATATGTACAACCATTCATTAGTCAAAGACTTAACCACATACACATTCACATAAACAAGGGACTCTAACTGCACATATAATTATCTAGGCAAGGGACTCAAACCTTGTTCCTGCTCATTAGTTAAGGGACTCTAACTAGATATCTTACTTGGACTCTAACCACAAGCTATTTCCTTCAATGATGTACTTTGACCTTAAGAGATCTCTTTAAGCACGGGAATTTAACCTCGAGAAATATCATTGGGGAAAGGGCTTCAACCTCAAGTCATTCATAAGGCAAGGGACTTCAACCTTAAGCCATCACATAAGGAAAGGACTTTGACCTTAAGCCATCACCACTATCATTAGTTGGCATTTGGGACTTTAAACCTTTGCCTATGAATCAATATATATTTAACACAACATTTAAGTACTTTAACCATATTAGCAAATTCAACACTATACATGACCACATGGTCCTTATGGGAGCATTCATTGCTCCACCATTTCAATAGGCCACTGCCTTCACTTAATTCAACATACATTTCAATTTATGGTTATCAAGACCCTTACAACAATTCATACTTCAATGACAATCTTATATCACATTCCCACCAAATTTGGGCTCAACACACAATTTAAGTTTATTTTTATACCTAAGGACTTTACCCTCTCATTATCTAATAACCAAGGTTATCAATTTCATCACAGATGGTTCATAATTCCTCTAACATATCATTTATCAATCATCCATGTTCATTGGACCATTTCCCAAGTTCAATATAACAACAACATATGACTAGACAACTCACTTAGATATTTCACAAACACCTTGGGTGCATACCTTCAACAAGTTCATTTCCATAGTATATATTATCAAAATTAGGGTTATTCAAGACCCTCATGTTAATTGACATACAACAAGCAACTACACATGCAATTCATCATCAATATCACATATAAACATAGTATAAACAAGATTTAACACCATACATCATTAGGAAACAAAACCCTTTTTCATTTGATTCAAAACAACCATGTACACTTAATATTCCAAGTGTGAAATACATGGGTTTAGTGATATTTAACGAGGGAAAAAGATACATTCCTTAAAAAAGATGACACACTAATAATGTTGGCTTCTTCTTGTTACTAGATGAGCTCCCTCCAAATCCTAACCTCTAATCTTGCTTCAAGAAGCTTTTTAGAGTGTTTGAAATATTTGAGTCTTGTAAAATAAAGACTCAGAAGGCTATAATGCCTTATATAGTGAGAGAGTTTAGGGTTTTAGGAAAGTGAAATGACTAAAAGGTCCTTATTTAAAATAGGAGAAATGAATTCGTGCAGGGGTACGACTCCCTTATACAGTTCTCTTAGCAATCATACCCTAAGGTACGAGTGGTACCCTAAATCGTACCCTAGGTTTCTCCTAGGTCATCCATACTATTTTAGGTACAAGTAAGAACCTTTGAGTTATAAACAAAGGGTATGAGTCACCTCCTATTCATATACATAAATCGTATACAAAATAGTCCACTCCAAAACAAGACCTCAGCTCAGATGATTGAGTTACATACGACTCGTATGCGTTGGGTACGATCAAGGAAAGGTCATGTCATAAATTAAATAGTATGATGCCCTCATGTACTGATCAAGGTATGAAAAGGGATAGAAAATTTGGTATGAGTCATGACCAAGGGTACAACTCATGTCTCTAGTCGTACCCAACTTAGAGACACAAAAAATAAAGTACTTTTTCAATAGTTCAAGTCTAGGTGTTTCAAATAGGAGATCTACACCTCCTACCATACAATGCCTAAAAAGGATCCATCTCAATACTTGAATGGTAGCTATTGTTGTAAGCAAACTCTATAAGAGGGAGATGCTCAACCCAAATTTCCACCATAATCAATCACGCATGCATAAAGCATATCCTCTAATGACTTAATAGTCCTTTCTGCTTTCTCATCCGTCTGCGGGTGAAAAAAAGTACTCAGTCTAACCTTAGTCCCTAACCCTTTCTGAAAAAACCTCTAGAAGTGAGATGTAAATTGAGTACCATGATCAGAGATGATCGAAATAGGTATCCCATGCATCTTTACAATCTCATAAATATATAACATTATGTAATCCTCCACCAAAAAATTAGTCTTCACTGGAAAAAAGTGAGCTGACTTCATTATCCTATCCATGATAACCCAAATCAAATCAAATTGATTCTGAGATAGAGAAACACCTATAATAAAATCTATATTGACCATCTCCGATTTCTATTTCAGCAATTTGATTTCCTGATACAAACCCCCACACCTCATGTGCTCAACTTTCACTTGTTGACACACAATGAATTAGGCCACAAAATTAGCTACATCCCTCTTCATACTATTCCACCAATGCATCTCCTTGAGATCATGATACAATCTCATCGATCTGGAATGCACAACATAGTGCACTTCATGCGCCTTATCCAATATCCTTTCACACAAACCATCGACATTGGAAAAATATAACCTCCCTTAGTACCTCAAGGTACCATCATCGTTTATCTCAAATACCATTACCTTTTGCCCATTTATATTACCCTTGATCTTCATCTAAATAAGATCTAGTATTTGTTTTTACTTGATCTCTACACCAAGAGATGACCGAACCACTTCTTGTACTAACACACCACCATTTTTAGAGTCTAGAAGACGAACTCCAAGATTATCGAAGGGGTGAATATCCTTTACCAATTCCCGTTTCTCCTTATCCACATGAGTAAAACTATCTATAGTTAACCTACTAAGAGAATCAATAACCATATTAGCCTTACTTGGATGATAGTGAAGGCTCATATCATAGTCCTTGAGAAGCTCAAGCCATCTCCTCTGCCTAAGATTAAGCTCTTTCTGAGTGAAACCATACTGTAGATTCTTATGATTAAAAAAATGTCCATGTACACTCCATAAAAATAATTCTGCCAGATTTTTTTAATGTGAATACCACCGCTAAAAGCTCTAAATCATGAGTAGGATAGTTCCTCCCATACACCTTTAAATGTCAAGAAGCCTAGGCAATCACCTTCCTATGTTGCATCACAATGCAAAAGTCCCATCCGGGATATATCATAATAAACCACAAACCCCTCATTGCATTCTAGCAAAGTCAAAATCAAAGCCGAAGTTAGCTTATTCTTCAAATTCTCGAAACTACCCTCACAAGCATCCGACCAAGAGAACTTTACCTTCTTTTGAGTCAACTTGGTCAATGGGGAAGCTATTATCAAAAACCTTTCCACAAACCTCCTATAATACCCAGACTAGTGCACCTCTTAACCACCACAACCTTTTATGGATCCACTATGATCCCCTCACTATAAATAATATGACCCAGAATTGTGACATAGTTCAACCAAAATTCTCATTTAAAGAATCGGCATACAACTACTGATCCTTCACGTTTTGTAACAAAACTCGAAGTTGGTTGGCATGATCTACCTCACTCTTAGAATGCACCGAAATGTCATCAATGAACACAATAACAAAAATATCCAAAAACTAATGGAATACTATATTATCAAATACATAAATGTCACCGGGGCATTGGTCAACCCAAATGACATCACCAAGAACCCAAAATGCGCATATCGAGTATAAAAAGTTGTCTTAGGGATATCCACCTCCTTAATCTTAAGTTGATGATACCCAGATCAAAGATCTATCATCAAAAAGAATTTCGCACCGTGTAACTGATCAAACAAGTCATCTATCCTTTAAAAAGGATACTTGTTCTTAATCGTTACCTTATTCAACTCCCTATAGTCAATGCACACCGAAGTGAACAATCTTTTTTATGCACAAATAAAACCGATGCACCCCACGGGGATACACTAGGATGGATGAAACCCTTATACAAAAATCCTTAAGTTGCTCCTTGAGTTCCCTTAACTCAGTCGGAGCCATCCTATAAGCAGGAATATATATTAGATGAGTGTCTGGAATCAAATCAATCCCAAACTCAATCTCCCTATCTAGAAGAACAATAGGAAGATCATCCAAAAAGACCTCAGGAAACTTATTCACCACCAGAACCAAATGCAAAGAAGGACCCTCTAAGTTAGAATCTTTAACCTGGACCAAATAATAGAAACACCCTTGGGAGATTAATCTCCAAGCTTTAATATGAAATAAACCTCCCCTTAGGATCTAGGGAACCACCCTCCCATTCAATAACCAATTTACCAGGGAACCTAAAGGCAACCCTATGGGTCTAACAATCTAAGAACACATAGCACGAGTGTAACCAATCCATCTCTAGAATAACATTAAAGTCCAGTATATCTTATTCATACAAATCCACCAAGGTCTTCTTACCACCAACAAATACCACACCCCCTATAGACTCATTTTGCAACCACAGAGTTACCTACTAGGGTAGAAATAGAAAAAGTATCTAAAATAACCTTGATATCAAAACCAAAATACACAACAACAAATAGGGTCGCATAAGAGAGAGAAGACCTCGGATCAAGTAAATAATAAACATCCTGAGAAAAGAGTTTCAACATACCCATAAAAATATCTAGAGACATCTCAAACTCTTAGTGAGTGGTGAGAGAATATAACTAATTCCATCCTGTGCCTACACCAGAAGTACAAATATATGCAGAACTAGCACCCTGTGGTGTAAGAATAGATAAAGAGGCAATCGAAGCTTTATTTTCTCCCAAAAACCCTTACCAACTGGATAATTTCTGAGAGTATGGCTTGTCTGACCATATTTGAAACACATGTCCCTTTCTTCATCATAAAAAAACCCGAGTAACCAACCACAAAAATTGTAAAGGGGATAAGATAAAGATGACTGGCCCCCACTAGTCTAATATTGGGCACCCTGTTCCCTAAAGTTATTGCCACCCTGCTTACGCCTATCACCTAACTAGATAGAGTAGGGAGAACTAGCTGTGGAAAAGGAACCAGAATTCCCCCACTTCTTCTTTGACCACTTGCCACCATTCTTACCACTTTGTTGACCACCCTATTTAGAGAACCTTAATTTCTTACCTTGCCTTTCCTCTATCTCATCCTGTTTTCTTTTTTTATACTCCACCTATTATATATGAACAACCAACCAAGAAATATCTATGTCCTTGATCAGCAATGCATTCTGTCTTTCAAGGATCAAATCTCGAGATAGTCCTGAAGTGAACTTTCTCATCCTGGCCGCAGCTGGTGAAATTTCAAGGCATACTCCTTGACTGACATCTTCTCTTATTTCAAATTAACAAATTCCTCCACCTATGCTTTTCTCAACTTCTAAGGAAAGAAGCGCTCCAGAAAAGTATTAGGAAAAGTCTCCCATAAAGATGACTCTTCAACCTCACCCCCCGCCTGATCCCATTCCTCATACCATTGGTATGCCATATCCTTTAGCTGATAAGTAGAAAAATTCACCCCTTCCACATTCGTGGCCTATATGACCCTAAAGATTTTTTCCATCTCATCCCAAAAAACCTAAGGATCCTCCTCCACCTGAACACCAGTAGAAGTTGGAGGATTCAACCTCATGAATTAGCCAATCCTCAGTTCCTTAAAAGATGGAATACTAGATACACCAAGCTCAGTTTGAGAAGCTACCAACTGAGCAATCATATGAATCGGCTGATAAGACTCCATATTTGTCATGTTAGCCTGAGGAGGACCGGAAAAAATTGATGAGACCTAGAAGTATTAGGAACTGGACCCCTAAACTGAGTATGGATCCCCTCAAAAGATCATGTCCCATCAATATCATCCCTAGTTGGGACAAAAGAGTTTTCATGAGCTTTAGATCATCGATGCATGGTTTGAAAGATGAGCAAATGGAAAACAAAAGAATCCAAGACCTTAGACTCTAAGCTTACAACTAGAATACGAAGAAAAAAAATAGTTTCAAAATACCTTATAGCCTCTCCCTTATGAGTGTAGGGTGCTACACACACCTAAAAGTGACTCTGCTAGACACGACTTTGTAGAGTCCCCAATTGTCCATGAACCTAAGCTCTGATATGAATATGACATGAACCGACCAGGGTCCTTATTGTAATGGTCATCCCAAGTTCAACCAGGATCGGGGACCACCCCCATTACCCAACCCAACCATCCAAATGCATACCCTAATTTGAATGAATTTTGAGCATATAACAAGATAGTGTAATTATCTAATTCCAGACTATGAGATAGGTCTATGACCTTGAATGATCCAAATGAGTCCAATTATCCAAAACCAATCAATAACCACATCATAAACCGAATGAGTTCAAAAATAATAATATATAAAATCCAAAACAAAATGGAATAATCTTAATCAAATACCATCCACCGATATCAGCCCCAAAACCAATGCCAATATTAAGTCTGACACCAATATCGACACCATCTATACCAACCTATAGTAGTCCCACAAAGCCTCTAACTTAAAGAAGAACAATATTCGATTGGATAATGCCCCCAACCATAGCCAAACTAATATCCATAAATAACCAAAATATGTAAAGACATCCATGATATGAAATAGAGCCTTTCATAATATGGAAGCTCACCACTTCAATCCAACTGAGCTGATCTAGATATCCGAGCACTATGGAGAAGGAGTAGAATTGTTGGTTTCTGCATTATGTGGGGATATAGCTGCCCACAGATGGGTTAGCGAGTGAACACTAGAAAGAAACTCAGGACAAGGATAAATAATGACAATTATTAAAACTAAGTAAACCAACCATATGCATTCACAACCATACATACATATACATAACCATGCCGAGAAAGAGAATCGAGTTTGGCATATATTTAAAACAATTTACCTGGGTATGTGTAGCTTAACCATCCTAGAACCACACACGGGCTATATGGGTCTAGTTTAACCCCATAAATGGCCCCCGATATGTGTAGCTGCATGAACTACAGATACTATATGAGTAGGGAATTACGAAGTACCCTTCACTCTCTATGATACATATGTACAAATGTACTTAGAGGATTCTTGTGTACCTCATAAGTATCATATATGGTCGCCATGATAAACCCTTATATCAGTAAATATGAGTTTCTAGTGTCCGTTCATTGGACTCACACCTTCACGATTTGCTGTTGCACCCTGCCATTATGCCCAATTAAAATCGTTACCGCATAACCAAACCACCATTTCTATTTATTATTAACCAAGGGTATTAGTAGTGGTATCATCATAGAGACTAAAGCTTGTAAGAAATGTCCTTAGCCAACCTTCTATAGAATAAGGGATTTCCATGTACCCATAGTTTACCATATTTAGTAGCTTGAGGGATTCCCATGTACCTCACAGGATTGTTTGTTAACAAGTTTTCTTAAGGTATTCCCTTGTACCCCACAAGGCTTTCAAGTAAACATAACCATGACCGCCAAGACCTTAGTAATAACCATTCCAGACTATTTCAACCATTTATACAATTTAGGGTTCCATTACCATGTTATAATATGCAATAGTTTAATAAAAGTCCAACAATTTAACCAAAAATATTTTCATAGGCATTTTATCAAACATGTTGGGAAATAGTGTTTCCAAAGACAACTAATTACCAATTAACCATTCTGTAATACCTCATACCTTTTCTAGCTAAAATTCATCCCTAGAATATTGAGGGAAAGCTTCCAAAATGAAGAATAATTATTTCATGTGGAATTTTCAAGATTTAGACCTTCCATTATGTGGGAAAGTTAATAATCTTTCCAACTATATAAGATTTTCCCAAATCCAACACTCAGTGAAGGAGTTATGGCATTTTTAAGTTGACAGTGTGCCACCTGGGCACTTAGTGCATCACAGAGAAGGCGAAATTTGCAATTGTTAACTTTCAATGGCCCTCCATAATAGCCCCATGTTGTGGAGAAGCCCATTTTACTAATTGTCCCATTCTAGTAAGATTCCACAATTTTAGCACGTCGTGCCAAGGTCTAAAATAGCAATCCAAGGGGCACCACAATAGTGGCGCATCGCGGTGAACGCCCAATT
Organism: Capsicum baccatum var. pendulum; assembly: GCA_030864225.1. NCBI lineage: Eukaryota > Viridiplantae > Streptophyta > Magnoliopsida > Solanales > Solanaceae > Capsicum > Capsicum baccatum. The sequence goes on along the minus strand of CM061551.1, from coordinate 35,217,109 downwards.
CCTGCTCGTCCTTTTCCAGAGAGCCACTACGATAGTGGCATGTTATGGTGGCCCAGTAAATTGGGATTTTTTTTTATTTCCAATTTTGATCTAAAGTTTAATAGGGGCATTTTTAGTAATACCTAGGGCCTCAATCCATCCAAAATACATCATTAAGCATATACCAAAGCACTTTATGCTTATTTCATTACTTTTCTCTCAAAAGAAAACCCTAGATCATCAAAGCTCCTTCTCCAAGAAACCCAATTCTTCCATTAATTCTCCAAAGAAATTTAAGATTAAGGATTTCCAATACAAGAATTCTAAGAATTCATCTTCAAAGCATCAATAGAGATCCAAGATTCAAGTTTTAGCATCTAGTTCATCAATTGAGGTATGTGGGGTTATGAACAAGGATACTCCTTTCATCCTTGTACCCAAAACTTATTTTAATTATGAATTTACTGAATTTTATGTGATTTCCCATGAAATTAAAGTTAAGGTTTATACCCATTAATGTTAATTACAAGCTTATGATATTTCCAATGATTTACAAGTTGAATTACAAGATTATGTTCATATTTTCATGTATATTGCAGAAATTTCCAGATTTTGAATTGAATTATCAATGTTTACATTATCAAGCATCAACATTTTGATGTTTTAATGTGAGATTGATACATGGGTTATCAAGCCTTAATTAAAGATTGCTATTTCAAGAATTATTGTGCTATAAGTACCATATGACTAGATTCCCTTTAGATTATTGATAAAGATTTGAACTTTTAGTCTCAGAATAGATATGAAATCCACTTTACAGATTCAGATTATAGATTTAGCTTTATAGATATATGGTTGGTTTTCATTATAAACCATTAGATTATTTTAAAAGTGGATTTCCATTAGAATGAGCATACAGATTTAATGAGAGTAGTATTTTCCATCGAGATGGGTACGTTACCACAGTTTCATACCCTAGAACAACGTGCCAACATAGGATTTAGATTATTTCTACTTCTCTGTAGATGATAGATATGTGATCACTTAGATAGGTTATACTCTCTGGAAAGAGTATGAATCCTCTCCCCAACATGAGGATTCCTCCTTAGGGGTACAAGAACGTTGGACTCCATGAATGTGCACATGATTTATGTTGTTTAGAAGAACCTCCCTACTAGTTAAAAAAAGGCTTTGAAAGAATTCTCTTCAGATAAAGTATTTTTCCATGCAGAATGAGTTTTTAGATTTCACTTAGCCTATATGATTTAAGAATAAGAACAGAATACAAATTTCAGAATTAAGTGTAATGGCTCACAAGATTTATATTATGTGCTTTACTATTCATGATTTATGATCTTCAGATTTTAAATTACTCAAGCCTATGTGAGTTATTTACATTTAGCACGCATAATTTTATAAATTCTGATAATATTGCTTACTTATTGCATTCACCCTCATATACTCAGTACATCAATAAAGTACTAATCCACATATATGTCTATGTGCTATATTATCTCATAATGTAGGTTCAGGTGCTCAGTCTCAGCAGTGTGAGTAATTTTTGAGCATCTCATCTACATCCCTATAGTTGGTGAGTCCTCATAGTTTGGGGACTTAGCTATTTAGATTTCTAGTTTATTAGTAGATTTCTAGTATCCACATTTTATAGGCATATAGGTAATGAAATAAAAATATGTGGATACAAGATGAAAAAGATCAAAGGAAGGAAAAAAGTACGTTTGAAGACCTGGAGCTGAACATAGCCCTAGTTACCGTTATCACAGTCTGAGTACTGTGATCATAGTCTGTCAAGACGGTCAACATATCGTGATTTTGTGGTTCTAAACACGGTCGTGGTAGCCGCGAGCACAAATAACTCCTGCGATCACGGAAGCCAAGGGCAAAGATATAAATGCACACAACTATTCCCAAATTTTTCCTTAAGAGACTCAAATCCTGTCTTTTTGATAAAATCCATTCCCAATTATAGGAACATTGTCTACTTCTTGGTTTCCATTTTTGCAGGACAATTATTGTATTAATTTTGGGTGAAGAATACCTTAGAGTAACTTCTAAGTGAAGGATTAGCTAAGTCCATTGAAGATTTGTTGAAATTCAAAGTTTGAAGTAATATTCACTTAGTCTTTCATAAATTCTTCAAAGGAATTATTGGGTATATCTTACTTATTACTCTTATATGTAGCTAGTTCTTCCTTTTGGGATTATGCTAGAATAGGGTACAATTATGCGTGGGTTGTGATTCAATTATGCATATATTAGTTTGTTGATGATGGGTTCTACTATTTCTTGACTAAATTTGTTGGGATTTATGGGTGAAAGCCCTAAATACCCAAATGGATTTATAGGTGAAAACCCCAAGATCATAAAAGCCCAAACCATTCTTGGAAGAGGGTTTTGGGTGAACTTTCAGAAACCACATCATCCTTGAAAGAAGTATATGGGAACCAAAGTAATAGTACCTAATTTATGGGCATAGTATACTAATTTTCACTATCTTAGACATTAGTGTGATTATAAGGTTGACTATATTTTGGGTATCATCCTAGAAGTAGGGATGCCTAATTGAGGTATTGGGTAGCTTTAATTGACACACTTGTTAGGTACTTGAAAGGGTCTACGAGTGACAAATTTGAGACTATGTTGATAAACTAGTCTCATGGACTTTCAACCTAGCCTACCACACCATCAACGAGTAGAATTTGTACCGAATCATCATATTCCTATGCATTACTTGCCCCTAGGAAAGCATAATCCCAAGATCCATGCCTAATTTATTATACTTTAATTATTTTTGCCTAAGTTTTTGGCATGAGTATGGAGATGTGACATAGTTATGGAGTGCAGGCTCAGTTTTCTTATCCTTACAAGCTTCGAAATGCACACATAAGAAAAAACTAGTTACAGGCTTCAATTGCCATAAAATACTCAGACGATATGAATGACATATAGTAAATCTTAGCAAATCATGGATAATGGTAATGGATCATATGAAACTTATTTTGAGGGGGAGATTGTTGAGTATCTCGGTGACCTATGGATCTTGGTAATGAGCCACGTGGAACATAGTTTGAGGGGTAGATTATTGGGAGTGTGAAGAAAAGTCCCACATTAATTGTTGAAAATATTGGGAATCTATGTATAAGGTGTAGGATCTTTTAATGGTATGAGGACTTTTGGAAAAATCATGTGGGCTCACCTCAAAGCAAACAATATCACACCACGTAAGTGTCTTTGCTTATTGACAATTTTAGTCTGAGAAATTTTATTAGAGTGTTACTTTATGTGGAGACAAAGATTTAATGGATGAGATTTTTGGAGATGGATATTGAACTTATTAAAGAATACATGAATAAGGTGGAGAAAATTTATTGACTTTCTTACCATAATTGGGTTTTCTTTTAGGAAAAGGAAAACATATTCTCCATATTTGGATAATCCTTGTTCTTGTAGGGAAGGCTTATAGACTCTGTAATTAGAGATCCCTTTCTTTTAGCTTGGTAGCATCAAGAATATAGTCCTAGCATTTTTTAGAGTTGTTTATGGGTAAGGAATTTGTGAGACACAAGTATTATATACCTAAAGTGGAAGCCTTAGAGAAATCCTTGGAATTAAGCTTGAGATGGAGAACCCTGGCATGCTTTTGGAGATGAGAGAATCATTTTTTTGGCTAAGTGTGGAATGATTCTGAGTTTATGAAGGGTTAGGGTGATATTAACCCCCAATAAATTGTTTGGGAATGCCCAAACAATGTGGATTTGGGGTTAAAAGAATGGAAAATAACTTAAAATCCCTTATTAAATCATTCAGGAATTTCTGGTAAGCAATCGTCATAACTCGAGTAATGACTCTTTACGACTAGTCATGAGTCATGGTTTGAGTTGTGATCTAAGGTTCTTAGTTTTCAGTCACTTCTATTATGAAAATGACTCCCTTCCTAATAACTCGTTAGATCTGATCACAGGTTGTTAGGAGAGGTTGTGGTCAGAGACTTGATTTTTGGATTTCTTTCTATTGTGACGACGGGTCAACCTAGCAACTCGTTAGGACTAGTAATGAGTCGTATGCTGTAATCTTCACCACTGGGATAAAATTTTGTATCCTTCACTGTTGTAGAAATTAATCCATACAATGACTTATTATGACTAATAATGGGTCACTGCTAAAGTCGTTGTTACAGGCAATTGATAGACCCTCAGAAAATTTCCCATAACGTTTTACCACGGTATCATATTAAAGCAAGACTAGAGGCTGTTGGAAGCTAAATTAATGGCCTATATTTTGATGGGCTAGATCTTGAAAAATTATGGTATTAAAATATCTCCCCTTTGAGATCATTCATCCTCGAATAAAACTGACTACGCTGGGTGGTTAGGGGAAAACTAAATTTTTGCATTAAAGACTTACGAGCTGAATCATGAACTAGTATCTAAATTTTTGACTAATGTATGAACTGAACTAAACTCATGAATGGATGATATGATATAAAAATGGTTGGATAACTAAGATAGAAATGAATGGATTAATTAATTAAGAAAAACTATACCTCGTGTAGAGACTGATTTTAAAGATAAAAGATAGGGGTACTTGGTAATCATATCTACCTCTACTTTCTGAGTATCTCCATCAACTAATTAGTTTCTCCATAAAACCTTTACTACAGCTACCTCTTTGTTCCTCATCCTACAAATCTGACAATCAAGGATCTCAGCTGGGACCTTTTCATAAGAAAGACTATTTTTCACGCCTACCCTCTATAAAGAGGTAACTGATGTTGGGTCACCAATACCTTTCTTAGACAAGGATACATGGCATACTGGATGCATAGATGCTAACTTCAAAGGAAAATCCAACTTATTGGATACCTTACCATAATAACTCAAATTTTGTAAGGTCTGACATAGTCAGCACTAAGCTTTCTCTTCTTACCAAATCTCTTCACCCCTTTCCCGGGTGAAATCTTCAAATATATAGAATCACCAATATCAAACTCAAGCTCCTTTATTATTACATCCGCATAAGACTTTTGATTAATTTGGGCTATTTTTAGCCCTTCTCTAATAATAAGTTAAACTTTCTCTATTGCATCATGCACTGAATCTGGCCCTATCAAAGTAGCCTCACTGACTTCAAACCAACCAATAGGAGATATACACCTCCTACTATAAATAGCCCCAAATGGTGCCATTTAAATACTGGAGTGATACTATTATTGTAGCAAACTCAATCAAAGGCAAGTGATCATCCCAACTACCATTAAAATCAATTACACAGGACCTCAATATATCTTCTATGGTTAGAATAGTCCTCTCTACCTGACCATCTGTCTGTGGGTGAAAAGATATACTAAGATAAACTTGGGTACCAAGACCCTATTAAAAAGCTTTCTAAAATTAAGAGGTAAAATGTGTACCTCTATCTAAGATAATGGTAAAAGTAACCCTATGCAATTTCACAAACTCCCTGAGATAGAGTCTAGCATGATCTTTGGTTGAATCTAAAGTATTTACTACTAATAAATAAGTTGACTTAGTCATTCAATCCATAATAACCCAAATAGAATCATATTGATGACGAGTATGAGGCAACCCTATGATGAAGCCCATATTAACCACTTCCTATCTCCAAGTAGGAATACTAAATTTCTAAAGCATACCACTAGACCTCTAGAACTCAACCTTGACTTGATGGCAGTCAAGGTACTAAGAGAAACTACCCTACTAATGATTTAGAGCCGTTGATGGTGTTTTTTGCTTTGAAAATATGGAAACATTATTTGTATGGTGTACACTTAGACATTTTTTTTTATGATAAGATTCTTCAATATGTGTTCATTCAAAAGGTGCTAAATCTTAGGCAAAGGAGATGGTTGGAGCTTCTCAAAAACTATGACATAAGTCTTCACTATCACCCAGGTAAGGATAATATGGTTGCTGATGCTCTTAGAAGGTTGTCTATGGGGAGTTGGGCTCATGTGGAGGAAGAAAAATGGGAATTGGTGAAGGATATTCACTATTTGGCTAAATTTGGAGTTCGCCTCTTGAACTCCAAGGATGAAGGTGTAATGGTACAAGAAGTGGTTCGATTGTATCTTGTACAGAGAATAAAGAGAAGCAAATGTTAAATCCTATTTTGATAAAATCAAGGGTGATATTGGTAGGTAAAAGGTGATAGTGTTTAAGATCAATGGTGATGATACTTTGTGGTATCAAGGGAGGTTGTGTGTCCCTGATGTCGACAGATTACGGTAAAGGATCTTGGATGAGGTGTATGAATCACACTATATTGTACATCTCATCTCAGCAAAGATGTATCATGATCTCAAAGAGATATATTGGTTAAATGGTATAAAAAAAGATGTGGATGATTTTATGGCCAAGTGCTTGGTGTGTTAACAAGTTAAAGTTGAACACATGAGGCCTGGTGGGTTGTATCAAGAGATTGTTTTGGCCGAATGGAAATGAGAGGTAATTAATATGAATTTTGTTATCAGTCTTCCTTGGTCTCAGAATCAATATGATTTAATTTAGGTCATTGTGGATAGTATGAAAAGTATGCTCAATTCTTGCCAGTGAGGACTACTTTTTTAGCGAAGGATTATGCAAAGTTATATCTTCAGGAGATTGTGAAGCTGTATAGGGTACCTATTTAATTATCTTTGATTGTGGTACACAGTTTTCATCTTATTTTTGGTGGTCTTTTTAGAATAAATTAGGTACTAAGGTGAGTTTGAGTACTTTTTTTATCCTCAAATGGATGGAAAAGAAGAAAGAACTATCCAGACATTGGAGGATATGCTTCAGGCATATGTGGTTGATATTACAGTTGGGTTGAGCATCTACCGTGGTAGAGTTTGCTTACAATAATAGCTTTCATTCTAATATTGGTATGGCTCCTTTTGAGGTTGTATGGTAGGAGGTGATGATCGCCTATTGGTTGGTTTGAGCTTGGTGAGGCAGACATGTTTGGTCTGGATTTGGTCTATTAGGCTTTGGAAAAGGTAAAGGTGATTCAGGATAGGATTAAGGCTGCCCAAAGTTGTCAAAAGTCCTATGCAGATATTAGGCATAGAGAATTAGTGTTTAAAGTTAGGGATAAGGTGTTCCTCAAGGCATTTCCTATGAAGGAAGTAGTGTTATTTGGTAAAAAAGGGAAGCTCAGTCCCAGGGATATTGGTCCATATGTGGTTTTGCAGAGGGTTGGACATATTTCTTACAAATTGGAGTTACCTTCTAGCTTGAGCTCGATTCATCCAGTATTTCATGTATCAATGTTGAGGAAGTTTCTTGGCGATCCTTCTTCAATTATTTCTTTGGAGGAGTTGGGTATCTCAAACTCTCTGTCTATGAAGATGTCCCATTGAGATCTTAGATAGATAAGTTCATTGATTGCAAACCAAGGATGTGGCTTCGATTAAAGTTCTGTGGAAGAACCATAAGGTGGAAGAATCCACATGGGAAACGGAGAAGAAAATAAAGTCCAAGTATTCGTATTTGTTTTCTGCTCTTGGGATTCATGCGGAAGGTATGTGTCTTCAACACATCTTTATTTTCTGAGTTTGTTAATGGAAATATTAATATCTTTGCCTCATTGTTTTCAAACTTTATTAAAGATTGGAAAGATGTATCATGATCTCACAAAGCTCTCTTGGTGGAATGGAATAAAGAGGGATATGGCTGATTGTGTGGCCAAGTGCATGTGTATCAACATGTTAAGGTTGATCAATATGGAATTTGTTACTAGTCTTCCTCAATATCAAAATCAATATGATTGGATTTGGGTTATAATGGATAGGATGACCAAGTCTTCATACTTTTTGCCAGTGCAGACTACCTTCTCGGTGGAGGATTATTCTAAGTTGTATCTTCAGAAGATTGTGAAGCTGTATGGGGTACCTGTTTCTATTATTTTTTTTATGTGGCACTTAGTTTATATCTCACTTCTGGTGGTCATATCAGAGAGAGATAGGGACCAAGGTGAGTCATAAGTACTGCTTTCAATCTGCAGATGGATGGGCAAGCAGAGAGAACTATTCAGACACTAGAGGATATGCTTTGGGCCTGTGTGATTGATTATGATGGCAATTGGGTTGAGAATCTCCCTTTGGTGGAGTTTGCTTACAACAATAGATATCATTCTAGTATTGGTATAGCCCCTTTTGAGGCATTGTATGGTAGGAGGTGCAAATCTCTTATTGGTTGGTTTGATCTTGGTGAGGTGGATATGTTTGGTACCGACTTGGTTTACCAAGCTATGGAAAAGATGAAGTTAATTTTAGAAAGGCTTAAGGCTTCCCAAAGTTGCCAAAATTCCTATGCGGATGTTAGGCATAAAGACTTGGAGTTTAAGGTTGGGGATAAGGTTTTTCTCAAGGTATCTCCCATGAAGGAAGTAGTGCCTTTTTGGCAAGAAAGGAAAGCGTAGTCCCCAATTTATTGGTCCTTATGAGGTTTTGTGGAGAGTTGGCAATGTGGCTTATGAGTTGGAGTTTTCTTCTAGCTTGAGCTTGGTTCATCTGGTCTTTCATGTTTCCATGTTGAGGAAGTGCATTGGTGATCCTTCTTTATTTGTTCATTTGGATGGATTGGGTATCACAGAATCTTTGTCTTATAAAGAAGTCCCAGTTGAGATCTTGGATAGGTAGGTTTGTCGGTTACAGACCAAGGATGTGGCTTCGATTAAGGGTCTTTGGTGGAACCATAAGGTGGAAGAAGCTACATGAGAAGTGGAGGAGGACATGGAGTCCAAATATTTGTATTTGTTTTCTGCTTCTGGGATTCATACGGAAGGTATGTGTCTTCAACATATTTATATATTCAAAGTTTGTTAAAGGAAAGATTAATATCTTTGCCTCTTTGTTTTCTAACTTTGTTAGAGGTTGGGAATATATTTGATAATGCAAATGACTCTTGCGTGTGGTTACCCCTACCTTGTTTGTCATTCGGGGATGAATATTCCTAGTAGGGGAGACTGAAACACCCTGATTTTTAGACCTTAGAAAACTCCTGGAATTCTGGTCTCTAGACCCAATACGACTCATGGGTATGATCTGTATGTTGGGGTATGAATGGTATGGTCTAGTCGTATGTTGGTAAGTGTTAGTTGGTAGGATGGATTTTGGTCACTGGAATGGGTACGACTTGAATGGTACGAGTTGTATGGTTGGATATGGATCATTTGATTTGGGTTTTCATTAGCTTAATCTTAGACTTGGTAACTTAAGTTTGATCTAAGTATGAGTGTCTTACCATGAGCCGTAAGCCAGGGTATGAGCGAACCCAGGACTAGTATGATGGTCAGTGTTTGAACCTCCTGTGGATTCTATCCTGCCAGGGATATGGGTAAAGGGTACGGATCGTATACTGTCAATATGACTTGGGTAGGATAATCGTACGCTGGAAAATGGTTGGTCCAAGGGTTAGGGCTTTAGATACGAGCAGTTGGTACCACTTGTATCGAAGGGTACGACTCGTGAGGGTCAGTCGTACCCCTTTGATGGGATTTTTATGCAACTTAAGTGGGGGTAATCTGGAAATTTCTCCACTTACCCTAATAAGGTCCCGCAACTTCTAACTCACTTGGGAGGTTATTTACCCTATTATTCTATTTATTAACACTTAAAAACTCTTCCTGAACACTCTATATTCTCTCAAGAGCTTTTGGGCAAGGAATCTAGGGTTTCAACTAGAGGACTAAATTAGGGATCTTGTTAGTGGTTTCTCTCCATCTACTCTGTCAATTAAGGCATGTTCTCTTCCCTCACTATTAGTGCCAACAAAAGCATGGTTTTTATGAATGGTTTTCATGGTTTTATTGTTGTATGATTTTGGGTTTTCAACTATGATTTAGGCGTTTTGGTTATAAATGTTTGATTATGGTTTCCCATAGTTTTAATTATGTATTTACATGCTTAATTGGTAGTTTTGGATAATTGAATTGCATGGTAATGGTTAAATAGTAATTGGAATTGGGTTTGGTTATATTATGCCCCCAATGTGCTCGATAAAATTCCTATAAGGATGTTTTCATTGCATTTACTATTTTTAATGAAACTCTTGCTTGTTTTAAACTTGGTAAAGGGATTATGCATGGTTTAAATGATTTGGAAAGGTAAAAAAAAAAGATAAATGGTTATGTTTGTATGGTACATGGTAACCCCCCAAGTTGTTTAACATAGTTACTCGAAGGGTACATGAAATCCCTTAAACCTATATATGGTTTGCTATGGACAAACTTGCAAGTATAGTCGATATGATGATACCACTACTAATGGCCTTGGTTAATAAATGGTTATTGGATTGGTTGGTTGCTTGGTAATGATTTTAATTGGAAATAATGGTGGGTATGTGTAGCAAAGTCGTGGAAGGTGGAGGTCCCACGGAACTAAAACTGGAAACTCATATTTGTCGATGTGAGGTTTGGTCCAGGTGACCGTGTACATGATGTTACACTTTATATTGAGGGATGTACTAGTCATCACAACTTATGCTAGAAAGCAATCATAGATTTTTAAATCACAACAAGCACAAAGCCAAGAAAGTCTAAGTGCTATACAAAACCATAGCCTGCCTCAACTCCAGTGCTCAAGTCACCTTTAAGTTGCGTTTTTTCCTTTTTGTTCCTATTCAATTCGTTCATGATCTATACAATACAAAATATACATACATTTTAATATTCTTCCATTTTTAACTACTTGGGATCAAAAATCATCTATTTTGAAAAGTGCTTTTAAGCACTCACTTTTAGATCAAAAAAGTACAAAAATAAGCCAAAAGCCAAAAGTAGGGTCTCCCCTACTTATGACTTTTAGCTTTTAACTTATAAACTACTTTTTAAAAGCCGATCCAAACACTCTTTTAGCCATAAATTACTCTATTTTATTATTTTTTGGATTCTCTATCCATTTCATCCTCATGAGTTTTACTTAAAATAGCATAAGCAACCGTACTCCTAGTTCCATTAGAGTTTCTGACACCGAAGGATCATTAAATACTGAATTTATAAATATTTCTATCATTTTTTTGATCAATTTCCATCAACTAGAGTTAAACCTCGAAACCCACGATTAACCAATTTCTAATGGTTTTCTAAGGTTAAATAAAGTAAGTTCATTTCTAGAACGTAATTACTTACCTCCGAAGATGAACAACACCGAATTTTCTCTGAAAATAGCCTTTCCCAAAACCCTAGTGCATTTTTTGAAAAGTGGAGAATAAAAACGTTATTTTTTTAATTTTAAAAGCTCAAATTTTACCACGGATTATCACTGCAATAGATAATTACTGTTGTGAATATACCACTGCAGTGGTTAAATTTCTACTACAGCGGTTCGTGCCCTTTGACATGGAGGTTGCAACTATGGTTTGGGATGGATTTTTTTTCTTTTTGGTAAATGGACTTTCCTTGTGATGGAAAAAAAGGACTTATCCTTTCTTATTTTTTAACCCCTTTTAAATTTACTCTTATGTTTTTTTCCCCGTTGTAATGTGTTAGGTACAATTTTACAAAAAAAGTTAGTAAGCGTTTTTTATAGATTTCATTCAATAGTGAACCTTGATTGAGATAGTGGTCAGAAACTAGTCCAAGCATTAGGTTTAGTGAGTGGTGAAGCATTAGGTTTAGTGAGTTTTTGAGAGTTTTTGAGAGTTCATTTTCCTTGTAACTTAGTTTTTGAGAGTTCATTGGTTTACACCCATTACACTATGTTTGGATGGTTATTTCATATGATTTTATAATGTATGGTATTGTGTTGTATTGTATGGTACGGTATTGTTTTTATGAATTAACATTTGGATAGATTGTATTATTTCTCATTATTAGATAATATCACTTATTCATAATTTAAAAGATAAACCTACTAGAAAAGTAGATATGTAGTAGGGTTACTAAAAAGGGGATAAATGATAAAATAAGATTATTAAATAATAAATAAACGTAAAATGAGAAAAAAATTAAGCTAACAATGCGATACCGCCAAATCCGTGGTTAAATAAAATAAGTCTTTCCATGATTACCTTACCACGGAAGCAAACCATACCATACCATATACTTTAATAAACAATCAAATTAAATATGTTACTTTTAGTACGATACCATACTATATACCATGGGTAACCACCATCCAAACAAGTGTAAAGGCTCAGCTAGTATACCACTAGTAACAAAAAGAATAATTAATAAAGAAATAAATGATATAAAAAGTAAAGGAGATCCAATAAAATACGTACACCTCGGAGGTACAGAAATATTAATAAAAGCATGTTTTAGAGAAGGAATAGATACACCGATAGAATTATATTTAGCAGATGATAGAATTATAAAACCTATAGAAAAAAGCATAATAACTGCCGTAAAAGGAAATGCCCAGATCTACCGAGAAGTTTAATAAATAATAAAGATATAGTAGAAAAAGAAATAATAATAGGAGGAATTAGAAAAATAAAAATAGAATTTGAGGTAAAAGAAGAAATACAAAAAGCAAATATAATATTAGGAATAAAATGGTTAGAACAAGTAAAACCATATAATATGGAACATAAGTAACTAATATGAATTTATTTTATCATATCATGATTGTCGGGAATTATGAAATTAGCTATTCATAATCATAAATAGATATACCTGTTCCGGTAGCTTTGATATTTCTGAGGTTTGTTGTTTCATAGCTTTTTCCATTGCAGTGTATATATTTAATTAACTAGGCAAAAGTATTTTTGATGGAGAGAATTTTGGCTGAATGTAGGAAAGCTTGCCTTTGCAATGCCTCCTGAGTTCTTATTTATAGAATGAGAAATGTACAAAAAGTTGTGTTAGTTAAGTTAGATTTAGTTAAAATAGCTATGTTGGAATTAGTTAAATTAGTTAAGTTAAATTTAAATTTAGTTAAGTTAGATTTAGTTATTTATTAAATTAATTATGAGAAGACCATTTAAAAATAGAGAAGCTTTTAGAAAAATTTAAGAATCTTTAGTTAGTATTATTCAGAATATATAAGTTTAAATAAAACAAAAGAAAATCCACAAAGATTAGCCTATTTAATTACATTAATATCTAGTATTGAAGCAAAATTAATAATCCATTTAAATCTAGAAGAATGAGACATATACCACCTAATTATGATAAAATTAGATTTAGATATCCACCAAAATATTATAAACACAATTTAAATGAATAAAGAGCAAAAATACAAAGAATTAAAACAATTTATCTCTGAAAAACGTAAAGAATTAAAAATAAGAAAAGAAAGATTATATTATAATATATTTGCCGGAGTTAGTAAAAATTCAATAAATATACAAAAAGATGAAATATCCAAATTAGAATCCCAAATAGATAGTTTAGAATATATATATCAACATGAACTATTCACAATAAAATGAATAAAGAAGAATTTATAATAGATGAAAAAATATATGAAAATCACGAAGGATCAAAAATAAAAATAGTATTTTCTAATCTAGGAAGAAGGTATAAGAAAATAGGAGAACATTTATATTTAATGTTAGAAAAAGAAGAATTAAAATTAGAAGATAAATTAACAGCAATGGTAAGAATAGAAAAAGAAAATGAAGAAATAGATAGAAAAAAGGAAATAGAAAAAATTAAACAATAATCTACGGAAGAAATACGAAAAATAGAAGAAACTAAAAATAGTAGGATTGCTGAATTAGAAAAAGAATTACAAATGTTAAAAGATTTATACGAACAAAGACAAAAAGAAAAAGAAGAAAAAGAAAAAGATAAAGAACAAAAATTAATAAACGAGATAAATCAATTTAAAAAAAAATTAGAAATAAATAATATAAAGGTAGAAGAAACGGATAATTATGATTCAGAAGATAGTGAAACATATACGGAAATATTAACAAATATAAAAGATTTAGAAATTAACGAAAAACAAGAAAAAATTAATCAAGAAAACCTAGAAAATAATAATACAAAAATAAATACTCTTGACAAAAAAGAAGATGAAAATCTAATACCCAAAACAACAGAAATAAGAAAACCTATATATTACAAAAATAAATTTAAAAGATATAATGAATATGACAAATGGACACCAAAACAAATAGTTAATAAAAATTATAACTTTTTAGATCTAGACTGTGTAATAGATACAGAAAAAATAATACAATTATGGATAGGATATATGACAAAACAATTATTAGATAATAATATAAACATAACAGATGCACCAGAATACATAGAAAAAACACTAATAGGATCAGTAAAATTATGGTTTACAAATTTAACTGAAAATAGTAAGAAAATATTAAGAGCTAATAAACCTATGGAAGGAGCAGCATCAACAACAACTAAAATAACACCTATAGAATTATTGAAAAAATATGAAACAGCTATAAAAGATGAATTTGGTAGTATGACAACATTAGAAGAAGAACAAGATGAAGAAAAAGATACAAATAGGAACTTAATGATAAAATTAACAATATGTAATATGTGTTATATAGATGAATATACTTGCGCATTTAAAGAATATTATTATAAAGGAGCATATAGTATAGAAGAAAGTAAGGAAATAAGAAAATTATATTTTAATAAATTACCCGAACCATTTAGTTCAAAAATAATAAAAAGTTGGGAAGAAGCAAAAATAGTAGATACATTAGAAGCTAGAATAAAATTTTTACAACAATGGTATAGGAAGTTATGTGAAAAATATAGAGAAGAATTAAAAATGGAAAAAACATTAATAAGAAATTTAGCATGTTGCAAAAATAAAATAGCACCTCAATTTGGATGCGAAGAAAAATATTATAAGAAAAGAAAAAGACATAAGAAATATAAGAAATATAAAAAATCAAAATATAAATATAAGAAACCAAGAAAAAGATATTATGTAAAAAATTACAAAAATAAAAGACCATATAGAAAGAAAAAATCTATAAAAGAATGTACATGTTATAATTGTGGAAAGTTAGGACATTTAACTAGAGATTGTAAGTTACCCAAAAATCCAAAAAATAAACAAATATCCGAAATAAAAATAGAAAATACAGAATATATGCAAATAGATTATATAGATTATGAATTAGAAAGTGAAGACAGTATATATGAAATTTCAGAAAACGAAACAGATACTGAAATAGATAGTGAGATAGATGAATCAAATGACTGAAAAGATATAAAAATAATAACAAAGGAAGAATATTTAAATGACGAAGGAACAGAACAAAAGATAATATTTGACAGTAATATATTTGATGAAATAAAAGGAAAAGAGTTAGATTTAAGTGTAGAAAAAATATTTAAAATACCAACAATAAAAAATATTTTTAGTAGGAAAAAAGATGAATATTATGTAGTATGCCAAAAAGAACATGTAATAGACTGTAGATATGCAAAAGGAAAAGCTAGTATACCATTAGTAACAAAAAGAATAATTAATAAAGAAATAAATGATATAAAAAGTAAAGGAGATACAATAAAAATCGTACACCTCGGAGGTACAGAGATATTAATAAAAACATGTTTTAGAGAAGGAATAGATACACCGATAGAATTATATTTAGCAGATGATAGAATTATAAAACCTATAGAAAAAAGCATAATAACTGCCATAAAAGGAAATTTAATATACCAAAAATTTAAATTTATAATAAGTGCAAATTATTCAGTAGCAGTAACAGATAGAAATATAGATAAATCATTAGTATTATATTGGAAGATATCAGGAATAGAATTAACCCCAGGAAGTAAAATATTTACAACGAGATGTAAAAATTTATATGTATTAACAACAAAACACAAAATAACAGGGAAAAATAAGATTAACAAAATACAAATAGATAGCCCATTTGAACAAATTGTAAAAACAATAGATTATAATGATTATAGCTATAGAGACATAGATATAGAAGAAAATTTAGAAATAGTAAATGATAGAATAAGTACAACAAAAAGAATAGCTAATGAGAAACCAGAGTCATCGAGCTCATCAAAAAGAATAAGTTATGAAACAAATTCAATAAGTAATTTAAACCAATATTACATAACAGGAAAAATAAATGAAAAGGAACATTTAATACTATTAAATACAGGACAAGAAGAAAATTATATAGCAAAATATCTAGTAAAAAATGAAGAAATAAAAACTAATAATGATATATGCCCAGATCTACCGAGAAGTTTAATAAATAATAAAGATATAGTAGAAAAAAAAATAATAATCGGAGGAATTAGAAAAATAAAAATAGAATTTGAGGTAAAAGAAGAAATACAAAAAGCAGATATAATATTAGGAATAAAATGGTTAGAACAAGTAAATCCATATAATATAGAACATACACAATTAGCCATAACATATAATGGGAAAAGATTATTCTTACAGAGAGCCTTAAAATAAAATGAAAATATATGTATTAATGAAGATAGTAGTGGAAGGATATTACAGTAGATTTTATACGCCTATGATAGATACAGGAGCAGAAGCTAATTTATGTAGATATAATTGCTTACCAGAAAGTAAATGGGATAAATTAAAAATACCAATAGTAGTTAAAGGATTTAATAATGAAGGAAGCTTAATTACTTATAAAGCTAGGAATGTAAAAGCACAAATATGGGATAAGATATTGACAATAGAAGAAATTTATAATTATGAATTAACATCAAAAGATATACTTTTAGGAATGCCATTTTTAGATAAACTTTACCCACATATAATAACTAGGAATGATTGCTGGTTCACAACACCATGTAAACAAAAAGTAAGAGCAAAAAGAGTTAGTAATAAAATAAGAAAGAAAATTGATTGGATAAAACGAAGTGAAAAAATTACACAAAAGTTAGAAAATATAAAAACTACTGAAGATACAATAGAATTAGTAGTATTCTCGATAAATAAAACAGAAATAACTATATTTTCAATAAATAAGATAGAAATAGTTAAGAAAAAACTAGAACAATTATATAGCGAAGATCCATTAAAAGGATGGGAAAAACATAAAACTACCATAAAAATTGAATTAATAGATAAAAATAGTATAATAACCCAAAAACCATTAACATACAATTTTGATGATTTAAAAGAATTTAAAATGCATATAGATGAATTATTAGAAAAACAATATATACAAAAAAGTAATAGTAAACATAATAGTCCAGCATTTATAGTAAATAAGCATAGTGAACAAACAAGAGGAAAAAGTAGAATGGTTATTGACTATAGAAATTTAAATGCAAAAACTATAACATATAATTATCCGATACCAAATAAGATATTAAAAATAAGACAAATCCAAGGATATAATTATTTTAGTAAATTTAATTGTAAATCAGGATTTTACCATCTAAAGTTAGAAGAAGAATCTAAGGAATTAACCGCATTTACGGTACCACAAGGATTTTACGAATGGAATGTATTACCCTTTGGATATAAAAATGCACCAGGTAGATATCAACATTTTATGGATAATTATTTTAAACAATTACCTAATTGCACAGTATACATAGATGATATATTATTATATACAAAAACTAAAGAAGAACATATAAAATTATTAGAACAATTCACAGACATAATAGAAAAATCAGGAATAAGTCTAAGTGAAAAGAAAGCCGAAATTATGAAAAACCAGATAGAATTTTTAGGAATACAAATAGATAAAAGTGGAGTAAAAATGCAACAACATATAGTACAAAAAATAATAAATTCGAAAGAAGAATTAGATACAAAAAAGAAATTACAATCATTTTTAGGATTAGTAAACCAAGTAAGAGAATATGTTCCAAAATTAGCAGAAAACCTAAAACCACTACAGAAAAAATTAAAAAAGGATATAGAATATAATTATAATGAAGAAGATAAAAAACAAGTTGAAAAAATAAAATTACTTTGCAAGGATTTACCAAAATTACAATTTTCGGATGAAAATAGAAAATTTACATATACAGTAGAAGCAGATGCCAGTGAATATAGTTACGGAGGAGTACTTAAATATAGATATGAAGCAGAAAAAATAGAACACCATTGTAGATACTACTCAGGTACGTTCAACGAAACAGAAATAAAATGGGAAATAAATAGAAAAGAATTATGTTCATTATATAAATGTTTGTTAGCATTTGAGCCATATATTGTATATAACAAGTTTATTGTGCGAACAGATAATACACAGGTACGCTGGTGGCTAACAAAGAAAATACAAAATTCAGTTACAACAAAAGAGATTCGGAGACTAGTTTTAAATATATTAAATTTTACATTTATAATAGAAGTAATCAGTACTAACAAAAATGTTATTGCAGATTACATATCAAGACAAAGCTACATAAAGTGAAATGATAGAAGAAAATATACATGAAAAGATACTCAACGCCCTGACTATGCTTTCATTGAAAGTAGACAGTATGGGTACTGAGATAGAAAAGCTAAAGCTAAAGACTAGTGAAGATAATCTGAAGTCTATAGCTATGAATCAGCTAACTCAGCAATGTGCAGAGCTATGTCGATCGGAAGACAATAAAATTCCAGAGCTAGAAGGAGATGTTGGGATACTCCATAAAACCCATAACGCTTATCAATCTACTTCTGCAGGTACAGGCAAAGGAGTTAGAAAAAATATGAACTTAAATAAGCTATTTGACAAGCCATATACACCAAATATACCAAAAGACCCCATGTTTACACCCCCACAAGTTACCACATATCGAGAAAGCCTAAACCAAGACAAAAAAACATACAACTACACAGCCCGCACATATATAGAAAATATCTACAACGTACAAACTTTTTTAAATAGCAACCCAAAAGCTACAAATATCCAAGAACCAGATACGAACTATATAACCCAGAAATTAACCGGATACAACAAGCTAATTGCCTTACTAAAAACTAAACCAAGCCTAGTTAAAACTTGCTACGAATATGGATTACTTAGTACCGTATATACCACGGACGGAACTGAGATATCCACTATACCCGAGATATATAAAGCATTTACCATATTTAAAAGAATAACCAAAGGTACTTTATTTTTTATAAAAATCTACACGGCACCAGCAGAGATATTATTTGACGAAGTTAAGAAACCTATACAAGTTGTAAAAATAGGAATGACACGAGATATGATTATACCACAAGATATTGGTACACAGCCAGAGATACCCAGAATCGAGATACCAAAATTTTATGCGAACAAAAGAGTTATCGGATTATCTACGATTTTACAAGAACTAGCAAATACATATTGTAATCAAAATCCTATATGGAGTTATTATTCAAGAAACCATGTATTAATATATTCAAACTCAAAGGAGCTACGGGAAACAGATATGGAAACTATTAGGCAATGGATTATGACGTTGCTTAAACCAGAGACAGAACATATCGCCAGAGCTATTAAAGAAAAATTTATTTCAGAAGAATTATTGACCAGATATTGCAAAACTATTGGACACAAATACCCAGACCACAGATGTTCAAAATGTAATGGAGGAGATAATGACGTCCCAGCAGTACAGTTAGAATAAAAGAAGATAAGGACGACAGCTGGAAAGATAAGAACAGAGCAATAATGGAGATATAGCAGATATGACAAAATAGACGGAAGACTTATTTACAAAGTTGTTACGTAAAAGATAACATTAGCTTTGTAGCATTTATTGTAAAGTTAATGTAAAGTAGAAATTTCAAAGTCTTTAGATTAGGTAAGGAAGACTTTTCAAGTCTTTTTAGTTTCTTTTTAGTTTTAAGTTTTTTTTATACGGATGTAAGAACTTTTTGTACATTTCTCATTCTATAAATAAGAACTCAGGAGGCATTGCAAAGGCTAGCTTTCCTACATTCAGCCAAAATTCTCTCCATCAAAAATACTTTTGCCTAGTTAATTAAATATATACACTGCAATGGAAAAAGCTATGGAACAACAAACCTCAGAAATATCAAAGCTACCGGAACAGGTATATCTATTTATGATTATGAATAGCTAAATTCATAATTCCCGACAATCATGATATGATAAAATAAATTCATATTAGTTACTTTATAGTAGAATTATTCGAAAAATAATATGTTAAGAAGTTTATTAGCAAAGTGGAAACGGAGAAAAATCCCAAGGAACTATGCCATCCTAAAGGTGAAACCAATGAGGCAAGAAGCCGTGGCGGGGAGTAACCAAAGTCGAGGCGCTGTTTAAGGGAAAAGTATCCGAATTACCATGCTAGTAGTGACCGAAGAACATGTTATTTAAGAATAATCTAGTATATAGTAATCTGAGATGACTATATTTTATTATGTATATGGTTGAAGGGAATATTTTGAAAAAAGCAATTTTATGATAATGAATGATAATATATCTGATGTCATGGTAGATAAATTTAAGATACTTATTTTGTATGCACTTAGAGATATAAATGTTGCAGATATAAGAAAAGTTATATTAGAAAAAGCATTTGGAAAAAATTATACGGATAGAATAAATTATATACCACACATACCTAACTACTTTTATAAATATTTATTATGTTAAAATTACGTAGAGTTTTTAAAGGTACGCAAAATATACAGATACTAGAAAAACAGATGAAAATAAATATAGACAAATACATGGGAAATAAAAAATATATAAAATCTCTTAATAAAAATATGCAAAAATTACTAAAACAAATAGCTATAAAATATCAATTTTAAAAAATAGCCCATTTAGACTACCTTAGAATTTTAATCTTATATATACTTAAAGATATTGAAATAATAGATATTAAGAAAATGATATTAGAAGAAGTAATAAACTACGAAATAGAAATGATAAATGCCACAGCACGAATATACGAAGACATTTACCCAGAAGGATATTATTCAGACCAAGATTGTGGATGTTAGAATATATTAGAAAAACTAGAGAAAACCAAGATAATCTAAATAACGAAATTAATTATAGAAACCGAATTAGAAAAATAATGGAAGAACTAAAAGAAAAGTTAATATGGATAGAAAAAACCTTAGAAAATTTAGAAAAAAGTACATGTAACAGTTTATATAATATAAAAAACTCACTATGAGAAGAACAACACAAGATAATAAATGACATGGAAAATCTAGAATTAGATATACACTACAGTACAGAAAGAATAAATTATTACACAGAAATTTGTAACTCCGCAGTTACTACAGGATAAAATAATAAACTAAATTAATGAATACATCTCATAAAAAGAATAATTTATTAAAACAAAATCTAAGAAATAACCACGCACAAAAGAGAATAGATTCATCAGTTATAATAAAACCATTTGGAGGGCGGTGCGGATAACTAAGCTGATAAATAGATTTATTATAACTGATGAATCTATTCTTTTTTGTGCGTGGTTATTTCTTAGATTTTGTTTTAATAAATTATTCTTTTTATGAGATGTATTCATTAATTTAGTTTATTATTTTATCCTGTAGTAACTGCGGAGTTACAAATTTCTGTGTAATAATTTATTCTTTCTGTACTGTAGTGTATATCTAATTCTAGATTTTCTATGTCATTTATTATCTTGTGTTGTTCTTCTCGTAGTGAGTTTTTTATATTATATAAACTATTACATGTACTTTTTTCTAAATTTTCTAAGGTTTTTTCTATCCATATTAACTTTTCTTTTAGTTCTTCCATTATTTTTCTAATTCGGTTTCTATAATTAATTTCGTTATTTAGATTATCTTGGTTTTCTCTAGTTTTTCTAATATATTCTAACATCCACAATCTTGGTCTGAATAATATCCTTTTGGGTAAATGTCTTCGTATATTTGTGCTGTGGCATTTATCATTTCTATTTCGTAGTTTATTACTTCTTCTAATATCATTTTCTTAATATCTATTATTTCAATATCTTTAAGTATATATAAGATTAAAATTCTAAGGTAGTCTAAATGGGCTATTTTTTAAAATTGATATTTTATAGCTATTTGTTTTAGTAATTTTTGCATATTTTTATTAAGAGATTTTATATATTTTTTATTTCCCATGTATTTGTCTATATTTATTTTCATCTGTTTTTCTAGTATCTGTATATTTTGCGTACCTTTAAAAACTCTACGTAATTTTAACATAATAAATATTTATAAAAGTAGTTAGGTATGTGTGGTATATAATTTATTCTATCCGTATAATTTTTTCCAAATGCTTTTTCTAATATAACTTTTCTTATATCTGCAACATTTATATCTCTAAGTGCATACAAAATAAGTATCTTAAATTTATCTACCATGACATCAGATATATTATCATTCATTATCATAAAATTGCTTTTTTCAAAATATTCCCTTCAACCATATACATAATAAAATATAGTCATCTCAGATTACTATATACTAGATTATTCTTAAATAACATGTTCTTCGGTCACTACTAGCATGGTAATTCGGATACTTTTCCCTTAAACAGTGCCTCGACTTTGGTTACTCCCCGCCACGGCTTCTTGCCTCATTGGTTTCACCTTTAGGATGGCATAGTTCCTTGGGATTTTTCTCCGTTTCCACTTTACTAATAAACTTCTTAACATATTATTTTTCGAATAATTCTACTATAAAGTAACTAATATGAATTTATTTTATCATATCATGATTGTCGGGAATTATGAATTTAGCTATTCATAATCATAAATAGATATACCTGTTCCGATAGCTTTGATATTTCTGAGGTTTGTTGTTCCATAGCTTTTTCCATTGAAGTGTATATATTTAATTAACTAGGCAAAAGTATTTTTGATGGAGAGAATTTTGGCTGAATGTAGGAAAGCTTGCCTCTGCAATGCTTCCTGAGTTCTTATTTATAGAATGAGAAATGTACAAAAAGTTCTTACATCCGTATAAAAAAAACTCAAAACTAAAAAGAAACTAAAAAGACTTGAAAAGTCTTTCTTACCTAATCTAAAGACTTTGAAATTTCTACTTTACATTAACTTTACAATAAATGCTACAAAGCTAATGTTATCTTTTACGTAACAACTTTGTAAATAAGTCTTCCGTCTATCTGCCATATCTGTAAATAAGTCTTCCGTCTATTTTGTCATATCTGCTATATCTCCATTATTGCTCTGTTCTTATCTTTCCAGCTGTCGTCCTTATCTTCTTTTATTCTAACTGTACTGCTGGGACGTCATTATCTCCTCCATTACATTTTGAACATCTGTGGTCTGGGTATTTGTGTCCAATAGTTTTGCAATATCTGGTCAATAATTCTTCTGAAATAAATTTTTCTTTAATAGCTCTGGCGATATGTTCTGTCTCTGGTTTAAGCAACGTCATAATCCATTGCCTAATAGTTTCCATATCTGTTTCCCGTAGCTCCTTTGAGTTTGAATATATTAATACATGGTTTCTTGAATAATAACTCCATATAGGATTTTGATTACAATATGTATTTGCTAGTTCTTGTAAAATCGTAGATAATCCGATAACTCTTTTGTTCGCATAAAATTTTGGTATCTCGATTCTGGGTATCTCTGGCTGTGTACCAATATCTTGTGGTATAATCATATCTCGTGTCATTCCTATTTTTACAACTTGTATAGGTTTCTTAACTTCGTCAAATAATATCTCTGCTGGTGCCGTGTAGATTTTTATAAAAAATAAAGTACCTTTGGTTATTCTTTTAAATATGGTAAATGCTTTATATATCTCGGGTATAGTGGATATCTCAGTTCCGTCCGTGGTATATACGGTACTAAGTAATCCATATTCGTAGCAAGTTTTAACTAGGCTTGGTTTAGTTTTTAGTAAGGCAATTAGCTTGTTGTATCCGGTTAATTTCTGGGTTATATAGTTCGTATCTGGTTCTTGGATATTTGTAGCTTTTGGGTTGCTATTTAAAAAAGTTTGTACGTTGTAGATATTTTCTATATATGTGCGGGCTGTGTAGTTGTATGTTTTTTTGTCTTGGTTTAGGCTTTCTCGATATGTGGTAACTTGTGGGGGTGTAAACATGGGGTCTTTTGGTATATTTGGTGTATATGGCTTGTCAAATAGCTTATTTAAGTTCATATTTTTTCTAACTCCTTTGCCTGTACCTGCAGAAGTAGATTGATAAGCGTTATGGGTTTTATGGAGTATCCCAACATCTCCTTCTAGCTCTGGAATTTTATTGTCTTCCGATCGACATAGCTCTGCACATTGCTGAGTTAGCTGATTCATAGCTATAGACTTCAGATTATCTTCACTAGTCTTTAGCTTTAGCTTTTCTATCTCAGTACCCATACTGTCTACTTTCAATGAAAGCATAGTCAGGGCGTTGAGTATCTTTTCATGTATATTTTCTTCTATCATTTCACTTTATGTAGCTTTGTCTTGATATGTAATCTGCAATAACATTTTTGTTAGTACTGATTACTTCTATTATAAATGTAAAATTTAATATATTTAAAACTAGTCTCCGAATCTCTTTTGTTGTAACTGAATTTTGTATTTTCTTTGTTAGCCACCAGCGTACCTGTGTATTATCTGTTCGCACAATAAACTTGTTATATACAATATATGGCTCAAATGCTAACAAACATTTATATAATGAACATAATTCTTTTCTATTTATTTCCCATTTTATTTCTATTTCGTTGAACGTACCTGAGTAGTATCTACAATGGTGTTCTATTTTTTCTGCTTCATATCTATATTTAAGTACTCCTCCGTAACTATATTCACTGGCATCTGCTTCTACTGTATATGTAAATTTTCTATTTTCATCCGGAAATTGTAATTTTGGTAAATCCTTGCAAAGTAATTTTATTTTTTCAACTTGTTTTTTATCTTCTTCATTATAATTATATTCTATATCCTTTTTTAATTTTTTCTGTAGTGGTTTTAGGTTTTCTGCTAATTTTGGAACATATTCTCTTACTTGGTTTACTAATCCTTAAAATGATTGTAATTTCTTTTTTGTATCTAATTCTTCTTTCGAATTTATTATTTTTTGTACTATATGTTGTTGCATTTTTACTCCACTTTTATCTATTTGTATTCCTAAAAATTCTATCTGGTTTTTCATAATTTCGGCTTTCTTTTCACTTAGACTTATTCCTGATTTTTCTATTATGTCTGTGAATTGTTCTAATAATTTTATATGTTCTTCTTTAGTTTTTGTATATAATAATATATCATCTATGTATACTGTGCAATTAGGTAATTGTTTAAAATAATTATCCATAAAATGTTGATATCTACCTGGTGCATTTTTATATCCAAAGGGTAATACATTCCATTCGTAAAATCCTTGTGGTACCGTAAATGCGGTTAATTCCTTAGATTCTTCTTCTAACTTTAGATGGTAAAATCCTGATTTACAATTAAATTTACTAAAATAATTATATCCTTGGATTTGTCTTATTTTTAATATCTTATTTGGTATCGGATAATTATATGTTATAGTTTTTGCATTTAAATTTCTATAGTCAATAACCATTCTACTTTTTCCTCTTGTTTGTTCACTATGCTTATTTACTATAAATGCTGGACTATTATGTTTACTATTACTTTTTTGTATATATTGTTTTTCTAATAATTCATCTATATGCATTTTAAATTCTTTTAAATCATCAAAATTGTATGTTAATGGTTTTTGGGTTATTATACTATTTTTATCTATTAATTCAATTTTTATGGTAGTTTTATGTTTTTCCCATCCTTTTAATGGATCTTCGCTATATAATTGTTCTAGTTTTTTCTTAACTATTTCTATCTTATTTATTGAAAATATAGTTATTTCTGTTTTATTTATCGAGAATACTACTAATTCTATTGTATCTTCAGTAGTTTTTATATTTTCTAACTTTTGTGTAATTTTTTCACTTCGTTTTATCCAATCAATTTTCTTTCTTATTTTATTACTAACTCTTTTTGCTCTTACTTTTTGTTTACATGGTGTTGTGAACCAGCAATCATTCCTAGTTATTATATGTGGGTAAAGTTTATCTAAAAATGGCATTCCTAAAAGTATATCTTTTGATGTTAATTCATAATTATAAATTTCTTCTATTGTCAATATCTTATCCCATATTTGTGCTTTTACATTCCTAGCTTTATAAGTAATTAAGCTTCCTTCATTATTAAATCCTTTAACTACTATTGGTATTTTTAATTTATCCCATTTACTTTCTGGTAAGCAATTATATCTACATAAATTAGCTTCTGCTCCTGTATCTATCATAGGCGTATAAAATCTACTGTAATATCCTTCCACTACTATCTTCATTAATACATATATTTTCATTTTATTTTAAGGCTCTCTGTAAGAATAATCTTTCCCCATTATATGTTATGGCTAATTGTGTATGTTCTATATTATATGGATTTACTTGTTCTAACCATTTTATTCCTAATATTATATCTGCTTTTTGTATTTCTTCTTTTACCTCAAATTCTATTTTTATTTTTCTAATTCCTCCGATTATTATTTTTTTTCTACTATATCTTTATTATTTATTAAACTTCTCGGTAGATCTGGGCATATATCATTATTAGTTTTTATTTCTTCATTTTTTACTAGATATTTTGCTATATAATTTTCTTCTTGTCCTGTATTTAATAGTATTAAATGTTCCTTTTCATTTATTTTTCCTGTTATGTAATATTGGTTTAAATTACTTATTGAATTTGTTTCATAACTTATTCTTTTTGATGAGCTCGATGACTCTGGTTTCTCATTAGCTATTCTTTTTGTTGTACTTATTCTATCATTTACTATTTCTAAATTTTCTTCTATATCTATGTCTCTATAGCTATAATCATTATAATCTATTGTTTTTACAATTTGTTCAAATGGGCTATCTATTTGTATTTTGTTAATCTTATTTTTCCCTGTTATTTTGTGTTTTGTTGTTAATACATATAAATTTTTACATCTCGTTGTAAATATTTTACTTCCTGGGGTTAATTCTATTCCCGATATCTTCCAATATAATACTAATGATTTATCTATATTTCTATCTGTTACTGCTACTGAATAATTTGCACTTATTATAAATTTAAATTTTTGGTATATTAAATTTCCTTTTATGGCAGTTATTATGCTTTTTTCTATAGGTTTTATAATTCTATCATCTGCTAAATATAATTCTATCGGTGTATCTATTCCTTCTCTAAAACATGTTTTTATTAATATCTCTGTACCTCCGAGGTGTACGATTTTTATTGTATCTCCTTTACTTTTTATATCATTTATTTCTTTATTAATTATTCTTTTTGTTACTAGTGGTATACTAGCTTTTCCTTTTGCATATCTACGGTCTATTACATGTTCTTTTTGGCATACTACATAATATTCATCTTTTTTCCTACTAAAAATATTTTTTATTGTTGGTATTTTAAATATTTTTTCTACACTTAAATCTAACTCTTTTTCTTTTATTTCATCAAATATATTACTGTCAAATATTATCTTTTGTTCTGTTCCTTCGTCATTTAAATATTCTTCATTTGTTATTATTTTTATATCTTCTTCAGTCATTTGATTCATCTATCTCACTATCTATTTCAGTATCTGTTTCGTTTTCTGAAATTTCATATATACTGTCTTCACTTTCTAATTCATAATCTATATAATCTATTTGCATATATTCTGTATTTTCTATTTTTATTTCGGATATTTGTTTATTTTTTGGATTTTTGGGTAATTTACAATCTCTAGTTAAATGTCCTAACTTTCCACAATTATAACATGTACATTCTTTTATAGATTTTTTCTTTCTATATGGTCTTTTATTTTTGTAATTTTTTACATAATATCTTTTTCTTGGTTTCTTATATTTATATTTTGATTTTTTATATTTCTTATATTTCTTATGTCTTTTTCTTTTCTTATAATATTTTTCTTCGCATCCAAATTGAGGTGCTATTTTATTTTTGCAACATGCTAAATTTCTTATTAATGTTTTTTCCATTTTTAATTCTTCTCTATATTTTTCACATAACTTCCTATACCATTGTTGTAAAAATTTTATTCTAGCTTCTAATGTATCTACTATTTTTGCTTCTTCCCAACTTTTTATTATTTTTGAACTAAATGGTTCGGGTAATTTATTAAAATATAATTTTCTTATTTCCTTACTTTCTTCTATACTATATGCTCCTTTATAATAATATTCTTTAAATGCGCAAGTATATTCATCTATATAACACATATTACATATTGTTAATTTTATCATTAAGTTCCTATTTGTATCTTTTTCTTCATCTTGTTCTTCTTCTAATGTTGTCATACTACCAAATTCATCTTTTATAGCTGTTTCATATTTTTTCAATAATTCTATAGGTGTTATTTTAGTTGTTGTTGATGCTGCTCCTTCCATAGGTTTATTAGCTCTTAATACTTTCTTACTATTTTCAGTTAAATTTGTAAACCATAATTTTACTGATCCTATTAGTGTTTTTTCTATGTATTCTGGTGCATCTGTTATGTTTATATTATTATCTAATAATTGTTTTGTCATATATCCTATCCATAATTGTATTGTTTTTTCTGTATCTATTACACAGTCTAGATCTAAAAAGTTATAATTTTTATTAACTATTTGTTTTGGTGTCCATTTGTCATATTCATTATATCTTTTAAATTTATTTTGGTAATATATAGGTTTTCTTATTTCTGTTGTTTTGGGTATTAGATTTTCATCTTCTTTTTTGTCAAGAGTATTTATTTCTGTATTATTATTTTCTAGGTTTTCTTGATTAATTTTTTCTTGTTTTTCGTTAATTTCTAAATCTTTTATATTTGTTAATATTTCCGTATATGTTTCACTATCTTCTGAATCATAATTATCCGTTTCTTCTACCTCTATATTATTTATTTCTAATTTTTCTTTAAATTGATTTATCTCGTTTATTAATTTTTGTTCTTTATCTTTTTCTTCTTTTTCTTTTTGTCTTTGTTCGTATAAATCTTTTAACATTTGTAATTCTTTTTCTAATTCAGCAATCCTTCTATTTTTAGTTTCTTCTATTTTTCGTATTTCTTCAGTAGATTGTTGTTTAATTTTTTCTATTTCCTTTTTTCTATCTATTTCTTCATTTTCTTTTTCTATTCTTACCATTGCTGTTAATTTATCTTCTAATTTTAATTCTTCTTTTTCTAACATTAAATATAAATGTTCTCCTATTTTCTTATACCTTCTTCCTAGATTAGAAAATACTATTTTTATTTTTGATCCTTCGTGATTTTCATATATTTTTTCATCTATTATAAATTCTTCTTTATTCATTTTATTGTGAATAGTTCATGTTGATATATATATTCTAAACTATCTATTTGGGATTCTAATTTGGATATTTCATCTTTTTGTATATTTATTGAATTTTTACTAACTCCGGCAAATATATTATAATATAATCTTTCTTTTCTTATTTTTAATTCTTTACGTTTTTCAGAGATAAATTGTTTTAATTCTTTGTATTTTTGCTCTTTATTAATTTAAATTGTGTTTATAATATTTTGGTGGATATCTAAATCTAATTTTATCATAATTAGGTGGTATATGTCTCATTCTTCTAGATTTTAAATGGACTATTAATTTTGCTTCAATACTAGATATTAATGTAATTAAATAGGCTAATCTTTGTGGATTTTCTTTTGTTTTATTTAAACTTATATATTGTGAATAATTACTAACTAAAGATCCTTTAATTTTTCTAAAAGCTTCTCTATTTTTAAATGGTCTTCTCATAATTAATTTAATAAATAACTAAATCTAACTTAACTAAATTTAAATTTAACTTAACTAATTTAACTAATTCCAACATAGCTATTTTAACTAAATCTAACTTAACTAACACGTATATCACTTCCGTATCTTTTAAATTACTGTGCTCTGATACCATTTGGAGGGGGGTGCGGATAACTAAGCTGATAAATAGATTTATTATATATCCAGTATTAAGCTTGAGATATCACGGTATGAATTTATCATAAATTTTATCTTAGGCTTAATCATGTATATCCCACTTTATCACATCCAACTTTGATTATTTTGTCAATTCTCCTAAATGAAATAAATTAGTCTAGAAATTATAATCCGATAATTTAGTGTATGTAGCAAAGGACCTGTACGTCTCTTTTCCATTATATAAAGTGCTCTTTACAAATCTTTTGAACCATCAATGATGCTCTTTTGTGTCGTTTTTATAACAACATTTGATTTCTGAATCAAGACATTTCTTTTTTTCTTATGATAGTTTCCCTTTTTCTAGAAGTTAGTGGGAGTTTCCGTTGAGGTAACTTTTATTGAAGTGGTCAATAGTTCTTGTATGTCTTTGCAAGATTGCAAGTTCAATTTTTATGTATTACTGTCTCAGTTTGCCCCTTTCTTTGCCATCAATTTTCAGTCCGCTCTTTATTTTAGTTTTTTTGTGTATTCTTGTACATTGCTAAAAAGATTGTGTCATTATTTTTGTTTCTTATCAAACTGCTGGCGGTAACTATATGCTTTGATACTACATATTTGTGCAATATATTTTCTCATTGGTTCCTTGAGCCGAGGGTCTATCAGAAACAACCTCTCTACCTTTGAGGTAGAAGTAAGGTCTGTGTTCACTCTATTCTTCCTACATCCCATATTATGGGATTATACTTGGTATGTTGTTGCTGTAGATTTTGTGCATTGGGTGATTCTTGAAGGCTAAACTATCCTCAAAAATCCTAAATTTTAGTATCAACTTTGTTCATTGGATGATGCTTTCTAAAAATTAGTAACACATCCCGAGCACATTGATTCGACCTGACCTTTTTACCAGGGTATGAAAAAGACAAGATATATGGAAGCTTATCTAGTTCTCTTTTTAGCTTTAGTTAGATGATTCACATATGGAAGTCATGTTCTGGAGGTTGACTAGGATACTAGAGAAAATTGTAGAAAAAGTGTCATTTAAGTCTTGAATGAAGGATTGATGATATTGACCAACCTAAAGGGTCAGACATAATTAGAAAACTTAATTAATTTAATTATGGACTTGATTAATATTTTTAAAATTTTCTAATCTTTTCAAAAATACAAATCATTCACACCTTTTTCTCTCCAAATCAACTGTCTCTCCTCTCTCCCCTTTATCTATCTCGATTGTGTCTCTCAAGCTTCTCCCAACCAACAGTTCTACAGATTTCTACCTTCAATCTCCAGCGACTTTAACCTCCTGAAAAGTAGTTGCCTTCGAGTTTCTTTTATACTTTTAATCGTTAATCGACGTGACAACATTGCTCTCCGGTGAAAATAACTTTGAGTTCTTCGTCATCACTTTCTTCTTTCACAAGTAAAAAATTAGGGACTTATAGTTATTAATAAAAAGAGAAACTTGAGCCAAATTCTCTTCTAGTATTGTTTAACAATTTTAATATTTGTTGCTTAAATTTCAAATGGGGATTGAAGAAAAACCTAATTTCTAGTATTTCTTCTTTTATCTTTTCGGAGTGAATTATGATTTTTTATTTTATTGTAGTTATTTTTGTCAAACTATTGATTTGATTTATTGGTGTCTGTTGATTTTCTTGAAATTTGACTTTTGTTGTTGGTATTTGTACAAACAAAACAATAATTTAGGTGTTTTTGGTCACTGTTGATGTTTTTGGTGTTTTTGTTGTGTTGGTGTTGCTGGGTTGGTTTGTTGTTGTTCTTGGTAAAAATGGTGTATTTGATATTAAATGGTGATATTGTAATTGTTCTATTGAACAAAATCTAGCTATAGATTTTTTTTCATGTAGTAGCTGAATTAGTTGATGCAACAGTTAAACCATCTGATGCAGCAACTGAACCATCTAATGCAACAGCTAGACTATCTGATGCAATATATAAATCATCTTATGCAACTGTTAAACAATCTGTTGGATGAAATCCTATCAACTATTCCAACAGGACAGGTCCAGTACTTGATTTCTCCCAATAGATAATTCATATATTACGACAAATGATACTTCTTTTGGAAGAAATCTAAACAATATTGACAGTTGATCTGTTGAAAAGATCAAGCATCTATTTCAACAGATGAGTGATTTGTTGAAATAAATCACAACAATATAGAAACTATTTTTACTATTTACAACAGATTACTCATCTGTTGCAACAAGTTAATTATATGTTGCAACAAATAACACACCTGTTGTAACATATGTGTCATCTGTTGGAACTGTTATTTTATCATGTTGTGTATGTTAGATTTACTATTATCCTTTTTTTAACGATGCTTTACTCAATTATAATCTTTTTTATTTTTTTTTTAATTATTTTTAGATAATATGTCTCCCAAAAAAATAAATCGAATCAAGTCCAAGTGAAGCAGCTAGGCTACATCCAACACTCTATGAGCTTGGTTTACAAATATTATCTCAATCAGAAGCAGAAGATAATGAACAGAGGGATGATGAATGTTTCAAAGAAGATGATCTAAATGCTAATAGCCCTTCCATCGAAGAGTTAGTCAAAACCTTCAGCATTGATAGTTATCCTATGAGAATGCAGTGCGATAGGGCCACAAATTTAACTGGTTATTTGGTAGTTAAGTCATCTATGGGGAAATCTTTTGACGCCTTTAGAAAAATATTTTGAGACCAAAAATTGGATGCTTATTTCAGGGACAACTGCTTTGGGCTATATCTTGATTTGTCCGAGGACAACAATGCTTATTTTCAAATAAAAATGGTATTTGATTTTCTCAAGCATAGGTTTATGTATGAAAATAAAGATAAGATGGATGATATGTGGATAAATTAATTTGGAATGCCTGTTTCTTTTAGTTGGAAGGAGTTTGCCATAGTTACTGGACTAAAATGTTATCCTTCTTCTCCTTCTCAAGTAATAACTATTCTAATTCAAGAAAGCACCCCGCACACCCAAAAAGGCAAAGGCAAGTCAATTAATGGTGATGGATTGGTGTCCTTTGTTGGTCCAAGCATCAAAAACAAAAATCTATTAGAAGCGTTGAAAGGTAAAAGACTTTTAAATAAGAACAAGCAATCATTGTGCTTGGTTTGGTTTGTACATAATATTCTTAGGGTGAGAGACATTAACAACAACATACCACTTGGTTTAATAAAGCTCTCTGAGGATATTGAGGCATTTAACAACTATTCTTGGGGTTATAAAAGCTTCAAAATGGCTATCAAATATTTGTTGACTCCATTAACGCCAAAGACAGTCAACTTATATGGCTTTTCATGGGCTTTCAAGGTAAATATTTCTTTATTATGATTCATTTATTTTTTATTGAATAATATTTTTGATTTATTGGCTTATTTTATAGGCTTAGGTATTTGAAGTCATTCCTTATTTGAGACATCAAGTGAACTACCAGGAAGAAGTTTTATGTCAAAGAATCCTGAGATGGTTGTCGGCCCAAACTGATAAAAATATAAAATTTCTTGATGTCTTCACCCCACCACCCCACTCGAAGGAAACAATAATTCTAATTCTAATTAAGTTTTTGCTTTAATTAATGATTTATTTAAATAATTTAATCATCTTTCTAATATATGTAATAATTTATTTTAGATTGTGCATCCATGACTTGTTCTGACCAATCGAGAGTTAAAGATGTCATTTTCTGTTACTTTATAGTGTATGCAAACTTTATCGGACCCTAAGGTCATTGATAGAATAAAAAAGAAATTGTTTGGACCAACAATCATCACAAGAAAAACAACAATTTTGGAGGGTGGGCTTGTTGTTGTTAATGGTATTAGTGGTGATGGAGTTGTTGGTGGTGGTAGTGGTGTGGTTGTTGGGGCTAATGATGCTCCTCTTGCTGTTTTGAAACAACAAACCATTATGATTATTATCATACTAGTTTTACAAATTTTGCACCTCCTAGAGAATGTTCTGCATATAAATGTCAGCACTGTAAGGCAAAATATAATGGAGTGATTAATCCTATTAATGCATTAAATGCTTCTGTAAAGAAATTTACATCTATGAGGGGTGTAATTCCATCAAAGAAGCTTTTACATCCATACATTTCATTAGAGATCAAGGCGGCTAAGAGGAGGAGAAAAGAAATTCCCAAGGCATCATCAAACATCAGAAAAAGTAAAATTACAAATCATCTGTCTTTGTCATGCACTTTTGATCAATGTACAAGGTTTATAAGAGAAGCATGAGCTGAATAAGATGAATATATATCATCTGCTCCAACAAACAAACAAACTACATATCTATTACAACAGATGAAATATTTCCTGAAAATTATCAAACAGATAGATGCATCTATTGCAACAGTTGACTAACCTATTACATTAGATGTGTTGTGTATTGCAACATATATCTCGTCTATTTTAGTAAATCAAAAAGTCCTTTCTACTTTTTAATTTGTACCAACAATTGACCTATTTGCTGCAACAGAAGGGTTATCTGTTGGGACAAATTAAATCAAGACTTCCTACTGTTTTAGTTTATCCAAACAGATGAGTTATATATTACAACAGATGGATCATCTGTTGAAAATTATCATGCAAGTCTTTCTCCTATTTTAGTTTGTCCTAATAGATGGTTTATCTATTGCAACAGATAGGCAATCTGTTGGTACAATTTAAAATAGGAGGAAGAGCTATTTGATTTGGTTAAATAGATGAGTTATCCTTTTTCATCTTTTTGTATCTCTGTGATTACCATTGACAATTCTGGTTTTCCAGGTAGATGTCACAGTAGATAATACTACTAAATAATATAATATCATAATTGATAATCCATCAACTACTTCCAAAGACGAAGAAAAATTAAAGCCTGTCAATCCAGAAAAATGGAAGAATTACCCATTTGAAGGGTTCAATATCTCGAACATGGCTCCAAAAAAACTAACAAAGTTGATCGACGACTATTCAGAATAGATTGCCGATGGGCTGTTAAAGCTTTATGCCGATAGGTACATAAATTATTTTAAAGATATTGATTTATACAATTCTTGTTGTAAAAATATGACATTAACACATATAAATCATGTAGAAAATAAAATGATGAACACTACAAAATGAATGAATCGGGTCTTGGTTTTGATATGTTCGACTTTGTTGTTGCACATCCCATAGAAAAGAATTGGTTGTATTTGATGTCACACACCCCAAATATGCTGGAATGATAAAGTTTAAATGTCATACTTCTTACTATTAATACTTTATTTAATTGTATCTGTGTATTAATTTTATTGTCATGTAATCTGAACTGTTTGATAATGTGCACAATACATTAATGCCATTTTTTACTACCTCTGAAAGAAATCCAAGTTGCAAGAACAAGAATAATATAGATACACGACATACAACTATTTGTACAAAGCTTACATCAATAATGCCTACGATAGGTATTATCAATAATAGCCAAAAGTTTTCTGAAATGAGGAATGCTTATTCAACATCATCGAAGGTTTTAGCAGTTCAGCTAGCTTACCTTGGCATTTGTTTGATGAAGTGTACATCCTAATCAATTATGGTGATGAATTCCAATGGGTGTTGACAGTCGTCATTCTAAAAGAGAGGCGCATCCGAGTTTAAGACTCGATGTAGGGAAGGAGACGTTCTGGGCCATCATCAGAGATACAGAAGCTGGATAAAATATTACCTACCTACCTTAATATAAGTAGCTTTTTGGACTAAAAGGTTCGTATTGATTGATCGACGATTGAAGCATATCGGGATAAAATGGGCAATCCATTTGATGTAGAATATGTTGAAGGAATTTCTCAACAATCCATTGGTAGTCTGTAAGTATCAATCAAGTATCATGGTTTAGTTTTATTTCATAAATTTCATAATGCTTATATTAATTGCAAGATAGGGATTATCTGATTTATACAAACGCAGGGATTGCAGTCTTTTTATTGTCGCTTACGCCAAGTATTTGAGTGATGGATTACAAGTACCAAATGATAGACTTGATGCTAGATTAATCCATAAAATATATGCTACTCTTTTATGGAAATACAGAGAAGCAAAAGCTCAAAAACAGTACGCAAGTGACATTAAAGATCCACAACGACTAAAGCCGATTTCTATAGCTTTGGATGAAGAACAACTTGTCCATATTGAGTAGATCTTTACTGTAAAAGTAATAACCTTACCTTAAGAATTGTTTGCACCCAAACTTAAATTGTTGATTTATTTGTTGAGTGGATCATTTGTACCCATAATAATTTTTTTTACATTTCATTTTATGAAGGTTTTGATTTATTTTATTTTTTCTATGTTATCCTTATATTTGAAGTTATTAATTGAAATGGAATACTAGATTTGAATATTACAATAGATAATGTATCTGTTTCAACAAACGACATATCTGTTGGAAATTATCAAACATATTTAGACATATGTTGGAACATGTCTGTCATCTATTATAAATAATCAAACAGGTCTTCCTACTATTTTAATTTATTCCAATATATGACCTTTCTGTTGCAAAAGATAGACTTAGATATAAACATCTGCATAATGCAATAGATGACCAACTTATTACAATAAATAAACTATCTGTCAGAACAAATAGTCTATCTTTTATAACTAATAGACAATTTGTTGCATTATAAAAAAAATTAATTTTCATCAAGTATTAAAAATTGTCATGAAATAAAAATTGTCATGGTCATTGTGTTTCTACATCATTTTTTTATACACAGGCTCCAACCATTTGGTTAGTACCCCATAAGCCGAGACCTCTTGCATTCTTGCCACAGTGTTGTCACACAGAAAGGTTGTTGGTTTGGACATTTTTGTGTCTGTCAATAAACATTTGAAGTGTGCAAGCATGTACAACCTGCATGTGGCACCAATTTCATCTTTTGGAAGGTCCTTGTCCTTATTTCGACCATCAAAATCCCATGTTGCTTTAACACTTTTCCTAGAAAATGATTCATCAGTCCACTCTGCCTTAATAAGTTGGGCAAAAATGCCAACAATGTCTATATCTTGGTAAAAAAAATTGCCTCCTCGAATACTGGTAAGTTACAATCATAAACCTTTATCATTCCCTCCCCGAGCAGTATCTCAATAGCCAGGAAATGTTTTTTCTCCACGTTCATGACTCCAAGAATCCTTTTTGGTTTGGTCGATTCCTTGCTATGTGAATATGGCCTTTTCCTTCTAACATAATTAATTATATCTCCATCCCATTAGAACCCAGAAACCAACGAATCAAATCCCAGGCCACCAGGAGTTGATGCTAGCTTAATAAGGTAAGCGTACCTATCCTTGAAATTATTGTAGAATTTAAGGTCCATTATCCTATCGGCAATATCATAAGATATTGGGTACGCTAATTGTCTTTCCCTCATGAGACAGAGAATTTCATCAATCCAGAAATCTAACTGCTCTTCTTATGGTTATTTCTCCAGCCATTTCCTTTTTTATTAACTCCACTGTTGGGTCTGCTATTGTATCAACAAGACCCAGAGTAATAAAAAGAGGCATTCCCAATATCTACTCAGTAGGAATGATCCATAGATGCACAACCTAAAAGAAAGGGTAGATACGTTTAAATCAAAGAGTATTTACAGTCAGTTGGGCAATGTGTTAACACAGGTAAATTATGCAATAGATAATGTTTATGGTGTAACAAATGATTCATATATGGCAAAAAATTAACCTTCTATTGCATTAGATTAACCATCTATTATATCAGTTGCAGTAGATAGGTGATCAGACAAGTCAGGTTTAGAGAACCAAAGCAACAGATAGGTAATCTATTGTAAAAAATAACTCATCTGTCTCAACATATTACCAATCTATTTCACTAAACGGGTAATATGTTAAGATAAATTGCAACAAATTATCAATCTGTTGCAACATAGGAATCATCTGTTTCAATGTCTTTCTTTGAGTCAAATTATTTTACTTGAAAGAAGACTTACTGTATCATCCGAAGGGTTAAAGAGACCAACCTCCTTAATTCTTGTGTTGCTCTTTGCAGCCAACCACCTAAGGATCCTTTGATGAGAAACCACATCGTGGTAATCCTTGACCTACTTTTTTTTGGGGGGGGGGGGAAGAATAGCTTCAAATGCCCAAGCCTAAAAAATGTAAATAGGAAGAAAGACAAAATAAGTCATAATAATTATTCAATATACAAATAGTGATTAAATTTACCATGAAAGGCCAAGGAAAGTCGTACAAGGTGATCGTCCTTAGGGATAGCCTTGTCAATAAATATTTGACAGCCAACTTGTCACTGTCATATCCCGAGGGATAATTTTTGAATTTCTTATGATCCTCAGCAAGCTCCAACAAATCATCTTCTATGACTTTGTTCATGTCTCTTGCCAAAATAATAGAATGGGCATACCAAACCAAGCACAATTCTCCTTGTACTTCCTTTTTATGGATTTATCCTTGAGATGTTGTAAAAACATAGTGGCTCTGAAGCCACATTCCGCAATGTCCAATAACCTATCTATTTTTTCCTTGTATTTGTTGGTTTTGGTGGGTGGCTGCTTGGACAATGCCTTGCATTTATTTGATGGTGGTGGTTTGGCCGTCTTGTTTGACTTGGACTTTATATGAGGTGTTTCCTTGATGAGAGGTTCTTTTGACTATGGTAAACCGTTTTATGCCAAAATAAACCGACATACCACAGTAGTTGATCCAGATTTCATCCATCTCTATGCCTCATCCTTTAAATATTTATCATCCCCCACATACTTGATCCTGCATTTGAGAAAACCATATACGATGCTCATTTGGAAATGGGCATTGTTGTCTCCAGGCAGCTCAAGAAAGTTCCCAAAGCAACTCTTCTTAAAATTTTCCTCTACTTTTTCATTCTTGATAGTATTCCTAAATTCATCAAAAGGTTTCCCCAACTGAGATTTAACTACAAAATCACCAGTTAGTTCTGCAGGGTTATTTATTGGCTCTCAACTTGAAACCTGTCAATACTAATAGTTTTGATAGAATTATGCTGGGATTTTGATCTTAATTCATGCCCCATTAGCGATGCATTATCATAATGTTGATCATCACCATCTTTCTCACTTTCTGCTTCCTCCTCTTCTTGTTTATCTTCTTTTTCTTCCTCCTCACTTTTATTTTCTTCACCAGCCTCTACATACCCTTCTCTACCTCCCTCAACATCATTTTTAAAACTTTCTCATCTTCACTTTTCCTGACTGAGATTGTTCAATAAGTTCCTCCAAATCTATTTGTACTTTATCCTTTTTTGTTAGGCATTCATAAGTTGATTCACTTTCAGTTTCTTTTCTTTTGGGAGACATATTTCAACTACAAACAACAGAAAAACAAAAAATACATTACAATTAATGTCTGCATAATCCTTAAAAAAATTTAAGAAAAATTTCAATAAATTTTTATACGCCACATTATAAAAAAAATTCCAACCAATAACCCATCAGTTGGAAAAGATGAATCAGTTGTAACAACAGATGCATAACCTGTTGCAACAGATGAACAACCTGATGGATGAGATCAAAACAATCTTGCTACTCCTTTGTTTTATGCCAATAACGGAAACATTTGTTCAATAGATGGGGAATCTATTTGAAGACCTATGTTAATGTCTCCCAACAGATGTTCCACCTATTGCAAAAGATGGACCACCAACACCAATGCCAGTACCACCACCACCACCACCACCAACAATAATAACAACACCAAGACCACCAACACAACCACCAAGCGCACTAGCACCACCACCAATACTACCAATACTACCACCACCACCACCACCACCACCAATGCTACCAATACCAACACCACCACCACCAATGCTACCAATACCAACACCAAGACCACCAATGCAACCACCACCAACATAACCATAAAAAGCACCACCATCACTACCAAGACCACCAACAACACCAGCACCACCACCAATACCACCACCACCACCAATGCCATCAATACCAATACTAAGCCACTAATACAACTACAAAGACCACCAACACCATCACCAACACAACTAATACCAACATCAATACCACTAATACCACCACCAACATCACCAATAA
This sequence comes from Capsicum baccatum var. pendulum, assembly GCA_030864225.1. NCBI lineage: Eukaryota > Viridiplantae > Streptophyta > Magnoliopsida > Solanales > Solanaceae > Capsicum > Capsicum baccatum. The sequence continues at coordinate 35,177,196 of CM061551.1, read as the reverse complement.
TACCACCAACACCAATAATAAGACCACTAACACCAACAACAAGATAACCACCACCACCACCAATACCATCCAACAATACCACGACAGTCAACGAAATACTATGATAAAAACTAGGATTTTCTCGAGTTCTTCCTATATTTTTAGCATCAAAACTCTAAATTTTTAATTCATTCTCAAAGATAATACAACTAAAAGTGTTATTTTTCATTATTAACTAAAAATTCATATTTTTTATGAGAAAAAACAAATATAGAACTCTACTTAAACACTATTACCTATGAAGATAGAGAAAATGATAGATAAAAGTAAGAATGAAGTCAAAAATAACAACTACATGGTATGAAATAGGAAGAAAATCGATCTGTTGGGAAGGGTTGAGAAATATGTTGAGTAGTTATTGTTTGTATTAGTGAAAGAGAATAAAAAGAGCGAGAACTTGAGATTTGAAATGATGAAATATTCTTCCCACAAATGGATGATTTGTATGGGTTGATTTGTATATTGGAAAAGAATGATGGGTTTTAAAAATGTTAATTTGGTTCGAATTGATCTTAATTAATTTTGTAAAAAAGATAAATTTTAACCATTTCATCATAATAAATTGTATTAAGTTCAATTAGAACACTGATGTTTTTAATATTAGCTTGAACAATGGCTTGATATGAATCGTATCAACTAAGATTGATCGATTAAAGATTCAAGTCAGGAGGAACCCAATACCAACATCATGCAATTGAAACAACTCAATAAAAATTATAGTTGACCCTATGAACTCATCCCTAGGTCTAGCAAAATCAATTAAGGTATTTCAACTAATGACATGATATGATTCGTTTCAGCTCAAATTGATCGATTGATGACTTAGGTCAGAAGGAACGCAATACCAACATCATGCAATTGCAATGACTTAATTAAAATTGTAGTTATCCCTAGGAACTCATTCCTAGTTATAGAAAAATCAATTTAGGTATTTCAAACAATGGCTTGATATGAATCGTTTTAACTCAATTAATCGATTAATGGCTCAGGTCAGGAGGGACATAATACCAATATAATACAATTACAATGACTCAATTAAAATTATAGTTGATCCTATGAACTCATACCTAGTTATAGAAAAATCAATTTAGGTATTTCAAAAAATGGCTTGATATGAATTGTTTCAACTCAATTAATCGATTAATGGCTCAGGTCAGGAGGGACACAATACCAATATAATGCAATTACAATGACTCAATTAAAATTATAGTTGATCTTATGAACTCATACCTAGTTATAAAAAATCAATTTTGGTATTTGAAATAATGGTTTTATATGAATCATTTCAACTAAGATTGATCGATTGATGATTCAGTTCAGGAGAAACACAATACCAACAACATGTAATTGCAACGACTATATTGAAATTGTAGTTGACCATATGAACTCATCCCTAGTTCAAGAAAAATCAATTTAGGTATTTTAAAAAATGGGTTGATATGAATCGTTTTAACCTAAATTGATCGATTGATGACTCAGATCAGAAGGAACACAATACCAACATCATGCGTTTGAAATGACTCAATTGAAATCATAGTTGACCCTATAAACTCATACCTAGTTCTAGAAAATCAATTTAGGTATTTCAAATAATGGCTTGATATGAATTATTTCAACTAAAATTGATAGATTAATCTCTCAGGTCAGGAGGAAGGCAATACCAACATCTTACAATTGCAACAACTCAATTGAAATTATAGTTAACCCTATGAAATTATTCCTAGTTCTAGCAAAATCAATTTAGGTATTTCAAATAATGGCTTGATATAAATTGTATCAACTCAAATTAATCGATTGACGACTCAGGTTAGGAGGAATGCAATACCAATATCATGCAATTACAATAACTCAATTGAAATTATAGTTAGCCCTATGAACTCTTCCCTAGTTCTAGAAAAATAAATTTAGGTATGAACTTGAATCTATGAACTCAATTGAAATTATATTAAAATAGAAGTTTAACCTATTGCAATAGATGACTTATCTATTGAAAAATATCAAACAAATAAAAAACCCATTACAACAGATAACTTATCTGTTGAAAAGTTTTGAATAGATAAAGAAATTTGTTGCAATAAATGACTTATCTATTTTAAAATTTTTTTTTAGTTTAAAGAAATTTTCTATCTGAAATAGAAAAGATAAAATATTAAGGTGGTAAAAAATATTTCTTGGATAACACAAAATTCTCCTTCTTGAGTTTCCATATCTTGTCTTTTCAATGTCATCCATCCCTCAAGACCCTCAAACATATTAATGAATCTCTTAACCCATCTCTAGAATTATCTCTTCTTCATCCATAAATTAATTTATCTCTATTCTTTTTCTTTCTCTCCTCTTTAGGATAATCACAACTATCACCTTTTTCCTCTCTTTTCTCTACTCTTTCATATGAGGATCTCAACCGATCTATATTTTTTCTCGATTAAAATCGGTGATTTGATTCCCTTTCTTTTGACGTTGTAGGTATGAATCACTATTGTTCTTTCCTTCTTGTCTTCTTCTTTGCATGGTATTTAAATTAGTTATTTACATATGTTGCTTTTATTTATTTACCTATTACCCATATCCTATTTATTGAGAAAATTGAATAAAAGGTGACTTTTATGTCTTAAATGAATAAGTTGTTGTTTTTATTAAAATATGCGAAAAAAGTCATCTGTTAGGAGAACTTAAAAAGCCTTGTTGGCAATATATTTTTTTTTGTATCTCTTTTATTTGTTTCTTTGTTCTTGATATTGTTGGTGGGGTTGGAACGTATGATATTGGTATTGTTGATGGTGTTGGAACATATGATGTTGTTTTCTTGTTGTTGATGTTATTATTGATGTTGTTGGTGGTGTTGGTGGTGTTGCAATAGATTCCCCAACTATTACAACTAATGAATTTATTATTGGAATAAATCCAACAGCTTTTTCAAGAGATAACCCATTTGTTGCTACAGACGAATCAACTGTTGGAACAAATCAAACCACTAGCAAGGCTGGTTTGATTTATTCAAATAGATGACCCAAATGTTATAATATGTCGGCTATATGTTACAACTGATACGTAGTCTATTATAATAGATTGCTTATCTATTGAACAGAATAGGGAATGTTGCACCAGATGGGTCATTTGTTGGAATGCTCATGGCAATATGTTGTATCTAATTAATTTTGTGTTACCCTTTTTTAAAATAATGTAGACATCAATTGTAATGTTGTTTTTTTCATCTATTATTTGACATCAATTATTTTTCTCTTGTTTGTAGATATAAGAAAGTGAAAGTTGATCAACTTTTGCTCGACCAACACAAAAGCTAGATTAAAGATGGGTTCGGAGGAATAAGTTGCTTGTAAATGGAACCACTTAATATATGGGAGCTATGTATTACTGATCATGTTATCATGGAAATACACATAGAGTACATTGATTTTGTGAATGTTGTTTTTCACCAATTAGGCATTGATCATTCAAACAAGATATCTATAATTTTACAGTTAGATTTGATAGGTCCGAACTGGTAAAGTCGAGGGACCTGTAGGTGGTGTCAATATCCTATTACGATTTAATAATGGTTTTGCAAATGTGTATGTGTCAAGTTTGGTGAATGGATTAAGTTTTGATGGCATTTTCAAAAGATTCAATAGTGATTGGACTGATTTTTAGGGTTTAATGGACTTTTGAAAGGCCTCCAAAGCGTCACACTGCTACAACCAAGAATGGAAATTAATATAGTTATTGTCCTAGCCCAAATTTATATTGTTGATTTGCTTGGGGTGATTATAATATAAAATAAGTTGGGCTAGAAGAATACTTATAAAGGAAAAGGGGATTTGATGAAGATTATATCATCTCAAACCTTATTAAAGAAGAAACATAGGGTACCAAGGAACATGTAGCGAATCTGGCTGATGAAATTGACATAAAACATGAGAAATCTGAATCAAATACAAATATAAAAGTGTATCCAAAAATGAAAATCTGTCAGTCGCCTCTCTCAAAGAAAAATAATGCAGTTGGCCACTTTGCTAGGTAACAGCGACTAGTTAGCGAGGTTGAAATGATCACCTACAAAGAAAATAACAGAACACCAAAGAAGCAGCTTTGTGGGAACCAAAGGTTGAAATGATGTACAGTAAAGAATGAAACTTGCATCAAGGACTTCTGAAGTTGAAATAAGGAATCAAGATAAGCCGATAATTTTAGAAGTTACACTTGCATCCTAGGCCTTCACTTTGTGGTTTTGGTCATGTTAGTCGCAGTAAAAACAAAATGGCTTAGGATTTTTGCCCAACTTCATATCTTTTTCCTTCCAATGCTATTGACCTGATCGGAACCACAAACAGAAAGCATGTGATGCAATTTAAATTCTAAAATATTTCCTTGGGTTGATTTCTTATTTTAACTTCAAAAGTTCTTAGCACAAGGTTTCATTCTTTACTGTACATTATTTCAACCCTAGGTGCCTACAAAGTTGCTTTCTTGGTGTTCTATTATTTTCTCTGTAGGTGATCATTCTGACCATGCTAACTAGTCACAATTCCCTAGTAAAGTGTCTAGCTACATATTTTTCTTTGAGAGAGTTGGCTAACAGATTCTAATTTTTGGATACACTTTTATATTTGTACTTGATTAAGATTTAAGATTTCTCATGTTTTAAGTCAATTTCATCAGCCAAATTCGCTAGAAGTTCCTTGCTTGCTACCTTATGTTTCCTCTTCAGATTCAATCCTCTATAAATAGGTCCCTCCATACTCGTTCATTCTACTCCACTTTATTTATTTCTTGCATTTTGTCTTTCAGATTATATCTTTAACCACTTCTCTTCAAAGACCAGATTTCTTTCTTATATAGGTAAGTTTTTTTTGTGTAAATATACCAGTTGGTAGTATACGTTGTATTATATTTGAACTCCTTTCTTTACTTTTGTATGTATGTTTTTTGTCAATTTATTCATATTCTAGATATAGTTGATCTTATTTAGGACATTGTTATTCTACGCAACACCATATGAGAACTTCAGAGGCAGGTTAACGAACTCCAACAGGAGTTTGCCACCGTGAGAGCAAGATGCTCCAAGAGATTCATAGGCCGAGGAGTGCCTTGCTACCGGTTGACGATTGGCCGACTGAGAATAATAATAATACTAATAATAATAAATAATAATAATAATAATAATTAGGTGATGTTTTTTATTTTAAAGTATGTACTTTTATTTTCTATATCGGATCTGCCTACCTAATGTATTTTGTTTTTGTTTAATGAAAATTTTTTGTTTTGTCGAGTTTGACTTTTTAATTTTTATTTAATTTTCATTCTGTTTGTTTATTTTTCTCCACAAACATGTCGATAGTTAAACATAAGGAACAATATTGAATCTAACAACAATAGCAAGAGTTTTGAGTTCTTTCAACAGATACACAATCTGTTTAAATAGATTGGTTATTTGTTAGGTTTGTGGAAGGAATTGTATTGTGTTTCTCCAATAGATTACCCATCCATTACAATAGATTGGGCATCTGTTGGAGGAACATATTCTAGTTTGATAAACTATATTGTGTTCTTCTAGTAAATGTTCATCTATTGCTATAGAAGGGTAGTTTGCTGAAAATAATTTTGTGGTCTATTGAATTTAGTTTCTGTTTTACCTCTTTTTATTGATGCACAAGTTAATAAAAAAGATATTTTATATAATAAATAATAACATTTACATTTCACAACAATGAGTTAAAAATATCAAATTCCATATAAAATAACAACACAAGTTTTGCTATTATAATTTGGGGTACCTAAATAAAGACATTTGTTATTAATCCATTCATTAGTGGTACCTAAATAAAAATATTTTTGAAAAAAAGTTAATAAGGGCATCATAAAAAAATTAATAGTGATTTTATAGTATCGTAACATGAACTCTAATAGATGAATAATCTATTGCAACCAGTGAATAATATGCTACAATATGTTTGTTATATATTGCAACAGATGAATCACCTATTTGGTAATTCATGTTACAGTACTTAGAACCTGAAGCTGATTCCAACAAATAAGTCATCTATTGGAAAAGTTGACTCATATATTACAATAGACTATACATCTGTTGCAACAGATTAATCACTTATTGGGATGTACTATAGAACCTTTGAAGCTTATTCCAATAGATGAATTATATGTTGCAATAGATAAATAATCTAGTGCAATAAAGTAGTAACCTGTTGCAACAGACGACTCATCTTTTGGAATTGAGTTCAGGTTCTATTACAACAGGTGAGTAATTTGTGTAAACAGATGACTCTTTATTGCCGTTGATATCTCATCTGTCGCAACAGATGACCTATATGTTTGATTCATGTTATATCACTATAGAACCATAAACATGAATACAACAGATGAGTCTTCCATTTCATCGGATAACTCATTTGTTGCAACAGATGAGTCATCTATTTCTATTGATGGTTTTATGTTTATAGTTCTATCTATTATTTTAAAAATAATAGTAGTAGTGTACCCAGATGAGAAATTCAACTAAAAATTATAATTTTACCTACTAACGTCTCATGTGAAGTAATGCCAAAGTGATGTATGAAACAAAATTTGACCTAAAAATTAGTCAAGTTGCAACAGTAGCGGTAACAACAACAACAATGGTATGCAAAAAGAAGAAGATGATGATAATGAAGAAGAAGATAATGATAATGAAGAATAAGATGATGAATAAAGCAGTAGAAACAATGAACAACCAAAATGATGAAGAGAGATAAAAACAACAGTAATGAGAGAAGATAGAATACATGAGTCGTTATTCCCTCAGTTTCTAGTTATATTGGGTCAATATTTGGATCAAAGTATAAATTTAAAAACTTTTGGGCTATTCTCCAACTTTCCCAACTTTCTTAATCACTAATAAAGTAATTTTCACCTACACTTAAATATTAAAACTTAAGTCACCTACACCTCATTTTCAAACTATTTTATCACTTTTAGCTACATTTCCTTGGGAAGATGGTGGTTATTAATTGGAAAAATTATAAAGAGAACTTCATACTCAAGTGGAAACTTTAAACAAAGTTATGACATGGTTTCTGTTGCACTTTACATATTAAGAATTCATCCTTTTCATGACAAGACACACAAATTGACATGTCTGTTAAAACTGCAGAAATGAGACACAAAAGAAATACATAATGGCTTGCGATAACTGTATTTAAACAAGAAAGCTAAAAGTGTATAAACAATCGACATCTGCCTACTTGCAAAGGTTATGACTCTCCTTGTTCACTAGAAACATTTTAACTTCATTTTGTTTTGGGTTTGGAACTGTCAACATACTTCTAATCTTAATAGTCGTGTACATATAGCCTCTGCTTCCATTTTCATTAAAAGAATCTCAAAGTAAACTAACAAGACTATGGGAGTGTTTGGTATGAAGAAATATAATTTCCATGGAAAATATTTTCCTAGAAAATATTTTCATGAAAAATATGTTGGTTTCTTATTTATTTTCTTATGTTTGGTTGGTGAGTAAAAAATATTTTTTGAAAATTATTTTTTGTTTGGTTGGTGAATGAAATTTTGTTAAAGAAAATATATTTTAGTATTTGGCTAAAGAGTAGAAAATATTTTTTAGAAAATAATTTTTGATCTCAAAAATACTTTTTTCGAGGTGTGTTCAATATGAAGGAGGAGAATATTTTTTCTAGAAAAATAAGTTATTTGTTACTTATATTCCTATGTTTGTTATGCAAGTAGGAAAATATTTTCTAAAATTATTTGTATATATTTAACAAAAAATAATGAAAACGAGTATGGTACGAAGGGTGGGTTAAGAAAAAAGTTTTGAAACTTTTTTTAAAATCAAATTTAAAAATTTAAATCTTTTTTTGGTAGGGGGCTGGAGGGAGGGGAGGGAGGTATCAGTGAAAATTTAGCTAAAAGTGATAAAAAAGTTTGAAAATGAAATGTAGATGACTCAAGTTTTAATAACTGAGTGTAGGTGATAATTACTTTCTTAGTGATTAAAAAAGTTGGAAAATTTAAGAATAGCCTACAAGTTTTTGAAATTACACTTTCATCCAAATGTTGACCAAATATAACTAGAAATGGACGGAATAAAAATGTGCATTTTCTCTCTCTTCTCATTTTTGTTGTTTTCTCTATCTTCGCCATTTTTATTGTTCATTGTTGTTGCTTCTTTATTCGTCATCTTGTTCTTTATTATCATTATCATCTTCTTTTTGTTCATCATTGTTGTTGTTGTTACTACTACTGCTGCTAATTAACCAATTTTTTAGGTTAAATTTTGTTTTGTACATCACTTTGGAATTACTTCATGGACGACGTTGGTAAGTAAAATTACGATTTTTAGTTGAATTTCTCATTTGGGTGCACTACTACTGTTATTTTTAAAATAATGGATAGAACCATAAACATGAACCCAACAACAGATTCATCTATTTGAGATAGATGAGTCATTTGTCACAATGGAAGACTCATATGTTGGATTTATATTTATGGTTTTATAGTGTTGTAACATGAATCGAACAGATGTGAAATACCCTGGTTTTTGGACCTTAGAAAATTTCCTTGATTTTTGTTTTTTTGGTAAGATATGACCTAGGGGACGAGTCATACACATAGGTATGGATGGTATGGTCCAGTCGTATGGTGACCATTATTGGTTAGTGGGGTGGATTTAGTTACTGAATGGGTACGACCTGGGTGGTATGAGTCATATCAATAGAAACATGTTGTTTGGTTACTTAACTTAACCTTGAACTTTGTAACATATTTTGGATCTGAGTAAAAGTTGCTCACTATAAGCCATAATCCAGGGTACGAGTTGTACCCATGACTCGTATAGTAGATAGATTTAAAACCTCCTGGATACTATTCTGCCAGGGGTACGATTTAGGAGTACTAGTCGTACACTTGGATACGTCTTGGGTTTGGGTATGTCATACCTTGGACAGTATTGGGTCCAAGGGGAAAATCCTAGGGTACAAAAGGTGGGTACCACTCATACAGAATGAGTACAACTCATGAGGGTTAGTCGTATCCTATAATGGGAATTAAGTACAATTTAAGTGAGGGCGATTTGGACATTTTCCCACTTATCCTAATAAGGTCCCACGATTTATATTGCATTTTGGAGGTTATTTGCCCTACTATTCTATTCTTAAACACATAAAAAAAACACTCTTAAATCCTCTTTGGAGTTTTTTGGGCAAAGAAAGCTAGGGTTTCATCTTAAGGAGTAAATTGGGGCTTGTCTTGGTGATTTCTCTCCATCTTCATCTTGGTTTAAGGAAAGTTTTCTTCCCTCATAGTTAGTTTCAACTAAAGTCATGGATGTTATACAATGTTTTCATGATTTGAATATTGTATGATTTTGTGTTTTCAAATATGATTTGAGCGGTTTTTGCTATAAATGCTTGGTTATGGTTTTTCCATATTTTAATTATGCTTTTATATACATTAATGGTGGTTTTGGATAATTGGTTTCATGGATATAGTTGTTTGGTAATTGGCTTTGGTTTTAGAAATACTATGCCCTCAATGTGTTTGATAAAATACCTATAAAGATGTTTTCACCATAATATTGGGTTTTCAATGGAACTTATGCATGGTTTAAACTTGGTAATAGCACCCTAAATGATGTGAATGGATTAAATTAATAAACATACTTGTGGGGTACAAAGAAATCCCCCAAGTTAATAGGTAATGAATACTTGTGGGGTACATGGGTCCCTGAGTTAATTGGATAAAATGACCTATGGGTATAGGAGAATCCCTTGACCACTAAAAGGTTTGGCTGAGGACAATACTTTCAAGTTAAGTCGGTATGACTATACCATTACTAATATCCTTGGTTAATAATAATGGAATATTGGGTTGGTTGGAAATAGTTTTAATGAGAAATAATGGCGAATTGTGATAGCTAACCGTGAAGGTGGGAGTTCAATAGATGAACACTGGAAACTCATGTTTTCCTTCATGAGGGGTAGGTTATTGTCACGCCCCAAAATCCCATCGGGCCGGACTGGCACCCGAAGCCGAGAAGGCCCGGGAGAACCCGTTCAAATACCTGTACTTTCACTTACATGTCACCAAAAATTTGGACAGCACTTCGTTGCATATAGAAGAATCTAATTACATGTATCAGCACAACACACACAAATATATATATATATATATATATAATACTTGGCCTTCGGGGCCACCACATATACAAATATAACATCACTATATAAACTTCCATGACTTTACCCTTCCTTATGTTTACAAACCCTATAGGATATACATGATATAACTAGGGTCGGGACAAACCCCCGCCCACACATGACTCCTGTATAATGACAAAACATAAGGAACCGACTCGGAAAGCTCCAAAGCAAACTGGAGCTCACCAACAATAGTTGTATGACCTGGCTCCTATCTATGCTGTGAGTGAGCTGAAGCACCTGTGCCTGCAGCATGAAATGCAGGTCCCCTGTGAGGGACGTCAGTACGAAATATGTACTAAGTATATAAAGCTATAAATAATCATATGTGATATGGGGGATCAAGAAAATCAGACGCAAGTGAATAAATCATAATAGAAGTGAACAACACTTCATAAACACTTTTAGGATCATGTACATTATCATTGATCTGAATTGGGTTCTTGAATTCAAATACATTTGTGGAAGGGTATACATTCGTTCATTTCATTCTTTACAATTATCATTCGTCATTACCTCCTCCTCCCGAACCTCCAACCACCTAACAATAATCAATACTGTATCATACTGTGACCATTAGGCTGCCCCAGTACGTATTAACTGGGATCGACCCATGCTAGGCTTATGCCCCTAGGATACCACCCATAAACACATAAATAGGGATCGACCCATGCTAGGCTTATTCCCCTGGGATACCACCCACACGTATATCAAGTAACACACATAAGAGATCTTTCCAATAACTTAGTTCAAAAGCTTTTGAGATTATTACATTAGTGTTCATGCCAATATAGTACATTGGGAACAATGATACATCAATAGGAATCAAGTAATAGACCTTCTATACAATAACGATGTAATAAGGACTCATTGGTACATCAACAATGTGTTTCAGAATCATCAATATCACAACAATGAAATAGGAGCCTTTTGGTATATCAATGAAACATTTGACACTTTATAGAATGGAAACAACTTCGTTGGTAATGTAGAACAATACATGTTTTTGGACAACCTCGGAATCTTACTTGATGGAACATTGGTATTTTAATGCCAAAGAACATCGTTAGAGTATGCTTTACATACCTCGTTGTAGATTCGGATAACAATTCAACACAACTCCCCGCCTTTACAAATCACTTATCTACAATGAAATGTTTGGCATCTAGTATTAGCAACCCAACACCACAATTCTCTTCCATAATTCCATACAACCAATATTTGCAAAACATTTCAAAAACCAACTTGAACAATAGGTTTAAGTGTGTGTATATATATATATATATATAATCATCATTTCAATACCACATCATCAATACCAAATCCCTTCACAATTCAACATAATCCAACCATGCACAAGAATAATCCAACATCATTTCCCAATCATCTTTCGACAACAATCAAATAACATACTTCTTATGCTCACATGCATATATATATATATATATACATATACATATAAATAACACCAACATAATTTACATCCTTACCTTAAAATAGCCCTTTTGGTTTTGAAGTCCTATTGGCACAAATAAGGGGTGCTTCTCGAAGCCCTCGAGACGGTGAACACAACTACGGAATCAATTTGGATTTTCTACGGTTGAATCACAAGATAATTGGAGTTGAAATTAGGCTAGGGTTTCTTATTTTCAATAATTTGATGATAATTGATGGATATGAGACTAATTATATGTATATAATGACCAATTTTCGTCCATGAGGTGATGGAAAATGACCATATTGCCCTTAAAAATTTAAGTAAATCCGAATCTGTCCATGATGGACTGTTTTGACAGGATAAAGTAAATCGGCCATAACTCTTTGCTCCAATATCGGATTTGGGTGAAATTGGTATTGTTGGAAAGATAATGCAAAGATATTTCATTTCATATAAAGTAGGTCACCCAGTTCGTCCTTTACAAGGAGTTATGATCGTTTGAATTTGACCCTAAAAAGCTGTTTTGAGAGGCTGAAGTAAAACGAGTATAACTCCTTACTCAGATGTTGGATTTGGATGAAACCAATTGCATTGTAAAGAAGACTCAAAGATATTTCTTTTGATAGGTGGTAGCTCTCCCATTTAATTATATTAAGGTATTTATGATTGTTCAAAGTTGACCCAAAAAAACTGGCAGGCCTCAGTAGTTTGTGTGCAGAAAATTTCCCTGCACATTTACTATTCACCATATCCCGGCCACCGTTTTATAGTTTTGAACGTTCTTGATTATATCCAAAAATTATCTATTTTTGGAAATCTTTATATCATTGGAAAGCTTATTCAATAACCTTCGTATGGAACCATCGACGGGCAAATTCCGGTATAAATAAAATAAAAAATTAATTCCATATAAATAAAACCAATACACGTACTTGAATATGCCAATACATTTACTTAAATACGGAGTGTTATAGTTATGGCGATCTTATATGATACTTATGAGGTACATAGGAATCATTTAGTACATTGTACATATATATCATGGAGAGTGAATGATATATGGGAATCCCCAACTCTTGTGGTATCTCTAGTTCATGAGGTTACACGCATTGAGTCCCATTTTGGGGGTTACACTGGACCCATATAGCCCATGGGTGGTTAAGGATAGTTAAGATTTACATAGCCAGGTTAAAGGATTTAAATGCATGCTAAACCCAATTCCTTTTCGCGGCATGGTTATATATATGTATGGGTTGTATGATATGGATGGTTTTACTTGGTTTTCTCAAATGGCATTATTTTGTCCTTATCCTGAGTTTATTCTAGCGTTTACCTGTTAATCATTCTTTGGGTTGTTGTATCCCCATGTGATGCAGGAACCGACCGTTCTACTCCTCATGTTTAGCATTCGGACATTCGAGGGTCAGCTTTGTATTGAAGTAGTGAGCTTCCATATTTCTAGAAGGATCCATTTCATGGATGTTATTTCATACTTTAGATTATTTAGGATATTGGTTTTGGCTATAGTTAGGGGCATGTCCCAACCGGATTTTTGTATTCGTTTGGTTAGAGGCTTTAGTCCTACTACTATGGGTTGCAATAGGCGAGATTCGTTTTAGTGTTAGCCTTAGTATTGGAATTGGTATTGGGGCTGACATCATCGGACAAAATTTCTCACTATTCCATTGTATTTCTTTTTGGGATTATATATTTGATTATTAATAAACCTTATTTGGTTATGGTCAGATTTATGGTTTTAGTTTGGCTTGGTATGGTTGGATGATTCGTATGGGATGGTTGTATTCGATTAGGTTAGTCACAGTCATGATCCTATCCTAGAGTCTTTATGTGAGCTATTATGCTATCTTATTATATATTCAAAATTTAGCAAACTCAAGGTAGGTAGCTGGAGGTTGGGTTAGGTAACGGTGGTGGTTTCTCATCCCGATCAGACTTAGGACACCCATGACGATAAAGCCCTAGGTCGGATCGTTTCAAGTTGGTTCAGAGCTTTAGGTTCATGGTCAATTGGGAGTCCACAAGGTCGTGTCTAGTAGAGTCTCTTTCAGGAGCGTGTAGTGCACCACACTCATAAGAGATAGGCTACAGGGAATTTACGAATGTTTTACTTTCTTGGTATTCTATTTTCAAGCTTGAAGTCTAAGTCCTGGAATTTTTCTCTAATCCTTGGTTGTTCACTTTTCTAATCATGCATCGACGATCTAGAACACAAGAAAATTCTTATGTGCTATCTGGGGATGATGTTAATAGGGTAGGTCCTACTCCTGGAGTTTGCACTTGTTCTCAAGGTCCTGTCCCAGATTGTTGTGGAGTTCCCCTAGTTGTTACTAGTCCTCCTCAGGGAAAAGGTGACTAATGTGCAATTTTACTAATTTATTTATTCTATTGCTCAATTGTTGTTGCTCAAGCTGAGCGGGATGCATCCGGTGTTTTATCAGGTGAGACCACAAGGGTTAGCCAGTTTATGAAGATAAATCCTTCTACTTTTACTAGTGTGAAGATGGATGAGGTTCCTTAGGGTTTCTTGGATGAAATAGAGAAGATATTCAGGGTGATTCAAGCCACGAATATGGAAGGTATAAATTTTACAATTTACAGCTAAAGGATATTGCATACCAATGGTACGAAGAGTGGGATATGGATAGAGGTGGTGTGGAGGAGTTGTCCTTATGAGATTCTTTTTCTAATGCTTTTCTAGATTGTTTCTTTCCTCAAGAGCTGAGGGAAGCAAAGATGGAGAAGTTTGTGAATCTAAAGAAAGGTAAAATGTCTTTCAAGGAATATGCCTTGAAGTTTCTTCAGTTGTCAAGGTTAGATCCTGATTTGGTGGCTGACATGAGGGTGAGAATGAGAAAGTTCACTTCTAGGCTATCTCAGGATTTAGTCCTTAAAAGCAAAACTGCTTTTCCGAGTAAGGATATGGATATTTTGAGGTTAATTGTTCATATGCAGTAGGTAGAGGATGAAAAAAGAAAACAAGCAAAGTTTGGGGAAAGGCGATATAAGAGGAGTTGGTTCTCTAAGCAGATTATTGCCTAGCAGTAGGACAGTTGGGATGGAAGTAAATAGCTAAAGAAGAAGTTGGGGAGTTTGGGATCCTTTTCTACTGCTAGTGCTCTTTACTTGAGGCAGTCGAATGACAGGCATCCATAAGGTGGTGATAAATTTCGAGCACAAGGTGCCCAATCTCATGTGAGTAGGGGTCAGTCAGCTTTTTATGCCCTTCTTACCAGTTCTATAGTTGTCTTCATTGGGGAAATTGTAATGAAGTTATGGACAAGTGTTTTAAATATGGACATCAAGCCATATGCTTAGAAATTATCTAGCCAGTAAGGGTGCACTAGGAGCGATCAAAGCTCTGATTAGTTCTTCTTTTGCTCCTGCACCTGGTGGTGTAGATTTGGTGTCTGGTCCTACTTCTGGTATCAGAATATGCTAGAATAGGTTGTATGATCTTACATCTCGATAGGAATCTTATGCATTACCTGATGTCGATACTTGTATATTATAACTCTTTTATTGTGACATGTATTGTCTACTTGATTTGGGGTCCCCTCTTTCTTATATGATCTCATTTATGGCTGAATGTATTGGTTTTGATCCTGAGGATATCTTAAATACTTTTTCTATTTCTACCCTGGTAGGTAACTTAGTTATCTCTAAAAGAGTCTATAGGGGTCTGTGGTATCTGTAGGTGGTAGGCAAACTTTGGTGGATTTGTTTAAGCTGGATATAGTAGACTTTGATGTCATTTTGGGAATGGATTGGTTACACTCTTGTTATGTATCCTTGGATTGGTGGACCTATAAGGTTGTCTTTAGATTTCCTGGTGAAACACTTATTGAGCGGGAGGGAGGTTCCCTAGCTCCTGAAGGGGTTTATTTCTTATCATAGAAATCAGAGGTTAATCTCTAAAGGCTGTCTCTATTACTTGATCTGGTTTATAGATTCTAACTTGGAAGGTCCTTTCTAATATTTGGTTCTAGTGGTAAATGAGTTTCCCGAGGCCTTTCTAGATAATCTTCCTAGTGTTCCTCCAAATAAGGAAATAGAGTTTGATATTGATTTGGTTGCAAACACTCATACAATATTTATTCCTTCTTAAAGAATGGATCCATCTGAGTTGAGGAAACTCAAGTAGCAACTTAATAATCTTTTGAATAAGGTGTTTATTTATCCTAGTATATCTCCATGAGGTGCACCATTGTAGTTTGTGCGTAAGAAGGATAGTTCCCTTCGAATATACATTGGCTATCAATAGTTAAATAAGGTGACGGTCAAGAACATGTATCCTCTCCCAAGGATAGATGACTTATTTGATCAAGTGCAAGGTGCTAAGTTCTTGTCTAAGATAGATCTTTGGTCTGGGTATCATTAGCTTAAGATTAGAGAGTAGGATATCCCTAAGACAACTTTTCATACTTGGTATGGGAACTTTGAATTCTTAGTGATGTCATTTGGCTTGACTAATGCCCCAGCGACATTCATGGATTTGATGAACAAGGTTTTCAGGTAGTTCTTAGATCTCTTTATCATTATGTTTATTGATGACATCTTGGTGTATTCAAAAAGTAAGGTATATCATACTAATCACCTCTGTGTGGTATTATAGACCTTAAAGGGACAACAGTTGTATGTCAAGTTCTCCAAGTATGAGCTTTGGCTGAATGTTGTAACTTTCTTGGGTCATATTATTTTTAGTGATGGGATCATGGTGGATTCTCAAAAGCTTGCACTGGTGAAAAAATAGCCTAGACCCATGACTCTAATCGATATTCAGAGTTTCTTGGGTTTGGATAAGTATTATCAGTGGTTTGTGGAAAGCTTTTCTATGATACCTACTTTTTTTACTAAGTTGACTCAGAAAAAGGAAAAGTTTTCTTGGTCTAAAACGTGTGAAGGGAGTTTTGAGAAGCTTAAGGAAAAGCTAGCTTCGGCTCTGATTTTGACATTGTGTGAAGGTAATGAGGGGTTTGTGGTTTATTATAATGAATCTAGGGTGGGGCTTGGTTGTGTCTTGATGCAGCATATGAAGGTAATTGCCTATGCTTCTAGGTTGTTGAAAATGCATGAGAAAAATTATCCAACTCATGATTTGGAGTTGTTGGCAGTGGATTTTGATTTAAAAATATGACAACATTATCTATATGGAGTGCATGTAGACATCTTTTTTAATCATAAGAGTCTACAATATGTGTTCACTCAGAAGGAGCTAAATCTTAGTTGAGAAGATGGTTGGAGCTTCTCAAGGACTATGATATAAGTCTTCACTATCATCCAAGTAAGGCTAATGTTGTTGTTGATTCTCTTAGAAGGTAATACATGGGGAATTTAGCTTATGTAGATAAGGAGAAGCGGGAATTGGTGAAGGATATTCACCGCTTGGCTAATCTTGGAGCCCGCGAATGGTCGTGTGATGGTACAAAAATTTGTTCAGTCATCTCTTGCTGCAGAGATTAACTCTTGGTGCAGAGATTAAGGATAAGCAAGTCCTAGATCCTATCTTTATGAATCTCAAGAGCAATTTGGGTATGTAAAAGGTAATGGTGTTTGAGATCAGGTGTGATAGTACTTTACGGTACCAACGGAGGTTGTGCATTCCTAATGTCAATGGATTGTGACAAAGGATTTTGGTTGAGGTAAGTGAATCATGCTACGTTGTATATATTAGCTCGAAAAAGATGTATCATGATCACAAGGAGATGTATTAGTGGAATGGTATGAAAAGAGATATGGATGATTTTGTGGCCAAATGCATGGTCTGTCAACGAGTTAAAGTTGAGCACATGAGACCTGGTAATTTATGTTAAGAAACTGATTTGCCCAAATAGAAATAGTAGGTAATTAATATGGATTTTGTTATCAGTCTTACTCCATCTCGGAACTAATTTAATTTGGTTTGGGTCGTCATGGATGGGATGACATAGTCTTCTCATTTCTTGTTGGTAAGGACTACCTTTCCTACAAAGGATTATGCGAAATTGCATGAGGTACCTATTTTGATTATCTCTGATCATAGTACGCAGTTTTCATCTTATTTATGGCGGTATTTTCAAAAGGGATTGGGTACAAAGATGAGTCTGAGTACTATTTTTAATCCTCAGATGGATGCGCAAGTGGAAAGGAATATTCAGATATTGAAGGATATGCTTCAGGCATATGTAATTGACTATGGTGGCAGTTGGGTTGAGGATCTACCTTTGGTAGAGTTTTCTTACAATAATAGCTATCATTCTAGTATTAGTATGGCCCCTTTTGAGGCATTTTCTGATAGGAGTTATAGATCTCTTATTGGATGGTTCAAGCTTATTAAGGCTGATATGTTCGGTCTGGATTTGGTCTATTGGGATATGGAAAAGGTGAAGGTTATTTGGGATAGGGTTAAGGCTTCCCAAAGTCTCCAAAATTCCTATACAGATATAAGACATGGAGACTTAGAGTTTGAGGTTGGGGATAGGGCATTCTTAAAGGTATCTCCCAAGAAGAGAGTAATGCAGTTTGGTAAAAAAGGAAAGATCAGTCCCTGGTATATTGGTCCTTATGTGGTTCTGCAAAAGGTTGGTAATATGGCTTATGAATTGGAGTTGTCTTCTAGTTTGAGCTTCGTTCATCTGGTATTACATATTTCCATGTTAAGGAAGTGCATTGGTGATCCTTCTTCAATTGTTCCTTTAGAGGGGTTGGGTATCTCAAACTCTCTGTCTTATGAAGAGGTCTAGATTTAGACACTGGATCGGTAGGTTCATCGGTTGCTGACCAAGGATATGGCTTCAATCAAGGTTCTTTGGCGGAACTATACATGGGAAGCGAATGAAGACATGAAGTCTAAGTATCCACATCTATTTTTTGCTCCTGAGATTCATGTGAAAGGTATGTGTTCTTGACACATCTTTATTTTCTTAGTTTGTTAAAGGAAATATTAATACCTTTGCATCTTTATTTTTAAACTTTGTTAAAGACTGGGAATATATTAGATAATACAAATGGCTCATGCATGTAGTTACCCCTAAATTGTCCGTCATTCGAGGATGAATGTTTCTAGTGGGGGAGACGGAAATACCCTAGTTTCTAAACCTTAGAAAATTTCCTTGAATTCTGGTTTTTGGGCAAGATACGACTTAGGGAATGAGTTGTACACTTAGGTACGGGTGGTATGGTCCAGTCGTATGCAAACCAGTATTGGTTGGTGGGGTAGATTTAGTTACTTGAATGGGTACGACCTGGGTGGTGTGATTCATATCGGTGTACACAAGTTGTTTGGTTATTTCACTTAAAGTTGAACTTGGTAACTTAGGTTGGATCTGAGTATGAATGGATCACCATGAGCCGTAAGCCAGGGTATGAATTATACCGAGGACTTGTATAGTGGACAGTGTTTAAACCTCCTAGATTCTATTCTGTTAGGGGTACAATTTATGGGTACTAGTCTTACACTTGGATACGACTTGGGTTTGTGTGTGTCGTACCTTGGAAAGTTTTGGGTCCTAAGGGGAAAGCCTGAGGTATGAGAGGTGGGTACCACTCATAGAGGATGGGTACGACTCGTGAGTATCAGTCGTACCCTATGATGGGAATTAAGTGTAGTTTAAGTAAGGGCAATCTGGATATTTCTCCACTTATCCTAATAAGGTCCCATGACTTATATTGCACTTGGGAGGTTATTTTCCCTACTATTTTATTCTTAAATACTTAGAAAACACTCTTAAATGCTCTCTAAAGTTTTTTAGGCAAAGAAATCTAGGGTTTCATCTTAAGGAGTAAATTGGGGCTTGTCTTGGTGATTTATCTCCATCATCATCTTGGTTTAAGGCATGTTATCTCCCTTCATTGTTAGTTCCAACTAATGGCATGGATTTTATACAATGTTTTCATGATTTGAATATTGTATGATTTTGGGTTTTAAAATATAATTTGGAGGGGTTTGGCTATAAATGCTTAGTTATGGTTTTCCTATATTTTAATTATGCTTTTATATGCATTAATGGTATTTTTTGATAATTGGTTGCATGGGAATGGTTGTTTGGTAATTGGTATTGGTTTTGAAAATACTATGCCCCCAATGTGTTTGATAAATGCCTATCACAATATTTTCACCATAATATTAGGTTTTCAACGGAACTTATGCATAATTTAAGCCTTGTAATGGAACCCTAAATGATATGAATGGTTTTAATGATTTTGGAATGATTTGGCCTAATAAACATACTTGTGGGGTACAAGGGAATCTCCAAGTTAATATGCTAATGAATACTTGTGGGGTACATGGGAATCCCTTGACCACTAAAAGGTTTGGATAAGGACAATACATGCAAGTTATAGTCGATATGACGATACCACTACTAATATCCTTGGTTAATAATAATGGAATAATAGTTTGGTTAGAAATGGTTTTAATTGGGCAATAAAGGCGGGTTGAGAAAGCTACCCGTGAAGGTGGGAGTCCAATGGATTAACACTGGAAACTCGTGTTTGTCGATATGAGGGGTAGGTCATGGCGACCTTATTTGATACTTATAAGGTACACGGGAATCCTCTAGGTACATTATACATATGTATCATGGAGAGTGAAGGGTACATGGGAGTCCCCGACTCTTGTGGTATCTATGGTTCGTGCGGCTACATGCATCGGGGCCCGTTCAGGGGGTTACACTAGACCTATATAGCCCATGGGTGGTTAAGGATGGTTAAGCTTCACATACCAAGGTTAAATGATTTAAACGCATGCTAAACCCGATTCCCTTTTCCGGCATGGTTATATATATATATATATATGTATGTATGTATGTATGGGTTGTGTACATATGGATGGTTTTACTTGGTTTTCTTAAATAATATTATTTTTTCCTTATCCTAAGTTCATGCTAGTGTTCACCCACTTACTAGGTTTGGACGGTTGTATCCCCACGCGATGTAAGAACCGACTGTTCTATTCCTCTTACTTAGCATTCGGACATTTAGGGGCCAGCTTCTATCTTTCTAGAAGGCTCCATTTCATGGATGTTATTTTGTACTTTGGATTATTTATGGGTATTGGTTTTGTCTATAGTTGGGAAATATTCCAACCGAATTTTTATATTTCTTTGCTAAGAGGATTTTATGGAACTACTATAGGTTGGAATGGATGGGATCGATATTAGTGTCAATCTTAGTATTGGCATTGGTATCGGGTTGACATCATTGGGCAAAATTTCTCATTGTTCCATCATATTCCATTATGGGATTATATATTTAATTATTAATGGAACTTATTCAGTTATGGTTTTGGTTTGGTGTTGTTGGACGGTTGGTAGGGGACAGTTGGACTCTGTTGGGTCGGTCATAGTTGTGATCCTATCCAAGAGTCTTCGTGTGAGCTGTTATTCTATAATGTTATATGTTTGAAATTCATCCAACTCAGGAAAGGCAGATGGAGGTTGGGTTAGGTAATGGAGGTGGTCTCCGATCCTGGTCAGACTAGGGACACCCATTACAACAATGCCCCAGCTCGGGTCGGGTTAAGATAGGTCATCTGTTGCAACAGACGTGTTATTTGTTGCAACAGAGGAGTCATCGATTGACACAGATTACTTACCTGTTGCAATAGAACCTGAACTCGATTCTAATAGACGAGTCATCTGTTGCAATAGGTAACTAATCTGTTAGACCAGGTTATTTATCTGTTCCAACATATTACTTATCTATTGGAATCAGCTTCAAAGGTTTTGTAGTACATCCCAACAGGTGATTTATCTGTTGCAATAGATGTTAAATCTGTTGCAACATATGAGTCAACTTTTCCAACAGATGACTCATCTGATGGAATCAGTTTCAGGTTCTACGGTATTGTAACATGAATTACCAATAGGTGATTTATCTGTTGCAACATATAACTAACCTGTTGCAACATATTATTCACCAGTTGCAACGGATTTCTCATTGGTTGGGATTCATATTACGGTACTATAAAATAACTATTAATTTTATTATGATGTAATTATTAACTTTTTTTAACAAATGTCTTTATTTAGGTACCACTAATGAAGGGATCAATAACAAATGTCTTTATTTAGGTACCACAAGTTGTAATAGCAAAACTTGTGTTGCTGTTTTTTATGAACTTTGAAATTTTTAACTCATTTTTGTGAACGTAAATGTTATTATTTATCATATAAAATATCTTTTTTATTAACTTGTGCATTAATAAAAAGAGGTAAAACAGGAACCAAATAAAATAAACCACAAAATTATTTTCAGCAGACTACCCATATGTTGCAACAGGTCGACATTTGCTGGAAGAACACAATATAGCTCATCAAACTGGAATGTGTTCCTCTAACATATGCCTAATGTGTTGCAACATGTGGGTAATATGTTGGAGCAAAACAATACAGTTCCTGCCATAAACCCAATAGATGGTCCATCTATTGAAAGAACTCAAAACTCTTGCTATTGCTACTGGATTCAAATTGTTCCTTATGTCCAACCATCGACTTGTTTGTTGAGAAGAAGAAATAGAAACAATGAAAATTAAATAAGAATTAAAAATTCAAACTCGACCAAACATAAATTTTTCATTAAACAAAAACAAAATACATTAGGTAGGTAGATTTGATATACAAAAATAAAAATACATATGCTAAAATAAAATTTTATCACCTGGTTATTATTATTATTATTATTGTTGTCGTTGTTATTATTATTATTAATATTATTCTCATCTATCCAATCATCAACTGGCAGCAGTAGGGCACTCCTTAGCCTGCAAATCTCTTAGAGCATCCTTTCTCTCACGGAGGTCAACTCCCACTGGAGTTTATTACCCTACCTCTGAAGATCCCGCACGGTGTCGCGTAGAATAGGAATGTCCCAAACAAGATTAGCCATATCTAGAACACGCATGAATTAAAGAAAAAATATAAATACAAAAGTAAAGAAAGGAGTCTAAATGTAGTACAATGTATACTACCAACTGGTAGATTTACACACAAAAAAAACTTACCTAAATAAGATAGGAATCTAGTCTTTGAAGAGAAGTGTTTGAAGATATAATACAAATGACAAAATGCAAGAAATAAAAAAAATGGAGTAGAATGAACGAGTATGAAGGGACCTATTTATAGAGGATTGAATCTTAACGTGGTAGACAAAAAGTCATGACTGTTCACCTCCTTTATTAAATCTAAATGATGACGTTTCAATTATTGTGAAAGTCATAATTAAATCTAACTGATAACTTTTTACTATTGTGAAAAGTCATGTCTTTTAAGGTTTTCAATAATATAACCATTTTTATTGAATTGTTGCAACTCTTGCATCCATCTGTTGCAACATATGGTCCATTTGTTGTAGTAGATTAACCGTCTGTTGCAACATATGGTCTATCTATCACAACAGATTAACCATCTATTGCAACATATAGTACAGTCATTCCAACAAACACTCAATCCCTACCTCCAACTTTCGACTTGTTGAGAATAAGGAATAGACAAAATTATAAATAAATAAGAATTATAAATCCAAATTCGACCAAACATACATAGATTTTTGAATCCATTATATATAAATATACAATAAAAAACAAAACATACATTAGGTTCCTCCCATAGGTAGATCCGATATAATAAAACAAAATACATAAGGTAAAAGAGAAAACATAACCTAATTATTATTATTATTATTATTATTATTATTATTATTTTTATTATTATTATTATTATTATTATTATTATTATTGTCAACTGGCCAATTGTTAGGCCCTCCTCAACCTTGATCTCATAGCGCCCAACTCCCAACGGAGTTCATGAATCTGTCTTTCAAGTTCCCTCAAGGAGTCGCATAGAATCACCTTATACAAATTCAGATCAACCATATCTAGAAGTGGAGTAGACTGAAGGAGTAAGGAGGGACCTATTTATAAAGGATTGAATTTAATGGGTTAGTCAAAAAGCCATGATTATTCACCTTTTTTTAATAATTACATCCCTTAATTAAATAAAACTGGTGACTTTTCGATTATGTAAATTAAAAAAAAATAGATTTAAATACAATAATTTATCTTTATTTTATTTCAAAAAGAAAACTGCTTTAAAATAAATCCAACAAATTGGTAATCTATTCCAAACTTTATTCTATCTGTTTGATAATTTACAACATATTGGCAATCTATTGCAATAGATGTATATATATATATGATTATTTTGAACAGATAAGTCATCTGTTGCAACATATTTATCATCTGTTGTAACAGATGTCTAAAATTGTGTGATGATTTTAACAGTTGTGTCATCTGTTGCAATAGGATAGTCATTTGTTTATTCAAATTAAGCCATAGATGGGCTACGAAGAATAAGGTGCATGCAGATAGGTGGATCCACTTTCATGTGTGGGAGTTATGTATTATTGATAAGGTCATCATGACAACACACACAAAGTACAATGAATTTGTGAATGCAATTTTTAATCAATTAGGCATTGATCGTTCAATCAAGATCCTGAATTGTATAGTTAAGTTAGATAGGTTTGAATTGATAAGGTCGAGGGACCATGAAGATGGTGTCTATCCTTGTTATGATTTAATAACGGTTGTTACTCATGTTTGGGCGTGTTAAATTTTGTGATCAATATTTGGTATCATTGCAGAGATCCTACAACTATTGGACTGACTTTAAGGGTGTACTAGACTTTGAGAAGGACTTCAAATCCTCCCACTGCAGCAAACAAGAATGGAAAACCAATAGAAATTCCCCTGGCAAAATTTATATGGATGGGTTGTTCGAAAAGATGAGTATACGCTAGAAAAAGCTGTGGGAGAATACCTGCGAGGGAAAGGGGAGTTAATGAAAGACTATATCATCTGAGGCCTAATTGAAGAGGAAACATAAGTTAGCAAGCAAGGAACTTCTACTGAATCTGGCCGATGAAATTGACTTAAAACATGAGAAATCTAAATCAAGTGCAAATATGAAAGTGTATCCAGAAATCAAAATTTATCAGTCGTCTCTCTCAAAGAAAAATACTATAGTTGGACACTGTTCTAGGGAACTGCGACTAGTTAGCATGATCAGAATGCATAGAGAAAATAATATAACACCAAAAAAGCAGCTTTACAAGTACCGAGGGTTGAAATGATATACAGTAAAGAATTAAAACTTGCGTCAAGAGCTCTGAAGTTAAAATAAGGAATCAAGCCAAGGCAAAAATTTTTGAATTTTAAATTACATCCCATGCCTTCTGTTTGTGGTTTCGATCAAGTCAATAGCAGTGTACACAAAAAGGTATGAAGTTGGGCAGATATCCCTAGCCTTTTTGTTTTTACTGCGATTGACGTGACCAGAACAACAAAATGAAGGCGTAGGATGTAAGTGTAACTTTTAAAATTGCTAGTTTAACTTGATTCATTTTTTCAACTTTAGAAGTTCTTGGTGCAAGTTATATTATTTACTATACATCATTTAAAACCTCAGTGCCTGCAAAGTTGCTTCCTTGGTGTTTTGTTATTTTCTCTGGAGGTGATCATTCCAACCACGCTAACTAGTCATAGTTACCTAGAAAAATGGCCAGTTGCCCTACTTTTCTTTGAGAGAGACGGCTTATGGATTTTCATTTTTTTTTATACACTTAATATTTGCATTTGATTCAAATTTCTCATGTTTTATGTCAATTTCATTATCCAGATTCGCTACACATTCCTTGGTACCCTATGTTTCTTATTTAGTAAGGACTGAGATGATTTAATCTTCATCAACTACTCTTTTCCCTCATAGGTATTCTCCTACCGCACCTTTTATTGTATAATTATCACCCAAAGAAATCCAACCATATATATTTAGGCTACGGCAGTAACTATATTGATTTTCATTCTTAGTTGCAGTAGTGTGACAATTTGGAGGCCTTTTAAAAGTCCGTTGAACCCTAAAAATCAGTCCAATCACGATTAAATCTTTTTAAAATGCCACCAAAACTTGATCCATTCACCAAACCTAAAATATAATCATTTTCAAAACCATCATTAAATCATAACAGAATATCGATACCACCTATAAGGTCCCTCAACCTTATCAGTTTGGGCCTATCAAACCTAACTGTAAAATTATAGATATCTTATTTGAATGATCAATGCCTAATCGGTAAAAAACAACATTCAAAAAATCAGTGTACTCTTTGTGTGTTTTCATAATGACATGATCAGTAATGCATACCTCCCATAGATGAAGTGGTTCCATCTGCAAGCAACTTATTTCTCTAAACCCATCTTTATTCTAGCCTTTTGTGTTGGTCGGGCAAAAGTTGATCAACTTTCACTTCCTTATATCTATAAATAAGAGAAAAATAATTTATCTCAAATAAGAAAAGAACAAAAAGAACATTACAATTGATGTCTGCATAATTTTTGAAAAAGGGTAACATAAAATTCAATAAATACAACACATTACAACAAGCATTCCAACAGATGACCAATCTAATGCAAAAGACTCCCTACTTTGTTCAATAAATGAGCAATATATTATAATAGGCTATGTATCTACTGTAATAGATGGCCGAAATGTTGCAACATATGGTTCATCTGTTCAAACAAATCAAACCAGCTTGCTAGTGGTTTGGTTTGCTCCAACAGTTTATCCGTCAGTTGCAAAAGATGTGTAACATCCCATATTTTTAAGCTAGAAATCAAATCATCATTCCTATGTGTGTAAACTCTAATCCCATGTTTTATATTTGGTTACATGTGTTATGATCATTATCCTAGTGAGAACAGTGCTTATGAGTTGAAAAATGTTCATAGGAATCACTTAGAACAAAGTTGAGCTAAGAGCCTTTAATTCAGCTAAAATTTTCATAATCAATTCTACAAGTATCAATTTGAATGTTTATAAATTTTTACATAACATGTAATTTTTCAGCTCAATACACACCAAATGATAGATTATTGAGTTATCTTTTCAACGATACCAATTTCGCTCTAATCCGATACCCAAGAGAAAAGTTATGACCATTTTCGTTAGAAACAGTATGGGGTCATGATAGCCCTACGCCGCGAGGTCTATTCCACCAAACTAGAGGTCTCGTCATGAGGTCTATTCCATTGGAATAGGGGTCGTGCCACGGGGGCCATTTCCACTGGAAAGAGAGTCCAAGGGGCAATTGGGTCCTTCCCCTCAACCCCAATCGCCAAAAATATAATTTTTAACATTCCAAGGAGGTATTATTTGCCTATTACCTCAAAATTTCTCACTATAAACCCTTTCCCTTTCCCAAGAACAAAGTTCAAGTATTTCCTCCCAAGAACACAAGGATTTATGTTCCGAATACAAGATTTATTCAAGAATTTGTTCAATTAAGGTATGTGGGGTATTCATCAATGGGTCTCTTTCACCCATTAAGCCTAAAAAAACCTCTCTTTAATTAAAATATGTTTTTTCCTTTATTATGGAATTTTATATGTCCAAGATGAGTTTAATTCATGCTTTTCCATAGTAATTTGAACTGATTCCATGCCCATAAATGATCCCACGAAAAATTAAGGTTATTTCATGTTTTAAAATTCATATTCCTATGTCATATTCAAGTGATTTCATGTTAAAATATCAAATATTGTATTAGACCATGTGAATACGTTGTTATCTCCTATTTAACACATTCCCATATACGAATTCATGTTTCTCACCTATTTGTTGAAATTTTTTATGTTATTGATTTTTGAACTATGTTTCCATACCACTATTTTAAGCCTTGTTATCGCATTCTTGTAATCATTGTTAGAGGGTTATGAACACTCGATACCTATTCATTTATACATATCTTTAATTCCAAGTTACAAGTCTGTCAGATTATGTTTTCATTATTATATTTAGATTTCTATGTTCGTGTTGAGAACTTATCAGTATAATACCATGTAATGTTAAACCCATTGAAATACCAGTGTCATTCAGTCGGGAGTAGGATTTAGCATCGAGCAAACCTAGGGATGAGAGCTCACCCACTAGTTAGGATTGGGTCGTTAGTAATATTCTCAAAGTTTCAAAACTACGTAGCCAGGATAGGATTATGAGATATCACTCACCAGTTTAGGACTGACACTCTCTTAAGGGTCACCTGCCAGTTTATGACTGACTCCTTACGTCCTTCAGGACTTTAAATTAGTGGATCCACATAGCCATATATTAGTACCCTCGGCAAGGAACTGGCACCGTTCTAACTGACATCATAGGTTGGACCCCAATTAGCTCAGATTGAGGCATGTTGGTTACATGCTAGCTCCCATAATTTCAGTCAACACTCAGTCTATACAAGTTTAGGTTTTCTTGAACAAATAATTAGATTTTCAGTTATTTAGATATCAGTTATTCAGATTATTCAGTAAATGCTTTACTTGGTCATGCATTCTTAGTTTTACATGTTTAAGTTTTCATGCTCAGATCCATTCATGACCCTCAGCTTAGTTTTATAGCATGTTCAACTTTGCATAAGATTTACATATAGTATTCATATTTTTTACTATTTCACAGAAATAATTCTACTTATTCTATAAAATAAAAAAATTAAGATACTAAGTTTAGTGATTCACCAACTCATCAGATTTTGTTTGTTACTCATGTTTTAAGATACTTTTGTTTTCATCTTATTTCAGTCTCTTGGTGAATCTACTTGCACTTAGCATACATGTTTTAAGATTATATATCTATTCAGTTTTACTTATTGCATTCACCCCTATTCAGTCAGTACATTCCAAAGTACTGATACACATCTATATCTATGTACTATTTTTTCTCATAATGTATGTACTAGTTGTAGCCCACACATCATAATCAAAAAATTTACAGCTTCCAGCCAGCAGGTGATGAGTTCTTTTGTTTTGGGGACTTTAGTCTATTGTAGTTCATGTACTATCTTGTTATTATTCATATGTATTGATTAGTGGTAGTTGGAGGCTTGTCTCAGCTATCTATAGTCAGTATAGTAGAAGATTCATAAATAGTCAGTCAAAGTTTTTACATGTAATTCAAGTTTCTTTCCTCAGTTTATCATGTTGTAAAATTTATTAGTATTATATTTATTCAGAATTTCTCTTGATTATGCCTCCACTCAATAAATTTATATTTTAGACAATTTAAATCAATTTCTCAAGCAGTATGCCAATTCATGGGTTAGCTTAGGATCCCTTATGGTTTTGAGCTCCGTGTTATGACTAGGGGTAGTATCAATTCATGACAAACTTAGTATCAGAGCCCAGAGTTAAAGTTTCCTAGGGTTTCTATGAAGCCGTATTACTAGAGTCTTACAAAATGGTACAGAGATGTTTGTACTTTTCTTCGAGAGCCTATAGGGCATTTTAGAAAATTTTCCCTTCTTTCATATCTCAGATTGTGCTGTAGAAAGGTTCTCTAAAGAACTTATATAGATTATCATCATGCTCTATTCATGTCAACTGTACCTTATTTTTAAGGTAATAGAAATAGTGAAGCTTAAATCCTTACAGATAAAGTTTTCTCAGGCAGTCCCCACAGATAGTTATGGGATTGAATATGGTCTCAAAAGTATCCCATCAATGCTTTTAAGTTCTGATGTTTAAAAGATTTCATTCATGTTAATGAAAATACTGCACAATGCCAAAGTCAGATGTTCTTTTAGATCCCTTCTAAGACTTCTATGATAGCATATGACCTAGAGTTAGATGCATGAACCTAGAAGCTTAATAGTGGTAATGTGAGGATAGTGTTTAAATGGATTTACTAGATTATGTATTCATGGGGCTAGTTGTACGAAAGGCGAATCAGTATCCTTGAAGAAGTGTGTGCAAGAATTTAAGTTTGTTGATTTAAAATTTAGTATGATGATATTGGGTATGTTGGTGTAATGATAATTCTCATGGTTTAGGAAAAAAAATAAAGTTTAGAGATGTGATATTAGTAAACTATGAAGGAAAAAGGCAAGTAATGAATTTTGTGACGCAAGTATGTTATCAAGAAGGGTGTAAGTATGAGATGATTTTTGAAGCTAAAAAAAGTTAAGAATAGTATATATTAAGAGAGATCTCATGAATGAAGTTAGTATAGTTCATTAAAAGTTTGGGAATACCAATTTTAAGTGTTAGAATCTATGTTTGAATCTTGGATAATTGAGCTAATATGCAGAAGAGTGGAAATTCTAAATGGTGTGAACTCAGGGTATGGTGATACTCTTGAAAATTCTAAGTTAGTCAATTTTTAAGTTGTTATATGATGACTAGTGGGGTTATAGAAAGTTAAGAGTTGTCTTTTAGTAGGGAGTACTAGTAGTGGGTTTTATACTTTCAGGTGTAGTCTTTCAAGGTGAGTTTATTATTTATGTGTATTTGTTATATCTCAGACTCTAGAGTAAAGCAGTTGTAGTTCAGTTTATAGTTTATTAAAGGGGTCCACAGACATAGAATAATAGCTTTAATCTAAGGGGGAGATGATAGAACAAGAAGCCAAGTCAGGCTCTTAGATTCTAGTAGTGATACCAGTTTACTATAGAACATCAGTAGGGGAGGAAGATGCCTTAACCATTCTCATCTTAATGTAAAATTTTGTACTTCAGTCATCACGACATCTGCTCATGCCATACATGTTAGCTCTATGATCATGGTTCATATTCATGCACATAATGGAGAATCATGTATTCTCCCAGTTATTAGAGTGAGGATTTCTAGTTCACTCAGTAGTACTAATCATATTCCCTGAGATCATGAACTCCAAACTCAGGTCATGAAACTCATGACTCATGTACTCATTCTTTACAATATGCTCAGCTTCCATAACTCATGCTACACTCTTAATGACAAGTGAAATTCAGATTATGTCATATAGGTCCTTAGACTACATCTCTTTAATGAATCCAAGATATTTATATTCTATTCCTCAAGCCTCAGTTAAGTGTCAAAGTCATGTATAGTATCCTTTCATGCTTCAGTTCCTCATAATCTAACCTTTTAGTGACCTCTTCTTAATGTTAATGATCGTGGTTATGAGCAATTATTTAGATGTCAGAGAGTAAATATTTCACATTGGGGAAAGATTATCGTATTCTTATTTTATCTAAGGCTATAAGGGTGAAGGATTATTGAGGTAAAGCTTTTGGTATATGTCATGGTTAGTTGATAATTTCATGTGTGTCTTCTTAAGAATAGCGTAAGAAAGTTGTTATTGACAGAGTTTAGAGAATATGAGAAAGATGCTTTTATGGGTTGGTTGCCCAAAAGTTTCTATGTGGGTATAATGATAGGCTTGAATATTATGTTGGTATATAAGTGGATGGGTGCACTGTACGCTAGTAAATTCCTAGTAAGAGGTTGAATTTAGTTGTTAATGTGGTAAGAAAAATTATTCTTGAGATAAGAGTTGTGAAAAACACATAGGGTATTGAATTCGTGGTTTATACTAGTAATATGGTGTTATGTGTTATATCTTGCAATTTCAAGTTAGGTTTGAACATTGAAGAGTATGTAGTTCAACTCAAACTTTATCTAAAGTAGTTATATGTACCCATGTAAGGATTATAATTTGAATCAAATGATCATAGTATTCAAAAAGACAAGTACAGTTGATGAATTATTTGAGAAGTGTGGCTAAGCTTGAAAGTTAGCAGTTGCATTTCCTAAGGCAAAGGGATTCTATCCTAGCTTATGTTTTATAGGCCTATAGTCTATGATTATAGAGTTATATACATGTTGTGATTCCTTATGCAGATATCTTATTCAGATCATGCCCAAAATTCTTTGCTCCCTAATGTTATTAGAGCTTCTTAGAAAGAGTGTTGGAGAAATACTCCAATTGAGTATAAGCTTTCAGCATAATTCGGTCTATATAGCCAATAATTCAGTTCAACAAATAGGCCAACAAGTTCCTATGGTTTTCCATCTTCCATCTAGTCTTAATATCTAAAGTTTAATGAATATGGCTATTCCATGAGGTAACTTGTTCGCATTCATGTAAGTTGCAAATTCAGTTCAGTCTATGCATCATGTTTCAGATTCATCTATTTAGTCATGACTCAGTACATAAGTGCTCAGTGTATGATCTCAGTTTTTCAAGTATTCCATCTCAAACATTGTGATACCCATTGTAATACCTTGGTCTCGTTATCTCATGATTCATTCTTACTTAATGTACTAGGCGATGCCTTGAAGCCCTTTTCTTTTGATACCTATACGTGTTATATTGAGGAACAATTCCTAATGAGGAAATACATACTTTACTCCATCCTTAGTTACTCTTGGAATTTTATTGTATCAGTTATCACTTCGCAGCTCTATAAGTAAGTTCATTCATGACATTTCAAGCGAGTTCATAACTCTCTACATGAACAGCTCCTTATAGTCAAAGAGTCCAGTCAGCTCAGAAATTAATTTCATGATAGATGCTTTAATGTTTCAGCTTAGCAATATCCTTCATTACCTAATATGTCATGTTTACATCATTCTACATATATAAGACTTCAATAAATTCCTATCCATCATTCGAGGATGAATGATTCCAAGGGAGAGATAATGTAACACCCCACATTTTTTAGCTAGAAATCAAACCATCATTCCTACGTGTGTAAACTCTAATCCCATGATTTTTACTTGATTACATGTTTCATGATCATTATCCAAGTGATAAGAGTGATTATGAGGTGAAAAGGTTTCCTAGGAATCACTTAGAGCAAAGTTGAGCTAAGAGCCTTTGATTTGACCAAATTTTTGTATTCGATTTGACAAGGGTCAAATTTGAATGTGTATAACCTTTAGAATTTATGGAATTTTGCAGCTCAAGAACCACCAAATGATAGATAATTGAGTTAGCTTTACAACTATACCAATTTTCCCTTAATTTGCTACCCAAGCAAAACGTTATGACCATTTTTGTGAGAAACAGTAAGGGGTCGCGATAGCCTCGCGCCGCAAGGGTTAATCCACCGGAATAGGGGTCGCATCGCGATTGCTATTAAATTGGAATAGGGGTCATTCCATGAGGGACAATTCTATAGGAAAAAGAGGCCAAGGGGCAATTGGGTCCTTTTCTTTCAACCCCAATATCCAGAACAGGATTTTTAAAATTCTAGGGGTCATTATTTACCCATTACCTCAAAATTTCTCACTAAAAACCCTTTCCCTTTCCCAAGAACAAAGTTCAAGTATTTTCTCTGAAGAACACAATGATTTAAGTTTTGAATACAAGATTTCTTCAAGAATTCATTCAATTAAGGTATGTGGGGTATTAATCAATGGGTCTCTTTCACCCATTAAGCCCTAAAAACCATCTCTTTGATTAAAATATGGTTTTTTTAATTTATTATAGAATTTCATATGTTCAAGATGAGTTTAATTCATGATTTTCCTTAGTAATTTGAATTCAATCCATGTCCACATATGATCCCATGAAAAAATTAGGTTATTTTATGTTTTAAACTTTAATTTCCCATGTCATATTCAAGTGATTCATGTTAAAATATCAAATATTGTATTAAACCATGTAAATATATTGTTTTCTCTTGTTTAACACATTTCCATGTCCGAATTCATACTTCTTACCTATTTGTTGAAATGTCTTATATTTTGGGTCTTTGAACTATGTTTCCATAACACTGTTTTAAGGATTCTTATCACATTCTTGTAATCATTGCTTGGGGTTATGAACACTTGATACCTATTTGTTTATACATGTCTTTATTTTCAAGTTACAAGTCTGTTAGATCATGTTTTTATTATTATATTCAGATTTCTATGTTCATGTTGAGCACTTATCAGTATAATATCATGTTATGTTAGACCCATAAAAATACTAGTGTCATTCAGTTGGGAGTAGGATTTACCACCTAAAGAACCTAGTGATAGGGGCTCACTTGCCAATTAGGACTGGGTCCTTAGTAACAGTCCCTAACTTCCAGAACTACGTAGCTAGCATAAGATTATGAGATGTTACCCACCATTTTAGGACTGACACTCTCTTAGGGGTCACCCGTCAATTTAGGACTGACTCCCTAAGTCTTTTTGGACATTAAATTAGTGGATCTAAATAGCCATATATTAGTACCCGTGGCAAGGTAATATAACCATTCTAACTGGGGTCACAGGTTGGGCCCTAATTAGCTCAGATTGGGGCATGTCGGTTACATGATAGCTCCTACAGTTTCAGTCAACACTCAGTCTATACAAGTTCAGGTTTTCTAGAATAAATAATTAGATTTTTAGTTATTCAGATTATTCAGTAAATACTTTACTTGGCCATGCATTCTCAGTTTAACATGTTCAAGTTTTCATGCTCAGATCCATACATGACTCTCAGTTCAGTTTTACAGCATGTTCATCCTTACATGAGATTTACATACAGTATTCATGTTTTTTTACTATTTCCTAGCTTTATTTCTACTTATTATACAAAATTAAAGATTTAAGAAACTAAGTGTAGTGATTCACCAGATCATCAGATTATGTTTGTTACTCATGTTTTAAGATACTTCAGTTTTCAACTTATTTCAGTCTCTTGGTGACTCTACTTACACTTAACATGCATGTTTTAAGATTATGTTTCTAATCAATTTTACTTATTGTATTCACCCCTACTTACCTGGTACATTCCAAAGTACTGATCTATATATATGTCTATGTGCTAAATTATTTCATAATGTTGGTACGAGTTGTAGCCCACACATCATAATTAGACGGTTTGCATCTTCCAACCAGTAGGTGATGAGTTCTCTTATTTTGGGGACTTTAGTCAATTGTAGTTTATGTAATATCTTGTTAATATTTATATGTATTGATTAGTGGTATTTGAAAGCTTTGTCCCAGCTAACTGTAGTCAGTATAGTAGAGGCTTCATAGATAGACAGTCAGAGTCGTTACATATAATTCAAGTTTCTTTCCTCAGTTCTATTATGTCATAAAATTATTAGTATTATATTTATTCAGACTTTCTCATAATTATGCTTCCTCTCAATGAATTTAGTTTTTAGATAATTTAAATTAGTTGCTCAAGAAGTATGTCAGTTCATGGGTCAGCTTTGGATCCCTTGTAGTTTCGAGCACCATATTCTGACTAGGGGGTAGTCTCGAGTCCTGCATGATGGTCCATCTCTTGGAAGAACTGTTTGATTTATCCCAATAGTTTATTCATTAGTAGAAATAGTTGGGGAATCTGTTGCACACCACCAACAACAACAACATCAACAATAGCATTAACAACAAAGAAACAACACCATATATTCCAACACCATCAACAACACCAACACCATACCTTCCAACAACACCAACCCTACCAACAACATCAAGAACAAAGAAACAAAAAAAAAAGATAAAAAAATGATACTGCCAACAAGGCCTTTTAAGTACTCCTAATAGATGAATTTTTTGGCATAATTTTATAAAAACAACTGTTTGTTTATTCAAGACTTAAAAGTCACCTTTCGTTTTATTTTCTGAATAAATAAGATATGGATAATGGGTAAATAAATAAAAATAAAAAATGTAATTTAAATAACATGTAAAGAATAAGACAAGAAGGAAAGAGAAATCGTGAACCATACTTGCAATGTCAAAAGCAAGGGGATCAAAATACTAATTTCAATCGAGAAAAGAAATAGATCAATTGAGATCTGAAAGTATCCCCATGCGAAAGAGTTGAGAAAAGAGAGAAAAAAAATAGAGATGGAAATGTCTATTTGATAAGTTTCAACATATAAGTAATCTATTGCAAAAGATTTATTTATTCGTTTGAAAATTTCCAATAGATAAGTCATTTGTTGTAACAGGTTGAACTTCTGTTTTATTACAATTTTAATTTAGCTCACAGGTTCAACTTCATACCTAAATTAATTTTGCTAGAACTGGGGATGAGTTCATATGGTCAACTATAATTTTAATTGGGTCATTACAATTGCATGATGTTGGTATTGCATTCCTACTAATCTGAGTCAATTGATTAATTTAAATTAAAATAATTTATATCAAGCCATTATTTGAAATACCTAAATTGATTTTACTAGGACCAAGGATGAGTTCATTGGGTTAACTATAATTTCAATTGAGTTGTTGCAATTGCATGATATTAGTATTGCATTCCTCCTGACCTCAGTCGTCAATCGATCAAACTTAGATAAAATAATTTATATCAAGCCATTATTTAAGATAATATTAAATTTATCAGTGTTCTAATTGAACTTAGTACAATTTATTATGATGAAACAGTTAAAACTTATCTCTTTTAAAAAAATTGATTGAGATCAATTCAGACTAAATTAACAGTTTCAAAACATGACAATCTTTTCCAAAATACAAATCAACCGATACAAATGATCCATTTGCGGGAAAAATATTTCATCATTTCAAATTATGAGTTCTCGCTTTTCTCATTCTCTCTTGAAAATAAAAATAACAACTACTTAATATATTGCTCAACCCTTCACAATAGATCAATTTTCTTCCTATTCACACTACAAAGTTGTTATTTTCGACTTCTTTCTTGCTTGTATCTATTATTTTCTCTATCTTCACATGTAACAGATTTTGAGAAGAGTTCTATATTTATTCTTTCTTATAAAAATTAGGAATTTTTCATTAATCATAAAATAGAACACTTTTAGTTGTATTATCTTCGAGAATGGGTTAACAATTTAGAGTTTGATGCTAAAAAATAGGAAGAACCCGAGAAAACCCTAGTTTTTGTTGTTGTGTTCCATTGAATATCGTGATATTATTGGATGGTATTAGTGGTGGTATTGGTTGTCTTATTGGGGGTATTGGGGGCTTATTAGTGGTATTAGTGGTATTGGTGGTGTTGGTGTTAGTGCTGGTGGAATTGGTGGTGGTAGTGGTGGTGGTGGTATTGGTATTGGTTGTATTGGTAGTGTTGTTGGTAGTATTGGTAGTTTTGGTGGTTGTATTGGTGGTCTTAGTGTTGGTATTGGTGGCATTGGTAGTGATGTTGGTATTGGTGGTGGTGGTGGTGGTGGTGGTGGTGGTCTTGGTGTTATTGGTATTTGTGTGGTGGTCTTAGTGTTGGTGATTGTTATGGTGGTGGTTGTGTTGGTGGTGGTGGCATTGGTGTTGCTGGTCCATCTGTTTCAACAAGTGGAACATCTGTTGGGAGATATTAACATAGGTCTTCAAACAGATTCCCCATCTGTTGCAACAAATGTTTTAGTTGTTAGTATAAGACAAACCAGTAGTAAGACTATTTTGATATCATCCATTAGGTTGTTCATCTGTTGCAACAGGTTATGCATCTATCGTAACAGATAATTCATCAGTTCCAACTGATGGGTTATCAGTTGGAATACTTTTTTGTAATGTGGCGCATAAAAATTTATTGAAATTTGTCTTACATTTTTTTAAGTTATGTAGACATCAACTGTAATGTAATTTTTTTTTCGTTATTTGTAGTTAAAAGATATCTCTCAAAATAAAAAAATGAAAGAGGATCAACTTCTAACCACCTAACAAAAAATGCTAGAGTACAGATGTTTTCGGAGAAACTTCCTGAGCAATCTCTGCCAGGGAAAAGTAAAGCTGAGAAGAGTTATGAAAATGATGTTAAGAGAGGTACAAAAGAGTATGTAGAGGTTGGTGAGGAAAATAAAAGTGAGGAGGATGAAGAAGAAGTTAAACAAGAAGAGGAGGAAGTAGAAAGTAAGAAAGATGATGATGATCAACATGATGATAATGCATCGCCAATGGGGCGTGAATTATGATTGAAATCCCAGCATGATCCTGTCAAAATATTAGTATTGACAGGTTTTAAGTTGAGATACTGATAGATAACTCTGTAGAACAAACTGGTGATTTTGTAGTTAAATCTCAATTGGGGAAACCTTTTGATGAATTTAGGGATACTATAAAGAACGCAAAACAAGAGGAATTTTTTAAGAAGAGTTGCTTTGGACTCTTTCTTGAGATGCCTGAGAACAACAATGTCCTTTTCCAAATGAGCATGGTATATGGTCTTCTCAAGTTCAAGATCAAGTATGATAGGGATGATAAAGATTTAAAGATGGGGAATACGGATGAAATTTGGATCAACTACTGTGCATGACAGTTTCTTTTGGCATAAAAGAGTGTGCAATAGTGATAGGATTGGTATGGGATCATCCAAAAGAACCTCTAATCAATGAAACACCTCGCAAAAATTCCAAGGCATGCAGGACATCCAAACTACCACCATCAAATAAAGGCATAGCATTGTCCAAGCGACCACTCACTAAAATCAACAAACACAAGGAAAAAATAGATGGGTTGTTGGACATTGCTGGACATAGCTACAGAGCCACGATGTAGTGACAATATCTAAAGGATAAAGCCATACAAAATAAGTACAAGGAGAAATTGTTCTTGGTTTGTTTTGCCCATTTTGTTATATTGTCAAGAGACGTCAACAAAGTCATAGAAGATGATTTGTTGGAGCTTGCTGAGGATCTTGAGAAATTCAACAATTATCCCTGGAGATATGACAGCTACAAGTTGACTATTAAATATTTATTGACAAAGATATCCCTAAGGACAATCACCTTGTACGACTTTCTTGGGCTTTCATGGTAAATTTAATCACTATTTATATACTCTTGCATTAGTTTATATTGAATAATTATTATGACTTATTTTGGTTTTCTTTCCATTCACATTTTCTAGGCTTAGGAATTTGAAGCTATTCTTCTCCTCCGAAGCAGGTCAAGGATTACCCGTATGAGGTTTCTCATCCAAGGATCCTTAGGTGGTTGGCTGCAAAGAGCAACACAAGAATTAAGGAGGTTGATCTCCTTAACCCTCTGGAGATCAAAGAAATATATGATTCATATGGTACAACAGATTTGTAATCTATTGCAATTTATTTTAATAGATTACCCATTTGGTGCAACTAATTGGTAACCTGTTGCGACAGATGAGTCATTTTTCGCAATAGATTACCCATCTGTTGCTTTGGTTCTCTGAACCTGACTTTTCTAATTACCCATCTACTGCAACTGATTCAACAGATGGGTAATCTGATGTAAGAGAACGTTAATCTGTTTCCACATATGAATTATCTATTGCACCATAAAGATCATATTTTGCATAAGTTGTCTGTGTTAATACATTGCCCAACTGACTGCAAATTCTTATTTGATTTAAATGTATCTGCCCTTTTTTTTAGGTTGTCCATCCATGGATCATGCCTACTAAGCAGGAGTTAGGAATGACCTCTTTTATTACTCTAGGTCTTGCTGATACAATAATAGACCCAATGATGGAGTTAATAAAGAAGAAAATGGATGGACCAGCAGCCATAAGAAGAGCAGTTAGGCAATGTCAGCCTAATGTTGAAGCTCTTCATGACCAATCTGACGCAACAGATCCGAGTGCTGCTAATGAGGGTATTGTTGGTGGAGTATTTAATGCTGGTGGAATCCATGTTGTTAGTGCTATCAATCATGAAGATGAGCATGTTGATGCTCAAGAAAAAATAAATATGCTTGAAATCACCCCTTACACTAGTCCCTCTCACCCTAACATCGGTCTCTCTAACCCTTACAGTAGTCGCTCTCACCCCTCTTCACCCTCTTATTCTCATTGCAAATGCAACGAGTGCATGGGCAAAGATGATAAACTCTTTAAAAAAGTAGCAACTATCACAAAATTTGTCAAGAAAATAAAATCCAAGAGAGGTGTCATAAAAACAGTCCACCGGAGGACATATTTGACATTATTTAAATTTTAAGGGCACTTTGGTCATTTTCTGTGGTATTATGGACGGGAATATGTGTATATATACATGTATATGAGTTCAAAAACTCATATTCATCATCAATTAGAGGAAAGAACAAACCCTAGCCTAATTTTCAACTCTAATTATCTTGTGATTCAACCGTGGAAAGTCCAAATTGATTCCGTAGTTGTATTCATCGTCT
Source organism: Capsicum baccatum var. pendulum (assembly GCA_030864225.1). NCBI lineage: Eukaryota > Viridiplantae > Streptophyta > Magnoliopsida > Solanales > Solanaceae > Capsicum > Capsicum baccatum. The sequence continues at coordinate 35,137,635 of CM061551.1, read as the reverse complement.
CAAGGGCTTCGAGAAGCACCCCTTATTTGTGTCAACAGGACTTCAAAACCCAAAGGGCCATTCTATGGTAAGGATGTAAATTATGTTGGTGTTATTTATATGGATATGTATAAATATATATATATGCATGTGAGCATAAGAAGTATGTTATTTGATTGTTGTTGAAAGATGATTGGAAATGATGTTGGATCATTCTTGTGCATGGTTGGATTGTGTTGAATTGTGAAGGGATGATGTGTTATTGATGATGTGGTATTGGAATGATTATATATATATATATATATATATATATACACATAAACCTATTGTTCAAGTTGGTTTTTGGAATGCTTTGCAAATATTGGTTGTATGGAATTATGAAAGAGAATTGTGGTGTTGGGTTGCTAATACTAGATGCCAAATATTTCATTGTAGATAAGTGATTTGTAAAGGCTGAAAGTTGTGTTGAATTGGTATCCGAATCTACAACGAGGTATGTAAAGCATACTCTAACGATGTTCTTTGGCATGAAAACACCAATGTTCCATCAAGTAAGATTCCGATAGTTATCCAAACACATGTATTGTTCTACATTACCAATGAAGTTGTTTCCATTCTATAAAGTGTCAAAATGTTTCATTGATATACCAAGAGGCTCCTATTTCATTGTTGTGATATTGATGATTCTGAAACATATTGTTGATGTACCAATGAGTCCTTATTACATCGTTATTGTATAGAAGGTCTATTACTTGATTCCTATTGATGTATCATTGTTCCAAAGGTACTATATTGGCATGAACATTAATGTAATAATCTCAAAGCTTTTGAACTAAGTTATTGGAAAAATCTTTTATGTGTTTATGGGTGGTATCCCAGGGGCATAAGCCTAGCATGGGTCGATCCTAATTGATATGTCCTGGGGGCAGCCTAATGGTCACAGTATGGTACAGTATTGATTATTGTTAGGTGGTTGGAGGTTCGGGAGGAGGAGGTAATGGCGAATAATAATTGTAAAGAATGAAATGAACGAATGTATACCGTTCCACAAATATGTTTGAATTCAAGAACCCAATTCAGATTAATGATAATATTCATGATCCTAAAAATGTTTATGAAGTGTGGTTCACTTCTATTATGATTTATTCACTTGTGTATGATTTTCTTGATCCCCCATATCACATATGATTATTTACAACTTTACATACTCAGTACATATCTCGTACTGACGTCCCTTACGGGGGACCTGCATTTCATGCTGCAGGCATAGGTACCTCAGCTCATACACCGCACCAGTAGGAGCCAGGTCATACAACTATTGTTGGTGAGCTACAGTTTGCTTCGGAGCTTTTCGAGTCGGTTCCTTATATTTTATTATTGTACAGGAGTCATGTGCGGGCGGGGATTTGTCTCGACCCTAGTTATGTCATGTATATCCTAGAGGCTTTGTAGACATAAGGAAGGGTAAAGTCATGGAAGTTTATATAGTGATGTTATATTCGTATATGGGGTGGCCCCGACGGCCAAGTATTATATATATGTATATATATTTGTGCGTGTTGTGCTGATACAGGTAATTAGACTTTTTTATATGCAGCGAAGTGCTGCCCAAATTTTTGGTGACATGTAAGTGAAAGTACAGGTATTTGAACGGGTTCTCTCGGGCCTTCTCGGCTTTGGGTGCCAGTCCGGCCCGATGCCTTCTCTCAGGGCATTCTCCGCTTGCCATACACTCCTAAAGTGGACGTTAGGAAGAAGAAAAGAGCAGTTAGACATATACTCTCAATTATAAAACCAAAAAAATTGCATTTCCTTTCTCTTCAAAAGATGTTAATGTTCAGGGACTAATTAAGAGGGTATATATACACATAAAACTTGAAATCAAACATAAGGCTGCTCTGCGAAAGACCAAGAATTCCAAGCAACACGCAAAAGAATTCACCATCCATACCTTTTCCCCTTAAGACTTAAAGAATATAACAGATATGCATCAGTGGTACATGGACAAGGTAAGTTTACTTTTCCTAACCTAGCCGTATAATTTACTCCATAATGAAGATGATAGATATAGATCATCTATTACAATAACTAGGAATTTTGGTGCAATCGGCAGTGGTTCTGTTGCAAATATTAACCATCTGTTGCATAAGTTACATTAGATAGGTAATTTGTTAACATATTTAGAGAACCCTGTGCAACAGGTGGACCATACGTTGCTTCTTTCCACTTTGCTTTTCTTTTTTAAAATTACTAACCTATTTAAAAATTATCTTCTTACATCATAGTATGTTGTTGAAATTCTCTACCTAGTGAGGGGCAGGTAATTAGTGTACCCGGAAGCTTATGGTGCTACCAATAGGATAATGGACCTCAATTTCTACAACAAGTTCAAGGATAGGTATGTTGACCTCATTAAGCTAGCGTTAACTCCTAGTGGCCCAGTATTTAATTCGTTTGTTTCTGGATTTGAATGGATGAAGATATGATTAATTATGTTAGAGGGAAGAGGCGATATCCACACAATAAGGATTGAACCAAAGCAAAGAGGATTCTTGCAGTCATGAACATAGATAAAAATATTTTTTGGCTATTGAGGTACTGCTCGAGGAGAGAATGATGAAGGTTTATGACTATAACTTGCCTATTTTTTAGAAGGCATATTGTTTACCCAGATGCAGCCTCTGTTGGCATTGTTCCCCAACTTATTGAGGTAGAGTAGACTGATTAATCATTTGCCAGCAAAGTGTTGAAGCAAACATGGGATTTTGAAGGTCAAAACAAGGACAAGGACCTTTCAAAAATGAAATCGGTGCCACATGCAGGTCATACGCACTTGCACACATCGAATATATGCGGACTAACACAGAAATGCCCAACCCAACGACCTTTTTGTGTGACAACACTGTGGTAAGGATGCAAGAAGTCTAGCCTTATAGGGTACTGACTAAATGGTTAGAGCCAGTGTATAAAAAAGATGATGTAGAAACACAAACACCATGACAATTTTTATCTCATGCTAATTTTTAATATTTGATGAAAATTAAATTTTTTATAATGCAATATATTGTCTATCAGTGTTAAGAAATAGTCTATTTGTTCAGAAAAATAGTTTATCTATTGCAATAGGTTGGTGATCTGTTACATTATGCAAATGTTTATATCTAAGTCTATATATTGCAATAGATAGGTCCTCTATTGGAACAAATCAAAATAGTAGGAAAACCTGTTTGATAATATCCAACAGATGACTTATATGTTGCAATATATGCCTAAATCTGTTTGATAATTTCTAATAGTTATGTCGTCTGTTGCAATAGATACATTATCTTTTGTAATATTCAAATCTAGTGTTCCATTTTAATTAATAAGTTCAAATCTAAGGATAACATAGACAAAATAAATAAATCAAAGCCTTCAAAAATTACATGAAATAAATCAACAAATAAATGAAATATAAAAAATTGTTATGGATACAGATGATATACTCAACAAATAAATCAACAATTTAAGTTTTGGTGCCAACAATTCTTAAGGAGAGGTTATTACTTTGAAAGTAAAGATCTACTCAATATGGATAAGTTGTTCTTCATTCGGTGCTATGGAAATTGGCTTTGGTCGTCGTGGCTCTTAATGTCGCTTGCGCGTGGCTTTTGAGCTTTTGCTTCTTTGTATTTTCATAAAATAGTATCATATATTTTATGGAGTAATTCGGCATCAAGTTCATTATTTGGTACTTGCAATCCATGGCTCAAATACTTAGCGTAAGTGGCAATAAAAAGACTGCACTCCCTGCATTTGTAAAAATCCGATAATCTATATCTTGAAATTAATGTAAGCATGGTGAAATTTATGAAATAAAACTAAATCAAGATACTTGATTGATACTTACAGGCTACCAATGGGTTGTTGAGCAATTCCTTCAACATATTCTACCTCAAATGGATTTTCCATTGTATCCCGGTATGCTTCAATCATTGACCAATCAGTACAAACCTTTTGGTCATAAAATCCAATTATATCAAGGAAAGTGGTCAATATTTTGGCCAGCTTTTGTATCTCAAGTAATGGTCCAGAATATTTCCTTCCCGACATCGAGTCATAAACTCAATTGCGCTTTTCTTTTAGAACAACGACAACCAACACCCAATGGAATTCATCACTGCAATTGATTGGGATGTACACTTCATCGACCAAATGTCAAGGTAAGTCAGCTGGAATGCTAAAACCTTTGATGATGTTGATTAAGCATTCCTTATTTTGGGAAACTTTCGGATATTGTTGACAACATCTATCGAAGGCATTATTAATGTAAATTTTGTATAAATAATTATTTGTCGTGTATTTGTATTATTCTTGTGTTTGCAACTTGGCCTTCTTTCGAAGGTAGAGAAAATAACATTAATGTACTGCACATAATATCAAGCATTTCAGATTATGTGACAATAAAATTAATACATAGAAACAATTAAATAAAGTATTAATAGCAAGATGTATGGAATTTAAACCTCATCAATCCAGCAAGTTTGGGGTTGTTACATCAAATAGAACTAATTCTTTATTTTGGGATGTGAAACAACAAAGTCGAACATATCAAAACCAAGACCCAATTTGTTTACTTTGTAGTGTTCATCATTTTGTTTTCTGCATGATTTTTATGTGTTAATGTCATATTTTTACAACAAGGATTGTATAAATCAATATCTTTAAAAATGATTTATGTACCTGCCGACATCAAGCTTTAATAGCCCATCAACAATTTTTCTAAATAGTCGTCGATCAGCTTTGTTAGTATTTTTGGAGCCTCATCCGAGATGTTTAATCCTTCAGACTGGTAATTCTTTCATTCATCCAAACTGACAGGCTTCAACTTTACTTCATCTTTGGAAGAAATTGATGGATTATCAACTGTGATTATGTTGTTCAGTAGTAGCTTCTACTGTGACATCCACCAGAAAAACTAGAATCGTCAATGCTAATCACAGAGATACAAAAAACTAAAAAAAGATTACTTATCTATTCTACCAAATTAAATAGTTCTTTCTCCTATTTTAAATTGAACCAATAGATTACCTATCTTTTGCAACAAGTAAATCATTTATTGGAAAAAATTAAAATATGAGGAAGACCTGTATGATAATTTCCAATAGATGACCCATCTATTGCAATATATGACCCATCTATTTGGAAAGACTAAAATAGTAGGAAGTCTTAATTTAATTCGTCCCAACAGATAACCTATTTGTTATAGTAGATAGGTCAACTATTGGTACAAATTAAAATAGTAGGGATACTTGTTTGATTTTCTAAGATAGATGAGACATATATTGTAACATATAATGCGTCTGATGCAACAGGTTAATCAACTGTTGAAACAGATGCATATATTTGTTTGATAATTTTCAGCAGATATGTCATCTGTTGCAACAGATATGTAGTTTGTTTATTTATTGGGACAAATGATATATATTCACCTTCTTCAGCTCATACTTCTCTCCTGTGGCCCTTGTGTATTAATCAAAAGTGCAAGACAAAGACAAGGGAGTTTAATTTATTTTTTTCGATGCTTGATGATGCCTTGGAAATTTATGTCCTTCTCCTCTTAGTCGTGTTAATCTCTAATGGTGTCTATGGATATGAAATCTTTTTTGATGGAATGACACCCCTTTTAGATGTCAATTCTTTTATAGAAATAGTTAATACATTAATAGCATTAATCACTCCATCATGTTTTGCCGTGTAGTCTTGAATTTGCATACAGAACATTCGCTAGGAGGGGAAAATCTATAAAACCAGTATGATCATGAACATAATGGTTTATTATTTCAAAAACTATAAGAGGTGCAACCCCAATAGTAGCACCACTACGACCACCAACAACTCCATCACTACTAACACTATCAGCAACAATAAGCCCACCCTCCAAAATTATTATTTTTCTTGTGATGGTTATTGCTCCAAATAATTTCTTTTTTATTCTGTCAATGACCTTAGCATCCAATAATTTTTTTACAGACCATAAGTAATAAAAAATGGCATCATTAATTCTCGATTGGTCGGAACAAACCACGATTGCACAATGTAAAATAAATCAATACATCTATTAGAATGATGATTAAATCATTTAAATAAATTATTAATTCAAACAAAATCTTAATTAGAATTAGACTTACTACTTCCTTCGGAGGATTGAAGAGATCAAGAAATTTTGTATCTTTATCAATTTTGGCCAACAACCTTCTCAGAATTCTTGGACATGAAACTTTTTTCTGGTAGTTCACTTGTTGTCTCAAATAAGGAATGGCTTCAAATGCCTAAGCATATAAAATAATGCCAATAAATCAAAAGCATTATTCAATAACACATAAAATCATAATAAAGGAAATTTTTACCATGAAAAGCCATATAAGTTGACTGTCTTTGGCGTTAATGGAGTCAACAAGTATTTTATAGTCCTTTTAAAGCTTTTAAAACCCTAAGGATAGTTGTTAAATGCCTTAAAATCCTCAGAGAGATTTGTTAAATCAAGTGGTATGTTGTTTTTAACGTCTCTCGCCTAAAGAATATTATGTACAACCCAAACCAAGCACAATGATTACTTGTGCTTCTTTGAAAGTTTTTGACCTTTCGATGCTTCTATTAGATTTTTTGTTGAAGCTTGGACCAACAAGGGACACCAAGCCATCACCATCACTTGTCTTGCCTTTGCCTTCTTCGGGTATGCAGGGTGCTTTTTGGGTTAGAATAGGTATTACTTGAGGAGGAAAAGGAAGATAACACTTTAGTCCAATAACTATGACAAACTTCTTCCCACCAAAACAAATAAGAATGTTGCAGTAATTTATCCACACATCATCCATCTTATCTTTATTTTCATACATAAACCTACGCCTAAGAAAATCATATACTATTTTCATTTGAAAACGAGTATTGTTGTCCTCTGGCAAATCAAGATATTTCCCAAAGAAGCTGTCCCTGAAATAAGCATCTAATTTTTATTCTCGAAGTATTTTTCTAAAGACGTCAAAAGAGTTTCCCATGGCTGACTTAACTATGAAATCAATAGTTAAATATGAGGCACCATCACACTATATTTACACAGATAACTGTCAATGATGAATGTTTTGAACAACTCTTTAGTGAAAGGGCTATTAGCATTTGGATCATCTATTTTAAAATATTCCTCATCCCTCTATTCATTATCTTCTGCTTTTGATTGAGATAACGCTTCTAAAGCAAGCTCATAGAGTGGTGGATGTAGCCTAGCTGCTTCACTTGTTCCTTTACTTGGACTTAATTCGGTTTCTTTTATTTTAGGAGCCATATTATCTAAAAATAACAAGAAAATAAAAAAGATTAGAATTAATTAAATTATCTTTAAAAAAGGGATAATAGTAAATCTAACATTTACAACATAGTAAAATAATAGTTCCAATAGAAAACACATATATTACAACAGGTGTGTTATCTATTGTAACATATAACTAACCTGTTGCAATTGATAAGTTATCTATTGTAAATAGTAAAAAGAATTTTTGTATTGTTGTGATTCTTTTCAATATATCACTCATCTATTAAAACAGATGACTGGTTTGTACAACAGATCAACTATCAATATTGTTTAGATTTCTTCCAATAGAAGAATCATCTATCGCAATATATGAATTATCTATTGGGAGAAATCAAAGTCCTGGACATTTCCTATTGGAATAGTTAATAGGATTTCATCCAATCGATTGTTTATCTGTTGTATCAGATGGTTCATCTGTTGCATCAGATAGTTTAGTTGTTGCAGAAAAAAACTAGTAGCTAGATTTTGTTCAATAAAACAACAGTAATATCACCATTTAATATAAAATACACCTTTTTTACCTAGAACAACAACAAATCAACCCAGCAACACCAACACTATGCAAATACCAAGAACATCAATAGTGATCAAAAACACCAAAATTGTTGTTTTGTTTGTACAAACACAAACAAAAATTAAATTTCAAAAAATCCAGCAGACACAAACAAATTGAGTCAAATTTTCTACAACAAGCACTATAATAACAACAAAAAATCACATGTCACTTCAGAAATAAAAGAGAAGAAATACCAGAAATTAGGTTTTTCTTCAATCCCCATTTGAAATTTAAGTAGCAAATATTGAAATTGTTAACCAATACTAGCAGAGAAGTTGGCTTAAGTTCCTCTTTTTCTTAATAACTAAAAAGCCCTAATTTTTTTACCCGTGAAAGAAGAAAAGGGACTATGAAGAAGTTGAGTTGTTATCACCGGACAACAATGTTGTCACTTTAATTGATGGTTGAAAGTCAAAATAGAACTCGAAACCCAACTATGTATTGCTGGGAGGTTAAAGTCGCCAGGAATTGAAGGGAGATATTTATAGAACTGTTGGTTGGGAGAAGCTTGAGAAACACAATCGAGATAAAGAGAGGAAAGAGAGAAAAGAAATGATTGATTTGGAGATGAGAGGGGTATAGGTGAATTTGTATTTTTGAGAAGATTAGAAATTTTTAAAAATATTAATCAAGTCCATAGTTAACTTAATTAAGTTTTATAATCTTGTTTGACCCTTTAAATTGGTCAATGTTATCAATCCTTCATTCATGACTTAAATGACACCTCTCTTTCAATTTTCTCAGGTGTCAGAATAGGCAGTAAGGGCAGGGTAAGAAAAAGGTTTTGAATTTTTTTGAAAAAATTAATAAAACAAAAAAAATGGAGGGAGGGAACCAAGTAGGGATTGGTATATAGGAGCGGGGGTGGGACAAGAAAAAACAATTTAAAAAATTATTTTTTGAGGAGAGAAAAGGGGCTTTCAGGTAACGGATAGAGTAAGAAAAAATTTTGAATTTTTTTCAAAAAAATAAATATATTTTTTGGAGGGGGTTGATGGGGGTAGAGGTAGGGGATGGAGATGGGGTAAGAAAAAAAAATTGAAATATATCTTTTGGATGGAGGTAATATTGGGTTTGGCCATGGTTAGGAGCATGTCCTAACTGGATTTTGTTACTCTTTTGGATAGAGGCTTTATGGTACTTTTGGGGGTTAATATGAGCAATATTAGTAGAGGTGTCAGCCTTAGCATTGGTATTGATATTGAGGCTGGAATCATCAAATATGATTTCTCACTATTCTATCATCTTATATTTTGGCATTGATTATCATATTATATTTTAGTTATCTCTTTGGTTATGTCCTGGTTTATAGCATATGGTTTAATTTGGAATGGTTAGGTGTTTAGTGTGGTACAGTTGGACTCGGTTGGATCGGTCATGGCTGTGACCCTATTCTAGAGTCTTAATGAGAAAATTTACGCTATCTTGTTATATGTTCGAAATTCAGCCCATCTAAGGCTGGATATAGGTGGTTGGGGTAGTCCTTAGTCTTGGTTGGACTTGGGATGCCCATCAAGACAAGGCCCAGGGTCGAGTCGTGTCAAGTTGGTATCAGAGCCTAGGTTAATGGTCACTTAGGAGTCGATAAAGTCGTGATGAGTAGAGTCTCTTTTAGGGGGGTGAAGCGCGCTACACTTATAAAAGAGAGGCTATAAGTTATTTAGGAATGTTTCACTATCTTGGTATTCTATCTTCAAGCTTGAATTCTCAATCCTGGAATCTCCTCTAATCCTTGTTTGTTCATCTTTCTGATCATGGCTCCTAGATCTGGAACACAAGAAAATTCTTCCATCCCATCTAGGATAATGATGAAGGAGTACATCCTATATTTGGAGTAAATTTTTGATCTCATGGTCATATTATTGATGGTGTTAGAGTTTCTCCTATTCCAGCTAGTTCTTCTCAAGTCTCTCAGGGTAACGTGACGAACGCAGAATTTCATCAGTCTATCTATATGATTGCCTAATTGGCTATTGCTCAGGATGAGTGGGGTGCATCTGGTTCTTTGTCTGCTGAGGTCATAAGGGTTGGTCAATTTATGAAGATAGTTCCTCAAACTTTTACTAGGGTAAAAGTGGAGGGGGATCCATAGGGCTTCTTGGATAAGATGGAAAAGATCTTTTGGGTGATACAGGCTCCTAATATAGAGGGGTTAACTTTGTAGCTTATCAACTCAAGGATGTTTCTTATCATTTGTATGAGAAGTGGGATAGGGATAGAGGTGACATGGAAGAAGAAGTATTGTGGGAGGCCTTTTCTAATGCCTTCTTGATCGGTTCTTTCCTCAAGAGTTGAGGAAATCTAAGATGGAGGAGTTTGTAAACTCAGATAGGAAAGGATGTTAGTAAAGGAATATGCTTTGATGTTCCATTAGCTATCAAGGTATGCTTTTAATTTGGTGGTTGATATGAGGTCGAGAATAAAGAAGTTTGTTTTGGGGCTAAATAGGGTTTTGATTCTAGAGAGCAAGACTGCCTTGCTGATTAAAGATATAGACATCTCAAGGTTGACTATTTATATGCAGCAACTTGAGGATGAGAAAAGAAAGCAAGCAGAGTTTGGGGATAGGTAGGGAAAGGGGAGCAGGTTTTCTAATTAGGACGGTGCTCAGTCTCAGGGTAGTAGAGATAGTGGCAAGGGGAAAAAAAGAAGTGGGGGAGTTCTGACTCCTTTTCTGCTAGTGCTCCTTACTAGTTCAGAGATTGGCGTCATCAAGGTGGTGATGATTCTTGGGGACAGGTTTCTCAATCTCAAGCGAGTGGAGGTTAGTCAACTTATTTATATCCTTATTGTCGATTCTATAATCGTCCTCATCAGGGATATTAAGAAGAACAAAAGGTCAAATGATTTAAGTGTGGCTAGGTAGGCCATCTGCTTAGGGATGATTCGGCCAATAAGGTCGCTATAAGGGCAAATAAGATTCCTGTGGCTTCATCTTCTATTCCTACACCTAGTGGAGTGGCATCTTTTTCTATTACTGCTCTTGGTTCTAGTGTTGGTCGGAATAGGTTGTATTTTTTAGCGACCCAATAGGAATATGAGGCATCACCTGATATCACTACTGATATGTTATAGCTGTTCTCTCATAATATAGCATGTTTGCTTGATCTGTGTTCCACTCTTTCTTATGTGACTCCAGATGTAGTTGTGTCTTTTGGTTTCAATTCAAAAGTTATCTTGAATCCTTTTTCTATTTCTACCTTGGTAGGTGACTTGGTTATTGCTAAGAGAGTCTACAGGGGGTGTGTGGTATCTATTGGTAGCAAGAAGACCTTGGCGGATCTATTTAAGTTGGATATGGTAGATTTTGATATAATTTTAGGTATGAATTAGTTGCATTCTTGTTATGCATCTGTAGATTTTTAGGCCCGTAGGGTTATCTTTAAGTTCCCTGGTGGACCAGTTTTAGAATGGGAAGGTAGTTCCTTACCTCCTAGGGGGAGGTTCATTTCTTATCTTAGAGCTCGAAGGTTAATTTTCAATGGTTGTCTTTATCACTTGGTTTGGGCTAAAGATTCTAACTCGGAAGGTCTTTCTTTATCTTCGATCCCTGTGGTTAATTAGTTTTCTGAGGTATTTCTAGATGATCTTCCTGGTGTTTCTTCGAATAGGGAAATAGAGCTTAGTATTGATTTACTTTCGGACACTTGTCCAATTTCTATTCCTTGGTATAGAATGGCTTTGATTGAGTTGAAGGAACTCAAGGAGCAACTTAAGTATCTTTTGGATAAGGGGTTTAATCATCCTAGTGTTTCTCCATGGGAAACACCAATATTATTTGTGCGCAAGAAGGATGGTTCCCTTCGAATGTGCATTGAATACAGGTAGTTAAATAAGGTGATGGTCAAGAACAAGTATCCTCTTTCGAGGATAGATGATTTTTTTGAGCAGTTTGAAGGTTTCAAGTTCTTCTTTAAGATAGATCTTCGGTTTAGCTACCATAATCTTAAGATTAGGGGGTGGATATCCCTAAGACAGATTTTCATACTTGGTATGGGCATTCTGAGTTCTTGGTGATGTCATTTGGAGTGACTAACACTCCCACAATATTTATAGACTTGATTAATAGAGGTGTTCAGGCAGTATTTAGATCTCTTTATTATTATGTTTATTGATGACATTCTGGTTTATTCAAAGAGTGAGGTAGATTATGCTAATCACCTCCGTGTGGTGTTGCAGACCTTAACGAAACAACAGTTGTGTGTCAAGTTCTCTAAGTGTGAGTTTTGGTTGAACGTTATGACTTTTTTAGGCCATATTATTTCTAGTGAAAGGATCATGGTGGGTTGCAAAAGGTTGTTGTAGTGAAGAGGTGGCCTAGGCCCACGACTCTATCTGATATTCGGATTTTCTTGGGTTTAGCCTGGTATATAGGCAGTTTATCGAAGGCTTTTCTTCGATAGCTTATCCTGTGACTATGTTGACTCAAAAAAAAGTTAAGTTTTCTTGGTCAGATGCTTGTGAAGAGAGTTTTGAGAAATTAAAGGATAAGTTGACTTTGGCTCCAACCTTTACTTTGTTGAAAGCCAATGATGTGTATGTGGTTTATTGTGATGTATCTCGACTAGGGATTAGTTGTGTTTTCATGCTGCATGGGAAGGTGATTACCTATGTTTCTAGGCAATTGAAGGTACATTAGAGGAATTATCCTACTCACGATTTGGAATTATTGGCGGTTATGTTTGCTTTTAAAATATGGCGGCATTATTTGTTTGATGTTCACATGGATATCTTTTATTATCATAAGAGTCTTCAGTAAGTGTTCACTCAGAAAAAGCTTAATCTCAGACAAAGGAGGTGGCCTAAGCTTCTCAAGGATTATGATATGAGTCTTCACTACCGCCCAAGCAAGGCTAATGTGGTTGTTGATACTCTTAGCAGGTTATCCATGGGGAGTTTAGCTCATGGGGATTTTAGAAGGATATTCACCACTTGGTTAATCTTACAGTTCGTCGTATGGACTCTAAGGATGGTGGTGTAATAGTGCAAGAAGTGGTTCGATCATCTTTTGGTGCAGAGATTAAAGAAAAGCAAGTGTTGAATCCTATCTTAATGAGAATTAAGGGTGATGTTGGTGGGTAAAAGGTAGTGGTGTTTGAGATTAGTGGTGGTGGTACTTTATGGTACCAAAAGAGGTTTTGTGTTTCTAATGTCGAAGGGATGTGGCAAAGGTTTTTGGAAGAGGCATATTAGTTGTGCTATGTTGTTCTTCCTGGATCAACTAATACGTATCATAATCTCAAGGAGATCTACTAATAGAGTGGCATGAAGAGGGATATGGCTAATTTTGTGACCAAGTGTATAGTATGTCAATAGGTTAAGGTTGAGCACATGAGGCCGGAAGTGTTGTATCAAGAAATTGATTTGCCTGAATAAAAGTAGGAAATGATCAATATAGACTTTGTTACCGGTCTTCCGCGATCTCGAAATCAGTATGATTCAATTTGGGTCATTGTGTGAGTTTGTATCTTCAGGAGATTGTGACGCTGCATGGCGTTCCTGTTTTAATTATCTATGATCGTGGTACGCAGTTTATGTCTTATTTTTGGTGGTCTTTCCCAAAAGGGTTGGGGACTAAGGATAGTCTGAGGACTATTTTTCATCCACAGTCAGATGGGCAAGTGGAGAGAACTATTCAGACATTAGAGGACACGCTTTGGGCCTATGTGATTGACTATGGTGGCAATTGGGTTGAACATCTACCTTTGGTGGAGTTTGCTTACAATAATATCTATTATTCGAGTATTGGTATGCCTTCTTTCGAGGTGTTGCATATAGGAGGTGTAGATCTCCTACTGGATGGTTTGAACTTTGGGAGGTGGCCATGTTTTGTCTGAATTTGGTCTATCAGGTGATGGAAAAGGCCAAGGTGATTCGAGATAGGCTTAAAGCTGCCCAAAGTCTCCAAAAGTCCTAAGCTAATGTTAGGCGTAGAGGCTTAGAGTTTGAGGTCGGGGATAGGATGCTGCTCAAGGTGTCTCCCATGAAGGGAGTGGTGCAGTTTGGAAAAAAGTTAAAACTCAGTCCTTGGTTCATTGGTCCTTATTTGATTTTGTAGAGAGTTGGCAATGTTGCTTATGAGTTGGAGTTTCCATCTAGCTTAAGTTTGGTTCATCCGGTCTTTAATATTTCTATGATGAGAAAGTGTTTTGGTGATCCTTCTTCGGTTGTTTCTTTGGAAAAATTAGGTATTTCAGATTCTCTGTCTTATAAATAGATCCCAGTTGAGATATGAGATAGGCAAGTTCATCGGTTATGGATAGGCATGTTCATCGGTTATGGACCAAGGATGTGGCTTCGATTAACGTTTTATGGTAGAACTATAAGGTGGAAGAAGCTACTTGGGAAACGAAAGAGGTCATAAAGTCCAAGTATCCGTACTTGTTTTTTGCTCTTGGTATTCGTGCGGGAGGTATATGTCTTTAACACATCTTTATTTTTTGAGTTTGTTAAAGAAAAGATTTAACTCTCTGCCTCTTTGTTTTCAAACTTTGTTAAAGGGGTATTTGATAATACAAATGACTCAATGTGTGGTTAACCCTACCTTGTCCATCATTTAGGGATAAATATCCTGGGTTTTGACCCTTAGAAAGTTTCCTAAAATTCCATTATCCGGACCCAATATGACTCATGGGTACGAGCTTTATGTTGGGGTACGAGTAGTATGGTCTTGTCGTATGCTTACCAATGTTAGTTGGTGGGATGGTTTTGGTCACTAAAATGGGTACGACTTACGGGTATGAGTCATAGGGATGGTATAAGTCGTATCAAGGACTCAAATGGTGGCCAGTGTTTGATCCTCCTGGTATTTCATTCTGCCAGGGATACGGGTTATGGATACAGATCGTATGTTGTGGTTAAGACTTGGTTTGATAAGTCGTATACTGGACAGTGTTTGATCCAAGGGTTGAGGCTTGGATACGAGTGATGGGTACCAATAGTATAGGAGGGTTCGACTCATATAGTTCAATCGTATCCCTATGATGGGTTTTTAAGGGATTTAAGTGGGGGAATTCTGGACATTTCCCTGCATACCCTAACTAAGACCCACAACTTCTAATACACTTTGGATACTATTTACTTATGCTTTTACATGCATGAATGGTGGATTTGGACAATTAGATTGCATAGTAATGGTTTAATGGTCTTTGGAATTGGTTTTGGTTATATTATTCCCCCAAGGTGTTTGATAAAATCTTTATAAAGATATGTTCATTGCATTGACTTCTTTTAATAGAACTCTTGCATGTTTTAAACTTGATAAAGGATTTATACATGCTTTAAATAGTTTAAAGGGGCTAAAGGCTAAATGGTTATGATTATGGAGAACATGGAAGTCTCCCAAGTAGATTTAATATGGTAATTAGAAGGGCACCTAAGGTCCCCTTAACCTAAATGGTTTGGCTATGGATATTACTTGCAAGTAAGGGATGGTATGACGATACCTCTAATATTGTCCTTGGTTAATAAATGGATAATGGTTTGGTTATTTGTAAATTTGTTTTAATTAGGCACTAATGGTGGGGTGTGTAGCAAAGTCGTGGAAGGTGGTGGTCCCGGGGGAACCGAAATTGGAAACTTATATTTGTCGATATGAGGATTGGCACACTATTTATTGGGGGATGTACTAGTCATCCCATGGTATATTTTCTGGGGTTGAGGTTACATGCATTGGGGAACTTTTAGCAGGGGGAGCTGAACTCATATAGCCTATGGGTAGTTTAGGACGGCTAAGCTACACAGCCAAGGTATAAAGGTTTTAAATGCATACTAATCCCGGTTCTCTCTCCCAGCACTTATATATGCACAGTTGTATGCATTATGGATGGTTTTACTTAGTTTTATGAGTGGCATTATTTTGTCCTTATCTTGAGATTCATGCTAGTTGTTACTCACTAACCCCGTCTACTGGTTGTTGTATACCCATGCTATGCAGGAACTGATTATACTACTCCTCCTATTTAGCATGCAGATTTGATATCAGTATTTGGATTGATGTGGTGAGCTTCCATCCATTCGGGAGGCATCATTTCATGTTATGAATTTCTTTAGACACTTTTCTTTTACTTTGGATATTGGTTTTGGCCATGGTTGGGGGCATGTCCCAACCAGATTTGTTACTCTTTTTTATAGAGGCTTTATGGTACTTCTGGGGGTTGGTATGGGCGGGATCGGTATAGGTGTCAGCCTTAGCATTGGTATTGATATTGAGGCTGGCATCATCGAATATGATTTCTCACTGTTCCATCATATTACATTTTGGGATTGATTATCATATTATGTTTTTCTATTCTCTTTGGTTATGTCCTGTTTTATGGCCTATGGTTTGGTTTGGTATGGTTGGACGGATGGTGTGGTACGGTTAGATTCGGTTGGGTCTGTCACGGTTGTGACCCTATCCTAGAGTCTTAATGAGAACATTTACGCTATCTTGTTATATGTTCAAAATTCAACCTATCTAATTCTAGATATAGGTGGTTGGGTTGGGTAACAGGAGGCGGTCCCCAGTCCTGATTAGACTTGGAATGCCCATTACAACAAGGCCCGGGGTCGGGTTGGGTCAGAGACATTGTTCGTCCTTTTTTGTCCTTACTTTTTTCCTTTTTTAGTAGTGTATCATCTGCATACTGACTATTTGTGGGCACTATATCCTTAATTCATATGTGCATATTCATGAGACATTGGTACCACTGAGAAACACTAATTTTGAAAGAAAATGAGATACTTTTAAAAATGCCTAGAACAAGAGATGTGTCAATTATGTTGATTGAGACTTTTTTATTAGATAGTGTGATAACCTTGATCCATGAACACTAGTTACAGAGGTTGATGTAAGATTATAGAAAGTATATGGGTTGCGAACCCTCAATAGATCCTACTTGAAAGCTGAGAGCTTGGTGGGTGTATACAAAACGTTAGTATTACATTACCTTCCTTGATTTGGTTTGATACTATTTCAGTATTTACTTTTGTATTGTACTTCTATCATAGAGCTTTTTTGTGATATTGAGTTTGAGCATTTATTTCACATCATTACATTATCTTACATCCTATATTGATTGAGATGTTGAGGTATTACAAGATGTGGGGTATGATTATGGCTTGATCAGGAAAGATAGTTGTGTATCACCCCCTTAGTAGCATGGGATACACTCGTATATATACATACTCTCCTTATTTCTATCCCATAATTTTGGTTGATTATTATTGATTAATCCTGATATATCGTACTAGTGAGTCTTCTTCACAATTGACTTCCTCTTGTTGGTAATAAAATAAATAGTGTTGAATCACCTAGAACAATGTGCCTACCTTATATTTGATACATCTATTGACCGTTGTGTTGCGTTACCCTATTAGGATAAGCTGATATTATATTAGATTTTATATTATTAGAAAGCGTTGGGTAGTTGGGGTGGTGGTTCTCACCATCACTTTGAATTAAGTTTGATTATCGACGATTCTTGTTGAGTACATATAAATTCGTACTCTCCCTTTTTTCATTTTTGTTATTTTTCTGCATTTCGTGTAGGTATTGGGTTGAGGAGCAGCTTGTATATTCTGTTTCTTCAGTATTGGTGTCACAGAGACGGAGTAGTGGCTGAAGGACATAGAAAATTCTCAAATCTCTCCATTTATGTCTTATGTTTTATTTACATCTAGGATATTTTAGATGATTAGTTAGTTGAATTTGTACTAGAGGCTTGTACTAGTGATAACCTGACCTAGGATGTATCTTTCAGACTTGTATGTTGTTTATGTATATATTTGGGATTCTTCTATTTCCGCTCTTGGATTCCTTTTAACTCTTGTTCTTTGGGCTATGTTTGGCTTACTTGTCTGGTTGGTGTGACAAGTGGCATCACGTGCCTATTTTTGGGTCATGAAAAATGTTCAGTAGGATATTATTCTAAAACATATAAAGTTTGTTATACGAGAAAGTTTAACAGTTATTCAGGGATCTAAGAGGTCGGGGAAGTGTAGATGTCTTATTGAGAGATTAGGTTCTTAGTGGTTTTTCCATTTTGCTAGGTGTATGTTTATACTATAGGTTGCAATTATGCTATGGCTTGATATGATTAAAGTTTTGAATTGTCTTGTTGGTTTGGTAATAAAATTTATAGTTTATTGCCAAAAAATATTCTAAACCTATAAAATATTATCAACAATGTGACACTGAATCAACTTGAAGCGACGAGTCTCACCACTGACTATCCTATTATGTGTTCGTAGGTGTGCATATAATCTTAATTGGTTTGAAATTTTTATATACTATTTTTCAAGAAAGGTTGATTATATAATTTGAAAAATGTGTAAGACAAGAACAAAGATAAACAAAAGATAGATAGTAAAAAGTTGACATAAAAGTGGAACAAACGCAACCAATGCAATATTAAACTAAAGACCTCCAATGAATATTCAAATTAGCACATTAACCAATTAGAAAGATCTCAAGGGAATTACATTCTCAAACAACCCTTTTTTTTAAACTCAAGCATAATCAAAAGCTTCTACGAGCTCACAATACTCTCAAAAGAGTAGTTAGTATTCTATAATAAAGATAATTTAAAGTCTTCAGAATAATAAAAAACCATTATTTATACTACAAAAATAAAGGAAGACAATATCTATTACAATTTTGCCCGTAATATAGTAAGGGCCTTTTTTATTGTCTTATTTTGTTGAATTCATGAAATAGTCATTTGCATACTGATTCTTTGTTTATCTCCTTTCTTATACTTTTATTTGAGCAAGTTGTTGAACTTCAAGTCTTCATCCCAAGCACACCTCAAGCCTCCAATGTGGTGACTCAATGAAAAGTTTACAATCTATTTATTTTTAGGAGACTTGGCTTGCATCACCTAATGATCATGTTTGCCTTGATGAATATGTTTATTATACTATCCCAATGAGATTCGCAAAAAGGATAGGTATAATAAACATGAAGAAAATGATATTGGTTGGTGAAAAGGGAAAGAAGAGTGGAAAGTAGAAATAGTGCATATTGAGCCAAGGTTATCATAAGAATTCAGCTCATCCTCTTCTAATTGTCTTGTTATGTGTTTTGAGTTCTGGGTATCCTCTTTTTATGATAACACGTGACTCAATATGCACTATATTACTTCCTGTCACTATTTATTTTGTTTCATTAACCAACCTTATTTTCTTCATGCCGATTATGCTTGTCCATTTGATGAATCTCATTGGGATACTCTAATAAACATATTTATCAAGCAAATATGATCATTATATTTTCAAGAAAATAATTTGTACATAAAGGCATGAAAAATCTAACTTACGACAAAATAGAATGTATTAAACCTTACCATAAAATTCGTATGTGACTTTTTTACAACAATTTCATAATACAGAATGTCATCACTCATGTTCACCGAAAGGAGACTTTTCTTCACTTCCACTTTCAGTTTCATCGTTCTCCTAATCTGCAATAAACTAAAACAACTACATATTATGACATGATTTAATTAGATATTAAGATATATTTAAGATCACATGTTTATTATCATATTGATGAGATGACATGTTTATAATAACTAGCTTCAGTAATGATCTATATTTCTTTCTTAAACTATATATGTTTATTCAAATTTTATCACTTAAATCGGAACAACCAAAGTTACTATATGTTTTTAAGGTTGGTTAAGGATCTTATTTATAAGCTATACTAACATTCATGTAAATATCTCTAATAATATCAAAGATCAAGATATTAATTATCTAAACAAATATAGTAAATTTTAAATAAGAACAACAATTAACAACTACGATATTGTTTCTACTAAATCAAGTTGCATTTGCAACAAGGTCATTTATTGTATGTAAGTAAATCACATAATTACTTTCTATCCAATCTCTAACTCGAAGCCAAACCAGACATCTAAAGTGTGAGAACAAATTAAATGATTTAAACCTAAAATTTCTTTATTTTGCTATATCCCATTTTGCCAGTTTTTTTCTTCTTTTACACACAAAAAGGATCTTTTAACACTAAGATTTTTTAATCTAGCAATTTCAATTTAAGAAAATAAGAAACAATAATTTCATTTTAATTATTACTTATTTTAATTCTTGTGATATCCAATCAACACTTTTAACCTTCAGTTATACAATATTGGTGATTTTGCTTCAATGACTAACATGGCTCAACATATAAAACATGTGATTTAGTGATTGGGAGGAAAAATTTGGAATTATACTAACTATTTTTATTGGGATGAACCTGAGCCACCACCATCACTGATCTCAAGCGGGTTCCAAAGTGCTTCAACAAGCATCAAAGAATAAAGTTAATTTCTCTTATGGCCCACTCAACTAAGAATAATCTCTTATAAATTCACTTTTATTATTTTATAATCCAACAATCACTTAACAATTCACTCAGTCAGTTTAGGTAATTTTTCAATTAATTTTAATAATAATTTTTTTCATTTTAAATAAAAAATTTTAAAATAAAATATTACTCATTGTAACTACTTTATTAACCCATTTCATTTGACTCGGCCTACTAAAATCACATTTGATGGACCCTGTCAAAATCTCACAAGAAGCCATAAAACGAGAAAAAATTAAAAGAAATCATCTTCTACTTGAAAAATAATTAAAAAAAGTAAATAATTTTCTAATTTTTCTTCTATAAGTCTATGATGATAAACACAAAACTGAAATAATTTCAAACCTGCCGTTAGTTTTTAATTTATTGAGATTATACAGTTTTAGCTAATGGGTCTAAGATTGATGGAATGTATTCTTTAATTCTTGATTCATGAAAGTGAAAAATAAAGTTAAGAAAAAGTGTTTTGTCCAACATTCGATCAAATTCAAGGAGGAAAACAGATAGATGTTAATTGATGAAGTTATCACCCCCTCTAGATTTTCTTTGCTATCTATTTCTCTAGCCCTCTTCGATTTCCTTAAAGACCATCTATGTAAACTTAAACTTAATACATAAAATTTTGAACATGATAATCTTATAGAGAAAATAGAAAATATAACAGGAAAGGCATAGCTGAAGTAGAAGAATCATCACAAATACAATTTGATTTTTATCTACGCATCATTATTATGTTATTATATTCGTTGAATAATGAAAAAATATAGAGAATTATGTAGTAACCCGAATAAATGGAGGGAGTACCTATTTATAGAAGTTGTAATTTAATCTACTATGTCCATCAAGTAACCAATCCAATAAATGAGATTTATTTATTTATGGAATATTAGTTTTGAGATTTACATTAATTGGGTCATATATAAAATAATGAAAAATCTAACATTCTCTGGCTTGACCCAATTACAACATAACACTAATAATTAAAGACATATTTATTAGTTATCCATAGAACAAATCTCTTCTATAGGGTCCATCATACATACCATAGAGTAAAATCCTTGAATGGTCATTCATGTTTGGGAATTTCCTACTAAAATCATTTTTGTTTCTTTCAAGACTAAAATATCACTAAGTTTATTATTTTATGCAAAATATACTTAGCATGACAAAAAAAGAATAAATATACCATATGAACATAAAAAATTATATGTAAATACCTTCTGTTATACTTTTAGACTGCCAATGCCTCTACCCTCATACTTTTGGAGTGTACATGTCCTTAAGTGTAACGAAAATACACATAGCATCCTAAGGAGTGATTTAAAATTAGAAGAAGAAATTTTCACCACTTGAATAGTGACTCTGTCCAAATCACCTGATTTCTCATCCTTGGAAAATTTGAAGAAATAACCCCCCCTCCCCCCCCCCCTCAATTTTCATTGCCAATTTTGGACTTTATCAAATTGAGCATCTCCAAAGAAACCCCAATCCTAAAATTAAAATTTCTAGAGGTAAACTTAGTGTGATGAGGATTTTTGAGGGGTTGAGTTGCTGGAAGAATTGCACAAGATACCCCTAAGAAAATTTAAATTTTAGTCATCTCTATCGGTGGCGACACCATCACCTGAAATTGCCTATGTTGGCAGTACATTCAAACCCAAATTGATGAAGTTGAGGTTAGAATTTGAAGGGTATTTTTTTGTGGGTGGGTCCGCCTCCTCAATGCGCTCATTTTAGCATTGAGTTTGGCCAGAGAAGATTGTAATGGTCCTCACAGTCATTTTTCTTGTTTTTACATATTTTTAGTATCTAGTGCTTTTCTATAACTTTCCCAAGTTATTAATGACTTGTTGGAACTAACAGTTCGGTTTTTGAGCGGTTTGTTTGAGAATTTTAGTAATACCAAATATATTATGGAATATTTAATCTAAATTAGAATTTGGTATAAATATAATTTATTACCCTTATAAAATATTTTAAATTTGTATAAGATTCTTAATTATTATATATCTACATTACTTTATAATAATTTTATAACTTATTAATATTTTAAGCGGAGATAGTAAATTCAGATATGTCAAAATATTATATTATATAATAGAGGTATTATTAAAAATAATTTTTTATTAATTATGATATATTCAAAATATGATATTTATTTTCGCATGAACTTATGCAATACCTGAATATATGTATGAATATATATATATATATAAAAAAAAAATTAATTATGTAAAGAAGATGGAGACATCTCCACTTCCACGTTGAAGTGGAGGAATAATACAACAAATATGTAGGTGGCAACAATTATTGAGTATGTGGGTTAGTCATTAGGTACCATGCAATTAACTTTCCATTTTTGTCAAAATATATATACATTGTGTCCTTTCTACTTCTTCAGAGGTAGAGGTATGGACTGCGTACATCTTACCCCCCCCCAGACCCCACTAGGTGGGAATACACTGGGTTTGTTGTTGTTGTTGTAAATATACATTGTGAATGCTTATAACTACTTTAGTACATTAAGAAATTTGCTCCTGTACAAATGAGATGTAAATTAACCATATTGAAGAAGTGGTACTTTATAAAAGGTTGTGATATTGTATTTTATCCTGAATGAAATTAATTATTTACGTTAAGTTCTTCAAGCTCGAGTTCTAGTGGAGCATTATTTGGAAGTTTCTCGGAGAGGTATTTAGCTTTGGTGTTCAGGTGGACTAGGCTTATCCTATCTTTATATTAAGCTTATTTACAGTAATTGTGTGATATCATGCTAAGTTGGGCTAGATAGTTTTATTTTTAATATCTTTGAAATATCTTATGCCTTATTTATCCGGTTAGAACTCCATTCTAGTAAATTTTGATTCTTTTATCTTTTAGTAAGATGTAGTATTTATGAGTCTAGGATGTGGTATTAAGTTTCAAAACCTTATATGTATCCCTTTTAAACTAAATTTCATGCAAGGTTATTTAAGTGTATTTTGATTATAGTTTTGGGTTCGCATGTACTTTGTTCCTGTCATTGATTGTGAAATTTGGCACCACTTGGTGTCGGTTATTGTATTGTTTGAATTTTAATTTTACAATTGTGTATGGTTTTTATGATATCCAGTTTGAGTCCGACATCTAGTTATGTTGATCGGAGTATTTTGGTACTGATTACTACTATTTTGGGGGATGTGCTTTCTCTGAATTTTGGTTTAAGTATGGCATCTGATTATGCGTTTTGTTGTATATCATGTATATGTCCTCTGGTTATTACCTATAATTTTTTATTTAAATCTGGCATATGGCCTCTTGTTATTCCACCACTACCGGTTCAAGCCTGATGTCTGACATCTCATTATTACTCATTGGTGATGGTTTGAGCCCGGTGCATATCTGTATGGATAGTTTTATTTAAATTACTTTTGGTGTATCCCACCAACTTATGGGGGCACAGTTGGGTTAATTGTCTTCTTCAGTATGCCTGATAGGCTTATGAGGGCCCAGTTAGGTTATGTTTGGTTTACCTTTTTCTATTATGTTATTTATATTTGTGTATCCCTTTTACTATTCTTTTATCACATTTGCGTAGCTCGACAGTTGTTTACCTTTCTATCCCTATTTACTGTTGACTTACACTACGCCTTCGCATTTTAGTTATACTTTTCCTGTATTGAGCTCCGTCGGTCGATGATGCCTACTAAGTACCCATTGCTTTGGCAATTATACTACACTTCTACATCTTTACTCTGATGTAGATCTTAGTACTAGCAGCCGGCATTAATGTGATTCCTATTTTCCACTACTGATCTGGATTAGAGTGAGCTTGTTCTCGTCCGAGGCTGATCCTCCTCTATCTATTCTAGTTTAGTCTATTTATACTCGAGACTATTCGTATATATTGTGTATATTTTGGATTCTATCTAGTAATCTAGGTATCTTTTAGTTGTGGATCTAGTACCAACCTTATCGGGTCTGGGGAGGGATTCATTTGTATATTTGGTCCTTTTCCTTCTCTTATTTTGATATACTTTATAAATTTCCCTTTTGTTTTGCACTCATTATTACTACTAATATTATTATATGTTGTTTTTTCTAGTTTCTGCATGTTAGCCACCTATTATCCTGAGCTATAGCTTGGCTTCCCTACTGGTGGGATAAGGTAGTCACCATTATGACTTGATAAATCAGGTCATGAAAGCTTGGTATCAGAGCCTAGGTTTCATTGATATTATTAGTGATAGAGCTGATGTTTAGTAGAGTTCTGTGGATCGGTACGGAGACGTCCATATCCTATCTCGAGAGCCTACAGAGCATTTTTATAGAAAAATCTCATTTTGCTGATCCATTTCTGTTCATTAGGTCGGAGTTGGTTTTTAATCTTTATTGGTTCACTTTTTAAACAAATGGCCAGGACGTGATGTGCGAAAAATGGGAACCAGGATCCCGAGCTCGCTGCTAAATTTTTGGTTAGAGGTTGAGGTCAACCCAGAGGTCGGGGGCAGGATAGAGAAGTAACACAGTTCGAGGTTAGGCTAGGGATCCATCATCTAATCCTGTCATAGCTCCTGAGACTAAGAGAGCTCCAGGTATTTCGCCACCGCAGCAGCAAGTGGGCCAGGGGAAAGTCCAGGTTCTACCTAATTTTATATCTTCTCTAGTTCTTTAGGATCTATTAGTATAGTTATTAGGGTTAGTTGGTGGTCCGCCGATCGAGGAAGCTCATCCAATAACATAGGATGGTGTTTATTTAGGGGTACAAACTGCAGTAGCGACGCCTAGGGTAAAGGTTCTGCCATCACTAGTAGTCCCACAATCGGGGGTATCCCAGCTAGTTATGTATTCAGAAGAGCAGAAAATGTTGGGTTGATTTTTGAGATTAACTCCATCTTGGTTTGTCAGGACCCTTGGAGTGTATGCTTGCGAGTTCCTATCCAGTAGCAGAGATAGGTTACGGACTTTGAGGTTGGTCGAGTTGCATGGAGTGGATTTTGTTGCTTATCAGCTAGACATGGCAGCGAGGAGTTGGTGGAGAGGTTATCTTATTCCAGGCCAGCTGGATCTCCATTGGTGACTTGGACTCAGTTCTCCAAGGCTTTCGTAGAAAAGTATATGCCTCTCAGCATGCGCAAGCATCTTCGAGATGAATTTTCTGATTTGAGAGAAGGTCCTATGTATATGGATGAGTATGAGGTGATATTTCATGAGTTAGCTAGGCACACCAATATGATTCTGCCTAGGAGTATGAGCAAATTTGATGCTTTATCAATGGATTGAGATTACCTCTTCGTAGGGATACACAACATTTGGTGACTTAGGCAAGTCTTTTTTTGATATTCTGAGCATGTTTATTCTATAGAGGAGATGGATCATGAGGCCCAACGGGGCAGTGATAATAGTCCTTGTTACCAAGGCAGTTATAGTGGGAGCCACAATGGTTCACAGTTCACAGGCCGAGGGTTTCGTGGTAGGTACCCTCAGTAGTATCCTTATCAGCATCAGGGTCAGCCTAGTGGGCAAGTTCAGGCATCGCTTCAGATATCAAACCGGGGTCAACCTAGTTATAGTGGTTCCAGTGATCAATCAGCAGCCAGCCGCAGAGGGGAATTTAGTTAGGATCATCAAATTGGGATGGTCGTTCCGAATTCTTTGAACCTTATAGACTAAGCAAGGTGTCTAGGGCATGTTATAACTGCTTTGTTGCTCAATTTACCCCTAAGTGTACCTAGTATAAGATGATTAAGCCTTCAGTTAAAACTGCAAAACCGATCAGATCAGTGCCACCAACAGTCAGGGGTGGTGCACAGGGTCGTGGGGTAGTCCTCAGGGTTCTAGAGATGGTTTACAATACTGGATAAGGTCATTCTCATGGTATATCGGGTAGACCAGAGGTTGAGGCTTTGAATGTTGTGATCATATGTATAGTCTTCATATGCCATCATCCAGTTTCTTCTTTGTTTGATCTCAGTTCCACATTTTCATATGTCTCCACTTATTTTGTATTGCGGTTGGCTTTATGTTTGGAGTCCTTATCTGTGCCATTGTGTGTATGTCACAGCCCAAACCGGGGTCTGGCTGTTATTGGTATCTAAAACTCACCGTGGGCCAGCGACCACCTCCTTAGCCTTACCTTAAGAGCACAATAATAATAAACAATGGAAGTCAACCAAGATAGTAATAAGAATAAATAAGTCAAAAGAAAATTTTGAGAATCCAAACAAATAACCAACCCACACTTGTCCACAAAAGCCTCTAAAACCAGAATACCAAACAAAGTCGGGGCATGCCCCGGACTACGACCAAAAAAAAGACAAAAGTTCTAAGACCAAAAATAAAGAGCAATGAAATGACCGGGCCTCCCGAAAGATGGAGGCTCACCATTTCACAGTTGATCCACAGAAGTACTCAACTATCTAACACTACACAGTAGCAACAGTAAAGCCCTCAAACCCTATATCATGAAACGATGTAGCATCCAGGGACAGTTAGTGGGGAAAACACTGGTGTATAAATGAGATTTAAAGTATTAGCCTAAACAATGTAGCTCGATTCGTCTTAAAGACACCCATGGGCTATATGGGTCTATCTCCCCCTACTAGAAGAGCCTCAGTGTGTATTAGTTGCATGAACCAAGGAAAAACAGAAGAAAGGATAAAGACACCAAGGCTATAGCCCTTCCAAAAAACATCGTGTGCACCAAGTACACGGTCATATAGACCCCTAACACCGGCAAACGTGGTTTTTAGTGTTGATCCCCTCGATACCTACACCTGCACGATGAGCTACACAATTCCGTTTGAACCCAAATTAAAAAAGTTTGCACATAAACCAATCATTAACCCAGGAGTCATTTATTAAGGCAATTACCACTTGGTATCATCATACCAATATATTTGTAAGATAAATCAATTATGCCAAACCAATCCGTATAACCAAATTGACTCCCATGTTTTATTTAAAATCCAAAACCAAGGCCATCCAAAACCATATTCATTCATTTATCCTTTGCTGCAAATAAATGGGTTAAAACATAAGTTAAACCATGCAATTATCCATATTCAAAATTAAGTTTACAAAATGGGTTAGGGTTAATTCCATTATCAAACCAAAATTCCATCAATTTGGACAAATACATGTCCTCTATTTCAACTATTAAAATAATGCACCAATTCAGTCCCAAAAATCATCAATTAAAGCATAAATAATCAATTTAAACCATGGGACAAGTAATTAATGTAACAACAATCAAAACCCATCAACCCAATTTTCACACCCAATAATTAAAACACATTAATATTGATTAAATAAATGCCACAATGTAAAAATACAAGTTAGGGAAAGCAACTTGCCTACAATATAGAGAAATTTGAAGAGAATTTGAAGTTTGGAGCTTGGATGTTGAATTCTCTGTAAAAACCCTTGAGCTTTCTTGGATTTTAAGTTTAAGAGAAAAATAATGGAATTTGATGTTTGAAAACTGAAGAAAAGGGGTCAATTTTATATTTAAAAGTCGTACAAAGGGTAAAAAGGCCAAATTTTATGTTTAGAAGTCGTACAAGGGGTAAAAAGACCAAAATCCCCTCACCCTAAGTTAAAAAAAACAAAAACTGGATGAAATTAAAATAGAAGCGTGGCACGCCCTTATTGCGGAGGGTAGCCTCCATGCCACGCCTTGATCGCAGAGGCTAACCTCCATGGCATGCCACTATCACGGATGTTTACTACCTCGGGGTCCCAAAATGACCCCGAACCCTCTCCAAGAATTCCAAAATTCCGTTTTAACATCCCTAATCATAATTTAAATAAAAATTGACATTATGCACGCGGAAAAGTCAAAAATAAAATAGTCAAAATTTTGTGGGGTTTTACATTATCCCCCTTTAGGATCATTCGTACCCCAATGCTGAGTTAAGACACTTTTAGTACGAGAATATCAAGAATGTAGTAGAATCCAAGTCAAAAAAGAGACAAGAGGGAAACTAAACTCATACCTTATGCACTTTTATCCAATGCGGGGAACAAGAATGGGTACTTGACTCTCATATCTTCTTCAGCTTCCTTTGTAGCTTCTTCTACCTTTTGATTACTCCAAAGAACCTTCACCAAAGCTACATCATTTGTCCTCAATCTATGAACTTGTCTATCAAATATTTCAACTGGGACCTCCTCGTATAACAAAGAATCTGTAACACCAACATCCTTAATAGGCATTATCAAAGAAGGGTCTCCTGCACACTTTTTTGGCATAGACACATGGAAAACAGGATAAATCGAAGCCAAACTCACAGGAAATTCTAACTCATAAGCAAAATTCCTAATTCGCCTCAAAATTTGATATGGACTAACATAATAAGGGCTAAGCTTCTCCTTCTTCACAAATCTCATGACTCTTTTCATAGTAGAAACCTTCAAGAATAACCAGTCACTAACCTCAAACTCTAACTCCCTCTGCCTCACATTCATATAAGACTTTTGGAGACTTTAAGAAGTATTAAGTCTTTCTCTAATCATCTTTACCTTCTCTATGGCTAGGTGAACTAAGTCAAGGCTAAATAACCTAGTCTCACCCATCTCAAACCATCCAATAGGAGACCTACACCTCCTACCATAAAGAGCCTCAAAAGGAGCCATTTAAATGCTAGAATAATAACTATTATTGTACGCAAACTCAATAAGAGGCAAATGGTCAACCCAACTACCTTTAAAGTCAATCACACGGCCCTTAAATAAACTCGAAAGTCTGAATAGTACATTCCACTGGCCCATCCATTTGAAGATGGAAAGCATTGCTAAGGTCCACCTGAGTACCCAAATCTTTCTAAAATGCATGCCAAAATGAGATAAAAACTGCGTACCTCAGTTTGAAATGATGGACACCGACGCCTCATGCAGCTTTAAAATCTCCTAAATGAACAACGTAATGTAATCCTCTCCTGAATAATTAGTCCTTGCAGGCAAGAAGTAAGCAGGTTTAGTCATCCTATCCACAATGACTCAAATGTAATAATACTGATTGCGAGACCATGGAAGACCTGTGACAAAGTCTATATTAATCATCTCCTACTTTTACATAGGCAACTCTATCTCTTGAGACATGCCACCAGGCGTCAAATATTCCACCTTGACTATCAGGAA
Organism: Capsicum baccatum var. pendulum; assembly: GCA_030864225.1. Classification (NCBI taxonomy): domain Eukaryota; kingdom Viridiplantae; phylum Streptophyta; class Magnoliopsida; order Solanales; family Solanaceae; genus Capsicum; species Capsicum baccatum. The sequence continues at coordinate 35,108,280 of CM061551.1, read as the reverse complement.
AAATCATATACTTAGCCACGAAGTCTGCTGTATCTCTCTTCATATTATTCGACAAATAGATTAATTTCAAGACACAATACATTTTAGTTGAACTCGGATAAACTATATATCTAGACTTATGTGTCTTAGTAAAAATTCTTTTCTGCATCTCATCAATATCAGGAACACACAACCTTTCTTGATACTTCAAGACACCATCTCCCCCAACCTCAAAATCCATAAGCTTTTGCTGACCCACATCAATATTAATCAACATAAGGATGGGATCCAAATCTTGTTTCTCCTTTACCTCAGCACCAAGAGATAATTTAACAACTTCCTGAACAATTACCCCGCCATCCTCAGAGTCAAAAATACAAACTCCCAAGCTATCCAACCTATGAATATCCTTAACCAAACCTCTTCTCTTCGTATCCATATAAGCCAAGATTTCCATGGACAACCTGCTAAGAGAATCATCAACAACATTAGCTTTACCTGGATGGTAGTGAAGGCTTATTTCATAATCCTTAAATAGTTCAACATACCGCCTTTCACTGAGGTTCAATTCTTTTTGCGTACACTTATACTGCAAGCTTTTATGGTCCGTATAAATATCCACATGCACTCCATACAGATAATGGCGACCAATTTTCAAAGCAAAAACCATATCCGCCAATTCTAGATCGTGAGTTGGGTAGTTTCTCTCATGTACTTTAAGATGCCTGGAAGCATAGACCATAGCTTTACCATGTTGCATCAAAACACAACCCAGTTCTATACGGGACGTATCATAATACATCACAAACTCATTAGTACCCTTGGCCACGGTCAACACTAGCGCAAAAGTCAACTTATCCTTCAATTTCTCAAAACTACCCTCACATGCATCGGACCACAAAAACATAACCTTTTTTAGAGTCAACCTTGTCAAAAGAGCAGCAATAGATGAGAAAATCTCCACAAACCTCCCATAATACCCATCCAAGCTTAAGAAGCTCCTAATGTCAATTGGAGTCGAGAGTCTAGACCACTTTTTAACTGCCTTAACTTTCTACAGATACACTTTGATCCCCTCATTAGAAATAATATGCCTAAGAAAGGTTACATCACTTAGCCGAAATTCACACTTAGAAAATTTTGCATACAATTTGTGGTCCTTAAGAGTCTGCAACATAATTTGGAGGTGATTGGCATGATCCTTCTCACTCTTAAAGTACACCAAGATATCATCAGTGAAGACTATATCAAAAAAATCTAAAACTAAAAACAACCTAAAAACCTGATTAATAAAATCCATGAAAGGAGTCGGGGCATTAGTCAACCCAAATGACATAACCAAGAATTCATAATGATTGTACCATGTTTGGAAAGTAGTCTTGATAATATCAACCTCCCTAATTTTCAACTGGTGTTTCATGACTCGAACTAGGGCCTAACCGTGATGGGTATCTCAAGTCCACTGAGGAATGGAGACAACCCTCTTTACCTAACCACACAGAACATAGCACATCTAGCAGCGATTTAAATCCAAACATATAACAAAATAGAAGGATGATAAAATCAAGGATGACTAAGAATGTCAACATCAATACCTAATCTACGTAATATCCACAAAGCCTCTACAAATCTGTAAGACAATCAAGGTTGGGACATGGCCCCGACTCTGACAATGACAATGACAATGATAATGACAATGACAATGATAATGTTAATATGAACTCTTTAATTCTAGTTTATGAAAGGAAATTGATGAAATGACCAAGTCTTCTGGAGAATGAAAGCTCATTGCTTCACTACCAACAACTGATGAACCAAACTGATCCACCTAACACTACACAAAAAAGTAGAAGAATCTTCAGTGCCTATATTACAAGGGGATACAACATCCAGAGATGGTTAGTGGGTTGAACACTAGCATAAAACTCAGGGATAGGGGAAAATATAATGTCAAGTCATATCTATTTTAAACCCACTGTACGTGTTCATATACATGCATACATATATATATTAGATGTTGGGGTAGGGAATAAGGTTTAGCATGATAGTAAAACATTATCCTGGACTATGTAGATCAAATGTCATAAATAGGAACCCGCGGGCTTATGGGTTCAGTTCCCCCTGCTGAAAAGGCCCCAGTATATGTTAGTCGCACGAACTAAAGGTATCAAAGAAGACTAAGAAATGCCCTGGCCCCACATCAATACTAGATACAATTATATATCAATAGTGTGAGCAATGCACACAATCATCAAGATCAACCCTTACATCGGCAAAGATGAGTTTCCAGTACAATTCATTCAAGACCTTCACCTTTTAGGCTTAGATACAAACCCCCATTAAGTCCAATTTAAAACAAGTTTCACATAACCTATTTATTAACCAAGGAATTAACCGTTAAGGCACTCCATGGGTATTATCATACGTTTACACTTGCAAGTTTAACTCTATGCCATAACAATCACATTAACTTGGGGAAATGCCTCGAGCCCTTTTGTTCATTAAATAAAAATAGCCAACAAGGCCTTCAAAATCCATGTTCAGCATTTAACTATTTATGAAATGCAATACCATAGGTGAGTAAGTCAAACCAAGTGAAAATTCCATAATCAAAGCCATTATACAAATGGGTTAAGGGAATACAATTATTTAAAACAAATTTTCAAATTTAAAACATCAATTTAGGGAAAAACCTTGACCCCCTTTCCAAATCCCACGCCCATGCATCCCATTAGTTTAAAACATTAATTACAAAGCATGAATAACATATCAAAACCATGGGAAAACAATTCAAGGATCAATTATTCCAAAACCCTCAGCCATATCAATACCCACATTTAAATCTATGCAATTAAACTATTTAAAACACATGTTTTTCATGAAATAAGAGTTGGGAAAGAGTAACATGCCTGAAATAAAAAGATTAATGGAGAGAAATCAACCCTTAATTCCTTAGATGACCAACTTCTTGGAAACCCTAAGTATCTTGACCTTGGAGACTTTGTGACAGTGCTTTGAGTGTTAAAGTGTTGAAAATAACGTCCCAAGGGTGTTTTACAATTGTGGGTATTAAGTGGGTAAAGAGGCAAATGTTTGAAGTGCCCTCAACTTAAAGGCTAAAAAATTATTGCAGTGACTATGGATTACCATACGACACACTAGGACTCACTACGAGTCGTAGTCTATACAGTAGCTGAGGGACCCCCTGGTAACCTATGACTCCCACCCTATGACTCATTAAGAAACTCTATAACTTATGGGGTCCAAGTCATAGTCAAGATAGAATCTTTGGGAATCACACTAGTTTGGCTACGGATGAGAATACACAACTCATTTTTAGTCTTTACGATTCGTAACCTCTTAGTTGTATCCATAACAGAAACTCTAGGCCAACATACCGTCTAGGCTACGATTGAGTTTGTAAGACCCGTAATGATACGTAACTACTCATTAGGAGAGTCGTAGTATGGGCAGTGAATTTAAAAACTCAAAAATTCTAGGGACCAAAATTCGAGGTGTTACATTCTCCCCCTCCCCCCATCTTAGGAACATTCATCCCCGACTAATGAGATTTGACATTTATTAGAACGAGTTGAGAACATCCACACTTACCTTTAACAAAGAAAATAAAGATATTATGGGATACACATACCTCATGCACGATTACCCAAAGCGGGAAACAAGAATGGATATTGGGAATTCATGTCCTCTTTAGCTTCCCAAGTAACTTCTTCATACTTATGGTTCCTCCATATAACCTTTACCGAAGCAACGTCCTTCGCTCTCAATTTCCTCTATATAACCTTTATCGACGCCACGTCCTTCACTCTCAATTGACAAACTTGCCAATCCAAAATCTCAATCGGGGCCTCCTTATATTATAAGGAATTTGAAACACCAATGCTCTCCAAGGGAAAAACCAAGGAAGGATTACCCAAGCACTTCTACAACATCAACACATGGAATATCAAATGGATGGATCCCAAACTCAAAGGCAATTCCAACTTAGGATCCACATTGCCCACTTGCCTCAAAATACGATATGGACCTACATAGCGGGGGCTAAGCTTCCCCTTCTTCCAAAACCACATCAATCCCTTACATCCATATAGGACTTTTGGCGACTTTGGGTGGTCTTAAGCCTATCCTAAATCACCTTCACCTATTCCATAGCCTGGTGAACCAAGTCAGGACCATACAACCTATTCTCACCAACCTTGAACCACCCAATAAGATACCTACACCTCCTTCTATAAAAGTCCTTAAAAAAAGCTATCCTAATAATAGAGTGATAACTATTGTTATACGTAAACTCTATGAGAAGAAAATTATTAACCTAACTACCACCAAAATTAATCACACAAGACTTTAGCATAACCTCTAAAGTCTAAATCACCCTGTTTGCCTATCTAACTGTCTGAGGGTGGACAGCATGCTAAGGTTCACCTTAATTCCTGAACCTTTCTAAAAAGAATGCCAAAAGTGAGATAAAAACTGAGTATCTCAATCAAATATGATGGAAACTAGAGCACCAAGCAACTTCACGATCTCCTGAATGAAAAGCCTAGTATAATCCTTTGAATAATTAGTCTTTACTGGTAGGAAATAAGCACACTTGGTCATCCTATTCTTAATAATGCAAATTGAATCAAACTGATGGTGAGATCACGGAAGGACGGTAATGAAATCCATATAAATCACTTCCTATTTTCACACGGGTAACTTAATTTCTTGAGACAAACCACCAGGTCTCAAGTACTCAACCTTCACTTGTTGACACACCATGCACTTATCCCCAATATTGGCCAAATCTTTCTTCATGTTATTTCACCAATCGATATCTTTCAAATCATGGTACATCTTTGTCGAACTAGGATGAACAGTGTATCTCGACTTATGAGCTTCATCCAAGATCCTTTCTCGCAGCCCATCTACATCAGGAACACATAATCTACCTTGGTACCGCAATATACCATCACCACCAAAATCAAAATCCATCACCTTATGGTGACCCACATCATCTTTGATCTATATCAAGATAGGGTCCTAGACTTGTTTCTCCTTCACCTCAGCAAAAGAAATGACCTCACCATCTCTTGCATAATCATACTACCATCCTCAGAGTCTAACATATGAACTCCAAGATTATCCAAATGGTGAATATCCTTCACCAACCCTCGCGTCTCCTCACCAACATGAGACAAGCTTCCCATAGATAACCTACTAAGAGCATCAGCAATCACGTTAGCTTTTCCGTGATGATAGTGAAGACTTATGTCGTAGTTCTTGAGTAACTCAAGCCATATCCTCTACCTAAGATTCAACTTTTTTTGGTAAAAACATACTACAAACTTTTATGGTCTAAGAAGATGTCAACATGAACCCCATACAAATAGTGACGCTAAATCTTCAAGCAAAGACCATAGCTAATAATTCCAAATCATGAGTTGGATAATTCTTCTCATAAATCCTCAACTTCAGAAGCATATGCAACCACCTTGCCATGTTGCATTAACACCTACCCGAGATGCATTATCATAAATAATAAAACTATTGATACCATCATGTAGAGTTAAAACTAGAGTCGAAGTCAACTTATCCTTCAATTTCTCAAAACTACCCTCACAAGCATCAGACCATATAAATTTTACCTTTTTCTAACTCAATTTAGTCAATGGGGCAATAATAGAAGAGAAACTTTCCACAAACCTTATATGATAACCGGCTAAACCAAAGAAGCTCCGAATATTGGTTGGAGTCGTGGGTCAAGGCCACTTCATAAACACCACAACCTTTCATGGATCCACCATGAATGCTTTACTAAAAACAACATCACCCAGATAGGTCACAGTATTCAAACAGAACTCACACTTAGAGAATTTTGCATACAATCATTGATCCATAAGGGTTTGTAACAATATGCAAAGGTGATCAGTAAAATGTCATCCATAAACACAATTACGAACAAATCTAAGAACTGATGGAAGACCCGGTTCATAAAATCCATGAATGCCACTAGGGTATTAGTCAAACCAAAGAACATCACCAAAAACTCAAAATAACTATACCGGGTTCAAAAAGTAGTCTTAGGGATATCCATCTCCCTAATCTTCAACTAATGGTAACCCGATCGAAGATCAATCTTAGAAAAGTACTTAACACCCTCAACATGATCAAAGAGATCATTAATCCTAGGAAGGGATACTTATTCTTTATGATTACCCTAGTCAACTGGCGATAATCTATACACATACAAAGGGACCCATCCTTCTTACGCACGAAGAGAATTAGAGCACCGTAAAGAGAAATACTAGAGGGATAAAACCCTTATCTAGAAGCTCTTTCGACTGCTCTTTATGTTCTTTCAACTCATTTGGAGCCATTCTATAGGGAAGGATAAAAATAGGATGAGTGTCTGGAATAAGGTCAATCCCAAAATGAATTTCCTTATCGGGAGGAACACCGAGAAAATCTTCAGGAAAAACCTCAGGAAACTCACAGACCAAAGAGACAGATTACAATGAAGGAACTACCTTCCCACTCAATCATTGGTTTATTTTGAAATTGGAAACTGACCCTTCGAGTCCAACAATCAAAAAAGGCATAGCACGAGTACGACCAATCCACACCCAAGATCCTATCAAAGTCTAACATACCCAACTCAATTAGATCTACCCAGGTATCTCTACTATAAACTGATACCACACAATCTCTATAGACTCTTCTAGCCCCAATAGAGTTACTCACCGAGGTAGACACAGAAAAAAGAGATTAGGAATATACTCGGAACAAAAATTAAAATGAATAGCCACATAAGAGGTCATATAAGAAAGGGTAGATTTGGGATTAAGCAGATAATATACATCATAAGAGAAGAGTTTTAGCATACCAGTAAAAACATCAGGAGACACCTCATAATCCTGATGGGTGGAAAGAGAATATTTGTGGTTTTGACCAGTGCTAGAGCCAAAATTAGCACCCTTTGATGCAGAAGATAAAGAAACAACAACTGGGGCCTTATTAGCCTCAGTGGCAACATCGCCTAAAGGGCAGTTCCTTTAAATACAGCCAGGCTGGCCATATCTGAAACACTTATTCCTCCCATCATCATAAAATCCATGATCAATTGTCCGTAAAATTTGTAAGAAAGATAGAAAGGAGCCGACTAAGCCCCACTAGCCTGAGATTGGGCACCTTGTGTCTTAAATCCATTGTTACTCTGGAAACGACGATCACCGGATGGCTTAGGATATGGAGAACAAGATGTATAATAAGAACCAAAACTTCCCCACTTCTTGTTAGACTTCTGCCTACCATCTCTACTACTGTTCTGCTGGCCACCGCCATGCTCAGAATATCGAGATCTATTACTTTGTCTCTTCCTTAATTTGGTTTGTTTCTTTTTTTCATTTTCCACCTGTTATATATACACCATAAGCCTTGAAATATCCAAGTCACTTTCAGCAAGGTGGTCTTACACTCCCACACCAAGTATCGAGACAAGCTTAAAGAAATCTCATCTTAGCCCTTATGCTAGACACTAGCTCAGAAGCATAATGAGATAGTTGAAGAAACTTCAAGGCATACTCTTTCACAATTATCTTTCCATGCTTAAAATTCATGAACTCCTCAGCCTTTGCTCCCTCAACTCCTAAGGAAAGAAGCCACCAAGAAAAAAACTAGAGAAATTCTTCCATAAAGCCAACTCTACATTATCTCTCTTAGACTGGTCCTACTCTTTATACAACTGATACGCCATATCCTTAAGTAGCATACAGCGAATTCCACACTCTCAGAGTCAAAAGCATGCATCACACAAAAGAATCTTCTCCATCTTATCTATGAATCCTTGAGGATCTTTCTCAACCTTAGAACCAGTAAAGGTCAAAAGATTAAGCCTCATAAACTATCCCAACCCTGGTGCCCTCAGAAGAAGTCACAGTACCACTAGCAGGACTCATCTGATATGACTGAAGTATCACCAACTAGGTCAGCAGATAAATAGAACTGCGAAACTCAACTTTAGTAATATCTCCTAGTGGCAACCGAGTACGAGTATCACCAGTGGGAGAAAGATCAGTGGGGGCCAATGTAACTCTACTAGGGCAATCAGAAGTAGCAATCCTAGACAAAGTCTGAACTTTATAAGTAGGATGAGCCCCGTCCATATTATCCTCAAGCAGAATAGAGGAGTTTTCACTAGTGTCAGATCTTCTGGGAGGCATGATTTAAAAAGCAAACAAATGGGAATAAGTGAAGATTTCAATACCCTACTCTACATCCCAAAAGTAGATCACAAGAAAGAAAAATATTCCTAAATATCGTGTAGCCTCACCCTTATAAGTATGGAGCTCTACACACCCATAAAAGAGACTCCATTTGACACAGCGTTATGGACACCCAATGACACCAAACCTAGGCTTTGATACCAACCTTTTCATGATCCAAACCATGGCCTGGTCGTGACGGGTATCTCAAGTCCACTGAAAACCAAAAACTACCCTCTTTGCCTAATCACACAGAGCATAGTACACCTAGAAGTAGCTAAAATTAGAACATATAACAAGATAGAACAATGATAAAATCAAGGATGACTAAGAGTGTAAATAGCAGTACCCAAACCAAAGTAATATCTATAAAGCCTCTATAAATCCAAGAAACAATCTAGGTCAGGACATACTCTAGACTTTAACAATGACAATGATACTGTTAATGTGAACTCTTTAATTCTTGTTTATGAAAGAAAACAGATAAAATGACCAAGTTTTTTGGAGAATGAAAGATCACCATTTCACCACCAATGATCAATGAACAAAACCGATCCACCTAATTCTGTGAAGGAAAAGTAAAAGTATCTCTAGTTCCTGCATCGCATGGGATACAGCGTCTGGAGACGATTAGTAGAAGGAGCACTAGCATGAAACTCAGGGATAAGGGAAAATATTATGCCAAGCCATATCCATTTCAAACCCACTATACATGTTCACATACATGCATACATATATATATATATATATATATTAGATTTTGGGGTAGGGAACAAGGTTTAGAATGATAGTAAAATATTATCCTAGATTATATAGCTCAACCAATATAAACAGGTACCCACGGCCTATATGGGTTCAGCTCCCCTACTGAAAGGGCCCCAGTACATGTTAGCCACACAAACTGAAGGTATAAAGGAAGACCAGAGAATGACCCAATGCCACATCAATCCAAGATATAATTATACATTAATAGTGTGAACTCTGCACATAGTCATCAAGAACAACCCTCACGTCGGCAAATATGAGTTTCTAGTACAGGTCATTCAAGACCAACACCTTCACAACTTAGCTACACAATCCCCGTTAAGAATTAACCATTAAGGCACACCATGGGGATTGTCATACCCTTACGCTTGTAAACTTATCTCTATGTCATAACAATCATATTAGCTTAGGGAAATACATCGACCTACTTTGTTCATTAAATCAATCATAGCCAAAAGGGACTTCAAAATCCATGCTCATCATTTAACCATTTATACAATGCAATAACATAGGTGAGTAAGTCAAATCAAGTGTCAATTCCATAATTCAAAGCTATTTACACAAGTGGGTTTAGGGAACACAATTATTGAAAACCAATTTCCAAATTTAAAACATTAATTTGGCAAAAAAACCTTAACCCGTGCTCCAAATCACACACCCATGAACCCCATTAAACCTCAATTTCAAAGCATGAGTAACACATCAAAACTAGGGGAAAACAATTCAAGGATTAATCATTCCAAAACCCTCGACCACATCAAAACCCGTATTTAAATCTATGCAATTAAACTATTTAAACACATGCTTTTAATGAAATAAGAGTTCAAGAAGAGTACGTGCTTGAAATGACAAGATTAATAGAGAGAAATCAACCCTTAAGCCCTTAGATGACCAACTTCTTAGAAACCCTAAGTATTTTGACCTTGGAAAGTTTTGAGAGTTTGAGAGAGCGGTTTGAGTGTTAAAGTGTTGAAAATAATATCCCAAGGGTGTTTTATGGCCGTGGTTATTAAGTGCGTAAAGCGGGAAATGTCCAAAGTGCCCTCAACTTAAAAGATGAAAAATTATCGCTAGTGAATACGGGTCACTATATGACTCTTTAGGACTCACTACGGCTTATCACCAAGAGTCATCGTCTGGACAGTAGTTGAGGGACCCCCTCCCCAGTAAACCTATGACTTCCACCCTATGACTTGTTAAGAAACTCTACGACTCGTGGGGTCCAAGTCATAGTCAAGATAGAATACTTTGGGCATCATACTTTTTTGGCTATGGATGGGACTATACTACTCATTTTGAGTCTTTACGACTCATAAGGTCTTAGTCGTATCCACAATAGAAACTCTAGGACAATATAATGGTTAGGCTATAATTGGGTCTATAAGACTCGTAATGACACGTAACGACTCATTAGGAGAGTCATAGTCTGGGCGGTGAGTTTAAAAACTCAAATTTTTAGGGACCAAAATCTGTGGTATTACATGGTGATAGCCCGAACGACGATCAATCTTAGAAAAATATCTAGCACCCTAAAGTTGTTTAAATAGGTCATCAGTCCTAGGAAGAGGATACTTATTCTTTACGGTAACCTTATTCAACTGACGATAGTCTATACATATCCAAAGAGAACCATATTTATTTTGCGTACAAAGTGCAGGAGCACCCCACAAAGAAACACTAAGATGAATGAAACCCTTATCAAGAAGATCTTTCAACTACTCCTTTAACTCTTTTAGTTCAGTCGGAGCTATCCAATAAGGAGGAATGGAAATAGGATGGGTATCCGATAGAATATCAATCTCAAAATGTATTTCCCTACCTGAAGAAATCACAAGAAGATCATTAGGAAAAACTTTAGGAGATTTATTAACCATAGGGATAAATTCCAAAAAGGGACTCTCAAAACTAGAATGCTTAACCCAAACTAAATGATACAGACACCCCTTGAAAATCATTTTTTGAGCTTTAAGATAAGAGATAAACCTCCCTTTGGGTACTAAATAACTCTCTTCAACTCAATCATGGGTTTATTAGAAAAATGGAAACTAACCGTTTGAGTCCTACAATACAGAGAAGTATAGAACAAATAGAGCCAATCTATCCCTAAGACAACATCAAAGTCTACCATGTCAAGTTCTACCAAATCCACTAGTGTCTCCCTATTAAGAATGGACACCACAAAACCCATATATATTTTTCTAACAATAATGAAATCACCCACCGAAGTAGACACAGAAAAGGGGTCAAAAATATTTTTAAGACCAAAATCAAAGTGTACATCCACATAATATAAGGCAAAACCCAAATTAAGCAAACAATACCCAATACAAGAGAAGAGATGTAACATATCGATAAAAACATTCAGGGATGCCTCAGATTCCTAATAAGTAGCAAGAGCATAGAGACAATTTCAGCCAATGTTGGTACCCAAAGAGAAGTCTTTAGGTTCAGGAGTCGAAGAGTGGAACCCGGGACCTTATTAGCTCCAAAGAAAACTCTGGATGAAAGATAATCTTACTATATATGACCAAGATGACCATAATTATAGCATCGATTTCTCCATTTCTATTAATATCCATAGTGAAGCTGCCCATAAGAATGGAAAGGAGGATAAGGTGGTTGATTGAGATCCATTATTCTGAGACTGAGCACTTTGTGCCTTAAGACCACTGTTAGCTTAAAAACACTGATCACCTGATGGCTTAGGATATTTATAATTGGCAAATGAATAAGAATTTTCCCAATTCTTTTTCATAGTCCATTGCCTTTTATCTCTCCCACTATTCTACTAATTTTCACCTTGCTCTGAGTATATAAACTTCTTGCTCTATCTCTGTCTTATCTCAACTTGCTCCTTTTTCTCTTCCTCTACCTATTGTATATAAACCACCAACTTGGATATGTCCCTATAATTATCAATATATCATCCTTACACTATAACACCACATCATGGGACAAACGTGAAGCAAACCTTCTCATTAAAGATCTCATATTAGACACCAACTACAGAGCATAATGGGTCAACTACTGAAATATTAGAGTAACTACTTAACACTCATATTACCCTGCTCAAGTTCACAAACTCTTTGGCTTATCTTCTTAAAATGTACCTGAAAAGTCATCCTACATTGCCTGTTCAGTGTCATCACCCCACATTATTACCCATCCTCGTACTACTGGTAAGTCACATCTTTCAATTGATAGACAACAAACTCTACACCCTCTAAATCAGTAGCATATAATAAACTTGAAATATTCTCTATCTCATCAAAGAACCCCTGAGGATCCTCCTCAATCGTAGAGCTTGTAAAGGTTGAGGGATTCAACCTTATAAAAAGGCCAACTCAAGTAACCTTAGATGAACTAACAGCAGGACCAACATGATCAGAATGATGAGACTGTGGGACCACAAGTTCGACAAGCATATGAATAGAATAACAAAACTCCACATTAGAGATATCTCCTTGAGGTAACTCGATATCAGTATCACCACCTCAAAAAGCCCAAAAAACTAGTAAGGACAGGTGGAACCCCACGTGGAGCATACAGTCAGGAGCAGGGACTCTAGACAGGATCTGCACTCTATAAATAGTGCAAGTCTCTTGTATGTTATCCTCAGATAGAATAGAGTTTCCAGTAGAGTTTCTATAATCGTCAAATCTTAGGGGAGGCATAATCTAAAATACGAGTAAGCCAGGAGTTAGAGAAATTTCACAAAACCTATACTTTATGTCTGAGATAGAACACAAGAAAGGGAAATATTCTTAAATGCCTCATAGTCTCCCCTTTATAAGTGTAGCACGCTACACGTTAATTATGCCCAAGCTACACTTTCAATCTAAAGATTATTCGGTCATTTTCAAATACAATAACCCAACAAAGGTTGGGGTTGAATCCTAAGGGAATGCATAGAACTGTGGCTCTTAACTTCTATAGTCAATGCTCTGAACTAGAAATTAAATGGGGGTTCGAAGTGATTATATAGAACAAGCAACGAATATTAACTCTAATTGCAATACAATCGTAGATAAACACTAGGGTAGTATTCCCCATGGCTTCTAACTTAGTAAGTTTCTCATGTTAAATCCAAATATATAGTTGTTGTGCATGTAGAGTCTGGTAAGATAGGTATCACCAACTACCTCTCGGCACCATTTGGAAAATTTCACTTATGTCCTCTCAGTATCAAGTATTATTAACCCTTACCTTAGACCCTAGTTACAACTATCTCCTTTTGGTCTTACTTTGATTATATGGGACTTAACTGGCTTATCGATAATTAACCCCAAATCACTATTGTGATTTTCTTTTCTAAATATCTACCTCCTTTTGTAGTTTGTGGTAAATACAGGTTGGATCCTAACATGTACACCTGTTAAGAAATCAATCAAAGTAAAGGAAACCTCAATACATGCAGCAATAATACTCTAGAAGGATTGAACATTCTCTGACTTCGTTATGTATCCAGGGCTCCCACAACTCTACCAAGGGATATTAGCCACTCATGCTTGTGTAATAATTAAACTAATTCATGTTTAAAGTCATTCAACAAGCACACAATAATCAACCATTGAAAATCTCAAAACTTTAGCTTAATTAACAACGAAAACGAATACAGAATAATTGCATGACCAAAGATGGATCTCAAAATCAAGTATATGTTTTTTAGTATAAAGAGTGTATAGATTCTACTAAAAACACATAAGGTTATTTATAGTACATGAGGAAACCTTAAAATATCAAAGCCCAGATAAAAAAAAGACAAAAAAGGTCAGTGGCCACTTACCTATGTCAATATGCGGTCTGGCAGTGGGCGCATGTACCATATGTGGTCTGCATGAAAACCCAGGTAAGTACTAAAAAAATTTTTTGCACTATTTACTCTCAAGAATTTGGACTTCTGGTACTTACCTTACCCACATGTGGTCCATATATAGACATTGGTAAGTTCCAAACTTCTTCTTCAACTGTTGGACTCTCTGGATTTTTAATTTTGGTACTTAGCATAGTCACATACGAACCACATGTGCTATATGCGGTCATATATGGATATAGGTAAGTGTCAGGCCTTCCAATTATTGCAAACAAGATTCTAAACTTCACGTTTCAGCGCATGCTTTTGTCGCGTACATCTGGTAAGTGCAACAAATATCCAAAAATGATCAAGTAAGTAGCCAAAAACTCTATTTTGCATCTTTTTCTCAAATTTAGCATCCAAATCCTAGTTTTCTATAAAACATACCCAAAACACATCATATCTAACAAAACATCCTAAGAAACTTGCACAATTTTATCATTTTAAGTATTGAAAGTGCAATATTTCTAAAGCACATCATAGACCCATAAAAGGGATATTACTCGACACGGCTTTATGGACACCCAACTACCCTAAACTTGGCTTTGATACCAAGTTTGTCATGACCCAAACCCAGACCCGGCTGTGAGGGATATCTCAAGACTATCGTAAGTCAAAAATCACCCCTTATGACTTACCTCAAGATCATAATAATTATTAAAAGTGAAATCTAACCAAGATAGTAATGAGAATAAATAAGTCAAAAGAAAGTTTTTAGAATCCAAATAAATAACCAACCCACACTTGTCTACAAAAGCCTCTAAAACCAGAATACCAACATAAGTCGGGATATGCCGCCGATTATGACCAAAGAGAATCCAAAAGTACTATGACTAAAAATAAAGAATAATGAAATGATCGAGCCTTTCAAAATATGGAGGCTCACTACTTTATAGCTAATCAATAGACGTACTCAACCATATAACACTACACAGAAGAAACAGAAAAGCCCTTAGACTGTACATCATGAAATTATGTAGCGTCCAGGAATAGTCAGTGGGGAGAGCATTGGCATATAACTCAAGGGATAGGGAAAAAATAATGCAATCACCAAAATCCAGTCATAAACCAAGTGCACCATATTTATATAGATATATATAAGATGTCGAGATAGGAACAAGGGTTATGAACATGAGAGTTTAAACTATTAGCTTGAACTATGTAACTCGATCCATTCTAAAGGCACTCACAGGCTATATGGGTCCAGCTCTCCTATTGAAAGGGCCTTAGTATGTGTTAGTTGCACGAATCTAGGAAAACTAAGAAAATCCTGAAGACACCAAGGTTATAGCCCTACTAAAATATATATATATAATGTGTGCACCAAGTACATGGTCACATGAAGCCCCAACCCCGGCAAATGTGGTCTCTAATGTTGATCCCCTAGGACCTACACCTTCACGGTGAGCTATATAATTCCTTTTAACCCTAAAATAAAGAGTTTACACATAAACTAACCATTAAACCAGGAGTCATTCATTAAGGTAATTACCATTTGGTATCTTCGTACCAATATGCTTGCAAGCTAAAGCAATTATGACAAACCAATCCATATAACCAAATTAACTCCCAGGTTTTATTTTAAATCCAAAACCAAGGCCATACAAAACCATATTCATTTATTTATCCTTTGATGCAATGCAGTGGATTCAAAACATAAGTTAGATCATACAATTATTCATATTCAAAATCAAGTTTACAAAATAGGTTGGGTTTAATGCCATTATCAAATAAAAATTTGATCAATTTAGGAAAACCTATGTCTCCCATTCCAACCATTAAAATAATGCACCAATTCATTCCCTAAAATCACCAGTTAAAGTATGAATAATTAATTTAAACTATGGAAAAAGTAATTCAAGTAATAACAATCAAAATTCCTAAATTCAATTTTCAAACCCAATAAGTAAAACACATGAATATTAATTAAATAAATGCCACAATGTAAAAATACAAGTTAGGGATGAGCAACATGCCAAAAATATAAAGCAATTTGAAGAGAATTCAAAGTTTAGAGCTTGGATATTGAATTCTCAGTAAAACCCTTGAGCTTTCTTGGATTTTGAGTTTAAGAGAGAAAGAATAGAATTTGATCTAAGAAACCTAAAGAAAAATGGTCAATTTTATGTTTAAAAGTCATACAAGGGGTAAAAAAAATAAAAGTCTCTCACCCAAAGTGAAAAAAAAAATGGACAAAATTAAAAAAAAATGTGGCGCACCCTTATCAGAAAGGGTAGCCTCTGTTCCACGCCTTTATCAAGGAGGCTAACTTCCGTGGGATGCCACTATCGCAGAGGCTTACTGCCTTGGGGTCCCAAAATAACCTTAAACCCTTTTTAAAATTTTCAAATATTTCCCAAAATAGATTTTTAACTTTCCTAATTATAATTCAAGTCAAAAATTAACATTACATATGCAGGAGGGTCAAAAATAAAATGGTAAAATTTTATGGTGTCTTACAGTGTAGCTACCGCAATGGGTGATTCTTTAATAGTGGATCGGGTATATAGATCTTGTTTGGTAATTAATTAGGAATTTGATATTTTGATTAATATCATTGTCCTAGATATAGTAGATATTGATATGATTCTAGAAATGTATCGGTTATCACCTTACCATGAGGTCTTGGATTGTTTTAATAAGTTTGTTACCTTTGCTGTGTCTGCATTACCCCTGATGGTGTGGCAGGGTTCTATTAGCTACGTGCCGATGGGGATTATTTCTTATATTCGGGCTAAAAGACTAATATTAAGGGGCTGTGAGTCATTTTATGCTTATTTTTAGGAGGTCAGTGCTGAGATTCCATCAATAGACTCTGTCTCTATTATTTACAAGTTTTGTGATGTGTTTTCGACTGACCTACCTGGACTTTATCTTGAATGTGATATAGAGTTTATTATTGACCTCAAGCCAGGTATCCAACTTATTTTGATGGCTCCTTCTTAGATAAAGGAGATGAATAGTTATCTTCAAGATCTTTTAGGTAAGGGTTTTATCAGACCAAGTATATCACTTTAGGGTGCTTTAGTTTTGTTTGAAACTAAGAAAATGGCTCTACGTCTATGTGTATCGATAACAAGCAGTTAAATAAGGTAACCTTGAAGAATAAGTATCTTATGCCTCGTATCGATGATTTGTTTGACCAACTTCAGGGTGCAGTATATTTTTTAAGATAGATTTGAGGTATAGTTACCTTCAGTTGAGAGCTAGAGCTGCAAACATCCCTAAGACAGCCTTCAGGACTTGTTACAATCATTATGAGTTCCTGGTGGTGTCTTTTAGGTTAACTAATACCCCAATAACTTTTATAGATCTAAGGAACTACGTGTTCAGGATGTATTTAGACTACTTCATTATATAATTTATTAATGATATTCTAGTATATTCGAGTAGTAGGAAGGAGCACGAGCAATATTTGAGAAGTATACTCCACACTTTGAGAGATCATCGACTTAATGCCAAGTTCTCAAAGTGTGAGTTTTGGCTTAAATCTATAACCTTCTTAGGGCACATAGTGTCTAAAAATAGTATTAAGGTGGACCTATCAAAGATTGAGGATATTTGTACTCTGGCTAAACATATGTCACCTACTGAGGTTTGTAGTTTTGGTGAGTTGGCAAGTTATTATAGGCGGTTTGTTGAGAGTTTTCTTCTATTGCAACCCCTATTACTAGATTGACCAAGAAGAAGGTTCTATTTCAGTGGTTTTTGAGTTGTGAGATGAGCTTTTTAAAGCTCAAAAATTTTCTTACTTCAGCTCTTATTAATTCTTCCAGTTGAGGACGAGTGTTTTACTATCTACTGTGACACATCTATTATTAGTCTAGGGTGTGTTTTGATGCAGTAGGGTCATGTTATTGCATATGCATCAAGAAATATGAAAGTGCATAAGTGCAACTACCCCACTCATCACTTAGAGTTGGCAACAGTAGTGTTTGCATATAGGATTTGGAGGCATTCTTTGTCTGGCGTTCGCTGTGAGATCTTTACTGATCACTGCAATCTTTAGTATAATATAACCTAAACGGATCTTAATTCAAGGCAGTGTAAATAGATTGAGTTGTTGAAGGACTATGATATTTCTATTCTCTACCATTCAGGCAAGGTAAATGTGGTAGTGGATGCCTGGACACAGAAGTCAGAGAGTATAGATAGGTTAGCCTTTATTTTAATTTCTCAACAGTCATTGACTTTGGACAACCAGTCCTTAGCTATCTTGATGGTTTTTTTTGATATTTTTTACCCTCAAAGGATTATTACTAGTACTGAGGCTAGATCTACCTTGTTGGAGTAGATTTAGGGTTATCAGTTTGAGAATAAAAAGCTTTATAACATTCGAGGGATGTTGTTAAGAGGTAATTCTAGGAGGTATACCTTAGATTTTGAGGGTATTTTGAGGTTTGATGGTCGTATTTGTGTTTTAAGGGTTGGATATTTAATTTAGTTGATTCTTCACAAGGCTCATAGCTCCAAATACTCTATTCACCTTGGAGCAGCTAAGATGTATAGGATTTGGGTCAGGATTACTAGTAGAGTGGTATGCAGAGAGATATTAGAGGTTTTATGGCTCGATGCCTTTGTTGTCAACAAGTAAAGGTTGAGCACAAGAGGACTGGTAAATTGCTTCAGTAGCTATCCATTCTCAAGTGGAAGTGGGAGTGCGTTACTATAGATTTTGTAGATGGATTGCCTCATACTTCCTATGTTTTTATAGCATTTGGGTCATCGTTAATCGATTGACCAAGTCTACACATATTATCTCTTTTTGAGTTTTCTTTAGTACTGAGAGGTTAGCCCATATTTATATTCAGGAGGTGGTTTGCTTACACGGGGAACTTGTGTCCATTATTTCACACCAAGGCTCTCAGTTTACTTCTAGCTTTTGGAGGTTATTTTAGGAGGAGTTGGGTATCGAGGTTGACCTTAGCACCATATTTCACCCCTAGACGGATGGATAGTCAGATCATACTATCCAGGTTGTAGAGGACATGCTCCGTGTTTATGTGTTGGATTTTGGGGATTAGTGGGACCTGTTTCTACCTTTGCCAGAGTTTGTGTATATTAATAGCTTCTATTTCATCATTCAAATCGCCCCATTTGAGGAATTATATGGTAGGCGATGTCGATCTCCAGTTGTTTAATTTGAGACTTTTGAGGCTAGGCTTTATGGGACAAATTTGCTTCATCAGTCATTAGATCGAGTTCGGGTAATTCAAGATTGGATACAAGCTACTCAAAGTAGATTAAAGATTTTTACTGACTGCAGATGTCGTCCATTAAGGTTCAGAGTTAGTGATAAGGTCTTCTTGTGAATATCATTCGTGAAGGGCATAATGAGGTTTGGGAGAAAGGAAAGCTTAGCCCCAGATATATTGGACCCTTTGAGATTCTGCCAATAGTTGGGGAGGTAGCATATATGTTGGCATTGCCCCTACCTTTTTAGACATCCACTTAATGTTTCATGCAACTATGTTGCGACAGTATATTCCAGATGAGTCGTACATAATTCAGTGGGACTTGGTTTAGTTTAAAAAGAGGTTGGCATTTGTAGAAGAGCCAATATCCATTTTGGCCAAAGATGTCAGACAGTTACATTCCATGGACTTCCAGTAGTTAAGGTTCAATGGCATCACCATCTAGTTGAGGAGCCTACTTAGGATACCGAGCATGATATGTGTGCCCAGTATCCCTTCTTGTTGAGCCTTTAGGTATTTCCTTATCCTTGCATTCGCGGATGAAAGTACTTCAAGTAGTGGATGTTGTAAGGACCCTCACGGCCATTTTCCTTGTTTTCACGGTGTCTAGAGCTTTTCTATAACTGTCCTAAATTATTTATGACTTGCTGGTACTAACAACTCATTTTTGGGGTGGTTCATTTCGGAAATTTAGTGATACCAAATATATTGTGGAATATTTAATCTAAATTAGCATTTGGTAGAAATATAATTTATTACCCTTCTAAAATGTTTTTAATTTGTATAAGATTCTTTAGTTATAATTTATCTATGTTACTCTATAATAGCTTTATAACTTATTAATATTTTAAGTAAAGATAATAAATCTAGATATATTAACATATTATTATTATATAATAGAGGTTTTATTCAAAATAATTTTCTATTAATTATGGTATATTAAAAGTTAATATTATTTTAGCGTGAACTTATGCAATACCCGAATATATATATAATTGATTATGTAAAGAGGATGGAGACATCTCAATTTCCACATGGAAGTGGAGGAATAATACAACAAATGATAAGGTGGCATCAATTAGTGAATAAGTGGGTTAGTCATTAGGTAGCATGCAATTAACTTTTCATTTTTGTCAAAATATATATACATTTTCCTTCATATACGGGTGAATGCTTATAACTACTTTAGTTCATTAAGAAATTTGCTCCTGTATAATTGAGATGTCAATTAACAACATTGAAGAAGTGGTACTACATAAAAAGTTGTGATATTGTACTTTATCTCAAAGGAAATTAATTATTTACGTCAAGTTATTCAAGCTCGGGGTCTAGTAGAGCACTATTCAGAGGCTTCTCACAGAGGTATTTAGCTTCCAGGTGTAGGATTACCCTATTTTTAGATTGATATTATTTACAATAATTGTGTGCTATTAGGCTAATTTTAGGCAGGTAGTTGTATTTTGGATATCATTTGAAATATCTCATGCGTTATTTATTCAGTTAGAACCTTATTCTAAGAGTTTTAATTCCATTATCTTTTAGTATGATGTGGTAGTTTTTGTGTGTGTTTGTTGTGTACGAGATTGGAAGGAGAGGGTTAGGGAGAACTGGAATGGCTATTTAATATTAATGCTAATTTTAGGCAGGTAGTTGAATTTTGGATATCATTTGAAACATCTCATGTGTTATTTATTCAGTTAGAACCTTATTCTAAGAGTTTTGATTCCATTATCTTTTAGTATGATGTGGTAGTTTTTGTGTGTGTTTGTTGTGTACGAGATTGGGAAGGAGAGGGTCAGGGAGAACTGGAATGGCTATTTAATATTAATGCTAATTTTAGGCAGATAGTTGAATTTTGGATATCATTTGAAATATCTCATGTGTTATTTATTCAGTTAGAACCTTATTCTAAAAGTTTTGATTCCATTATCTTTTAGTATGATGTGGTAGTTATGAGTCTAGGATGTGATATTAAGTTGAAAAATCTTGGATTCATCCCTTTTAAACTAAGTTACATGAAAGGTGATTTAAGTGTATTTTTATTATGGTTTAAGGCCTGCATGTACTTTGTTTCTATCATTGATTGAGAAATTTGGCACCACTTTGGTTGGTTATAATATGTTTTGGATTTAAATTTTATAGTTAGGTATGGTTCTATGAGTTCCGGTTCGATTCCGGCATCTTGTTATGATGATCTGATAGTTTTGGTATGGATTACCGTTGTTCTGGGATTTGTGGTTCCTCTGAGTTCCAGTTCCAGTTCGACATCTGAATATGAGTTCTATTGTATATCTTGTATATGGCCTCTCGTTATTACCCATTATTTTTAGATCAAATTTGGCATATGGCCTCTTGTTATTATCCATCACTACTGGTTCAAGCTTGGCGTCTGTCCTCTTGTCATACCCATTGGTGCTAGTTCGAGCCTGTTGTAATCTAGATGGCTACTATGGTTTCATGGGATTTGTCTAGTTATGGAATATTTACACTTTCCATTAAATTACTTTTTGTGTGTACCATTAGCTCATGGGGACACGTTTGGATTAATTATTTTCTTTAGTGTGCCTGAAGGGCTTATGGGACCCCAGTTAGGTTATATTTTTTTTGCCTTTTTGGCATGCCCTAAAATCGGGCCATGTTGTATGGGCACCTCAGGCCCGACATGAATCAGAGGTCGCCCGATTAACCCAACATAACCATCACATTATCCACAAGAGTCGGATGATACCCGATATATAATAAGATTGCAGAACAAGACTGGTGATCATATCTTAAGAAACATTTAGTAAATCCATTAATATTATTATCAACACTAATCCACATAACCAAGTCCACAGTCATCCACAAAACCTCTACAAATCTACTGTCTATAATATGTTGGCACATGCCCCCGACAATAGCTAAATACCAAGTCTAAACAAGTCTATGACATAAAATAGAAATACTATGGAAGGTAGGCCTTTCGAAGTAAGGAAGCTCACCACTTCAATGTCAACATTCAAACCATTCGAATGCCCGATCACTATGTATGAAAAGAAAAAGAAGCTCTGGAGATGGTTAGTGGTTGGAGCACTAGCATGTAACTCAATGATAAGGCTAAAAATAGTCATTATTCAATAACAAGTCAAGACATCATATTCAACCACATTCACATACATAAGCACACATGTATATATACCATATAATACACAAAATAACAAGAATTAACCACATTGTTAAAGCACTCAATCATGAGACATAAAGTGAAGGACCCCAACCTTTCATTCTTATTGATTAGCTCATTTCTTATTTGACAAGGAACTCTAACCACCAACCTCTTTGTTAGGCAAGGGACTTTAACCACAAGAAAGGCGAGGGACTCTAACCATAAGCCATATCATGAGACAAAGGACTCCAACCACAACCTCATAGGTAAGGGAGTTTAACCTCACGCTCTCTCATTCGGAATGGGACTCTAGCCTCATGCATTCTCACTTGGCATGGGACTCTAACCTCATGCATTCATTAGGAATGGGACTCCAACCTTATGTTTTTTCATTATGCATGGGACTCGAACCTCATGCCTTTATTAGACAAGGGACTCCAACCTCATTCATTCATTAGACATAGGACTCCAACCTCATGCTTGTTCGTTAGACATGGGACTCCAACCTCATGCTTTCATTAGACATGGGACTCTACCCTCATGCCATCTTATTATTATTATTATTATTATTATTAGGCAAGGGACTTTAACTACAAGACCTCTCATTACCATTACTAATGGACATTTGGACCCTAACTCTTTTGTTCATGCATTTACACTGATACAATTCATCTCAACACTAAAGTACTCTAACCCATTTGGCCAATTCAACACCATATATGACCATATTGTCTTCATAGAACCATTCATCCATCACACACTTTAATAGGAAAATGACCTAATCTAATTAATTATTCAATTCAAGTTTATGGTCATCAATGCTCATACAAAACATTTGCACTTCATTATCAATCTTACAACACATTCTATACCACATATTAGTTCAACACACAATTCAAGTTCAATTTCTAGTTTAGGACCTTAACCCTTTATTAGTCACCAAACCAATAATGTCATTAATTACACATTACAGGGCTCACAGCACCCTTACAATATCATTTATAAACCACTCATACTTATTGGGACCTTTCCCTAGCTCAAAGCAACATCAACATGAGACTAGACAATTCACTTAGACACTTTCACAAGCACCTTGTGTGCATGCCTTTATCAAGTCCAAATTCAAAGTCGAAATCATCAATATTAGGGTTACTCAAGACCAACATGCTAAACCACAATTAACAAGCACTCATATGTGCAAACCATTACTATTATCATGCATAAACACAAGTCTAAGCAGGGACAAACATTACTCATCATTTGACAACAAAACCCTTTTCATTTATTTTCAAAATCACCATGTACACTTACTAATTAAAGTGTGAAACACATGGTTTTTGAGTTATGTAACAAGAGAAAGAGTTACATGCCTTATAAAAGTCAATTCAATGAAGAACTTGACACCTCTATTGCCTCTAGATGAATCCTCTTCAAACTCTATCCTCTAATCTTGTTTCAAGAACTTTTGAGACTGTTTTGTAATGTTTGACCCACCACACAAGTGTTATGAGAGGCTAATATGACTTATATAGTGAGGGTACATTAGGTTTTTAGGGTGGTAAATGACCATAGAGTCCTTAGTTAAAAGCTATAAATTGAACTCGTGTTAGGGTACAACTCACTTAGCTCAATCGTACCCTAGGGTATGAGTGGTACCCTAACTTGTACCCTAGGCTTCACCTAGGCCCATATATCATTTAGGGTACGACTACAAACCCTTGAATCATATTCAAAGGGTATGACTCACTACCTAAACAATACCCACCACTTGTACCAAAAATAGTCCACTCAAGACAACACCTAAAACTTCATACGACTAGGCATGGTATGAATCGTACACAAAGGTACATCTATAGGGGGCCTAATTCATATATAGGACAGTATCGTACCTTTATAGTCTACTCAAGGTATGAGAGGAAATCTCTTGACTCATATCCAAAGGGTACGAGTGGTTCATTGAGTCGTACCTTGCCAAAATCCCTCGACAAAGGAAATTTTCCTAAGGTCAAAATACCTAGGTGTTCCACTTTTATTACAACGTTATTTGTCTTTGTGTATCAATTTTACTATTACTTTATCGCATGTGCATAGCTTGATAGTTTCTTATGTTTCTATCCCTATTTACTGCTAACTTAGACTACATCCTCACATTTTAGTTATACGTTTTCTGTATTGAACTAAGTCAGCCAATGATGCCTATTGAGTACCCATTTCTTTAGTACTCATATTACACTTCTGCATCTTTACCCCGATGCAGATTTTGAGTACTAGCAGTCGATGTTGATGTGATTTCTATTTTCCAGTACTGATTCGGAGCAAGGTGCGCATGTTGTCGTCCGAGGTTAATCCTTCTCTATTTGTGCAAGTTTAGTCTTTTGTACTTGAGACTGCTTGTACATATTGTGTATGTTTTGGATTCTGTCTAGTATTGTGGGTATCTTTTAGTAGTGGCTCTAGTACCTATCATACCATGTCTTGGGAGAGATTCATTTGTATATTTGGTCATTTTAATTCTCTTGTTTTGATATACTTTATATGTTTCCTTTTTGTTGTTCATTTATTATTACTACTATTATCATTATATGTGGCCTTTTTTGGTTTCTACCTGTTAGCACATTACCAATCATTCCGGTCTATGTCTTGATTTGCCTACTAGTGGGATAAGGTAGGCAGCATAATGACTTAAGAAATCAGGTCATGACAGAAGATGACCACAGCTCCAGCATCGGTAGTAAACAACGACTCGCTGGAGTCGTCGTGTGTCTCTTCTTTATACCTAAGGGTATATACACTCCAAAAGTAGGAAGGTAAGGGCATGACATCCTAAAAGTGTAACGAAGGATATTTTCATACTATTTTCCAAAGATTGGGGTTATTTTTGGCCTTTTTTCGTATGTCACATTAATTTTTTAAAATAATACATTTATTAATTTAGTTAACCCAACTAGATTTTAGACCTGGCAAAAATAATATCAAGAGCAAAAAAAATTCTACATTTTCTAGGGTTCTGAGGTAGAATCCAAAGATGGATTCTTCTGGTTCTTCGAGGAATAAATTGGCTCCTCTAGTTCTTCGAGGAAAAGGATGGATTACTTTGGTTATTCACATAATAAATTAATTTAATACTAACTTAATCTATTTTTATTATTAATAAAATCTCAATGAACTAGTCTAATTATTTTCTCAACAACAACAACAACAAACCCAGTCTAATTATTTTCTCGATAAGAGCAAAATAACATTTTTATAAGAAGAGAGGACATATATGCAAATAGTTTTAATTAAAAAATTCATATATACAAACACTTGTGAATGAAATCTCGAATAAAGAATTTTGCTATAAAACTAAAGTAATAGTAGATCCTGATACAGAAAATGATATAACATATTAGTGGAAGTACTTAGAATTTTTCACTAAATTTAATTATTTATCAACATCAATTAATGTGTCAAGATACAAAATCCCAAGATGATGATGGCACCTATCTCGATTCGACTTTTGTAGATAAGCATGACTCACATATAGAATAAAACTGAATTGAAAGGTAAATGCTGGAATAAACTCAGGATTTTAAATAAAGTCAAACCAATAATTGACAACTCTATCTAAAAATGCACTTCAAATCCCAAGAGATAGTGTCATGAGTACAGAGCTACTCTAAACAACAATGGATATTAATATATGAAGTATTTGTCTTTGAAATAAAATAAAGATATAAATAAAATAGAAGACAAGTGAAAAGGTAAAGAAAACTCATAAAGGCGAGACTTCTAGAAAGAAGTCAAGCTATAATATATAACATAACAGAAATCTGAACAAAGTACATAAATTCCTGTAAATGGTGTCATAAGTAAAAAAAAACATCTAATACATAGTCTAGAAACTAAAAATACAAGTATCTATCTCCAAATAATAATAAAGATAGGATAATGATAGATGGATATTAGAAGAAAGCTCCGAATTGGGAGTTCACTAGGTACTCCAAAAATCAATATCATCGCACAAATTAGATGTTATGCCTCATACTTATACTAGGATCTGAACCAAAAAGGCATAGTAGGAGTAAGTATGTTCCTCAATCAACCTTACCTCCTCTTACTCTATATAGGCATTTTATAAAGTGTCTCATTTTCTTACAAAAATTAATACTTCTTAACCAAACTTACTGGCATATCCCTCGATATAGGTGTTTTATAGAGTCTCATTTTTGTCAAAAATACGTGTTCAGTGGTACTAATCTCATGAATATGTATAGATTAAATAAGCTATAATGTTCACAACTAATCAGTATGAAGATATTTATCAATTCATTATAGATATGAATGAGCTCAGAATCAACTCAAAATGATCATATTTCATAACAAAAACCACGACATGGCACCATTACTACAAATAGTCATGTAATACATTAATAACATCTTTTAAAACCCCTCACTCAGGTACTCTTCAATAATAAATGCAAATAATTCTCAATTAATACCTATATTAACAAGTCAATCCCCCACTCAGGCGACTCAATAATAATTAAACCAAATTAATGCACAAATAAAGCATGCAATATCATATAAAGCCCTCACTCGGATATCACGGCAATCATAATACCTCATGTTAACAACAGTACACAAATAAGACCACATACGTGCACATGATAATAAGAAAGATTACAACTCCTACAACTAAATTCACTAGCCCATAGAATTATTTACATGATCGTTAATTGTCTAGCCTAGCCTGAAAGAAGTAAAGCCACAACCCATCTTGAAATGCCAAGATCCAAGGTAGACCATTCAATGTGGAGCCTTTCCATCACGAACTATCTCAAAATAAGATAAAACTATAAGTAAACATAACATACACCTTAAAAGAAAGCTAATGATATTTATATTAGCTATATCTAAATTAGGTCCAAAATGGGTTCAATAAATAGGTTTGAAATCAAAAGAGGTAAACGCAGAATTTTAGTTTAGAAATATTTTGTCCATATATATAGAAGTCTAAAGATGAAAACCTATGCAACAATGAGTTGAAATCAATGCTTAAATCAATGAAAATCATTGTAAGAGTTTACTGTGAAAATCCCAAAATTCTAGTTTGACATCAAGATTTAAGGTGTTTTTAAGGATATCATCATAAGGAATTAATGGAAATAAGAGTTTGGAGTTTACCCAAGCACAAATGGTGAATAAAACCCCAGAAATCTCCCCTTCTTAGAGCTCCAAGGTCCAAAGATCATCAAAATTGCAAAAATGGGATATTTATACTATTTTGTGAATAGCACCACATGAAAATGGTCAACCCTTCGCATTTGCGAGGGTCAATGATGACCAGACCATTAAATTGTACTTTGCGGTTCTAGTCAGTCTATTGCCTTCTCAATAGATGATGACTTGGACATATCATGTTCGTGATGTAGTAAGGTACCCGACCCAGACTCGATAAGCCTTTACGATCATGACCACCACTCACAATCACAATAAAGGACATTCACAAAGAAAGATACCTGACTTAACAAATATCAGCAACTTTGTTGATTTTGCATGATCTCAAATCCTCTAAACGGACCCTCAAAAATCATTTGGGACCCCATAGATTTAAAACGTAATACTGCTAGGCTATTTTTGCTATTTCAAACTCAATGGCACCATCG
Organism: Capsicum baccatum var. pendulum; assembly: GCA_030864225.1. Classification (NCBI taxonomy): domain Eukaryota; kingdom Viridiplantae; phylum Streptophyta; class Magnoliopsida; order Solanales; family Solanaceae; genus Capsicum; species Capsicum baccatum. The sequence continues at coordinate 35,080,426 of CM061551.1, read as the reverse complement.
AATTTTTAAAAAGCGGTAGCTTACAACAATTTAGCCTCTGGGATCCTATTTTAGCTTATTTCACTCGTTAATGAAAGAAGGATCGAATTCCAAAACAAAGGCTCAAGACCCAAAATAACTACGCTTTTATATCAAAATCGACATTGCTAATCTAACGGAACTGTCCAAATTGCCATTTGGCTCTTGAAATACAAAATGTTGATCAAAGTTAGACTCATGGCTTTTAAAGTCTTTAAGAGTCCCAAACTCTTTCAAATCACTCGTGAATGCATTGTAGATCGTGCCAAACATCCCCATAACTCAAAAATAATATGTAAAAACTTTAATGAAAGATAAAATGGTTAAACACATTAAAGGAAAAATACAATTATGATTGTTACAATAGATGAAGCCAGAAACATGCTCCGAATAAGGAGCTCACCACTGCTTCGATAACTCAGAAACTACATGAATCATTATTTGTGGGTAGTACCCATATCGGGATCTGCACCAAACATTTACAAAAGATAGGAGTAAGTACTATCCACTGGTACTCAGTAGGCATCATAGACCGACCAAGCTAGACTAGACAACTAAATTAAATAAAGTAAACTATAATAAATCATCTAACAAACTTCCCATACAGATCAAGCTGCACAATTATAGAATATAAGAACAACACTCAATAACAATTAATTCACTGTGTTTGAAGGTGTCAAAAACACAATATCACCAAAATATAAGTCATACAATGCAATACAACATAATATTATAGAATGAATGCAATGTCTATATGTACTCTCTGTATATCCTTCCGAGCTTAAACTCTAGGAGAAAACTCATGGAGGTTTCGCAACCTATGTAGTATTATGGTCTCAATATTTAATCTTGTCAATACCTTTCTTGATCAAGTCATTTTACAATCATGGTTTCAATATTTAACCTCGTTGACATTTTTATCAATTAAGTCATTTCATAAAATAGTTTATTTTCTTTAAAAGGAATCCAAGTCCAACCATAGTACCATTTTCATGTAAATGAGCGATGTATAAGTATGCATGATTATAGCAAATCAACAATGCACAATGATCATCTCAACATTGGTATGAATGGATCCAAGTCATCCAAATCTCAATAAATCATGATACAAACCCTGTTATGAAAACCCAATATAGAATCAATGCAAGGCATTAATAAGAATCTACTAAAAGCCACTAAAATAGGCAACACAATAGTAAAAGAATCAAATAAGACACCAAAGAGATCAATACAAGCCTACAATCAGGTATAACACAAATAATAGCTCTTTAAACAATAATAAAGTAAACTAAACCATGACTCAGACATCACGATAAAAATAATCAACCCTAAATACTATAAATAATGAGATTTCACTCAACCCATATCATATTTTACATGATAAGTTCTCTACCAGCTAAGCCTGAATAAAGGTAAGTCATAACATACCTCAAGGTAGAACTGCAGGACTGATAATACTCAACTCGAAGCCTTCCCTTTTTTAGCAGCCTCATAATGCTTCCAATCTATCAAAAATAGCTTCTATACATAAATATGAATTCATTGATATTCATATTGGCACATTTTAGTTCAAGGTCTGAAAACTCAATATGAAAACCAACCTCAAGAATAAAAGGATAAAATTAAAATTTTAGTTGAAAATTAATTTTTCATAGTTTAAGAGTCTCAAATCTAAAATTCTATAAAAAAGAGTTGAAATAGATTTAGAAATCATTGCATATCAATTTTTTCTTTACCAGGTAAATCCCAAAATCTCAAGTTTAGAAACCTTGATTTGAAGATACTTTTGCAGTATAATTAATAGATAATTATCAAATACAAGTTTAGAAGCATATAAAATTGAAAGATAATGAAATTCCTTCTTAGATTCCCCAAAAATGTGCCTCTGAATCTTGAAATGGTAAAAATAGGGTTTAAGGTTGAAATGAGGTATTTGTATTGTTCAGTAAATAATACCTCTATTGCGACGACGATACTACCCTCGTGATCAGGAGGGTCAATATTGACTGCCCCCTAAGTTGCTCTACGAGATTACAATTCACAATAAAATTTACTTTTGTCATTGTGACACCCCCACACAACCATATAAACAATAACTAGGCTCTTTGTGATTGAGATTTCAGCCACGGCATCGTAATGGGTAAATTTCTTATACATCAACAGTTATGCAATAGCAACAAATAATGACCAAAACTATCCAAAATCCCTCAAAATTCTTTTGAAACCCCATAGAAAATTTTGATATATAAGACTAAAAAGAATCTCCCCAAACCCCACTATGTAGGAATACACTGGGTATGTTGTTGTTATTGTTGTTGAAGACTAAAATGAATCATCAAAATTACCAATGGAGGTCATTATTAAGAAATTCCACCCAAAACTCATTTTAGGCCAATAAACTAGTTTCTCACTCAAATACTCAAAAATCAGATGCCTTTGATCAATATATCTTAATTTGGGTGTCGGATGGTAATTTAGACGGGGCAACAAATTTGAATATTGAATTTGGATTAGTAGCTGATTTTGGGACCTTTATATCTTATTTTGATCTGACATTTAGAAAATACTAAAAAAAGGTACCCAAGGGTTATTTATATGAACACAATCCATTCTTGAAAATATAACGTCTCCATAGAGTCTGAAACATCAAAATTAGCCTAGTAGCGTTATTAGGTTATTTTTGTTAGATATCAAACAAATTTAAAGGGTCGTTTAGAGAGTTTTGACTTGTACCTTTTCTTATTTTCAGTTGTCATCTGGTGTATCTTTTTTCCTCTTCATTTTTGCGGGCTAGAGGCTCACGTTCGTGAAGGTTGTGCCATTTCTTCTTCACGTCCGCTATCAGAGGCCCACGTACACGAATATTCGAGCTGGGAAATATCACGATCTTGTCCAAGGACCTGCATTTGCGAAGGCCAATGGCCTATATAAATTAAAAGTCCCTATAGTGGCCCCAAATTGTAGTTTCTCTATTTTGGACTTCTAAAGCTCAAATTAAGGTCATTTTAAAGAGGTATTTACAATTTCTTCCATGCATAAGTTCTCAAATACTTATTTCATAATTCCCCAATAAGTTTATATCAAAAACAACTTCAAATCCATGATTTTAAACGTGTTTGGGGTTTTTGACTGGTAAAGTGTAAAATGGTTTTCTTTCGATTTGAAGCCTGATTTATACTTCTTTTTGCTTGAGCTTTCAAGTATAGGCTCCTATTGATATCGAAAATATTATTCTTAAAAAAAATTATTTTCCCTTTTTATTTTTAAACTCATTTTGGATCCATCTTAAATAGTATTAATATGGGTATCATTAGCTTTTTGTGACTTGTAAATGTCATTTTTGAGTTGATTGGACACATTTGGTGTTGATGCAAGGATGCAAGAACTAAGTTAGCCTCACAACTATATCATTAAGCAGGGATGCAAGAACTAAGTTAAATGGATTTATATTTCTTCCAGTATATGAACTAAATAGGGAGAATTAGGTATATTCCTATCCTAAATGCAAATCATAACTTCAAATCATTGAATTATTATGATCCTATTCCATATATCCCACATTTTATTCGATCATTCATCCTTTCGGGCTTATGATAGAATTATGCATTTATCCTAAGGGTCGTGAATTCATAAAATAGTTGAAAAAGGATACATAAATAACCAATAATGATAATAACATAAACCAACTCAATTAACAAGCTTAACTACTCGTTTTCTTGGCCTTAACCCTAGATGAGGGTGTTTAGCCACTCATGAAATTACAAGAAATCATAATGATGGAATCCATGTAATAATCCAAAAGTAAACTAAAGTAAAAGAATAAAAATCCTAATTGAATCCTCCTCAAGTGTATTTAAATCCCCACAAGTAGACCAAGGTCCTTACAAAAGAATCGGAGTGACCAATTTATAGTTGGAGGAAGCTGCCTGATTTTGACACACTAGCGTGCTACTCTATGACATTGGTGAGATAAGGGTATGCCATGCCCTTATCGTGGTGAGATAATGGAATTGCACATTTGGAATTGCAACAAAGGGTATGGCCCACCCTTATAGTGGTGTTTAGGAAGTATGGCACACCCCTAAGCCCGAAAAACCCTGATTTGAACATCAATTACTCTATGTGGTCGTCCTTCAAGTCCTTGTTTCGTGGTTGTTTTTCCTCTTCAATTCCATCTTGTAACCCATTCATTTATCAACTTTAACATCTCACCAAGATTCCTATAACATAAAACACCACTAATTAGAGCTCATAACACACTAGAATCCACAAAACAATCTAGAATAACACATAGTTCAAGCTAAGATGACTAATTATCTCGTTTAAACTCTAATTGAACATTTTGCTTCCAAACTTTGTTTGAACACACCTTAAACATTATAAACACATAAATTAACACTTATATTCTCATTTAAATGAATATCAACTCATTTATCATACAAGAAGTCCTCAAAACTAAGCTAATTAAGGCTAGATCACAACACTTGGTGCATAAATCCACCTAAGATCATCACCCCACACTTAAAGTGTAATGCCCCGGAAAATGGGTCCTAGAGCGTCACACAGTGCTTGAGGCTACAAGTAGCCTCAAGCTAACCCTTTGAACCATTTTCATTCTGTTCAACACAAATCAACGGGGTTTTCATAAATAACCCTCAAATATCAACAGAGTAATCATCATCCAAGAATAAAAGAATTTCAGAAAGATAACAAAATACGACTTATTAGTCAACTCCCAACATCTATACTAGTCAGACAAGCCTCTAAGAAAATCAATAAAACCAACGATCCATTGAGATATGCCCCAACTGACTCATACTCAGTTATCAAATGTAAATAATTTCGTGAAACCAACATCAGACATCACGTCCTTGGAACACGAGGACTCACCACGACAGAGGATGTAGAACAACGTGCCCAAACAATCATTGTCGAACCTGGAACTAAGCATCTAAACCTACATTCTGAGAAAATGCAGCCCACACCCGAAGATGTGGGTCAATACCATGGAAAAAAACCGAGTATATGGGGGTGTATGCAGTTTTATAAACATCATCATCATAAATATTTATAAGAAATATGTAGGACGTATGAAAGACTCACATAGCCCGAATAAAATCATCATAATCATGAGAGGATGAAATAAGTAAAATAACATAAGTGAGTCATCATATAATTTGTCAATCACTTTCAGTTCATCAAGAATATCAATTCTTATAATGTAAATATCATTTAAATCTTTCGAAAGAATAACTTTCACAATTCCACTTTCAAATCACTTCTCCATTCACCATAGACACAAGGAAACACACACACACTAGGAGATCCTATAACTGACATAAACCATGTGAGCCACATGGAGTCCAACGTCCAAACTATGTTGGGGAGAGCCGTCCTATCCTTGCCATCGGAGTAGGACTATCGATATCAAATCCACACAAACTAGTGATCACTATATAAATCAGCCTCAGGCTCACTTCTATGGGAGCACATAGTTCTAGGGAAGAAGGTCGCTTTATACCTCCCACTCGGTGCTAAAGATTTCTCCCGCACTTAGCTCAGATCATTTCAAAGACAATCCACAACAAAACAATTTCAGTAATATATAAATATACATCGGGAGCCATCATGCTTCCAATTTATCAAAATCAACCACGTTGTGAATTTCTTTCACCCTCGAGTTCAAAACAACTCCATTAAGACGAAAAGGTCAAATCATTCAGAATATCTCAAATATTCAACATCAACGTGCTTATAACACACACTTTCTCAAAAAAACATAATTTTCAATGGGGATTCATGATCAAAATATCAAAATCATGATAAATATCGTTCAAGATTCATGCTTTATATCTCCACACATGTAAATTCATCTTTCAAAATCATAAACATCAAGATTTAATAATAATCATCATGGGTTCATGCTTCAAATTCGTAAAAGTCAAATAAAAATCATACCTTTGTAAAGAAAATTACTTTTGGGCACAAGAATGAAAGAGAGTTCTTGTTGAAAAATCTCACATACCTTGAATGATGAACTTTAGATCGATACTCATTTTTTAGATGTTAATCGTGCCTTTGAATGATAGTTCTTGGAGTTCTTGAATTAGGAACTTGGAATCTTGAATAAATTTGCAGAATTAATGGTGAACTTTGGAGGTTCTTGAAGTTGGATGTAGGAGCTTAGGGTTTTCTTTTTGAGGGAATTTGATGAAATATAACATATAATACTTCTAATAGTCTTTAATATAGGGTTTGGACGGATTTTGGGTGAGAAGGAATGACCAAAACGCCCCTAAAAATCAATAATTCTCGAATCTGTCCTTTGGTAGACTATTTTGATAGTCTGAAGTAGATCAACAATAATGTTTTACTCCAATATCCAAATTGGATGAAACTAATTTCATTAGAAAGAGGACTCTCATATATTTCTGTTGATATATAGTATCTCACCCAGATCATTGTGTACGAGGAGTTTTGATCGTTTGAATTTGATCCAAAAATTCACTTTTGATAGGCTGAAATAGATCGACCATAACTTTTTATCTCCGATAGACAAATTGGATTAAGCCAATTTCATCGGAAGAGGACTCGCAAATCTTTCTGTTGATATATAGTAGATCACGCAGATCATTATGTACAAGGAGTTATGATCGTTTAAAGTTGGAGAAAAAATACGTCAAGCCTCAGTACTTTTTCCTGCACATTTTACTATTCACTACTATTCACAGTTCGATCAGAATGTTCATAACTCGTCGCTCGGGTGTCCATTTTGGATGATCCATATATCGTTAGAAAGCTTATTCAATAATCTATGCAATGGTGGGTCATAATCTAATACATTCCGCACGGAAAATTTATAATTCATTTTAGAAGATAGAACCCAACATGTTTACGCACAAAATTTCTTGGGGTATTACATCATCCCCCCTTGGAAACATTCATCCTCGAATGACGCTAGACAAGCCAATATTAAATAGGGAATAGAGCATATAGCTGAAACCATTCGTTAGACTCATTACCACATCGTTTCTCACTCCGAATGCAACATAGAATGCATAAATTCAAGAAACTACAGCTGAACACATAATAAATGACAGCTAAACTACTGCAACTTTTATCAAAGGTGCATGATTTAGGAAAGAACGGTACCTTCGGCTTGATCAGATTTCGTAGAAAATAGGTGCGGGTACTTAGATCGTATATCCGCCTCAGCTTCCCAAGTTGCACCCTCAACAAATTGGTTTCTCCACAACACCTTGACCAAGGGAACTTCTTTATTCCTTAGTCTTTGGATACTGAAATCAAGAATCTCAACAGGAATCTCATCAAAAGAAAGATTTTCTTGAATGTCAGCACTCATAGAGGAATCCACTACCACAGCATCGCTAATATGCTTTCTAAGCATGGAGACATGGAATATTGGATGAACAGAGGACAACTCGGAAGGCAACTCAACCTCATAAGCTACCTTAACAACACGGATAAGAATTTTGTAAGGACCAACATAACGGGGACTAAGATTCCCCTTCTTTCCATATCTCCTCACCCCCCTCATGGGTGAAATTTTCAGATACACTAGGTCACCAACTTCAAACTTAAGGTCTCTCCTTCTAACATCCACATATGAATTCTGATGACTCTGCGCAGTTTTTAACCTTTCCCTAATTAACTTAACTTTTTCCATAGCCTCAAATACCGAATCAGGACCACTCACAGCCGCTTCACCCACCCTAAACCAACCTATGGATGATCTACACTTTCTCCCATATAGGGCTTCAAATGGAGCCATGCCAATACTAGAGTGGAAGCTGTTATTGTAAGCAAACTCTATCAACGGTAAGTGATCATCCCAACTTCCCTTAAAGTCAAGTGTACAAGCTCTCAACATATCCTCTAAGGTCTAGATGATCTGCTCAGCCTGACCATCGGTCTGCGGAGGAAAAGTAAAACTCAAAAGCACTTGGGTACCAAGACCCTTCTGAAAAGCTTTTTTGAAATTACGAAGTGAACTGAGTACCCCTATCCGAAATGATAGACAAGGAAACTCCATGCAGTCTGGGCAAGAAATGAGTAGACTTAGTCAACCTATCAACCACAACCCAAATGGAATCATGATGGTGTCAGGAAGGAGGTAAACCAATCATGAAGTCCATATTTATCTCTTCCCACTTCCAGGTGGGAATACTAAACTCTTGCATCATACCACCAAGTCTTTGGTGTTCAACTTTAAACTTTTGGCATGTTGCACACTTATCTACAAATGCTGCTATATATTTCTTCATGCCACTCCACCAATAGATTTCTCGTAAGTCTCAGTACATCTTGGTGGCACCAAGATGAATAGAATATCGCGCCCCGTGTGCTTCAGCCATAATTCTCTATCTCAGATCATCAACATTCGGGACACGCAATTTACCCTGCAATCTCAACATACCATCTCCCCTTTGGGAGAAAACCTCTACTTTTTGGTCCTTGACTGACTCCTTCAGTCTGACCAAACTAGCATCTAAGTATTGCTTTTCCTTCACTTTCGAAACCGAAGAGGATTCAGAACTACTCTGAACCCCTATACTACCTTCAGCAAAGTCAAACAACCTAACCCCCAATCTAGCCAAATGATGTACATTATGCACCAACTCTTTCTTACCTTCTAGCACATGCGAAACACTACCCATGGATACTCTACTTAGGGCATCCGCACAATATTAGCCTTGCCCGGATGGTACAACACACTTATAACATAGTCTTTTAACAATTCTAACCATCGTCTCTGCCTAAGTTTCAATTCTCTCTAGGTAAACACATACTTCAGACTCTTATGATCAGTGAAAACATCAACATGGACACCATACAAATAGTGTCTCCAGAATTTCAAAGCAAACATAACAGTAGCCAACTCAAGGTCATGGGTAGGGTAATTTTATCATGGGATTTCAACTGTCTAGAAGCATAAGCTATCACCTTACCCTTCTGCATCAATACGCAACCCAACCAAACTCTCGAAGCATCAAAGTACACCATAAAACCATCAACACCATCAGGCAAAGTCAAAATAGGGGCTGAAGTGAGTCAAGTCTTCAACTCCTGAAAAATCTTCTCACAAGATTTGGACCACAAGAACTTCACTTTCTTTTGGCTCAACCGAGTCATAGGAGACTCTATGGAGGAGAAACCCTCAAAAAAACGGCGATAATAGCCATCTAAACTTAAGAAACTTTGGATATCAGTCGTAGAAATAGGTCTAGGCCAATTTCAAACAGCTTCGGTCTTTTGGGGATTAAATCTAATACCCTCGGAAGAAATGATATGACCCAGAAAAGCAACTGACTTAGCCAAAACTCACACTTACTGAACTTGGCAAACAACTTGTGATCTCTAAGGGTTTGCAAGACAGTTCAGAGATGATCAGAATGTTCATCCTCACTACGGGAGTACACTAGTATATCATCGATGAATACTATGACAAACATATCCAGATATGGTCTGAACACTTAATTCATGAGGTCCATGAAAGCTGTTGGGGCATTAGTTAACCTGAAAGACATAACAAGAAACTCAAAATGGCCATAACGAGTTCAAAAAGCGGTTTTCGGATGTCACACTCTCTAAATTTGAGTTGATGATAGCTGCAACAAAGGTCTATCTTTGAGAAATAACTTGCACCTTGCAATTGGTCAAACAAATCATCTATTCTCAGAAGAGGGTATTTATTTTTTATGGTGACTTTATTCAGTTGGCAGTAATCAATGCCCATATGCAAAGAGCCATCTTTCTTTATCACAAACAACACAGGAGCACCCCAAGGAGAAACACTAGGCCTTATGAAACCATTATTTAGTAGATCTTTGAGTTTCTCTTTCAACTGCTTAAGTTCTGCAAGGGCCATATGGTAAGGAGGAAAAGAAATGGGCTGAGTATCGAGAAGAAGATCAATTCCGAACTCTATCTCTCTATCAGGAGGTATCCCTGGGAGATCATCCAAAAAGACATCAGAAAACTCATTGACGACGTTAACAGACTGGAGAGTTGGAGTCTCAGACTTAGTGTCTTCAACTCTAACCAAATGCTAAATACACCCCTTAGAAATAAGCTTTCTAGCTTTGAGGTAAGAGATAAAATGACTCTTGCATGACACAGAAATCCCAGACCATCATTATTTCTTCTCGCTCGATGCAGAGGAATATTTCTGAAAGAGAAGAGCATAAATCAATAGCAGAGAGAGACACTTTAAGCACAATAGACTTCTGAAAGAAAGAATCATACTTTTTCCTAAAATGTCTTGAAGCCTCTTGCTCATAGATGTGGCGCGCTACACACCGATGATCAAGACTCTACTTAACGTGGCTTGTCAGACTCCCTAGGACAACTTAAAACCATAGACTCTGATACCAAGTTTGTAACGCCCTAAAAAATGAGTCCCAAAGCATCACATGGTGCTTGAGGCTACGAGTAGCCCCAAGTTACCCTTTAAGCCATTTTTATTCAGTTCAACACAAATCAATAGGGTTTTAATAAATAACTCTCAAATATCAATAGAGTAATCATCATCCAAGAATAAAAGAATTTCAGAAAGATAGCAAAATACGACTTACTAGTCAACTCCCAACATCTATACTAGTCTGATAAGCCTCTAAGAAAATCAATAAAACCAACGAGTTATTCAGACATGCCCCAACTGACTCATACTCAGTTATCAAATGTAAATAATTCCATGAAACCAATATCAGACATCACGTCCTCAGAACAAGAGGACTCAACACTATAGAGTATGTAGAATAGCGTGCCCGAAGAATCATTGTCGAACCTAGAACTGAGCACCTAAAACTACATTCTGAGAAAATGCAGCCCACATCCGAAGATATAGGTCAGTACCATGGAAAGGAACCAAGTATATGGGGGTGTATGTAGTTTTATAAACATCATCAGCATAAATATTTATAAGAAATATACAGGATGTATGAAAGACTCACATAGCCCAAGAAAATCATCATAATCATGAGAAGATGAAATAAGTACAATAACACATGTGAGTCATCATATAATTTCTCAATCACTTTTAGTTCATCAAGAATATCAATTCTCATAATGTAAATATCATTTAAATCTTTCGAAAGAATAACTTTCACAATTCCACTTCAAATTACTTCACCATTCACCATAGACACAAGGAAACACACACACACTAGGAGATCCTACAACCGACATAAACCATGTGAGCCACATGGAGTCCAACGTCCAACCCACGTTGGGGAGAGTCATTCTATCCTTGCCATCGGAGTGGGAATATCGATATCAAATCCACACAAACTAGTGATCACTATATAAATGAGCCTCAGGCTTACTCCTACGAGGGCACGTAGTTCTAAGGAAGTAAGGTCGCTTTATACCTCTCACTCGGTGCTAAAGATTTCTCCCGGACTTAGCTCAGATCATTTCAAAGACAATCCACAACAAAACAATTTCAGTAATATATAAATATACATAGAGAGCCATTATGCTTCCCATCTATCAAAATCAACCATGTTGTGGATTTCTTTCACACTCGAGTTCAAAATAACTCCATTAAGACCAAAAGGTCAAATCATTCAAAATATCTGAAATATTCAATATCAACGTGCTTATAACACACACTTTCTCAAAAAAACATAATTTCCAATGGGGATTCGCGACCTAAATATCAAAATCATGATAAATATCGTTCAAAACTTATTCTTTATATCTCCACACATGTAAATTCATCTTTCAAAATCATAAACATCAAGATTTAATAATAATCATCATGGGTTCATGCTTCAAATTCGTAAAAGTCAAATAAAAATCATGCCTTTGTAAAGAAAATTACTTTTGGGCACAAGATAGAAAGAAAGTTCTTATTGAAAAACCCCATATACCTTGAATGATGAACTTTGAATTGATACTCATTTTTGAGATGTCAATCGTGCCTTTGAAGGATAGTTCTTGGAGTTCTTGAACTAGGAACTAGGAACTTGGAATCTTAAATAAATTTACAGAATTAATGGTAAACTTTGGAGGTTCTTGAAGTTTTATGTAGGAGCTTAGGGTTTTCTTTTTGAGGGAATTTAATGAAATATAACATATAATGCTTCTAATAGGCTTTAATATAGGGTTTGGACGGATTTTGGGTAAGGGGGAATGACCAAAACGCCCTTAAAAATTAAATAATTCTCGAATCTGTCCTTTGGTGGACTATTTTGATAGTCTGAAGTAGATCAACCATAACATTTTGATCCAATATCTAAATTAGATGAAACCAATTTCATTAGAAAGAGGACTCTCATATCTTTTTGTTGATATACAGTATCTCACCCAGATCATTTTGTACGAGGAGTTATGATCGTTTGAAGTTGACCCAAAAATTCACTTTTGATAGGCTGAAGTAGATCGGCCATCTGTTCACTACTATTCACGATTCCATCGGAATGTTCATAACTCGTCGCTCGGGTGTCCATTTTGGATAATCCACATATCTTCAATACCTTACACAATGGTGGGTCATAATCTAAGACATTCCGCATGGAAAATTTATAATTCATTTTAGAAGATAGAACCCAACACGTTTGCGCATAAAATTTCAACAAAAAATTTCCCGAGGTATTACATAAAGCCCTGTTCGTCCTCGGAAAACTCTTTACCTTAAGAAACATAATCAAGGAAGACTCCACATTACTCCTATAAGAAATACACTCAAGCTATCACTACTATGACTACATAATTAGTAATTTTTACAATAAGCATGTCATATACACTTGGAAGCTCAAGAACACTAATTTAAAACAACCTAACCTCAAGAGTTAACTCTCCACATTTTCAAAATCATGCATATTATTCAGTCAAAGAGATCATATAAGTCATTTAACTATCATCAAATATGTGCTCTCACTAAAAAGGAGTTACCCATATTCACTCACATAGATATAATTTATCACCTGAATGGGTATAAGAATCAAATTACGCCCACTCTCACAAAGAATTCACATGCCACATAAAATGAACCATAGGCTTTCCCTTAGTGTAGTGCTCTACTAATATCGGAATGTTGAGGCTTAAGATAAAATAGGGCTTTAAGGGTTGTAATATAGGCTAAGGGACGGGTAGGAACTATTTTGACTAGTAATAGTGACTATCTTCCCTAAGCGCTTTAATACATCACATTATACGTTAAGTTCTTCCCTAAACAACCAAACTCTCACCACTTCTACCTTAACATACCTCTTATTTTATGCCCCATCTCATTAATATATTTCATATATATTAAGAAGGGACTATTCTCTCGCACTCGTGATTCAATTTTGCACAATTTTCTTTTCTTTTATTACACAACTCCCACCCACAACACATCAACTTTTCAACACCAATAGCTAATCCTTTGGGGCTTCACTTTATACTTTTCATTCTAAAATATTACACTTTAACCTTATTAATTTTGCAACTAAAACACTTACAAGCTTTGGATCAAATTATGGCCAATCAAAGAAGGGGAATAGGATACACGTGAGGTTACCAAAGAAATAGTCTAAAGGCTCAATGGGATAAACTAAGATTACGCACAAGGGTAGATAAAAGAAAGGTAGGTAACATGGCTATCAAAGAAATGCCTATATCATATCCTAAACCTGCACTATTATTTTGCTTTGCACATACACCAGGCAAGTTCTAGACATCAAAATATAATAAGGAATATACAAAAGATCTCACTCACATATGTCACATGCTCAATTCAAGTAGGATTATCATATACTCTAAACCAAGTAAACATGTGAGTTTAGAATTGAGCCAACAATTCATAACATTCATAAACATGAGCTTAGGCGTCTCAAAAGTAGTCATCAACACATTCTACATGCTTTCACATTCAAAATCGTTAGCATAATATAATCATGCATAGCACATCGCAAGAACATCTTACTTATTCCAAACACAAAAAATTTAAAATTTACTCCAAAAAACAAAAAAGGATACTGGGCTCAAATGGAGAACCCTTGGAAAAGAACCAAAAAGAACAACAAAGGGGTAGGTGAAGTGTGCACTTACTAGGCTAACATCAACAACTAGAACTACAAACTAATAAAGAGAAAATCATTTTAAAAATTTCTTATAATTTAGTCCTAACTTAAAAATAAAAATAAAAAATAACTAAGAATTAAAATCCTATAGCTTTACTTCGCCCAAAATCATGGGAATTTTTCCCACCCCCACTTAAAAATATACTTTGTCCCCAAAGTATAATCAAAAGTACGGATAAACATACTCCCTAAGGCCTTTAGGCCTAGCTTAAATCATCTTTAAATATCAATAAGGTTAGGTGGATCCCACACCCAGTCTTTGCTATGCTTCTTAGCTTAGATTTTTGGTACTCAAACTTCCCTTCAACCTGTGACTCAACAAAAATAAAAACTCCGTAAAGTAAAAACTAAAATACAAAAATAAAAGACCTACCTTAACTTGGGTTGCCTCCCAAGTAGAGCCTGATTTAGTGTTGTAGCACGACTCATGTTACTACTCTCAACCATATTTCCTCATACTTTTTCTCTTAATTGGAGGCCATTTTCTTACTTGTTTATGGCCTTTTGAGTGTGTACTTTCAAGGTGTGCATCTTTATCAATAATATCCTTTTTTGACTCTTCTTTCAACTTTACCCTTTCAAGCTTAAATGGTGGCTCGGGTAATATTATGAGACTATCCAGAAAGGCCATTGGTGGTCAGCGCTACACCACCCTATACTCATCCACTTTCATGGATGCAATCATGCATGAGTATTTATAATTGGAAGGTGGATTGAGTCATTTGTAAACATTGAAGACCACCTCTTCATCATCCAATCTCATCTTAAAAGTGCCCTCTCTGACATCAATCAGTGCCCCTTCCATCTCTAAGAATGGACGCCTAATATTATCGACACCCAATAATCTACATCATAATCAAGCATAATAAATTTAGCAAGGATAATAAACTTACCAACCTTAATAAGCACGTCCTTAATAATTCCTTCGGTATGAACTCTGGTTCTGTCTGTCATTTGAAGTACCATAGAGCATGGCCTCGGCTTTCCCAAACCTAGAGTATTAAACACTAATAGGTGCATCAAGTTTATATTTTCCCCTAAGTCATTCAAGAAGGGTATCTTCCTCATCACCACTGAATGAAGATTAATGTAAGGTTCTATGAATGTTTCATAGAAGTTCTTGAAACATGCATCCTCTTTGGCTTTCTTAAGCCTTTGAGTGAATGGTAGTGGTGGTCTTTCATGCACATGCTCAACGGCCATTGTTTTCCAATACTCAAACTTCCCCAAATTCTCAACCTCTTTACTTGTAACTTGTTATGGAACTAACTCTACTTGTGCCTCTGAATTTTATTTGGAGGCCTGACAATAAGATCTCTACCACTTTTCAAGGTGATTGTCATAACTTTCTTTGGATTTTTTATGTCATTTGTTAATCCACCTTGGGGCCTGGTATTCTACTCCGAGCTAGATGCCCTAACTGTGTCTCCAACTTTTTCAAATAAAGTTGTTGATTTTTAATTTCAGTAGCCATTTCTTCTTGGTTATCCAGGATCTTCTTCAATGTTTTCTCAATGTTACTAGCTTGTGTATTTTACAGCTGAAAGTGTTGAGCCTGATTATTTCCCATGAACAGTTGGTTTGAGTCTACCACTTGTGGTTGTAGGCATTCGCATAAGTTTTTTTCTATGCATTACCTACAAAATTCACATAATTTGGATTTAGTCCACACAAGTCTGAAGAGTGACCACTATTGCCACAAATATCGTACCAAGATGAGGTCTGCTAAATCGCATTCACCTGAGCCTGAGATTGATTCACCCTTGATTTACTAAATTATGTCATCATCTGATTTTGAAGAGCTAACAATTGGGTGTCTAAGGCTATAAGACTATCAACTTCTATCATCCATGTAGGATTTTTCACTGCACCTCTGGATATATCACCATGCCAGTTATGATTTCCTTGTACAATATGGCTCAACAAGGTATAGAGATCATCATATATTTTCTCTAGTGCTTGACCACCTACAGCTAAATATAACAAAATAATGTATTATGATTAAGTGCTTCAACAAAAGGTAAGAGTTAATACCTTATTGGACTATTGATGTGTGGACAATTCTGGAGAAGATATTTAAACCTCTCACAAGCATGATACAAGTTCTCATCTGACTTCTTCTTAAAGCTCAATATCCCACTGTGCAACCTCGCAATCTTGCTGGATAAGAAGAAACGGATGAGGAACTTCTTTTCTAAATCATCCCACATAGTGATGGAACTTCTCGACTCTATATTCAAACACTTCTTCACTTCCCCTAAAATTGATAAGGAGAAGAGAGTTAGTATTACATAATATGTGGACACTCCAATGAAAATGAACATATCAATTGTATTTGAGAAATTCTGCAAGTGAACTTGTGGATCCTCATATGACAAGCCAGTGGACTGCCCGCTACTATGCAAAAGTTGCACCATGTTCTGTTTCAGCTCAAATCTATCTCCAGGTATGGGTCTTCGAATTACAGAGGTAACGTTAGATGTGAGTGGGATTACTGCTACGCATACTATCTTACAGTCTAGTAGATTTTCAACCATAGGTGCAGCCTCTTCTTACTAAATTTGAGGTATCCAGTAGAGAAGTACTGCTTTTCTTCTCAATTGATGTAAGTGTTGCTCATGTTTGGGGTATGGTTAAACCAAATCCTTGTTACTTACTAGCTTACTTACTTTAAAAACTTATGTCTACCTATTCAGAAGCTAAGATCAAGTAATTAGCACTCACTAAATCAAATAGCAAAACTAAAACTATGACAATTGCCAATTTACAAGTCCCCGTCAATGGTGCCAAAATCTTATTGCACCCAAGTACACACCCAACTGTATGTGGTCCACCAAGTAGGAAAATGGCCTCTAAAATCCAAGTATCGATCCCATAAGGACTTATGTTAAACAACTACCCAATCTAGTTCACTATTAAGATGACTCAAGTGCTAAAGTCACCAAGAGTAATTAAGTGTTAACAATTAATTGTAAACTTAACAATGTGGTAATGTAAAGTTCTTGAACAATAATAAGGAGAAACCCAGACTTAAGGCACTATGGACAATCCTACTTTGTTATATGATCTCATTGATTTACTTAATTATCTTGATTGTTGATTCATGGGGTTTATAACATGATCGTGATATTTCGAACCTTTAATCAACTATTTAACTTACCTTTACAACTATATCATTGAGCGGGGATGCAAGAACTAAGCAAAATGCATTTGCATTTCTTTCTGTATATGAACCAAATAGGGTAAATTAGGTATATTTCCATTCTAAACGCAAATCATAACTTCAATTCATTGAATGATTATGATCACATTTATCCTATTGCTGATATCCCATATTTTATCCTACCATTCCTCCTTTCGGGCTCATAATAGAATTATGCATTTATTTTTAGGATCTCGAATTTATAGAATAGTTAAAACAAGGATACATGAACAGTAAATAATGAAAAGAACATAAACTAACTCAATTAACAAGCTTAAGTACTCATGTTCTTGGCCTTAACCCTAGATGAGGGTGTTTAGCCACTCATGGAATTACAATAAATCATAATGATGGAATCCATGCAATAATCCAAAAGTAAACTAAAGTAATAGAATGAAAATCCTAATTAAATCCTCCTAAAGTGTGTTTCAATCCCCACAAGTCATCCAATGTCCTAACAAATAAATTGGAGTGCCCTATTTATAGTTGGAGAAAGTTGCCCAATTTTGACACATAAGCGTGCCACGCTATGACATTGGTGCGATAAAGGCGTTGTACACCTTTATAGTGGTGAGCTACTGGAATTTCACATATTGAAGTGTAATCAATGGAGTGTAACTACCTTAGTGGTGTTTAGGCAGCATGGCACGCCCCTAAGCCCAAAAATTCTAGATTTGAACAACAATTACTCCATACGTTTGGCCTTCAAGTCTTTGCTTTGTGGTTGATTTTCCTCTTCAATTACAGCTTTTAACTCAGAAATTTATCAACATTAACATCTCACCAAGATTCCTATAACATAAAACCCCACAAATTAGAGCTCATAACACACTAGAATCCACAAGACAAACTAGAATATCACAAAGCTCAAGCTAAGATGACTAGTTTTCTCTTTTAAACTCTAATTGAACTTTTTACTTCCAAACTTGGTTTGAACATACCTTAAATATTATAAACACATAAACAAACACTTATATGCTCATTTGTATGAATTTTAACTCATTACGCACACAAGAAATCCTCAAAACTAAGCTAATTAAGGCTAGATGAAAATACTTAAGTGCTAATCCACATATGATAAATTATGAGCTTGTATCGGACTTGTTTATGTTCTATATTATAATTAGATAATTCTTATCTTTTTATAGAATGGTTGAGGTTTATTAAATACTTCGTGTATAAATGGACTTATATTAGTTGATAAAACTTAGTGTATGGACCAAACTAGGTTTGGGTAGTTCTGAGATATATGGTTGTTGGGATGTTGTTTATGATGTTTTTCCCATGTGGTTCTTATGTGAACATAATTATTAAATTCAGTAACTATTTGTGATTGTGTGCTCGAGTGGGGGATTATATGCATATTGCTTGTTGATTTGAAAGGATATATATTATTGAAATTCCCGAGGGAGGGCTTGACTTAAGGTTCTTAGTCATGTTTATGCATTAAATGTCTTGTTTATAATTATGTCACCCGAGTGGGGGGCTGACTTGTCATCATAGGCCTTATCTGTGCATTAGAATGCCTTATCTATAATTGTCTCCCTAGTGGAGGCTTATCTTGACATTGTAGGCCTTATTTGAAAATTTAATTTCTTTTTCATTATAGTGGCGCCTGAGTTAGGGGTTGGAAATAATATATTGATGGATACATGACTATTTATTATGGTGGCACCAAGTAAAAACTGAAAACATGAATTATTGATACATTAAGTTGATTCTAAGATCACTTATACATGTATTATGATTTTGATCTTCATACTAATGGATTGTTAGCATTACATCATCATATAATGTGTACATATTCATGAGACATTGGTATCACTGGGAAATACTATTTTTGAAAGAAATTGAAATACTTTTATGAAAACCCGTTCTCTGATACTCGGAGAGGAAAGTTGAGATTGATATATGAGATACAGTATATAGGTTGGGAACCCCTCATGAGTCCTACCTAATATTCACGAGCTCGGTGGGTGAATACAAAAAGTCATGCGATGACTTTCACTATTCATTATCATCCAATCATCATTATTCCATCGCATTACATTATTTGCATTTCATTACTTTCTTGTTTTGTTTTATATTGTATTTGTATTTACTTTTATATTGTATTGTATTATCGTCATAGAATCTTATTTGTGATACTGTGTTTGGGCATTTATTTTATTTCGTTACATTGTATTACATTATATTATATTGATTTAGAGGTTGGAATGTTATGAGACATAGGGTATGACTGAAGCTTGATAGGAGAGATAAATGTGTAGTCCTTGTTGATAATATGAGTTACATTCATATATATGTGCATTTTTTCCTTATTTTCATCCTATATACTTAGTTTATATAATTGATTAAGCTTGATATATCTTATTGATGAGTCTTCTTCATAAATAACTTTTCTTATAGATTGATCATGGAATGAATAGTATTGAATAACCTAAGTTAGTGTGCCTACCCTATTTTTAATGAATTTGTTAACTATTATGTTGGGTTACCCAGATAGAATGAAAGGACATAAATATGAGATATAGGCTGGTTAGGGAAAACTTAGGTAGTTGGGATGGTGGTTCTCGTCATCGCTTTGGGTTAGGATTGGGTATAGATGATTCTTGTTGAATACACGTGGTTTCGTACTCACTCTGCTTTTCTTTCCTTTTTCTAATTTTCTATACTCTATACAGATATTGGATCGAGTGACAGCTTGTGGATTATGTTCTTCCAGCTCTAACATTGTGGATATCGAGGTAGTAATTATGGACTCCAAGCTTACCCAAAACTCTCTTTATTATCTTATGCTTGTCCACACGTAAGATATTTTTGTTATTATTATCATTCTATATTTAGAGACTTGTACTGATAACAACCAAACTTGTGATATATTTTCATGACTTGTGTCTCATATATATACATATATATATGAGATTTTTTCATTTCTTTTGTTTCTGCTCTTGAATTCCCCTTAACTTTTGTTCTTTGGATTGGGTTAGGTTTACTTTTCCGGAGGAGTTGACAAGTACCATCACGTGTCCATTTTGGGTCATGATAGTCCCTTCCCTATTTTTTTAGTTATGTTGTCATAAATATGTTAGAACTGATATGTTGATATATATATATATATATATATATGATATGATATCTTTTCGTTTCTTCTGTTTCTGCTCTTGAATTCCTCTTAACTCTTGTTCTTTGGATTGGGTTAGGCTTACTTGCCCGGAGGGTTTGACAAGTACCATCACGTGCCCATTTGGGGTCATGACAATCCCTTCCCTATTTATTTTTTTTGTTATGTTATCATAAATATGTTAGAACTGATATGTTAAATGAGAGAAGTGATGTCTACAATTTTGAAATTCGTTTTAGAAGATGATTACTGGAAGGAATCTAGTGAATTATAACCATCCTCTAAGAGAGGGTTGTGACATATCATTAGGAAACCTTTTAAACAGTTGCTTTGATTTTATTCTGACTCTGCTTAGTGTATTTGGCTTAAAATAATAATTTCAAACCAGAATATTAAGGATATTTTTTATCTCGATAGCCCCTGAAATATGTCTTTTTCTTAGCATTTTTGTGTTTATCCCAATGCTTAGAAGAGCAACAATCTTCTACAACTCTGCGACAAAGCTATAAATATTAGAATACAAAATGAAATAGTGAATTATTCAACCTGATAATGAAAAATACGTGAATTGTGTCGCTAAAATAATTTTTGAAAGAAGAAAATTCAACCGGATAAAGTATTTTGCAAAAATAATATTACAAATCTAAGAGATCAATTGAAATCAGAAAGTACAAATGTGTGATAATAGTTTTGCTCACAGTTATTGATGAGAGTATGAAGACCTGGTGGTAGAGAACCATTGCTAAACCTGAAAAAAGGAGTACGCAAAAAATTAGCTAGTAAACATTTGCAAAATATTGACGAAAGAAATTAATTAGAAAAAAATTGAAAAGCACAATTGCAATCAGGGAGATAATTATATAGAAAAATCCCACATGATATCCTAATTAAAAAGAATCGTGTGAAAATAAAATCAGATCAAGGAAATGGGAAAAGGTAATTATAAAACTATTTGATGGAAAACCTACTTATTCTTCTCCTTTTTTTCTCCATTTTCCTCTTTTTTCTCCATATAACCGATTTAATGTTCTTTTAATTTTTTTTAAATATAGAATTGAAGTAAAAAAAAAAAAGGAGAAAATAGATAAATACCAGTGTTGGTCATTGGAGGATGCCATATATATATATATATATATATGTATGTATATATAATACAACAACAACAACAACAACAAACTCAGTGTATTCCCACCTGGTGGGGTCTGGGGGGGGTAAGATGTACGCAGTCCATACCTCTACCTCTAAAGAAGTAGAAAGGCTGTTTCCGATAGACCCCCGGCTATATGTATATATAATCTATAGTAAATTTGTTGATAATGATCCGATGATATAAATTTTAATTGAACTCATTGTATTTTCATATATTACAAGTGTTTTAGTTACTATAATAACGGTTATAAGAATTTTGACGATAACATTTAAACTTCATGTCAAAACAAAATATTTGTTCAATTTTTTGAGTTAGGTTGTTATATAGCTTACTTGGTTGCACCCAAAGAAGTATTAAAGCACATATTTAATATTATTATAAAGTATCAAAGACTAAATCAAATCTTCCCAGATGCAACACACATCAATAATTAGTTGTGGTATTTGAATGCATAGGCGGATCACTGATGGGGTTAGAACCCGCAACTAAGAGGGCAGTCGTGCTCCAACAAGCACCTTTCTTGACATTAGACCAATAACACAATTTAATATGAGTTCCCAACTTATAATTTTTATATATTTACTAGATTTTTTAATATAAAAACAAGAACCGTACGAAAGTTACTGAGTTTCCTGGAACCCCACGCAAGGCTCTAAATCTGCCCCTGTCTGAATGAGCTTGTAGAGTAGAATAATATCTTCTACATATATTATTTCTCATAGATGGATATTTAAACTTTCTTAATCAACTAAGGGACAAACGTGTAATGGATGTTTCCATGAACTATTCACATTATTACTTTTTAAACTATTCACAACTCATATAACCATTACTCTCACCAGCATAAAATTTATTATTATTTCAAACCAACTCCTACTTTACCATTTATTATTCACCAAATTCATTATTTTTTATCAAATTCATTCACCAACCAAATCTTTTACTACTTCATTCAAACCAACGTTTGATAAAAAAAATAATTTTCACAAAAAATATCTTTGAATACAAAGACATAAAAAAATAAATTCATAATACCAAAACAAAGATTCTAAAACAAGGCCCGAACCATTATGATATTGACACACAAGTGACAATTGTCATAGTTTGTGCAGCGTTACGAACTCGTTTGGATAGGATTAAAAAAAAATAACTTTTTAACTTATGTGCTTAAAAACTAAAAACAAGTGCTTATAAATTAAACAGATAAGTGTTTGGATAGAAGTGTTGAAATTGAAAAAAAAATGATGTGTTTAGTAAGTGTTGTTAAATAATTTTTTGTTGTCAAAACGACTTAAATATCCTTAAAACTGTTAACACCACAAATAAGTTGAATTATATATAATTTTTAATTCTAATAATTCAAAAATAAATGAGAAATATGAAGAGAAAATTGGAGGGAAGAAACGGAGAGAAGCGGCGAAGAGAGAAAGAAAGAAAAACAATATATTTAAAGGCTATAAATTTGGGGTATTGTTGGAATTGAAGAAAAATATAAGGGATAAAAAGGTAAATGTTTTGGTCAAACTTAAAAGAATTTTAATCTAAAAAGTAAAAAGTTGGGGGTACCCAGCTTCTCACTTTTGCTTTTTTAAAAATCAATTTTAGCTTTTTAAGTAATTTTTTACTTTAACAAACACCTAAAAAAATTTAAAAAGAGACTGAAAATTGATTTGATCAGATTTTAATTTTATCCAAATGGGCTCTGCATAATTTTTATGAGAATTTCAAAGGAGTGATGGAATATTATTATTTTTTGTAATTAAAGTTTTACTAATCACTAAAGTGCAACATTACAAATCCATAGCTAGATTTACACAACGTGCTATTTTCTCTAAATATCATCTAACAGAGTTATTCTAGAAGACAAGGCTTTGCATTACATTTTATGTTCCAGAGGAGCTCTAACACACACTATATAGACAATCTCTTTAGTAATAGACTCTCATGACCGGCTTTTATTTTCAAAGATTCTCATATTTCTCAATTCAAATGACATGAATGGCTTCTACACTCAATCGGTATATCAACATGAAGATATAGTTATTAATGATACTGAGCAAGAAACGGCTCAAAGTAACAATGTTGATTTGTCTTCTCAATTATTTGATCGAGAAGCACAAATTTAACCCGAGGAGATTGTTCATACTATGTGGGAGGATTATATTAAAGAGTAGGACTATACAACTAATATTCTGTCATGACCCAAATTAAAGGACCGTGCGGTCTCCTACGCTATCCTAAGTAGCTAGGATAACTCTTATTACCCAATCAAAAATATGTGGAAGACTTATATTTTTAAGAAAATACTAGATTAAATATAACAAATATATTAAATACCAATAAATAAACTTTTAAAAACTTCTTATAATTATCCTTCACTATTCTAAGACCTGACCATACATGTAGAAGAGCTACCTACTATAGACTAACAATAAAATAAAGTATGAACAACATAAATACCAACCCTTTTAGAAGTAATTACACTCTCTCCCACTTTTTTAATTACTTTACTCTCTCTCTATTAATATACATAACATAGCCGACATATACATAACATTCTGTGTATATATTGGGATTTTTGTAATATGTTTAGGGAATTGGAATTTTTTGTTATATTGGAAACATAAGTTGTGTATTTATGTAATTTTTAGTAAAATATAAATAACATAAAAACTCCAACATCTGCTAAGAAGGAAGTGTAGAAGTTAGTATTGAATATCGCCGTCCATCGAGTAACTACAAACTAATTTTTATTTAGTCTACACCCCAAGAAGGAATGTAGGCGAGTAGAGTCAGTACAAACACACATATTAGTAGGCATCATAGGCCAACGAACGTTAGTCTACGTAATCATAAAATAAAATCAATGAAAAAAAATCATGATATCTTAAATGGAATATAATTTAACTAAGGTTGTAATATCCTTATAACACATTTTCTATATAAATTATAATTCCCTAACTCTATTAACGAGATTATATTCACCACTAGCATAGTCTAGCCTCATTAATTTACACCATCCACCACAATGCAACACTAAATCATCATTATCACCTCTTTATTTGCGTTACCTTTTTCATTACCTACATCTATAGGATCAATCCAGTAATCTTAGACAACTCACACTGGACTCTCGGGCTAACAATCAAAACACTATTTTATAACTAAAGAATAATAACTAGTCATTCAAATAAGCTATGATTACAACAAGTATAAATGTAGCAAGTCGACCAACATATAAAAGTAAGTGCGGAGTTTCACTTTACCAAGCACATGTCACACAATCAATCTCACAGATACAATCAAGTAGGGAATACAAGTCAACTCATATCTTAGTAAAATACACTAAAGAACTCAAGTCTCATTAGCAAACTTTATACATACTCTTGAAAAAGCATTAATTCAATTATTGAAACTTTGGGATCGTTTCTTTGGGATTATTCATTGGATTCATCACTTTGGATCACTTCATTATCAATTTCTTTATTATTATTATTATTATCATCATCATCATCATCATCATCATCATCTTCTTCTTCTTCTTCTTCTTCATCATCATCATCATGACAACTCGTGGCATCCAATATAATCACATCTCACAATAATACCGACATTTAACATCGGTCACATTTCTTGAGAAATTAATAAAGTAGCAATACCAAAATTTAATGCCGGTTACATTGCTATAAACAATCTTTTCATCAGTAACAATTATTTCTTTCTAAACCTGGCAATTTAAACACCATTAGCTCATTATCAGCTTATTAAACCACACGATCTTTCAAAATTAACACTAATCTGTACACACATGTTAAGGGGCTTATTTTTTTCCAACTAGTCATGATCTGCAGGGACAAATGTAAGCGTATGTACCGTATGTGCGTGGTACTCAATCCTCCATAAATAAGTAATATCAATATCCATATTCATACTGGCATGGTACCCAATCCTCCATAGTTATATTATATATATTTTATCAAATTCACACTATCTCTCAAGATACAATATGCCGTACTAAATTTACAAGTGCACTTAAAATCATAAGGTAATTCGATCAAGTTTGATTTTCAATAATTATTCATAGAAGTATCAACAATTCAAATATCATCAAATTCAAGTATGTCTGAAGATCAATCAATAAACATCCAATTTAGAAGCATGCAAACAATTAAATTGAGTCTAAACTCCAATTAAATCATAACCTACTTAAAAACCGCAACTTGAATTCTAATATACCACCTATAACTAGCACATTCAAATACATCATTATCTGCTACCTCTTTCCACATAATACAATCCTCACAATGATTATATATTATCATGCTCATCAATATTTGACCCTAGCGTAATTCTCCTCATCATATTATTGCATAATGCATACAACTTAATACCATTATAACTCAACTAGGTTCATCACTGGAACAACTAAGAAACATCATGTCCACATACTTCATTTACAATAATTTTCGTTCGGACACATAACACATAATATCATAAATATCACATAATCAATCATTAACATAGTTTTCGAGATTAAAGTAAAGTTCTTATGTCTTTATCTATCCCAATTTCGTGCCCGCGGGCTTAGATATGCTTTCTCTCATCAATTTTTAATTATAAAAATATGAAATAACACAGTCTTCTACTCATTAATCTAGCCTACCTGAACGCCAAACTTTTGAAAGACGCAAGTGGCAACAAGAATGCTCTTTCCTTTCCTTCATGCATTGGAATAATCCATTCAAAAATCAAATAATAATAAGAGCAATTAAACAATTACTCTTCAAACAAATATCTTGGGGATTCAAACTCACTAATTCTACCTTTAATTCAAGGTCTATATCAATCCTCAAGGTCAATTAACTATTATCTAGGTCTTTCAAGCTTAACCTATTTCCATTAATGGAGTGTTTATGCTAAATGTCTCATTTTTATGGACTTTAAGGCTCCTAACCATCAAAATGCATAATCTACTTTACAAATTTTATGTTAGAAATCTTACATTTATAATCTAGAATCAACTCTAGGTGATATTAAGAACACCCACAAATTTTTCTCAAAAATCCACCGTTAAAGGTTCTAACCCAAAATTCCATCATTGAAGATCTTTGGAATGATTCTAGAATGTTAAAGAATTAAAAGACAGAGAAGATGATGGAAAAACTTACCTCAATGAAGGACTTTCACCCTAAACTATGCAAAATCACCTCTCTAAAAATGGGGAATGATGTTTGGGATTTTTAGACCCAAAACATGATTGAAACTGATTTAAATACCACCAGAATTCTCACTACAACAAAATTCCCATGTCAATCCAGATAATGCTCAGTAAAACAGTCATAGCTTTTTACTCCAAACTCGGATTGACGAATGGTTTATTGCGTTCAAAAAAGGACTCAGAGATAGTTGATTTGGTAGGTATTGAGTCCCTTAACTCCTTATATTCTAGGAGATATGATCGTTTGAAATTGTCCTTAATAGAAATCCATATCGAAACTCCATCGCTAAGAAAGTTTTCAACTAAATTTTGTGTTAGGGATGTTGTACGACCTTAATTCATATCTAAAGAACTTCCAAACTAAATGATTGATAAGAGTACTTATGAATAATTAAATTCATCGGGCTTGAGTCTATATAGACATCAAAAGGCTAAAATCTTCGCTGGAAAGCTTTGAGTTGACATAATAAATAAAATATTGACTATTTTGGACTCATGTTTATATCGAGGAATCTTCATTTTCATGAATTTATCACAAATAATTAAGTAACGATGAGATGAGTCGTTACAATAATGTTCACTTTTACTTTTTATTAAATTAAAGCTTGATCAATAAATGTTGTTTTAAACTAACTTTGTAATAATGTATTATACTTTTGTTATAAACTTTTACTTATTTGATAAAATTATATGAAGAATTAGAATAATCTTCATCACTTAAGATACTTTTATTCTCTATGATAAAACATACAACATAACAAATTCAAATTAAACTTTAACTTCATATTATGATTTCTAACAAAACTTCAAATCAATTCATGATTTTAAACATGGTCCGACAGATACTAAAAATGTGAAATAGTGTGAAGACTTTAACGAAGTTTGTAAACCGACCTCACCTCAGGAGGTTTAAGAGATGGGTAATCCGACCTCAACTCAGGAGGTTTAAGAGATGGGTAATCCGACATTTATTCATATATACACAAAACAGAATAGACTAGCAGATAGTCTAACAACGAAAGCCATCTCCATCCACTGCACAACCATCCATCTTGTTGAATAACCTCAGTCAAGGCTACTACTACCTTTTGGATGCCATATTAAACATTTTGCATGCTGATAAGAGAGAAGACATAGTTACTAGGCGTGTTAAGTCGTTAGGAAGTTTGCAGCCTAATGCTTTTGTAAATTTACCTACTAGCACTACTTTAGCTTCAGTTAGATGGTCTGTAAATATTGCACAATGTGCGGATACTATGATGACAGAACTACCAAGCTGCTATGTAGTTTTGTTATGATGCTATAATATAAGTATCTATTAAAAAATAAAAAAAAAGGAGGTGTAAGAGAAGCTGGACTAGAAGCACTACTGAACCGCTGGGGGCCGAGACAATTGGGAATTATCTGGCGCGCCACGGAGAACTACTACTATTACTAGAATAATAGCGCACCTGAAGAAAAGGCCGAGCATACCAAGGGAGATCGCACTTGAATTATGGCGTCAATAAGGCGCCTTGGTAGAGCTCTTCACTCTCATTACAGAACCCTAGCTTCTACTCCCCTTTCTCCACCGCAACTCCCTCCGCACAATGGTACGCTCTACCGCACTTTATTCCTATATATATAGCCTGCTGTTTATGTGGGTTGCCTTATTCTTCTCGTGCTCGTTTCAACTAAGCCGTTAAGGAATCGCTGCAATTTTTCATAATCTGAGTGGGTATACATGTGATCTTGCATTTAGGACTCTACACAATTATGCTCAAGGTTAACTGCCCAATTTCCTTTTTAAATTTCGCGATGATAAGAATTTCCTGTTTACTTGTTGCAAGTAAATCATGATAAGCTATGACTGTAAATTGTGTATATTTATTTAGAGTTTGGTAGATTGTGCTAGCTCTAATCCTGGCTCTAGGACTGCTGTTAAATTTTATTAAGAGTCCAAGGAGGATCATTTGACTACTAAAAACTACATGGATGACTAATAGAACAACTACTTGGAAGCATATTTGTTTTTATTGAGGAGTTCACTGTTTTACTAGAATATTTTTTTGATAACCATGTTGTCCCAGCCAGCTTGCGCACACCTCCTCTAATTCCACGGGAGACCTGCCACCTCCCACTAATAACAGGTACGAGGTAACTCTATCCACCAAGGTTAGGCCAAATGGGAAGAAATTACCTAGTGTTTCTCAACCTGAGACCTCATGTTTCTAGACCCACATCATTGGACACTAGGCCACACACTTGGTTGCTCAGTGTTCTACTGGACTGACAGTGGGAAATGGCAAAAACATCAAATCTTGACTGGTCGGATATTTGGATACTAAAAGATGAGCTTCCTTCTTTGTATAGTTTGGCTATAAATAGGAAGTGTATAGCTGGTTGTTTCTCTAATACTAGATGATATCTACAACTTAGAAGAAACGTTAAAGATTAGGAGATTCCTTTGTTTTTTTTTCAAGAAAAAAAAGGAATTGGGAAACTGATTAGTGTAGTCTCCCCATTTATGATGTTGAACATTTGATAACCTCCTTTCTAGACCTTCTTTCCCATCATTGAGCCTCATAAGCCATTTGAAAAGTAGGCTTTTATTATGAAGCTTGGGATGTTTCACTTCAACGCCATCTCTTAGTTATTCATCACCACACTATGCAACTTAACTATAAGCCATTTGATAAGTAGGCTTTGTTTTGAAGTGAGGGATTTTTCACTTCAACACCATCTCTTAGTTATTCATCACCACACTCACGTCTGTCTTGGACTCCCAGCCAGATCCCTTCACTAAGAGGTAGACCCAAATAAGTTGTAGGAAAATAATCTATTTTGCACCCTGGTAGTTTAGAGCGCTCTAGAATATTGTTTTCTACATTTAAAGCAAAAATAATGCTCTTGACCAGGTTAATGTTAAGGCCAGACACTGCTTGAAACGCCAGTAAGATAATTCTGAGATGCAAAGCTTGTTTAGCTATCTATCAGCTTACCATCAGTGTGCAAACCCCTAATCCATCCAAAAAAAATTTCTGTACTCTCTTTAACATGAGACTTAGTGCTTCCATTATCATTATAAACAGATAAAGTGAAAGAGAATCACCTTATCTCAGGCCGCTCAGTGACTTAGAAAATCCTTCTGGATTCCCATTAATACAAAAAATAGAGAACCTGACTGTTGATATACATGTATTTATCCATTGGATCCACTTGTTCCTGAACCCCATTTAACTTCATTATATGAAGTAAAAATGACCATTCACAGACATATGCCTTCCCTAAATCCAATTTATATTAATACCCTATGCCTGCTTGTCTTCAAATTGTGTTCCATTCATTGGCCCTTCCTTTTATAAAAGCATTCTGATTTGCAGAGACTAATTTATTAATCTCCAACTTCAACCTTTCTATAAGCACTTCAACCTTTCTATAAGAACTTGACAACTTGTAAACACTTAACCAAATTGATCTGCCTTTAGTATTTTATTTCCACAACACCTTTCTTTTTGGGAACAAAAGCAATAAATGTGACATTTTAACCCCTACCAGAAGCACCTTCTCTGTGAAAAACCCAACAGTTCTCATAATATCATACTTCACAGTAGACTAACACGGTCATGTTAAGGCCATCGGATCGAGGAGCTTTGTCTCCCAAATGATCATGGTAAAGCCATTGGTTAAGGAGCTCTGTCTTCCACAAATTGCTTTTATCAATGCTTCCACTTTGTGCATAGTTTAGGATCGTTGCAGACATCATGCTTTTCACCTCCTCATTCTTTGTGAACAGCTTCCCGTAAAAGCCCGAAATGTAATCTTTAATCTTCTTGTCTTCAACCTCAATCTTGTCAATAACGTTGTATCTCATGTGGGCATTGGTTATCTATGTTGCTCGGACTTGGCTGTTTTGCCGCCGAACCCGTCTCGACACGAGACTGAGGCGGGGACGGGTGCTTCCGCCGTCTCCGATTCGGTTAAATAATTTCGGAGACGTTGACCAAACTAAAGAAGAAATTTGAGGGGAAACATGGAATAATTAACCGGCGACTAACTGAAAAAAATCCCGACCAACGACCACCAGAACAGAGATGGCGTTGTCGACGTGCCACCGCCGGGAACCATCGTCGCCGTTGTCGTACCACTTCAGTCGTCGTCGTCAGTCATCCATTTCTCCCACCTTAGTCGTCGTCGGCGTTGGACACAGTGACGCTTTTTTATTTGTTTGTGTTCTTAATAACATATATTAATATTTATATTAACAATATATATATTTTTTAATAAAAAGTAATTTTTTAAATAAAAAGTAAAAGTATACTTTGGCAGCACTCAGCAGTATGTCGATTTATTATGATATACTTTGACAACAGTATACTTTGACAGCTTTATATCTGTTTAGATTCTTAATTATACTTATTTTTTATTTTTTGGTAAATAAACGTGAGTTATAATTTTGGAAAAAGTTTCTAATACAAATACTATTCGTAATTGAAAGTAAAATCAATGAAAAAAGTAACTAAAAATAGTTAAGTAACTAAAAAAATAAATTCGAATCCCTATGGGTCAAGGAAAAATAAATTGGGTTAAAATTGGGAAAAGTCTAAAATTATCTTCATCAAAAAAAATTTTAACTTAAAAAATTTGATTATTCTTTACCAAATAAATTGGGAAAAGTTTAATAAAGTATTTTTAGAATATCTGTATAACTCTATATTTATAATATTTGATTTTTTTAGCTGAATCCCCACACCCATATCCATACTCGGATTCGCACCCCCGAATCTTAAAATTTATATTTTGACGAATCCGACTCTCGGATCTGCACCTGTCTCGGATACCCACACCCGAGTCCGAGCAACTTAGTTGGTTATTTTATGAAAGAATTTTGTATTCTTACCAACTTCTTTAATCCACAAACATCTTGATTTTTGACTCCAAGATGTTTCTTCAGCTCGTTCGATCTCTTCAAACTGCTTGATAAGGTTGAATTCCTCAGTTTCCAACTCACATTTCTGTTAACCTCCATGAATCATGTATCAGTTTAGAAAGTAGAAACTGAGCAGCCACATTTTTTTGTTCAATATAAAGTCTGCTTTCTGGATAGCCTCATCGTTGGTACACTTTATTATGTCTAGCAGTTGTCTGGATCTCTTGTTGGTTTGAGATTTGTATGTTAGTGTAAGGATAACTGTGAAATTTGGAAGATCTCTAGTTTTAGAAACCCGTATCTGTATTACAAGATATATTATTGAGTATTGAAATGAACTGAAACCCAATTAGAGTGGGATGGACATGGAGAATTCATATAGCCGAACTTAACTAGTTATAATTGAGGTGTAGTTATAATTATATTTATTAGCCACTTGGCCTACATCTTAGGTTTGTTGACTATTGCTTGGGAATATTAACATATTATTATTTGTACAGAAAATGGTGTTACTTGTTTATATACATAACAATCTATTCTACTCCCTTTGTTGAGTAGTCTGGGTTTACTGTTTTCTCTTTATTCAGGAAGAAATGGAATATTGTAGGCTTGGGGATATCTCCGATCTGTTTTGAAGTGCTACTGCGATTGCAGATTTTAAACTAGAATTTGTGTTACAGGAATTAGGTGTCACGGACATGCATTTTCTTCAAGATCAGTACCTTCAACTACTATTCCTGTCATTTTAGCTGGACTGCTTGGAGGTTGGGTCCTGGATGTAGCTTATGCAGATTCTGATGAGGTCAGCATGCATTATTGATGTTAAGTTTTGTCCATAGGTGGTTATATCACGCCTTTATAGTTCACGGGTTTGATCCGTGGAAGCGGCCACTAATGCTTGCATTAGGGTAGGCTGTGTACAATACATCCCTTGGGGTGTGGCCCTTCCCAGAATCCTACTAAACGCGGGATGCTTTGTGCACCGGGCTGCCTCTGTAATTATGATTAATCTAGCACACTCACTAATTTCATGTAAGCTTTCTTAGGTGCAAATGATAATCCTTTTGAATGCAGGAAATGCGCTAGTCACTAATAAGATATTTGGTGTTCTATGTTGACACAATAATAATAATTTGAGAAGCAGTACTGATTTAACTTGCCCTTCTATAGGTCAGTCCAAAAGTTCCGCCTTCTGATTCTCCTCCAATTCCAAAAATTCCGCCTTCTGATTCTCCTCCAATTCCAAGCCACAGTCCCCTTGAAGAAACGGCAAAAAAGGAGAGACACAGATTAGAGAACTTGCTCAAGAGCAAAGGAGTGAAGCATGGTTCTTATCCCCGTTTTACTGTTGCCGTAAAGGGTCAAAAGGTTGTTCTCTTGCATTTCCTTCTAGATAGTAGAAGCTTAGCGTTTTGTTTTATTGATTCTGCAATATGGCGGGGTTTTCTTTCTAGCAGGTCACTATCAAGTTCCAGGTTCATCCAACCTGTGAAATTCCACTACTAATTGCAAGCCTTGTTTCACGACTCGGAGTAAAACTTGAAGATCCTAGTGCAGCATCAAATATGATGTTACGTGCTTGGGACAGGTTAGTTAAGCATTGCTTTGCCGATGTCTGATCATATTGCACCAATATTACAGTTCCTGTCATTTGGAAAATTTAAATGCTTTTTGATATTCATAGCCTATTGTGTTTGCTTCATCTATTTGAATATTAGTCTCCTTAAAGATTTTTCTGTCCATCACAGTGGGGTTGCTTGGCAACTGGCACTTAGCCGTCCCCAAATGAAAAATGGAACTGCAGGGGAGCAGTCTGATGGAAGGGATACAAATCCTTATGATGAAGATTTATGCATTCTCATATTTCGTCCACTCATTAGCGCCGACAGAGCTGTACAGTTCCTGTGACTTTTGAACCATGCTTTGTTGGAATCACTTGCATTACTGTGCTTTTTCTGGCTTGCAAATTACAACCTTCCTAATATTGGAAATTAATGAGAGTTTCTGCAATTATGGCAGGAAATTGAGTTTATGAAGCCCGGGAGCTTTACTGATGAGGAGCTTGATGCTTTGGTATCTGTGCTACAATTTACAGGACAGCCAAAAGACTTAAGATCAAGAGGAGATGCAGGACGAGTTCCTTCTACAGATAAAACAGTCACTACTCTAGAATCTCTGGGAGTAAAAATCTTTGGCATTAATGCGTCCACTAGTGGTAATCCAAAAGCTAATATTGCCTGGGAGAATATTGCTGGATATAATCAACAGAAACGGTAACTGACCTGCTCTGAATTATCACATCTGCGCATTTTCTACAACCCTGGTTCAAGATGAAGAATTTATCTTGTTCTCCATTAACCAAATGTTAAACTGGAGATAAGGCATGCGAGTTTGGATTAGTTTCTTTTCCCTGAAAGGTAGATAATATGTATTATCTAGACGGTGGAAATGTGTCTTCCTCTTTTAGTTTCTTCCCTCTCAACCTTCATCTTTTCACCCCAACCAACCATAATTCCTTCTAAAAAAAAAAAAAACTTATGGTTGGGTGGGGTGAATAGATGAAGGGAAAGAGGGAAGAAACTAAGAGGAAAATTTGTTTTGTTTTCTGAAAAGTTAATGGGATTGACGTCAAAAAAGAGCATTACGGAAGTAGTGTGGTTACTCCCAGAAGATTACAGGGAGAATAGAGGAAAAAATCTTACTTCCTATACAAAAAAATTTATGAACTGTGACAGTGTTTCAGCTTATTTACCCATTCTAATCTACACCAAAAGGATAGCAACATAAAACAATCCTATTTTACTTTCATTACAGATGTTCTGTTCATCTCCAAAACATATTCTGTTTCGTTCTTTCCGTATAAATCACAAACCGCAAGCAGGAATTGTGTACCAAGTCTCCTTTAACTTCTTGTTTAAACCCTTTTGTTCAAGCATAAAGAAAATCTTTAGTTGTTCTTGGCATGGCATTTCATGTCAAGAGGTTGAACCAGTTTCCAAATTTCAGAGGTGACGGAACAATGCAAAAACAATTGATTATTGGATTCAGCTTTTTCTCCACACAAATGACATCTGTGACTAACTGCTTACCCCTGCACATAGAACACATAACCTGAAACAGGCACATAAAATCAGCTATTGGACATAAAAAACTCTCAGGCACTTTCGGGCGGGGGAGGGAGGGGGGAGTGAAATCTCTTTTTTCTGGACCACCGGTTTTCTTCCGGAGATCCTTGCAGTTTTTTTTATTAATCAACTCCTTTGATTAATCTAAAAACTGTAGCAGTATAATGGGGGAAAATAGGATCTATTTTGCAGTTGGATTCAAGTTGTATGAGGAGGGTTGCTGAGGTTACGTTGGTTTGGGCACGTGATGAGGAGGGGTGCTGATGCGCCAGTGCGGAGGTGTGAGACACTGACTATGGATGGTTTTAGGCGTGGGAGAGGTAGGTTGAAGAAATATTGGAGGGAGGTGATTAGGCATGATATGAAGCAGTTACAGCTTACGGAGGACATGACCCTTTATAGGAAGGTATGGAGGATATGGATTAGGGTAGAGGGTTAGCGGATGGGAGGGTGTCGGTAACACCAGGGGAGTGTTCTGTATTTGTGTTTGAAGTTTCTTGTTAGCAGGTGTTGAGTGTTGTCTATGGTTTCAGATTTATAGTTTTAGTATTATCTTGTGGCTAGTGTTGTTAGTTTATTTTGCATACGGTACAAGTTTATATGCTTTTACGTATTGTATTTGTTATATTGTTATTGATTCTAAGCCGGGGGTCTATCGGAAACAACCTTTCTACTTCATCTGAGGTAGTGGTATGGACTGCATGCACTCTACCCTCCTTCGGTGGGAATACACTGGGTATGTTGTTTGTTTGTTTATTCAAGTTGTATGACATTACCAGGCTCATCACTAGAGCTGAAGTTTGGTTTGAATAGGTAGAAAGAAGGAGAAAACCTGATATGAAGAACCACTTTTAGCCGCAAAACCATGAAATGGCTGGTTTTTGTGTTGCGGTATGCATCAAAAGATTCTGGTGCATATACAGGTTTGGAAGATTTATAAGTATAATGACAGTTCAAGGAGGAAACAGATCTGTCATTATTATTCCAGTGGTTAAATTCAATGCTGGATGGGGCGATATTGCATTTAAGGTTGACAACTTCATTAAATAATACAAAGGAGGTTTTGTTACAAACATTCCTAAGAAGGTAGACCCGAAGGTCCCTTATGCTGAATCAGTTAGGACCTAGCAAATAGCACACAAAGGAATCTTCTGACCTTCGAATCGACACCATCAATGAAACTATTAGCACTTCTGAAGGTGCAGAAAATCATGTTAATGATCTGTTGGGAAGATGTGTTATTGGAAGCTTCAGATGCAGATCTCAAGGATAAACCAACTTTAGCAGATATTCAGAGATGGGTGGTGAATATTTGGAAGAATGCCTTTGGTATTAATATTTACGTAATGGGGAGATGCTTCTTTCTATTTGAATTTCCAAACAAGCATATGGGTGAACACATTTTTCAGGCGAGTGGTGGTGGAAGCATCCGAAGATCTACTTGGAATGGTGGTTTCCAACTGCTGGATGTTGTACTCGTCGGAAAAATTCGATATGGATCAGAGCAATGCGTTTACCACTTCATACGTGGACGGAGAAATTCTTCAAAGGTATTGGCAATTATTGTGGAAGATGGCTGGAAACAGAGGAGGAAATCTCTTTTAAAAAATACCTGAAATTGGCACGAATAAGGATCAAAGGAGATCGTGATTTAGTCCCAAAGGAGGTGAAGATAACAGATAATGGTCTCACCTTTGTCATTCCTATCTGGAACACAAACCATGATGATAGCCAGTGGGGGAGAAACAGGGAAAGCTTTTGGACCTTTGGACAAAGAAACCCTATATGGAGGAGGAAAATAGGGTACAAAATTTTGTCATAAAAGGGTACAATCACGTGGGTTGTTCAACAATTCACCAAATTGGAGGTGGGGAATGGAGCAAAAATTAGATTTTAGAGTGATTTATGGACTGACAATGAATGCTTGTAACAATTTTTTTTTCTTTATTTTAGTTATTGCAATAACAAAGATGGAATTGTAACTGATATTTTTTTCTTGAAACTGGTAACTTATATTCCTCAGCATTCAGGGCTATGCTGGCCACCTCCAAAAGTAATTACAAATACGGAAAATACAGAAAAAAACAGAAATATTTACAAAGAACCTATGAAATCCACTAATTGGATTTCCTCTTCTATATTTTGTTCTTTACACCAAAAATCTAAGGAAGTAATTACTGTCCATTTAATCTTCTGTATTGAGCATTCTTTTCCTTAAAAAATCCTCTGGTTCCTTTCCTTCTAGATATTTCACTAGATACAAGTAGGTACCGTTCTCTACCACTTCTTTTGACTCTTGCTGCGCCCCTTCTGATCCAACAACTCAATAACTCTGCTGTGTGTTCTGGCATACACCAGTTTAGGCTAGCTAAATTGAAGAATAAAGCCCATACTTGTGTTGTTACTTTGCAATGCAAAAATAAGAGTTTGTTGGTTTCCAGTGCCTCTTTGCAAAGTAAGCAGCTAGAAGGTATGTTGATGCCCCTTTTCTATAATGCTTCATGAGTCAAGCGGGCTCTTTTGGCTACCAGCCAGACAAAACACTTCACTTTAGCAGGAGCCACACTCTTCCAAACAACACTCCATGGCCCTGTTTCCTTCCTCCAGTTATAGATAGACCCCACCTATATAATCTATGGACAGAGAATCTTCTATCAGGGTGTTGTCCCCATAATAGTCTGTCTGTTTCCAAGTTAGTGCTTCCAACCTTCTGAAGACCAAATTCCATCCTTCTTGTGACCACAACTCACTAATTCTGCTATGAGGATGCACACTGATAGAATAAAGTCCAGGATACAAACTTTGAAGAGATCCTTGACCAGTCCAGTCTTTTTTCCAAAATAAAACCTTCCCCCTCTCCCAACTTTAACTTTTGTAATGACTTTTAGAGCCAGCCAAAAGCTTCTGAAAGTCCTCCAAACTCCAACTCCATAAGTGGTTGTTACTTCACCTGAACACTATTGCCCTTCTTGGTCGAATTTATGTTGTATCACCTCTTTCCATAGTGCATGCTCCTCTTGGTTGTACCTCTATAGCCATTTGCTTAGCAAACTTTTGTTCTGTAACTTGAGGTTCCTTACTCCCAAACCCGCATAATTCCTTTCTTGTTGAATTGTTGCCCATTTTTCTAAATTGAAACTACTCTTAGTTTTATTTCCTTGCCAGAGGAAATTCCTTGTCAAACGCGTCCAGAGTTTTGATCGCCCCACTAGGCATAGGGAAAAGGGACATCTCATATGTTGGTAGGGAATCTAGCACAAAGTTTATCAAAGTGACTCTACGTCCCAATGGAAGGTACTGAGACTTCCAGAGTGTCAACTTCCTCTCAGTTTTTTCAATAATCCCATCCCAAATAGTAGTTGCTTCATGTTTTCCCCCTAATGGCATGCCTAGATAGACTGTTGGTAGCTTCTCAACCTTGCACCTCAAGATGTTTGCTAGTGTTTGTAACTGTTGTTTTTCCCCTAATAGCATGCCTAGATAGGCTGTTGGTAGCTTCTCAACCTTGCACCTCAAGATGTTTGCTAGTGTTTGTAACTGTTGAACTTCTTTTACGGGAAAGAACTTAGTGTTCTTATCACCACTGTTGATCCACTAGACTCTAGATCTCTATGTCCAATACATTTCTTCATTTTTAGCCACCTCCTCAAATTCCATGCACCTCAAGATGTTTGCTAGTGTTTGTAACTGTTGTTTTTCCCCTAATGGCATGCCTAGA
The DNA here is from genome assembly GCA_030864225.1 of Capsicum baccatum var. pendulum. NCBI lineage: Eukaryota > Viridiplantae > Streptophyta > Magnoliopsida > Solanales > Solanaceae > Capsicum > Capsicum baccatum. The sequence goes on along the minus strand of CM061551.1, from coordinate 35,041,875 downwards.
TAGACTGTTGGTAGCTTCTCAACCTTGCACCTCAGGATGTTTGCTAGTGTTTGTAACTGTTGAACTTCTTTTACGGGAAAGAACTTAGTGTTCTTATCACCACTGTTGATCCACTAGACTCTAGATCTCTATTTCCAATACATTTCTTCATTTTTAGCCACCTCCTCAAATTCCATAGGTAAATGAGCCTTTACCAGTTGTTCATCTTGGATGGATTCCAAGCTTCCAATTTGATCTAGGATGTGACTTTTCCTTGCCTTCCAGTTTATTCTATGCTCCTTGCTCCATTCTTTGAGTTTAGCCTTTAACAAGCTTAATTTTGTTCCCAATATGTGGTCAGGAGTACCAGACTTAACAAAAGAACTTCGCCATTCTTAGAATTTTTCCTTGAAGCCTTCTATATTCAACCACAATTTTTCGAACTTAAAGAAAGACATCATAAAGTTTTCATCCCCACAAGTCAAAATAATGGGGTTGTGATCAGAACCAAGGGTAGGAAGAGAACTTTGCCTAATCTGAGTGAACATTTCATCCCAAGGAAAAGAATATAGAAACCTGTCAATTCTAGAGGCATTCATGTGGTTTTCCCCTCCTCTCCAAGTGTGAGATCCCCAAAAAAGGGGGGGGGGGGGGGGGGGGGTCTATGAGTTCCAGTTCATTTATGCAGCTGGAGAAATCAGACATTGCTCCGGCTAAGTTCACACAAGCTCCTGATTGCCCCTAATTCTTCTCATAGATCCCTTCTTTCAATCCTATCACATGATGCATAAACAACTGTGAGAAACTAGTTTGAACCCTGGTTAATCCCACAAAGTTTGCATGCAATCATCTGACTGCCACTCTCTACTACTTCCCCCCTCCAAGCCCTATTATCCCACATGATAATAATTCCACCCTTAGTCCCTAAAGCTTCCATCCATACTCCCTCCATCCATCTATTTCCCCCATTGTTGAATATATCTACCCATTGTCCCATTTATTGTCTCCACCAAGGCAATTATGTCTGCTCCCTCCTGTTGAATTCTACTTCTAACTAGTTCCCTTTTCTCCTCCCTGACATTCCATGCTAAAATCTTCAGCTTCATAATTTCCCCTTCCTTATATAACCCTTTCTCTGATAAGTAGCAAACATGATCCAAACTAATGAATAGGAATTAAAAATTATAGGATCATATGAGAACATGAAGGGGAGCCTTGGAGTAACTAGTAAAGTTGTTGCCATGTGACCAGGAGGTCACGGGTTCAAGCCTTAGAAACAGCCTCTAGCAGAAATGTAAGGTAAGGCTGCGTACGATGCATCCTTGTGGTGGGTCCCTTCCCCGGACACCGTGCATAGCGGTAGCTTTAGTGCACCGGGCTGCCTTTTATGAGAACATCTTAAATGACGAGGCTAGGATGCCTGCAGAAACTGTAAGTCAAGTAATAAGCATTTGATGGATTTTCATATGGACTAATGGTTCATGCGATCTTCCTAGTTTGTGATATCAAAATACTGGTAACGTGAAATTATCAAGCTTAACTTTTCTTTCTGTACAATGTAATTAATTTTGACAAAATGTGTTCCTAATCTAGTGGGGGGAATTGTTTATCATGTTTGAGGCTGTATCAATCTAAATATTTGTTGCCTAAATCATTCACTTTACCCTGAAATCATTTATGATACTGCACATCCATTGTTTGTTAGGACTGACTGGATAACCAATTCATGAAACATTTGTAGTAACTTGAACGTAGTTGCTTCATTAATAGTATATTTGAAATCAAGCAAGTGTCCAGGTGACATTGACTTCAATAATACTATATACTTTATTGGTGAATGTGCATGTGCCAGGCATAGTACAAGTTTACTGTTGAATGGTACCTATTGTCAAGAATAGTATGTTACATTGTCTTGAATGATCACCTAAGTTGATTTTCTAATTTCTAGAGAAATTGAAGATACAATACTGCTCGCCTTGCAAAGTCCTGAAGTATATGATGATATTGCTCGTGGGACCCGGCACAAATTTGAGACGAATAGGCCCCGAGCAATTTTATTCGAAGGTCCACCAGGTTTGACCCTTATGCCTGAATGTTGAAGGCTTATATTTTATTCAGTGTGGGGATGCTCATTCAAAGTCATTTTGTTCCGATGCTCTTGTATATATATTTGTATTTGTGTTATCAACCTGTTGTAATCATGATGTTGAAATTTTATTTTTTCTTTATATTTATCTTGATGCTTCTAATCCAGCTATGTAGCCTATTGATGCATGTGAAAAGATAGAAAGAGATATACTGAGCCATCCACAAACTTTCCAATGTGCTGAAAACAACATCATATCATATATTTGCTTGGTTTAGATATACATTAAGTTGTTCCATTTTCTTGGATAACAGTTAATTGCGAAACATTGATATCTCTGCGACTTCCCTTTAATGTGTCCAGGAGGTCACGGTTCAAGTCGTGGAAACAGTCCCTTGCAGAAATGTAAGGTGAGGTTGTGTACACTAGATCCTAGTGGTCGGGCTCTTCTCCGGATCCTGCGCATAGCGGGAGTTTAGTGTACTGGGCTGCCCTTTAGTGATATCTCTGCGACTCTTGAAACTTGGAAATCTAAAAGAAAGAAATTGGGAAACAGTGATATCTCTGTGTTAGCTTCCAGAATTTTGATTCAACTACAATACCATATTTTTTTGAGAGAGAGGGTCACCACGACAACCCCAAACACGTGATATTTTATAACCTTTTAATGTGGAGAAATAACACAATTAGTCCTTAATCACCACAACAACCCAAAACACGTGATATTTTATAACCTTTTAATGTGGAGAAATAACACAAATTAGTCCTTAATATTGTTCACTTGTTCTATGTTAGTCCTCTGCTTATAAACATAGTAAGTTAGTCCTCTGCTTATAAACATAGTAAGTTAGTCCCTGAAATTCCCCAGCATGTAACAACTTTGACCCCTCCGTGAAAATTGTGAACTGCAATGCGAAACATTTGCAGTTGAAGTTTCTATAATTCAACCAATTATGATATACTGGCATATTATATGTTCATTGTTCATGATTTTGTTAAAGTTCATTATTTTCAGAATTACTGTTTCTTTATTTATTTATTGGAAAAGGGTTAAAATAACCCATGAACTATTCGCAATAGAGCAAAAATATTCCCCCGTAAAAATTTTGGCTGAAAAATACCTCCTCTCTAACGGAATAACACCAAACATGCCATGTGGAAACAAATTGTCACATGACCAGTCCACGTGGAAAATCCCCTCATTTAATCCATCAACGCATCATTTATCCAAAATGTAAATGAAGATTAAAAATATTAAACGTGGATGTCATCAAAGGCGAATCCAAGATTTTAAGTTTGTGGGTTCCCTACATTAACTAAAATAAAAATAAATAGTAGCTAAGGAGAGTTGTAATAAAGGATAAAATTAACTCCTATTTTTTAAATTTCAAATTTAGTAGTTCCTTCTCTTTAGGAATCTTGTATATAGATAAGTATTATCCTTTTCTTAGTTTATCTTTGTGTTGTATTGTATTTATATATACTCAGTCTACAATCAAAGAGAAGTATCGTTTCTTTCATTCCATTAACAGTCTTATACTTCATATGGTATCCAGAGCCAATTAACTTTCACGAGTATAATTCTTTTGATCCTTCCCACTCTTCCCATCAAAATAACCACAAACATAACTGTAACAAATTCAGATGCCAACACCAAAATTGTCCAATTCAATTCTGTCACCCAGTTACCAATCAAACTAACTGGCAGCCACAATGTTTTCCTCTGGAAAGCACAAATGTCCATGCTTATGCGTGGTCACAACATTTATGGCCATCTCGACGGTTCTTGCCCTGCCCCTACTCGCACAGTCGCTTAAAATAATTAGGAAGTTGAAAATCCTGAATTTGTTTCATGGTATCGCCAAGATCAGCTTATCCAAAATGCCATCTTGGCCTCAGTTGATCCTACAATTGCTACTACAGTTGCCGCTGCATCCACTGCCAAGGTTGCTTGGGATGCTTTGCACACTGCCTATGCCAACACATCTCAAACAAAAATCTTTAGTTTGCGTGATCGTTTTGCTCGTCTCTCGAAAGAAGCCCTTCCCGTCGCTGATTATCTACACCAAGTTCGATCTCTCTGTGATGAACTTGCCACTGCTGGAGCTCCTGTGTCTGATGAGGAACTGATTGTCAAAATCCTCACTGGACTTGGCCCAAAATTTCGTGAAATATCTGCTGCGATCCTGCAAGAGACTCTACTATCTCTTATCCAGAACTTTATGAAAAGTTGCTTGATCATGAACTTTTTATAAAACATGAAGAAGCAAAGAAGCCATTATCATCACCAATTACTGCTGCTATTGCACAGAAAACAAACACGCATCCTCGCCAAGGAAACAATAACTCCAACAGGCGTCCCAGTGCAAATTTCCCTAACACCAACCAGCCATGGCATAGTGGAAAAAATAACCAACAACAACGATATGACAACACTCTGAAGTGCCAGTTGTGTGACCGTCCTGGTCATTCTGCCAAAGTCTGCAGATCCCGATCACACAATCACCTACAAGACCGAGCAAACTATGCTGCTCGTCTTTCAACTTAAGCGGCTCCTTAGATTGTTGATACTGGCGCCACTCATCATATGGCCGCAGATGTTCAAAACTTCACTGAAGTGCAAAACTACCATGGTCCAAAGGAGATAGCAATGGGAGATGGTAGCAGCATTCCAATATCTCATACCGGTAACACCAACATAAGTGCATCAAATAAGCAATTTAAGCTTCTCAATACCTTATGCTCTCATGATATAAAAAATAACCTTATTTCTGTTTCTAAATTTTGTTGTGATAACCACACCTCCATTGAATTTTTTCCTTTTTCTTATCTTGTGAAGGATTTGAGTATAGGGGTGCCTCTATTTCGCGTCAGAATAGAGATGGGTTGTATGAGTGGCCGTCGGGCAATGAGCATCATTCACCACAATGCAATGTTGTCATTCCTCTACACTTGTGGCATCGGCGTTTAGGTCATCCGAGTCATCGTATTTTAAATAGGATTTTGCATCAGTTCTCTCTTCCAATTTCACATTCTAGAACCAATTTAGTTTGTAATTCGTGTTATTATAATAAAATGCACAGTTACCTTTTTCTGAAAATTCATTGCAAATTAAACGACCATTGCAAATTATTTATAGCAATTTATGGGGGCCCTCTCATGTTTTGTCAATTGATAACAAGTGATATTATCTTCTTTGTTGACCATTACTCGAAATACATGTGGTTGTTCACTATAAAATCAAAAAAAGAAAGTCCTTGATGTCTTTCAAGCTTTACATCCCTTACTTGAGCGACCGTTTCAAACCAAAATTTTCTCTCTATATACAGACGGTGGTGGTGAATTTCAAAGTTTATCATCATATCTTGAAAGTCATGGTATTGAACACTTAGTGACCCCTCCCTACACACCCCAAAGAGTCGCACTAGCTGAATGCCGTCACAGGCATGTTATTGAAACGGCCAAAACCTTGTTGCACCAAGCCTCATTGCCCTCGATTTTTTGGAGTTTTGCCTGTCACCAAGCAGTTTACCTTATAAATCGTCTAACAACTCCAAATTTACAAAATAAATGTTCCTATGAAATTCTATTTCAAGAGTCCCAAAGTATGAATCCCGTAGAGTTTTTGGTTGTTTATGCTACCCATGGCTCAAACCATATGGAAAAAATTAATTAGAGACAAGATATAATCCCTGTGTGTATTTAGGATTTTCTAATAAACATTATTGCCACCGATGTTTTGATATTATACTTATCAAGGGATGTTCTGTTTTTGGAAGATACCTATCCTTTTCAGAATATGTTTTCCAATTTAAAACTCAAACAGAGCGATAATATTGCCTGGGAAATTCTGATGTTCAACCTTTGAATTATAAATCGTCAAGTTCAGACTCTTGTCATCCACTCCCAGATGCTCTGCCTGTGTAGTCTCCACTACCCAGCTCAACGTCTACCACACCAGAAGCCGTCTTCGCTGCATCAGGTAATTCTCAAAATTTATATTCTCCTTTGTTGCCACCTGTAATTCCACCCCCACCTGATAATACTCAACCACCACCATCATCCAAACCATTAATCACCTATCAACGCAAAAATCGTCCACAACCAAACACCTCATTGTTGTAACTTCCTTCCACTGTCCAGTCCCCCAGCCCGCCTTCTCAATCACCCAATGACAACCCTTCCCAGAGCACATTTGCTTTGATTCCGTCCACTCCTTCACCTGTGGTGACCACTTCAACTCATCCCATGGTCACACGCTCCAAAATAAATAACCTCAAACCCAGGCAGTTTAGTGTTAGCGTCCAACTTTCCTTGCCATTTGTTCCTCGTACATATAAACAAGCATGTCCTCACCCTCACGGGAGAGAAGCCATGAAAGCTGAATTTGATGCCCTTGTTAGGAATCATACATGGGATTTGGTTCCAGCTTCTCCGTTGATGAATGTGGTTGATTGCAAGTGGTTGTTTTGTATAAAACATAAATCTGATGGTTCCATTGACAAGTACAAAGCTCGGCTTGTTGCAAAGGGATTTACCCAGCGTCCGGGATTAGACTACGATTCGACTTTTAGCCCGGTAGTCAAACCAGTAACTGTTCGGTTAGTGCTTACTATTGCGACACAGTACAACTGTCCTATCCATCAGATTGATGTAAATAATGCCTTCCTACAAGGACGTATTGAGGAAGAGGTGTATATGAGGCAGCCACCAGGCTTTGAAGATTGAAGCCTCTCCACCCATGTCTGCAAGCTGAACAAAGCGATCTATGGCTTGAAACAAGCTCCCCGAGCATGGTACACCGAGCTGTTGGGTTCGCCAAGTCTCAATCTGACTCTTCTTTATTTATTTTGCATAAATTTGGGTTCACTGTCTATGTTCTTATCTATGTGGATGATATAATCATTACTGGAAATCAGATTCGGGGGGTTCGTCATATAATAGATGGTCTTTCCAATCGCTTCTCTTTGAAAAACCTTGGACAACTCCATTACTTTTTGGGCATTGAGGTTATGGTCTTTTTCTGTCTCAGCACAAGTATATTATGGATCTTTTAGATGACGTTGGCATGATAAGTTGTAAAGGAGCACCTACACCTATGACTTCAACTACCACTTTGACAGCTTCGGTGAATGATCCTCCAACTGATGGTAATATTTATCGACGGGTAATTGGAAAGTTGCACTACTTATCCTTTACACGTCCTGATATTGCCTTCACAGTTAGCAAGCTTTCTCAATTATGCACAATCCACGTCACTGTCACTGGAAATCAGTCAAGCGATTACTTTGTTATCTTTATCACACCGGTCAGTATGGTATACGGATCGCAAAAGCTCCAGATTCTCGTCTGGTTGTTTATTCTGATTCGTATTGGGCTGGTGATCTAGAAGATCGCACCTCTACATCTGGATATGTTATTTTCATGGGCAGCACACCAATTTCCTGGTCCTCAAAGAAACAACGCTCAATCTCTCGATCCGCTACAGAAGCTGAGTATAGAGGTGTGGCTGCTGCTGTTGCAGAAACCAACTGGCTCACAAATCTTCTTCGTGAACTTCGTCTCTCACTTAAGGGGGTTTCGCAGGTTTTCTATGACAACATAAGCACCACTTACATTTGTTCCAATCCAGTTTTCCATTGTAGGATGAAGCATGTAGCCATTGATTTCCACTTTGTTCGTGAACAGGTCCAGAACAAAGATATTGAAGGACATCATGTTCACTCAGCTTATCAAGTGGCTGACATACTCACAAAACCAATTCCCAAAGCCACTTTTGTACAACAATTTTCCAAGTTGGGTGTTGTTGACACCACCAACTTGCGGGGGCGTAATAAAGGATAAAATAAACTGCTATTTTTTAAATATCAAATTTAGTAGTCCTTCTCTTTAGGACTCTTGTATATATATAAGTATTATCCTTTTCTTAGTTTATCTCTTTGTTGTATTGTATTTATATATACTCAGTCTGCAATCAATGAGAAGTATCGTTCCTTTCATTCCATTAACAGTCTTATACTTCATAAGTTGAGCCCACAACCAAGAGGCCAATAAAGCTTTTACAACCCCATCTACTCCACTAGACCAACTGACACACTTTGTTTATGGGTTCCAACTTATAATTCTTATATATTTACTAGATTTCTCTATATAAATATTAGATCCGCCTGAAAGTTATTAGGTTCCCGAGAACCCTCACCCAAAGTCATCATGACTGAGCAATTTGAACCAGGTTGAGCTATATTGTTCTTGCATAAACGTGGGTTAAATGAGAGATAATAAGGTAAACAAAGCACTAACAATGGAGTTAAAATATGATGAAAATGCAGTATGCAGTACTCAGGAAACAACTAAAACTTTTTTCAAAAAATATTTCACTTAAAAAAACTTCGAAGGCAAAGTGCTATTCCAATGAATTAAGGTAACGTTAATATTAATAATACTAGCACTTACAATAATACGCAGAAAAATAGAGCAAGAAAAAAGAGAAAGCCGGCTGTAAACTTGGACGTCGATGGTAGAGTAACACGACAAAACCTGCTGGATAGATTCTCAAGGATAAAGAGGTGGTATCAATTTAGGTATCTTTCTGTCTTAACCCACTTCATTAGTAACAGATAGTGACATACCCATTGTATTCTCACAAAGTGGGGTTAGGGAGGGTAAAGTGTACGCAATCCATATCACTACCTCAGATGAAGTAGAGAAGCTCTTAACCCTCTTTATTAGTTTCCCTTTTTTATTTTGTTAATTTTATTACAGTAAGTACTAATTAACGAAGGGATTTTATTACAGTAAGTACTAATAGCTTTGTTTGGGATTGCTTTTTTCTCAAAAAAAGTACTTTTTTTTTTTGGAGAAAAAAGTACTTCTTTTGAAAAGAATGATGTTTGGTAAACTTGCAAAAGTGCTTTTAAAAAGAAATAGAAGTAGTTCAGAAGCAGAAAATTATTTTTTTCATGACAAAAATATCCCTATCACTTATATATATATAACATATTTAATAAGTTTGATTTTAAAATTTATACTTCAAATTTACATCATAGTTCTTTATTTTATTCTATGATTTACATATTATTATTTTATTTTTTACTCATTTTCTTTATATAAAATTGAAAATATCATTGATGATGATGATCGAAGAATATATCTCTTTATTTTTTATTATTAATGATAATAAATGACAGACGAATCATGTTGCAAGTTCAAATGGTACTTTGGCAGCACTTGTAATTTTTTTCTCAAATATTTAGTTTTAAAGACATAATTCATGAAAAGTGATATATTTGTTACCACGTGGTGAATTTTTTCATATGTAGTGCAATTTTTTTTAAAAAAGGGGCAACTCGGTGCACTAAAGCTCCTGCTATGCACAGGGACCCTGGTCTACTGTATGCAACCTTATCTTGCATTTCTGCCAGAGGTTGTTTCCAAGACTTGAACCTGTGACCTCCTGATCACATGACAACAACTTTTCCAGTTGTTATTGATTGAAAAATTGATTGAAAAATTTATAGTAATTACTTTTTAATGTATCTATGCATATAAATATTGATTGAAAAATTTATAGTAATTACTTTTTAATCAAATAAAAATAAAATTTTAATTAAAAATATTTTAATAGATATTTCAAATAAATTTTCTTATAAAATGATTTTAATAGTAAAAGTCTTGATATATGTCCTTTTTAGTCATTTGTCTTTGAAAAGCACTTTTCTGAAAAACTATTTTATAAAAGTACTTCTCAAAGCAGTTAGCAATCCCAAACGAGCTCTAAATGAGGAAATTTTCCATGTGAACTGGCCATGTGACAATTTTTTTTTCATGCCAAAGAAAATAGAAATTGCTTTTTTTTTTTTTCAAAAGCACTTTTCTAAAAAGCTATTTTATAAAAGTACTTAAATAAGAAGTTAGCAATCCCAAACGAGCTCTAAATGAGGGAATTTTCCACGTGAATTGGCCATGTGGCAATTTTTTTTTCACGTGGCATGTTTGGTATCATTCCGTTAGAGAGGGGTATTTTTGAGCCAAAAATTTAACGGAGGGATATGTTTGAGCCAAAAAACTAACGGAAGGTATTTTTGGTCCATTTCGAATAATTCAGGGGTATTTTTGGTCCTTTCCCGTTTATTTATTTTTTGGTCTTTGCTAATAGGTTTGTGTTGGAAAATGATAGGTCTTATTGATAAGTAAATAGAAAATAAAAATTAAATATAGGTAAATAAAAAAATGCACATGCTAGAGGTGATAGAAGTGGGTGGAATGAAATTGTTGTGAGTTATGGTAAGGGCGGGGGGGGGGGGGGGGGGGGAGGGTAAATTTTGGAGTGAAAACCTCTAGATTTACTAATTTCAAGCAAAACACAGATTCAATTTGTATATTTTATGTTTATATTCCAAATAAACGTTTTTCTTGAGGGTGGACTGAAGTTAATATTGTCTACTACTCGTAACTAGAGGAGTTCCATAAAGAACCATTCATGGCATTCTTTCCTTGGCTTCAATCAAAAGGTGGCCTTATTTCAATTTGACGTGCAGAACAGAATGCCTTTCAACAACATAAGGGAAGGGGGCAAGAATAAGTTTCTATCCAGCCGATGTATGCAACCTTGGGGACCAAAATTGTTTCATGGCCTCATGTCCTGTCTCTTGACTATTTATTTCAGAATTGTCTGGACCCTTATGCAAAACAAAGAACTGAACGTTTTAATTATTGTAAAGGATTTGACGGGTGGTCTCGTTTGTGTATATCCATCTCTGTGGAGGAGTTAATAACACTTGTTGATCTATATACTTCTTTCAGGAACTGGAAAGACATCTTGTGCACGTGTTATAGCTAATCAATCGGTATACCAGTTCTCTCTTTTATAACTTTCATCTCTCCATTTTGTTGGTTTGTGCTATTGTTATTTTTCATCACCTGTATATATAGGCTAGTCAATGTAGAACACAATTACACTATAATTATATTATGCATACTGATCTTTGATTAATTTTTTCTCTCTGGAGATGTTGTAACTAAGAATCTTTGATTTACAAGAAATTACTGATTTCTGTCCTAACCTGAAATTATTTATCTGCTACAATAAACCTATTTTATGAAGTGAACATGTTGAGATATGCCGACAGTGAAAATAAGTATACAGTAACCTATGCATGAGGCCAATTTGTGGAATGAAAATGCAAGCTTATGCCTTCAGTTCATTGAATAGATGTCAATTGAAAAAGCAAAAATGAAACTTGCTTCTATGATATACATTGATCTCTGCAAATATCACTTTACTGGAACTCAAATCTAATCTTTTGCATCTTAGCACACTTTTCTCGGCTGGTGCATCACAAAAATCATCTTTATCCATTTGTCTCAAAAAGTACCCATAAAAGCTAATTTATTTCAAAGGAGATCATATTTAACTCCATATTCATTTCAGTTTAAAATCCCTGTGTTTGGCTGTGTAGAGAGAGGAATATCTGGGACGACCCGGTTCATACCTACTCCGTAGGTGTCGGGGAGGGGGGGACCGGTCCTGGCCTCACCTACGCGCCCTCACCCCAGCTTCGCTGGAGGGGCGTTTCGAACCCCCGACCCTGGCACACCACGGTAAGCAAGCTTACCGCTGAGCCAGAGCCATCCCTCTGAGAGAGGAATATCTAATTAATTAAAAGGACTCATACTCGATTTTGCCGGAGCTTGCAGGATTTTTGAAGAGTAGAATCAGGATGAATGTAAGAGCTTGGATCTAGGCAGACATTGTAGGGGAAAATTAGGTAAACGCTAGGTGATTCTTCCCATCAGTCCTAGCCTTGGTGGATAGGGTTACCTGATAGTTATTGTTGGTGGGAGGTGAAAAAGGTCTCCTGTGGATTAGTCAAGGCACCACGGTTATCCAACAAAAAAAAAATAAATTAGGTGAGACCTTATTCAGTGGAGTCATGGAAGTAATACCACATGCTGTACATGACAGTATGTAGGAAGTTAGCTCTTGTATTATTTTATGTGCTATATTCCTGATACCTTAGGAAAATAGTTTTGAGTTCACTTGCATCCAATCCATATTCCTGATCCCTTCAAGAAAATAGTTTTGAGCTCACTTGCAGCCAATCTATATTCCTGATGCCTTCAGGAATAGGTTTGAGTTCACTTGCATCCTGAACCTTGAAGATGATGGTGCATCTAAATGACACTTTGGGGTACAAATGTCCCTTACCTGGTCTGATGTCGTCCTCATCTTTTTATGTGCTTCAACAATTAAGAGATCTGTACAACCTAAGTTGCTTGGACTTGGTGGGGGTGTCCCATATGGGTACGGATCTAGAGGTCGGAACCTCACGGTCTCAATTTAAAGATTTGGGGATATGGATCTATAGATGGGAATGGGTGCAGGGATTCGGTGAAAAATAATTTAAATATCCAAAAATAGAGTTATAAAACATAAATTATGAGATATTATGTGAAAATTGAGGAGAAAATATTGTTCAAGAAGAAAATCCTAGAAGGAGATAAAGAGAAAAGCAATAACATAGAGATTTCTATATACAATCATTCCATTTTCTTCAATTTCACCTTAGTTTTTATTTTTATTACAAAATTTCTTAAATCTGTCCAGACTTTCGCAGTCGATTTTAGTCAAAGTATCCAAAATCGATTGACTAGATCGGGTACGGATCCCACACCCACACCTATGTCGTGTCGGCACGGGTGCGACACCAAAGTGAAGAGTCCGAGTAACTTAGTGTACAACTATCCAGAAAAGCAGGAAACTTATAATCGTACATACAACATGGAGGTTTCAGAAGGGGTGCTTTGGAGTTTTTACGTTAATCTGTTCCAAGTACTCCCTCTGTCCTAGTTTATATGACACTTTACTTTTGAATCAGTTCAAAAAAGAATGACACTTTTTTGTATTTAGTAACCGCTTATGTTGTATGGAACCGAGTGTTAGCCAATTAAGAATTCTCACCTTCAAAAGTTGAAGGTGGTGGAGATGAGGATTGTGCGATAGATGTGTGGACTTACCGGGGGAGATAGAATTAGAAATGAGATCATTTGGGAGAAGGTGAGAGTGACTTTGGTGGAGGTAAAGATGCGGGAAGTGAGGTTGTGATGGTTTGGGCATGTGATGAGGAGGTGCACGGATGCTCCAGTACGGAGATGTGAGAGGCTGACTATGAATGGTTTTAGGCGGGGTAGAGGTAGGTCGAAGAAATATTGGAGGGATGTGATTAGACATGCTTTGGAGCTATTACAACTTAGGTAGGACATGACCCTTGATAGGAAGGTGTGGAGGATGCAGATTAGGGTAGAGGGGTAGTGGGTGGGAGTTCATCCGTAACAGTAGGAAAGAAAGAGTGCTTTGTTTGTATTTGCGTTTGTACTTGTTCGTGGTGTTTCGTCGATGTCTATGATTTCGAATAGATAGTTTATAGTATTACCTTGTAGGTGTCTTGTTTTCTTTATCTCTAGCGGTGTATTATCCCATTTTGTTGTCTGTTTTTATGTTTTTTTGTTTGTTATACTATTATCTGTCTTGAGCCGGGGGTCTAGCGGAAACCACCTCTCTACGTCATCTGAAGTAGTGATATGGACTATGTACTCTTTATCTACCCAGACCTCACTGTGAGAATAAGTTGGATATGCTATTATTGTTCTTGTTGTTTAATTTTAAAATGCCTTTTTCACCCTTAATGAGATGATTTATAGCCACACAATTATCCATGACTTGTTTTAGACCACAAGTATCAAAAGTCTCTTTTTCTTTCTTAAACTCCGTGCCAAGTCAAACAACATCACATAAATTGGGAAAGAGGGAGTGTTACTTTCCACCTTTCCCTATGCAGCAGCAATTTTGAGGCTTTACAATATTTTGGTTTGATGATCTCTCTGCTGTTGCAGGGTGTCCCATTGTTATATGTGCCATTGGAAATTATTGTGTCAAAATTTTATGGTGAAAGTGAACGTCTGTTGGGGAAGGTGTTCTCACTTGCCAATGATCTCCCAGATGGTGCTATTGTTTTCCTCGATGAGGTGATCCCCGAGACTGAAGTGACATAATTCTTCTCTTTCAGTTCCGTCTTTAACTGTCAAAATTGTCTTCCAACAAATCCACTGTCCTTGTATACTTTTTTGAACCACTCTGGCAGGTTGATTCTTTTGCTGCTGCTCGTGATGGCGAAACACATGAAGCAACACGCCGACTTTTATCAGTGCTATTACGGCAGGTACTGTTGGAGATGCTATGTTTGCTTAATCACTAGCTTTAGCATGTGTAAATGATATGCAAAAGAATGTCTGGACATAGTCTAGTACCCCTCGGGAATATTTTTCGCACTCTGTTATATCCTCAGGAAAATTGTCAGTAAGGTATTGTTTAATACAGCAGGGCTTTGTTACTCGAGTCTAGGCCTGGGCGTCGAGCTGAGCGAGCCGAGTCTGAGTCGAGCTCAACCGAGCTTTGACCAGTACTGAGCTGACCCTAGTCCGAGCTAAGTCAAGCCGGCTCTTTAATATTTAGTTCTGTGTCGTAGTACATCATTAAAAATAAATAAATTATGATCTGTTGTTTGTTCAAGTTATAATTATTATTAGTTTAAATTGGTAACTGTGTCTGCATTCAACTTGATTTAATTATATAATATAGTCTAAACTAGAATCCAGTTAAATGACACAAGTTAATATTAAACAAATAGAATTTTAAGTAAAAAATAAAAAAGCAAAAATAAAGCAAAAGTAAATTCAAGAAAAGTCATATAATGTTACATTTCTTTGATTTGAATTTTTAGATGTAATTCCATAGAGTATCTTAAAAAACAGTGTATATAAAAAAACTAATTAAATGAAATTAATTTAAAAAGTACAAAATTAGAACTAATTATAATAAAGTATATTAGTAAATTGATATTTTCTAACTTTATTAAGATTAATGAATGAATTTTAGCTTTAAAGTAATCATTACATGACCAAAGCGTGGCTCAACCGAGCCCGAGCTTTTACCAAACTTCAATCGAGCCGAGCTGAGCGCAAGCCCCGAGCTGTCTCGGCTCTATGCCAATCACATCTCCTAGCTTTATTATGGTTTAAAGTTGACCCTAATTTTCCCTGTATTGTTAGAGACTCGTTGGGAAAGATAAAAGGAAAGGTTTAAGTTTCCATATGTGGGAAGCAAGCAATAGCGCTTCTCAGACGTTCTGTCCTGGATGATTTGGCTTGTTTTAGTTTTATATTGATTTAGCAAGTGCATCTGCTACTATATTTATATATATGATTACAACAACAACATACCCGGTGTATTCACACAAAGTGGGATCTAGGGAAGTATTTATATATATGATTGACATTAACATATTCATACGGTGGCTTATTAAAAAATTTACTTGGTGCAGATTGATGGATTTGAGCAGGAGAAGAAAGTAGTGGTAGTGGCTGCTACTAATAGAAAGCAAGACCTTGATCCTGCTTTAATTAGGTAAATGAGGTTTTAGATGTCTAAATGATACCTTCTGAAACTTTGGCTCATCGTTTCCTGTTGATTCCAGCCGATTTGATTCCATGATTACATTCCCCCTACCTGATCAACAGACTCGTCAGGAAATAGCCGCACAGTATGCAAAGCATTTGACAGACTCTGAATTATCTGAATTTGCTAGAGCCACGGAAGGGTAAGCATTTATTGTCAGACAATTTCCCTCTTAAAACAGATTAAAGTAGTTTGTATTCTCAACTTCAGCAGATGAGTTGGGGAGCTATTGTGGTTTTCCAGTTTTAAATTTTCTTATTAGTTAATATTTGCCCTCTTTATCATTTACATTTATTTTCTTACTTGGATTTTTATAATAGATAGTACTTCCTCTATCCATTTTATGTGTCATACTTTCACTTTTAGTCTGTCCAAAAAGAATGTCATACTTCCTTATTTAGAACCATTTGACATTAAACTTTCCATATCACCCATAATGAGATGATTTTAGTCACACAAATATCTATGGCATGTTTTAGACCACGAGTTTTAAGTCTCTTTTTCAAACTATGTGCCCAGTTGAATCGTTCCAAATAAATGGGGACTGGGGGAATACTAGTTAACGTTTGAGAGTTCTGCTTACAATCCTGGGTTACTAACTACAGATTGTCTGGGCGGGACATGAGGGATGTCTGTCAGCAAGCGGAACGACATTGGGCATCAAAGGTGTCACTTCTATATCTACACTAGATTTTGTTCCGTTTCTTCTCTTGAAAGTTTATTACCACCCTTCACTCTTTTTACTTACTCTGTCTGGACGTTGCAGATCATTCGTGGTCAAGCTCCTAAAAGTGAAGATATTGGTGGTTCACTTCCCCCTCTCCAAGAGTACATTGACAGTGCTAGGAACAGGCAAACAGCTCTGTTTGATATTGAAACTCAGAACCGAAGCATGAATCCCGCTGCAAAGAAGCCTCAGTTTGATTTTGTGTAATATTATCGCAGGTATGTCATCTCTTGTATGTGCATATAAAATTCACATTCATTAACTGCCATGATTAGTCATCATTGGGTGCTATGCAATTATTCAGGTGATTTTCTCTAAAAGGCTTCCATGTTTTACCTATGTGCCGTTTATGTATGCTGACTGCAAGAAAGCGATGTGTTCAACACCATACCCCCAGAAGTTTCAAAAAAGAAATACCATATCCCAGAATCTGTTCATTGGTCTATATTTCTGTCATTGGCGTTGTACCAGTGTTTATGTTGGAAATTAGCCCTAAATTGATCTGAAGTTTTTAGTTGTAGTAGTTCTTGTTCATTTTATTCAAAAGTTTGCTTGTGATTGGAAAGAAACATTATTTTTTTTTCCTAAGTCAATGTTTGCTTTGGCTTTCTGAATTGACGAATTTAAATTGGCCAATGAGCAGATTCTCATCGGGGGAAGCCAGAAGCCCAGAACTGCCGTGGAAAACATTGATAAAAGTTGGCTGTGTAGCACAAAGACCATATTGGGTGCTAGTGGAATCAATGTCATTATAATTCTCAAATCATATCATGCAGTCAAACCCCAAGACAGTTTTGATCCAAAAATTCATCGCTAAAAGTACACATAGCATGTAAGGGCATATTCATACTTGGTTGAAATCCTTATGCTGCAGTCTTTACATGGAATATAATTGTAACTGGTAACATATAACGACAGAACCGTCATCTTGTTAGTGGAATGGGTAAATAGAGGAACTGTTTTACAGTTTGAAGCTTGTTTCGCGCCATCCCTCTCTTGGGGGTCCTCATTATATGCTTCCTTTTGTTTTTGTGTTTCCTGTCTTTATTATTTTCCTTTCACACGGAAGGATCATGGTTTCTAGGAAATATTGATGTGCAACTGTTTGATCGGCAAATGCTGGAGCAAATCCACTTCGTAAAGCTTGTGGTCCTCCACAACTTGTGATTTAGTAAGAGCCTTACTTGGGATAACACTCTCAACCAAATCGTATATAAAGATATCATAGCACTCTTGAGTTCATCGTTCATCTCCTGCATCATTCAACAGAATTTTGTCGAAACAGGGGGCGTCCAGACAAGGGTATAGTCATTATAAGTTGACATGAATGCATGATTAGGGAGAATGAGACAATTCAGTAAAAGCATGTAAATCGATAGATCTCATTATTCCAATTTGGCGGAGAAGAAAAAACAAAACCCAAAAAAAAGGGAAAATGGACGAGTTGACACATTCCTTGTAAAAGCGATGGGATCTCTGTAATGTTTGATAAACACATGCTTGTTTGGCCAAATTTTTAAAATTAGCTTATTTTAAAGATTAGCCTATTTGAAGTTTTCTTTTAAAAGAAAAAAAATTCAGTGTGAGAAAGTTTGTTTTTGGCCAATACTTTTTAAAAGTACTTTAACAGCAATTAATGTGTGGCCATGTTTTTTGAAAGTTTCTTTTTCAAAAATGTTTTTCAACAGAACTGCTTTTGGAGAAAAGTTTCTTCTTTTTGCCATGCCCCGATCTTACTCCCGAGGCATGGTCGGCACCCGATGCCATTGTTGGCCCTAGCGAATCCATAGCAGGGCATAAACATAGAGGACGCAGTTTATAAGTAGTAAATCATTCAAGTATAGTGACAGTTATGTTAAGGTCAAAACTGGAATGCATGGCCTTGAGTAATATATGACTTTTTTGTTTTATGAGGCCTCTAATATACATGACTGAATAAACTGTTATCGGGACAAGCTCCGGGTATGATCGATAAACTTAAATAACTGAAACTGGAAAATTATGTCCTTAGAACGAATGGAGCTTACCAATAGATGAACACAGAACTTAATGTGCTGCTCAGTCATTTTAAGTGCCTAAGTTTGCAGCATTTAAAAATGCAGCGGTCCCAGTAAAAGGGATATAAATAAATAAAATTTTAATAAATGTAAAATCGAGGAATGGGGAAAAAAATCGGGAAGCTGATTAAAAGTGTTCAAACTTATATAGTTAAAAAAAAATCAATGAGTGGGTTAACCAATTAAATCAAATTACATAATATTTAGCTTTGCCAAAATGTTTTTATAGTTTGTCGTCGGAGTATTATCCAAACAGCAGATTTTAAATATGTTTTTTTTACTCAAAATTTTAGTTGAACAAAGAAAATTATTCAAAATTGTCCAATAACTAAAAAAAATCATCATGCTTAAAATAAAAGGTTGTAAGGTAAAAAGAGAATAAATCAAGATCAGACAACCATTTTCACTGGCGTCTGACGGGGGATCGAGAGGGGGTGGGGGCAACGAGATTTCAAACAATGGTTAAGTATATAAATAAGACCAGCAAAATTATTAGTAGTTTAAATAGTGTGAAAAATCGTTGATAAATTTAAGAATTACTAGTTTAGGTATACGCGCGTCGTGCATGTACCTCACTTTAATGAGTTCACACGTTACACTGAATAGAAAATTTATTTAAATAATAAAGATGAATACAATAATTAAATTCAACATCTTCTGAATATGTAAAGATGGAGAATTTATTTAATTAAACCTAACTTTTATCGAAAAAAATTCTCAAAGCCGATCGACATTCATCTACTACCTGTAAACTGCAACAAACAATATGATAATAGAGATATAAAACGATACAATTAAATTTAACTTTTACACAAAAATTTCCCCAAAGCGCCCGACACTCATCTACCACCTGTTAACTATAACAAAATAATACGATGATAGAAATATCAAAATAATACAATTAAATCTAACTTTTACACAATTTTTTTTTTCAAATCAGAGATATCAAAGTAATACAATTAAACTTAACCTTTACCTAAAAAAATTCCTCAAAGTCGACCGACATTTATCTATCACCTGCAAACTACAACAAAACAATATGATAATTCCTCAAAGTCGAGCGACATTTATCTACCACTTGCAAACTACAACAAAACAATACAATAAAAGATATCAAAATAATACAATTAAATTTAAACTTTACACACAAAAATTCCTCAAAGCCAATCGATATTCATCTATGACCTGTAAACTCTCACAAAATAATAAACTAATAGAGATATTAAGACAATACAATTAAACCTAATCTTTACCTAAGGAAAATTCCTCAAAACTGACCGACATTCATCTACCACCTGTGAATTAAAATAAAACAATACCATAATAAAGACATCAAAATAATATAATTAAACCTAATCTAGACGTGCAACCGAATCAAGATAGATGAGCATCAATCATATTCTCCCAGTAGGTAAATTGGTTTCTTCTTCTCTAGTGTAAAGTGCATCTCAATATTTATAGATGTAATTCCTTAATAGAGTCCTATTTTAGTAGTATTTTTTTAATTGACCAGTACAAAAGAAAATATTAATTAATTCTTCTTCCATATATTTTACGAGTCACATATATTTTAGGAGTCTAACTAATATAATAAAAAATAATTAAATAATAAATTGAAGAAAATAGTGAAAAAATAATATTATTTAAAGGAGAGTCTTTGAATGAAGAACAAAAAGTTCAAATGACTTTTCTAAGATCTTCACACTTTTAATATATTATAGATATAGATATAAATTATACATAGATATAGATATAAATATTTTGATATATTTAGAGGTAAACTCTGCTGACTTACCTTTTTCAAACAACATTTTGTGGGATTACATTTAATATGTTATTTGCAATATATTCAAGCAAACACTGTCAGGTATATAGGTAGTAATAGATTTACAAATGTAAACATCTTTACTAGATTTTAAGTTTATATATATTGAAAAATAATTAAAGAAAATATTCACTTATAAATATATGTCTGCTAGATTTAATACTTTTCTGACTTTTTCTGAATTCAATTTGTGTAATTTCAATTACTAAATTTTAGATTTTTTTTTTTTGAAAAGATATGTCTCATTCAGATTCTATATTGAGCTTTCAATATGTGCGTCAAGAAAGACAGATATTCATAAGATTAAATGTATATCCGGTACTGGTGCAGTTTGAAAATTTCAAAACTAATCTGAGTAAAACTTTCTAATTTACTTTAATGGTATATTAATGTGTTATATTAAAAACTAATATTTAATTTTATTATTTTAAATATTTTTAGTTTTATTATTCTAATCTTTTTAAAAAATATATTTTTATTTTTCTTTATTTATATTTCATTTCCTAACATTTACCTCTTGTGATTTCATGTAATTGTTTGTGTTACTATTTATTATTTATTTATTTATTTATTTTTTATTTAGTGTTAGTGTTCTAATTTTTAAATTAAAGTAGAATTTATTGTCGAATAAGGTTATAGGGTTACATTTTTATTTTCTTTGAATTATATTTATGTACGTCATGTTGAAGTTTGACATAAGAGTATTATGTTAACCTTTTTTGTTTTGAATTTTGAACTTATGTTATATTTTTGGTCTCAATTTATTTTTTCAGTAGTATTTACTTGACATTTCACGTAGTTAGAATTGATAGATTATCTTTTCATCAAATATTTTAATAATTTTATAACATTATATATAAAATTAATCTTTTTATCAAACATGCATATCATGATGTTCTTAAAAATTATGTACTTTTAGTTTTTATGATTAATTTAACTAAAATATACTAATTTGAAAAAGTTATATTAATTGTATTTTATAATATTAGTTAATACAATAAATATCTAAAATACCTAATAAATATCCTTTTTAATGTCCCTTATTTATCAAATACTATTAATTTTAATTTTTTTGATAATTAATTTTTATTTTAACTTTTAATATAATCATATAATTGCACTTGTAATTACATTGTAATTACACTATTGCAAACAAACAGGTCAGTGTAATTACTAGGCTGATAATTACTACCCTAGTAATTATATCAATTTCAAATTACCCGATGACTTTCCAAACAGATTCTTTGTAAACTCATGTGGCTATTTTCTTATTATATAAGAGGGAGTTGGCAACAATCACTTTTTTGGCCATACTTAAAAGGATGAGTGAAATGGATTGGAAGGAAGGGGAATCACAGAAGACTGTCAACATGCCTATTAGGGGTATTGAAAAAAATTGAAAATTCAATCGAACCAACCAAACCGAATCATAGCGAAATGATTTAATTCACTTTTTCAATAAAATTGTGGATTTTTATTCAACGTTAACTATCACGGTTTGAGACTACTCCCTAGTCGTAATTGGTGCTGAGAACCACAAGTGATCCTAAGCTAATCCATGTACTGGCATGATGCTTGAGCAAATAATTTAAAACATATATAAAAGCTAAATTTGCTGAGCGGAAGCATAATCATGACATAATCTATTTTAAAATATTGCTGTTCAAAGTTTACAATACTGTAATCTAAAAGAGAGAGGAACTTAAATTACATACTAACTCTGACTGGCCGTCTATGAAGCTTTTACAAATACTGACTATAGATAGTCGGGACATGACTCCCAACTATCCCTAGTCAATACATATGAATAATAAAATACAATACAAGAACTGTAACTGACTTGAGTCCTCGAAATAAGAGAACTCACCACCTGCTGGCTTAATACTGTGATCTGCCTGACTATAAGCCTGAGAGTAAGCACCTGAATCTACATCACATGAAAAATGTAGGTAGAAGAGGTATGCATCAGTACTTTGGAATGTATTGAGTATGTGAGATATGGAATAGTCATGAAAATACTTAAAGCATGCTTCAAAACTGAGGATATAAGCCATTTACTGAAATATGTATTTAAAACATATCTGTACGTAAAAATTGCAAGGCATAGTGAAAATTTTAAATTGTGAGCAAAAATATTTCTGTGAATTGGGAAGCGATAGAAATATGAATACTATATTTAATCTCAAGTTAAGCTGAATATGCTGTAAAACTGTACTAAGGATCATGTATAAATATTGGGTTTGAAACTGTGGGATGTGAACTGATGCAATGACCAAGTATAAACATGTACTAAATGAAAATTGAATAACTGAGTACAAGGTCATGAATAATCTGAAAATTGAACATAATCTGAAACATAAATTAAGGACTGTAGGAGCTAACAATAATCGGTATGCCCCAATCTAAGCTAATCGAGGTCCAACCTGTAACTCCAGTTGGAAAGTTGCTAGTACCTGGCCAAGGGTACCAATACTGGCTGGCGTGGATCTACTACCAGAAGGACTAGGGTGTCAGTCCTCTGTTGGCGGGTGTCCCCTCACCTACAGTGTCAATATAGTTCTGGAACTTAGGGACTTCTACTAAAGGTCTCAATCCTCAATTGTGGGGGTGAAACTTCATTCCTAGGTTCGCTCAATGCTAGTACTAATCCAAACTGAACTGAGACTGATAACTGATATATGGTCAACATGATCTAATATATGATCGACTCGGTAATATTTTGAATTTAACAACATAAGCACGATCTGAATGACTCATAATATGTAAACTGATATATGCATGGATTTCCTAGGTATCGGGTGTTCATAACCCACTAGTTCTGTCTAATGCAACTAAACATGTGTAAGACCCACAAAATTCTAAGCTTCACTCAGTCCCTAAAAACTTGCTAAGGGGTCCCAGACTTAGAAAATTCTAGCTAAGTATTCAGACTTAGTATTATTTTGGCCTTTGTAAGTTGGCAACGCTATTTCACGACCTCTATGACCTTAAAATGTCAAATATTTAGGTTGATTCATGATCAGGAATGTTAGTAGATGTTCCCAGATAAGTTTTGAATTTTTTGAACCTCATTTGAACCATGTTTGGGAATCCAAAATAGTGTATCAAAGCGATCTCGACGCGGCGCGGCGGCTTTTATGTCGATCAATATTTTCCTTGGATTACAGTGGAAATTTCTAGTGAAATGACGCAGACTCAACGTGTTGCGTTGGTCATTGCATCAATGCCAAGGACGCCGTGTATCAGCCTGTGCGTCGATGGTTCAACTTTCAGTCTTTTAAACCCGCGTCCAGAGGGTTAAATGGGTCTTTTCCTACCTTATATCAGCCCCTAAAATATATCATTAAGCTGTTAAAGAGGCAAAACATACTCATTCTCTCTAGAATTTATCAAGAACAAGCCCTAGTTCATCACATTCAAGATCCAAGACTTAGGGTTTCACCATTATTCTTCAAGAATTTGCCAACTAAGGTATGTGAAGTGTTAATCCAAGGGTTCCTTCCACCCTTGGAGTCCAAAAAACTTTTTTAAACTTTAAGTAGTTGGAATTTATGACTTCCATGATTGGAATTAAAGTGTATTCATGATTATTATTTAAATTAGTTTTCTATTTCATGATTTATTATATGTTTCATGTGGAATTGGTTATTATGTGTGTAGATTTGTATGAATCCATGTTAAACCCCTTGAAATTGTGAAATTGAAAGTGAATCATGATGCCCTCTTATTATGTGCATATATTATGCTCACCAAGTGCTTGATGAATTGTTCATGTGAACTAGTAAGGGAAAAAAATCATGTCATGCTAGCTTATATGCAAGTTATACCATGCAAGTGTTTGATAAAATGTCTCTATAGCACATCATGAACAAGTGTGCATTTTATGCTATTCAAGATCATGTGATGCTTTACTTTTCATGCTATCGAGTCCTGGAGGTATTTAATACCTGAAAATTTAACTGTTTACCTAGAGCCAGTGTTAAATATAGAATAATCTCGGTCATGTCACGATCAGTAGTACTCTTAGTTAGCTACAGGACTCAGGAAAACTCAATAGACTCTGTATCAATCCAGTCTAGTTCAATATTCAGTTTAGACCTCAGCAAATTCAGTCAGTTAACAAAATTCAGTAGTATTTTGTTAGTCAACGCAGTTCAGTGAACTCAGTTCAATTCAATTAGACAGTATAATAAGTAATAGTCCAGTCAAGCCTAGTATAAACTAGGAAATCAGTTCAGTGTCTATTCAGATGAGAGTAGGAGTCAGCATTGAGTTAACCCAGGGATGGGGGCATTCCTGCCAGCAGAGGGTTTGACCCTTAGTATCAATCCCTGTGTTACAGAACTACGTAGCCAGTATAGGTTGAGATATCTTCCTGCTAGATATTATGAGGGTTGATACATCTCATTTGAGTTTTTCTACCAACGAGGATTGACAAAAGAGCTTCCTATTAGAGAGGGTTAACTCATAGCTTGTCTTTACCTGTGGCACAGTATTGACACCCTTCTAACTGGGGTTATAGGTTGAACCTCAATCTATGTAGAAAGGGGCATGTCAGTTAGATGATTACCTTCCACAGTCTCAATTTCAGATTTAGTCTCAATATAGAACTTAGTTCAATTTTATAGATTCAGAATTGTCAGACACAGTCACTCAGCTCAATACAAAACTCAGTATAGTTCCACAGAATTAGGACTGTCAAATACAATTATTCAGTTATTAGTAATTCAGTATCAGTATACTCAGATATCAGTTAATTAGTATTCATACTCAGTATTCAGTGTTATCACGATCTCAATTACAGTTACGTATTCATGCATGTACTCTCATCCAGTTATACTCATGTCATTCAGTCAATATTGTTCATGCATATGAAACCATGTATTTCAGCCTACTCACTTGGCATACCAGTACATTCAAAGTACTGACACATACTTTTCTCGTGCGTTATGATATTTTATATCATAGGTTCAGACGCCCAAGCTCCTGAGCACCCTTAGAGTTCAGATCTTCAGCAGTCAGAGTTAGTGGTGAGTCCTTATAGTTTGAGGACATAATTATTATTTCAGTATTTCAGTTTATTTCAGTAGTCGGAGTTAGTTGAGGACTTGTCCCACAACTCCATATTTCACACAGTTTAGAGTCTTTTTAGACTAGAGTATTTTCAGATAGATATATCAATTTTGGTATTACTATACCGAAATCAAATTTATTTCAGTATTGAACCTTATGGCATATTTTTTGCATAATTTCTACATATTTTAGAATTATTATTATTCAGTTATGGGTTAGCTTATGGTCCTTCGATATTATGAGCACCGTGTAGCGTTCGGGGTACAGACTCAGGGTGTTACAAACATGGTATTAGAGCCTAAGATTCAATAGAGTCCTAGGAAATCTGAAAGCCGCATCTAGTAGAGTCTTGTGCATGGGTGTGTAGTGCACCACACTTATGGACAAGAGGTTACGACATGTTTTAGGAATAGTTTCCCTTCTTTAAGTATTCATGTCGTGCGAGTGAGCATGCTCTTTAGTTAAACTCTCTATCTAATCCAAGTTTCCTTCTATTTACAAAATATGCCTCTAAAGAGGACTAAGAGAAGAGGAACGAGAGACCAGCCAGAACCCCAGCCCGTCCAGCTAGATCCTCTGGACGAACATATCTCCCATACTGAGTTTAGAGCAGCTTTCACCACCCTAGCTCATTTTGTGGTAGCATAGAATAAATGTCCAGCTTCTATTTTGTCCAACCCAGTAGCCAATACTAATGCTGCTAGAATTCGAGATTTCACTAGAATGAACCCTCCATCTTTTACTGGGTCTAAGTCAGATGAGGACCCTCAAGAGATTTTTGATCAGGTGCAGAAAGTTACAGATATTATCGGGGTAACTGCTGTTGAGATCGGTGAGTTGACTACATATCAGTTGCAGGATATGGCCCACTCATGGTTCAAACAGTGGAAAGCAAAAAGGGCCACAGATACAGGGTCTATAGAATGGAAGAAGTTTGCTGTTGCTTTTCTGGATAGGCTCTTCCCACTAGAGTTGAGGAAAGAAAAGGTTTTGGAGTTTATAAATCTGAAGCAGGGGAACATGACAGTGCAAAAGTATTCTCTTAATTTTACTTAATTATCCAGATATACTCCTCATGTGGTACCAGATAACAGATCTAAAATGAGTAAGTTTGTGTCTGGCGTGTCTAATAGTGTAGTCAAGGAATGTAGGATCGCAATATTGATTAAAGAGATGGATATATCTAGGATCATGGTCCATGCTTAGCAGATAGAGGAGGCTAAGAATAGGGAGAAGGAGAGGGATAACAAGAGAGCGAGAATAAGTAGTTTCAACTTTGCTCAGCCTAAGTCAAAGGGTGGGAATCGTTCTCAGTTTTACCTAGAATCCTCAGTTCCAACTCTGTCCTCAGCCATTGCTCTAGTGTCAAAATTCATAGATGGTAACAGAGATAGAGCGCCAAGACCTAAACCTCAGGGTAGTGTTAACAGTGCCCGAACCAATTTTTTTTGTAAAAAATATGGTAGAAACCACCAGGGTATTTGTAGAGCTGGCAGTGATGTGTGTTTCAGATGTGGTAAGACAGGCCACAGGGTCAAATAATAACCTCAGGAGGGTTCTCAAAGTCAGCATAACTATCCCCCAGCTTAGTTCAATCACCTGAATCAGCAGGGTGCCGCATCCAGTGCCACCAGTGGGTAGCCCCCAAACAGACTCTATGCTTTTTAGTCTCGATAGGATCAGGAAAGTTCTCCTGATCTGGTCACTGGTATGTTACAAGTTTTCCATTTACATATCTATGCTTTGCTAGATCCAGGAGCTTCATTGTCATTTGTTACTCCATATATAACAGTTGATTTTAGAGTCAGTCTCAAAATTCCAGCAGAACCTTTCTCAGTATCTACCTCATTGGGTAAACATCATTGACAGGTGGGTATACAGGAACTGTCCGATTATGATATCTCAGAAAGTCACTTCAATAGACTTAGTTGAATTAGAGATGACCGATTTTGATGTCATTCTCGGCATGGATTGGCTTCATTCCTGCCTTAGTCGACTGCAAAAACAAAATTGTCTAATTTCAATTTTTGAATGAAACCATCCTAGAGTGGAGGGGTAGTATTTTAGCCTTTAGGGGTCAACTTGTTTCTTACCTTCAGGTGAGAAAAATGATATCTAAGGGATGTGTCTACCATCTCGTTTGAGTCCAGGACTCTAGTTCAGAAACCCCTACTCTTGAATCAGTGTCAGTAGCATATGAATTACCAGATATGTTTCTCGAAGATCTTCCCAAATTTTCTCCCAAAAGGGAAATCGACATCAAAATAGACCTTCTTCCAGATACTCAACCTATATCTATTTTGCCATACAGAATGGCACCTACAGAACTTAGAGAATTAAAAGAACAGTTGAAGAATCTCCTAGATAAGGGATTTATCAGACCCAGTGTGCCCCCATGGGGTACACCAGTTTTATTCATGCGTAAGAAAGACAGTTCTCTCAGAATATGTATTGACTACCTTCAGCTAAACAAAGTCAGGGTTAAGAATAAGTATCCACTTCTTCGAATTGATGACTTGTTTGAACAACTTTAGGGTGCCTGTTACTTCTCAAAGATAGACCTCAGATCGGGATATCATCAGCTCAGAGTCAGAGAATATGATATCCCAAAAATAGCCTTCAAAACTTGGTATAGTCACTTTGAATTCTTAGTTATGTCCTTTGGTCTTACCAATGCCCCAACAGCCTTTGTGGAGTTGATGATCTATGTGTTTAAGCAGTACTTGGACATGTTCATCATAGTCTTTATAGATGACATTTTTGTCTACTCCTGCAGTGAGCATGATCATGTAGACCATCTCAGAATAGTGTTGCAGACTCTAAAAAACCATCAGCTATTTGCCAAATTCAGTAAGTATGAATTTCGGCTAAGGTCAGTATCTTTTCTTTGCCATATCATTTTCAGTAATGGCATTAGAGTTGATCCCTAAAAGACCAAAGCAGTGAGAAACTGGCCTAGATCTATCTCTCCATCAGAAATTAGGAGTTTCTTGGGCTTGGCTAGATATTATCGATGGTTTGTTGAGAGATTTTCATCTATTGGATACCCTATGCTAGATTGACTCAGAAGAAAGTCAAATTCTAGTGGTTAGATTCTTGTGAGAAGAGTTTTCAGGAGTTGAAGACTTGATCACTACAACTCTAGTTTTGACCCTACCAGATGGTTCAGATGGGTTTGTGGTGTATTGTGATGCATCCAGATTTGGTTCGAGGTGTTTTTTGATCCAGAGAGGTAAGGTCATTGCCTACGCCTCTAGATACCTTAGTCCCCATGAAAAGGACTATTGTACTTATGATCTTGAGTTAGCAGTAGTAGTGTTTGCCTTAAAGATTTAGAGGCACTATTTGTATGGTGTGCATGTTGATGTGTTCACAGACCATAAGGGCCTACAACATATATTCTCTTAAAAGATCTAAACCTCCGTTAGATAAGGTGATTGGAGTTATTGTAGGACTACGACATGAGCGTTTTGTATTATCTGGGTAAAGATAATGTCGTGGCTGATGCTCTTAGTAGGATGTCTATGGGGAGTTTTGCTCATGTCGAGAACTGATACAATTACGATCACGATCATGGACACTTTTTGAGTATTTTGAAGACCACCTAAAGAGTGAACAAGTCTAAGTGTGAAGGAGGCCCAAAATCATCCCAAGCACACTCCATGGGCTATTTTTGGAGCCTTTTTCATTAAAGAGTCTTTTAGTCTTTGTCTTTTATTTTGTAATGTAATATAAATTGAACATTGTAGGGTTTTAGTTTGTAGTTTTTATGAATGTTAAAGAAAAGAACACTCCTCTTAGAGGGAGAGAGTCCACAACTAAAACTAGGGCATATCATAAGGGTGGGTTCTCTTGTGTGTTGTATTTTGCTTGATACTTTGGTGCTTGGGTGGTGGAAGCCTCTCTTGTGTCAATTATAAGAGTTATGTTTTTATTGTGTGAAGTGTTAATGGTCCAAGAGTGGAATATGCTCATGGGTTTTTAAGACTACATCAACACTTGTCTAACTATCTATCTTGTATCTTGTTTTAGTTTCGGATTCTTGTGTTGTTAATGTAACCCGTTTGTTCTTGTTGCTATTGTAATATTGTGGAGCTTCATCTTGTGTTGCTAAACTTGTTGTTGGCTGGCTGTTTTGGTGTATTAACACCTTGTATCCATTTTTTTGTTCTAGATAGTAAATCCGAGAGAGGTCTTCATTTGGTCCACAATTTGTTGTGATTTGTGCACTATTTTAGGGTGTGACTTCGTGTTCCCTTATTTGTTCCGTATCAAGAACAGTAAGAAGAAATTAGCTCAGGAAGTTCATTAGCTTGCCCGACTAGGTATTCATATAGTTGATTCAGTAGAAGGTAGTGTATGGGTACAGAGTAGTTCAGAATCATCCCTAGTTTCCAAGGTGAAGAAAACACAGGATAGGGATCCCAGTCTAGAAAAGTTGAAGGAATCAATCAGATATCAGAATGTAGAGGTTTTCTTTAAAGGGGGAGATGGTGTGTTGCACTGTCAGTCGGCTATGTGTGCCAGGTGTAGATGACTTGAGGCATTGAATTCTTGCAGAGATGCATGGCGCGTGCTACTCTATTCATCCAGGGGCCACTAAGATATACCATGATTTGTGGGAGATCTATTAGTAGAGTGGGATGAAGAGAGATATTGCAGAGTTTGTGGCTAAGTTCTCAGCATTTCAGTAGGTTAAAATTGAGCATGGACTTTGTGACGAGTTTGCCTTGTTCTCGTTGCCAGTATGATTCAGTTTCATTCATCGTAGATAGAATGGCCAAATGAACTCATTTCCTACCAGTCCATACCCTTATTCAGCCAAGGATTATGCCAAACTCTATATTAGGGAGTTGTTCAGATTACACAATGTTTCACTGTCCATTATCTTACATAGAGGTACACAGTTCACCTCTCATTTTTGAAAGGCATTCTAAAAGGGTCTTGGTACTAGAGTTCACCTCAATTCAACCTTTCATCCTCATACAGATGATCAAGGAAAAAAGACTATTTAGACTTTAGAAGATATGCTGTGAGCATGTACGATTGACTTTAAAGGTAGTGTAAGACCCTACAAAATTCTCTCGTAGTCTGAGTCTTAGAGCATGTTTAATAAAGTGTTAATCTGGCCCTAAAAGGTTGAGAAGTGTCTTCCCAAGTGAGAAGTATTTTAAAACGTGTAGAATTTCCCTAATATCAACTTTTTGTTAAGTAGAAAATTGAATAAGATTTTCGTCGATACCAAATTCCCCAAATCCGACACTCGGGCAAAGAGTTAGAGCTATTTTAGTGAGACAGTATGCCACCTGGCACTTTAGCGTGTCTCGGATCCAGCCAAAATGGCAATCATCAAAATTCAGTGAGCCTCCATAATTATGGCGCGTTGCGCCAAGGCTTAATTTCAATATTATCAATTTTCAGTGCACCAACACGATTCCACTATGTCACAGTACCTTTCTAGTTCGCAACCAAGGTGGCAACACGATTTCCACTACGTCGCGCCATCAAGCAGTTTCCCGATTGTCCAATTTATAGTGAGCTGGCGCGATTATGGCGCGTCATGCCAGTATGTAAAATCAAGATTTTCCAGTTTAATTCCAGAGGTGAAAAGGGTCATTTTGCTACCCCTATATATACTCCTTAACACGGGATTTGCCCTCATTTTAACCTAAAAATACTAGTTTTTTCTCAAAGTTGTTCAAGAACAAGAGCTAGGGTTTCTACAAAATTAAAATCCTTCTTCTTCTTCAAGAGAAATCAAGAAATCAAGAATCTCTCCAAGAGCTTTCAAGAAAGAGTTTCTCTAAGGTATGCAAATGTTGATTCTTGGGTCCCTTTCATCCAAGAAGCTCAAGAACTCTTTTCTAAATTTCAAAGCTTTTATGTTTATGTGTTTTCATGATTCATGTGAGTTGAAATTGATGTTCATGCTATTATTGAGTTGTGATTCATGTTTGTTTACAAGGTTTTCAAGCTTGACCCTAGTAAGTGAAATTCATGTGATGTTCATGATAAACCCTCTTCAAGTTGCTTGTTAAGTGATGTGCTCATGTCAATTAGGTGTAGAATTTATTGAATAAGCAAATCATGCTCCGCATATGTTTGGTAAAATGCTTATGTGAAGGAATTAGAGCCATTCTAGCATGTTGATTAGAAATCCCTAATTATGTGCAAGCCCATGAATACCTAGTGATTGTTGAAAAGCCTTAGTGAATGAATTGTGACATGATAGCATAAAATTCCCCAATTATGTGCTCTTTGATACATGCTAAGACTTTAATACGTGCTAAGTGTTTGATGCAAGATCTTGTTGAATGGAGTATGAGCCAATAACATAGCTCCCTATACTATCACATGTTTATGATTCCCAAATGCTTGAAGAGATGCTGTAGTGATTATGATGGTGAACGAATGTCAATGGTCTTGATAATTCAAGAATGGTTATGCTTTACTTTTATGTTATTGAGTCCTGGGGGTATTTATACCTGACAATTTAGATGCAGTCCAGAGCCCGTGTCAGTTTTCACAATAATCTCAGTCAAGCCATAATTATCAGAACTCAGTGAGTTATAGAACTCTGTACTCTCAGACAAATATAGAACTTAAGTAATCTCAGTAATCTTCATAGTCTCAATATCACTAGTAATCTAGCCTCAGTTCTGTACTCAACTCAGATCTAGTAGTATTCAAGTGTTCAGTTTAGTCCTCAGTAGTGTTTGAGTAATCTATCCCGAGCTCAGTGTCATTCAGTCAGATAACGAGATTCAGTAGTATTTTGTTAGATATGGAACCAAGTGAATTCAGCTTAACTCAGTCAGATCATTCGAGAAACATGAGCAGTATCAGATTCAACTTAGT
This sequence comes from Capsicum baccatum var. pendulum, assembly GCA_030864225.1. NCBI lineage: Eukaryota > Viridiplantae > Streptophyta > Magnoliopsida > Solanales > Solanaceae > Capsicum > Capsicum baccatum. The sequence goes on along the minus strand of CM061551.1, from coordinate 35,009,757 downwards.
TTGTGCTCAGTTAAGAATCAGTTCAGAGTATTTCAGTTGGGAGTAGGAGGTAGCACAAGCGAGGGCAGGGATGGCGGCTACCCGTCAGAGAGCCAAAGTCGTTAGGATCAATCCCTGAACTCCAGAACTGCATAGCCAGCACAAGATGCAGGAGTCACCCATCAGATAGGCTTAACTATTATACTGCCTTAGGCTTGACTTTTTGTGAGGGTCACCCGTCAGATAGGCTTGACCAGAAAAGTATTTACCCATGCACGGTATTTACACCCTTCCAGCTGGGGTTACAGGTTGAACCCCACTCGTTGAGATTCGGGGCATGTTAATTAAGTGACTACTTCCCACAGTTGCAGTTTCAGTATCAATCTTCAAAAATAAGAACTGGCAGATACAATCATCTATCTAAGTGATGAACTTAGATAGTTCCATTGATTCATGGACTACCTATCAGATAGGATTGGTCCTATATAAAGTTATTCAGTGTCAGATCCCAAGATCACTCATCAGATAGGCTTGATCTCAGTCTCATATTCAGTTGAGTAATCTCATTATCAAATCCTGAGATCACCCGTTAGATAGGCTTGATCTCAGTCTCATATTCAGTTGAGTAATATCATTATTAGATTCTGAGATCACCCATCAATAGGCTTGATATTAGTCTCATATTTAGTTGAGTAATATCATTATCAGATCTCGAGATCACCTGTTAGATAGGCTTGATCTCAATCTCAGATTTAATTGAGTAATCTCATTATCAGATCCCGAGATCACCCGTTAGATAGGATTGATCTCAGTCTCATATTCAGGTGAATATTTTTGTTCTCAGATCTAGAGATCACCCATCAGATAGGCTTGATCTCAGTCTTAGATTCAGTTGAGTATTCTTGTTTCAGATCTAGAGATCATCCGTCAGATAGGATTGATCTCAGTCTCAAATTCAATTGAGTATTCTTGTTTTCAGATTCAAACATGATTATTTCTTATCATTGATAGTAGATTCTGGAATCATCCGTTAGAGAGGTTTGATCTCCGATGTAGTTAGTCGAGAGTAAAAATCTTAGAATTCAGTCATTGATATAAGTAGATTCAGTTAATCAGTTTCAGTATCATTAGTTTTTGAGATCGCTCACTAGATATGACTGATTTCAACTCCAATACTTAGTTATCAGTATTAGATAATTTAGTGTTTAGTATCTCAGGCATTAGTAGTGAGTTCAGACGGTAATAAAGTAGTATCTGAGTTTCAGTATTTTGAGTCATGATGATTTCTGTTATGGTTTGTGCATTCATGCATGTGTTCTCATTCAGTACTCTCATGATTATTCAGTTAAGTAATTGTTCATGCATGAGCCCTTGCATTTAGCCTTACCTCATCTTCATACTCGGTACATTCCCGTACTGACGCATTGATAACGCTAAACTTATATGTCAATTAAGTGCAAGATGGTCGTCGTTAATATATTTACCCAACTTTAGAGTCGGGGTAGAATCCACAGGAAATAATGTGAGTGGCGATTAAACTAGTTTGAAACTAAATCTACAAGTTCAATTCAAACAAATGATAAAAAAAGATAAAATGGGGGTTTTCAATGATCAAACAAATGTTAAAGTTTAAATTGTTTCAGAGCTCAAATCTTAAACTGCAATATGTCAAATCAATGATATAGAGAAACTAGAGTTGTGATCACTATGATTAGTAATCCTTCATTGAATAAAAGTGGTAGTATTGGATTCTCGTGATTTATGGGAAACATCAAATTATCAGTTTCGACAGTCCATCTAAGTGTTTCTCAACCTACCTAGATGTTGAACTCCCTAATTCTCTCGATTTAGGAAAGCATTCTATTCATACTGATTTTATCTCGAGTTGATCAATTTTGTTACATCATTAATCATTAGATGATAACTTAATCTTCCCAAATCCTCGTTGATAGGATTTCTTATCTCAAGTAAATCAACATTAAGCAAGACCTATTGTTTGCAACCAATAGAAGATAATTAATACAAAAGAATTATCAAGATGTTCCCACAATCACTCGAACCCTAACCAAATATTAAATCCATGGAGGAATAATCATAGATCCGACAACCCTAATTATGGGTTTTAGTTCCACATGAGAAAGAAAGAGATAGCAACAATTATATTCATCATTCAAAGTAATTAAACTTACAAAAGATGAAGTCTGAAGTTGATTCTCTTCTATGTTCAAGAGAAAATTCCCACAACCAAATCAAAGAGTTGAAAATTTTGAATTCTAAGTTAAGAGAACCAAAAAGAGGTAAACTGGCCTTTGGAATGAGTTTCATCCGTTTCAAGATGTCCAAGATGCTGCTGCTCAATGAACCCCAAAAGTTGCTATTTATATCCGTGACTTAAGAAAAAATCCAAAATTAAGAACTCAGAATTTTTCTTTTAGGTGACGACATATCTGATAACTTATCACAAATCTGATAATTTATCAGAGAATATTGTCGGGCCCTCTTCATCTGTCTAACGACCTATGTAAATACTTATCACAAGTCTGATAAGTTATCAGACTTGTCATCAGACCTTGCTTCCAATTTTTGCCTTCTGCTTCTGAGTAACGACATGCCTCATGGCTTATCAAAGATCTGATAGCTTATAAGGATATGTTGGCAGAAAATCTTCAATTTTTCTTGTTCTCTGCCTATGTGTGAGTACATGGTCTGATAGATTATAATAGATCTGATAACTTATTAGACCAAGTCATCAGAAGAAATCTTCAGAACTTAATTTCTTGCATCTTTCACCAAATATCGTCCTTCTTGATGGAGCTTTCATGTATTTTCATGAATCTTGACTTTTACTGCATTATCAAAGAGAAAACAATCAAAAACGACAAAAGTTGCTTAAGACTTTGCAATTATTCTCAGTTAAAAGCCTCAAATGTGTTAGAATCTGCTCACACATCAACACCTTCAACTTAAAATAATTGCTTTTCCTCAAGCAACTGAAACACAACCAAGAGGATACAAAGTACATTCGGCAGTCAACCATCCATATTATCTCAAAACATCTTTACCATCTCCAAGGTCAATTAATTTAAAAACAACTGTGTATATTATTGAAGAACAACAATGCGACACACAGGAATCAAGATATGGCATTAATTCAGCAACAAAAACCATGCATGTACCAAGATTACACTATCCAAACAAGTAAGTAGCTAGCAATGCAACCAATGTGCCCTTACAAGAAAGAAGTCCCTCTTTACTCATATATGTAATCAAGTATGTCAATGAGTGGACAGTCAAGAGACACTCACTCTCAGAAAGAGGTTCCAATCAATGTTTGCCAAATACCATAAGGTTGCCCTTATTTTCATCACCGAGGCTTTCAGAAAGTTAAGCTTGGATCACTATAGGACTTTTCTTCAGCTTGTAATATAGGCTTTGGGCTGGTATGATACGCAAGGATATTTAAAGTGACTAACCCTTCTTGGCACTACACTATTTTTGGGGTCTCACTTATCAACCTTTACCTTATTTCTCCCTTTCTTGATTAAAGCATATTTAAGATGGGTGCAGATTTTATTCATTCATTTTTTTTTCACAACTTTTCTTTTCTCATTCTTTGTCTACAATACCCAGCCTTGCTTATATATATTATTGCCCTTCTTCATACTCACTTTACATCACACACCCTTATAATAGCCACCTTCAATTTAGGCTATTTGCCTAAGTCAAAGTGCATAATATCCAAAGAGGACTAGGACCAAAATAGGTTCATTGTGATACAAATGGGAAGGTGATAGGTATAATAAAAAGAATAGGCAATCAGGCTCAAAATCTGGATCAAGGGATATTATTCACACATGAAAGGTCATTTAGGCTAAAAGTGGACTAATATCAACAACCTATGATCCTTTCCTAACCGCTATCCTACAACCAAGGCAAGACTAACCGAGAAAGTTTCGAATTTAACACACAACGGGAACTAGGTAGTATCTCACACACACATGGCACAAAGGTATATCACAAGATACTACCCATTCGGTTCATGCAATTGTTTAGCAATGGTTATCATGTCACTAGTACTAATGCCATAACAAGATGCACAATGGCCACACATAAATGCATATCACACAGTTATAAAATAGACCATTAGAGAGGTGTTCAAAAATCAATAAAAATATATTAACTGCCTAAGGTACTTGTATTTCTTCTAGTCAACTACAATATTTTACAATAAATCATAATATGCCTAAACATGCCGGCTCTACTAGGAATAAGACTCTGGGGATAAAAGGCACAACAACAAAAACCCCAAGAGGACATAAACTCCCACAAGTAGCCCCACCCTCAACTTAAAATCATGCAATGTTCCCAATACATCAAACCAAAATAAAAGAGTTAGAAACATACCTGTGGCACCATGGTGCGAAGATCTGATGTCAATCACATAATACGAATACAAACAACAAAATACCTTGGGTTGCCTCCAAAGCAGCGCCTGATTTAATGTCGTGGCACTACCCAACTCAACTTTTTCATCCATCTTGATGATATGAATTTCACCCCCAACTTAGAGTCTATCTTCTTGCCTCACTCATAGGTGGATAGTATAAAAATTAAGAAGTCGTGTAATGGATTGAGCATGGTAAACCACTCGGCCTTAAAGTGAGGTATGTTTTTATGTTATTTGTCTAATGTAAAATCAAGAATATAGTAGTCTTGTCCCTCATCTTCACACTCTTCTACTATTTTAAATAATTCCACAGACAAGATATCATCTAAACATAATATAAAAAAGTGCTTTGAATGAGGCCCAATCAATCCTACTTCAAAATTTACACTATCTACTACACACTCACTTTTATTCACCTTCTCAACATCTTTACTTTGAATTGGGCTAGAGTCTTTATAAGATATTGGATTGGTTTCTTCTTTTGCCTCTAGCACTATTTTCTCAATCTTGGCATCATCTCTCATGGTTGGTTCAGTTGGTTGGGAAATCACCGAGGGCTGCTCATCATCAAGCTCAACATCAATATATGGTTCTTGCTCCTCATCTTCACACTCTTCCATTATTTTAAATGATTCCACAACAAGATATCATCTAAACATAATATAAAAGAATGGTTTGAATGGTTGACCTCTATATCTATCTCCTCATGAATGATTGGCTTTATGTCTTGACAAATATCACATACGATATCATACGTTTCTTTCTGGAGATCCAACATTTGTTGAAACATAACTTCAATGCCACTCTTACCGGTGCTTTGTTCTTTTTTTTCTTAACTATAAGACCTATCAAACTCATCAGAAGAACTAAAATTTGGGTTAGCGAATAGGGGGAAGGGGCATTTGGACAATCACTTTAATATCCATCTTGACCACCACATAAAGAATAATTATAGTCCCAGTAGGATAGAGATGGTGCACACATCTCTCTCCAGGGAGCATATCTACAATCTAGCCAAAAGTGAGGTCCATCATAGTATAGACATGGATCATCAAGATAAGATTTCCAATCACCAAGCTCATGTTCATTCCATGATGCCATAGTAATAAGTAAACTAAAATAAAAATCTACCTAACACAAAAATAAAAGAAAACTAAAAACAAATATTTAAGTTTAAATTCAAGAAAGTATGCTAAAATTCCAAACCAACTCAATACGCCAAATTATTCCCCGACAATGGCGCCATTTTTGATAACGCTAAACTTACACGTTAATTATGTGCAAGGAGGTCATCATCAATATATTTACCCAAATTTGGAGTCGGGGTCGAATCCACAGGGAACAATATGAGTGGCGATTAAACTAGTTTGAAACTAAAGCTACAAGTTAAATTCAAACAAATTATACGAACTTTTATCCACTATCCCCAAGAAGACACACTTAGAATTGTCAACTAACTATGACATATACCAAAAGCTTTGGCTCAATATTTCTTTACACTTATAACCTTAGATAAAATAAGCATACAAAAAATCCTTCCCTAATAAGGAACATTTCTCCCATCTAAAACATTGTTCATCCATTTTCATCACTATCTTTACGTAAGAAAAGGTACTAAAAGGTTAGAATATGAGGACCTGAAGTATGAAAGAATACTATACATAAATTTGACACTTAATTGAGGCTTGAGGAATAGAGTATCAAAGGCATGGATTCATTAAAGAGATATAAACTGAGGTCATACGTGCCAGGATGCGAATTTCACTGGTCTTTAAGGGTGTACCATGAGTTCTGGAACTGAAAATACTGTAAAACATAAGTACATGAGTCATGAGTTGCATGACTAGATATTGGAATTTATAAGTTCATGGAATATGATTTGTTATAAGTTCATGGAATATGATTTGTACTTCTGAGTGAACTGTCACTCCTTATACGAGGAATTAAGAGCATACATGATTCTATATAAAGTGCATGAATAATAGCTATGATCATAGAGTTGACTTGTAAGGCATGAGTAAATATCATAATGATTGAAGTACAAAATTTGTACTGAGATAAGAATGGGTTGGGTATCTTCCTCCCCTACTATTGTTCTAGAACTCACTGGCATCACTACTAGAATCTGACAACCTAACTTGGTTCCTTGTTCTGTTATTTCCTCAGATTTAACCCATCGTTCTAAGTATGTGGACCTCTACAATAAACTCTCAACTAAACTGCAATCACTCTACTCTAGAGTTTGGGATATAATGATACACATGAATACTAAACTCCTCCAAAAATATAATACTTGAAAATATGAAACCCACTACTAGTACTTTCTTCTGAGATACGATTCTTAACTTTCTATAAACTCAACAGTCTTCGCAATTACTTAAGCACATACTAACTTAGAATCTTTAGGAGTATCCCCACACCCTGAGTTTACACTTTTTCTTTCTAGAATTTCAAACTTTTCTTTCTATTAGCTGAATCATCCATAATTCAAACTTAGATTCTAAGACTCAAAATGGATATCCCCAAACTTTTAATGAACTATACTGATGTACTATAGAAATATAGAACTATCAATGCTTAAAATGAGAAAAATATGCAAGTTTCTAAGGCCTTTTTTTAGTTATGATCTATTTTGGGTATGTTTTATAGAAAACCATAATTTGGATGATAAGTTCATGAAAATAGTAAAAAAGGTGTTATTGGCCACTTTTGGAGAGATTATGAATGATTGGGATGTTTTTTGGATTGATCATGATCAATGCATGTTTGAGATTTGAAGTAAAGCTGAAAAACTGACTCCCGGTACCTACTAAGTCAACCTACGGACCACATATTGACCTACGAACTGCATGTAGACAAAGCGGGTACCAGAAAGTCCAAAATCCCAAATGTTGACTTGCAGGAAATATCTCATCAGGTACTTGCAGTTGGTACCTGTCCCAGAGCAGACCGCAGGTACAACCTACGACTATGACCAAACCGCAGGTATAGGAAGTAGGTGGCCATCGACCCTGTTTTCACCTGTTTAATTCAAGCTTAGTTTTTAGGTTTTTCTCTTGTACTACAACTACCCTTATGTACTTTTTAGTAGAAGTTCGACACTTTTATCACTTGGAAAAATATTTTGATTTCAAGATCCATCTTTGATCTTGGGATTCCATTATATTGACTTTGATTGATTATTTAGTTTACGGTTGTGGATTTTCTTTCATATTATCATTATGATTTCATCTTTGCTTTCCAATATGAATTTAATTGATTTCTTCATAATCATGAGCAGCTAAAATCCAAGCTAGCATTATGGAAACCCTGGCAGATTGAAGAAGTAGGGAAAATGCGATTATTGAAAGGAACCAATACCCATGGCATGCAATGCTATATCTTCAATATGATTGATTTCTTAATGTGTACATATATTAGAATCCCTCCTATATATTACTACTTGCTCTAAAAAAAGGGTAGTAACTAGGAAAAGATAAAGACAACAGTAATTTGGGAGTTAATAGTCGATCCGTTGTAGCATAATGGTATGTCTAAATGATTATTAACCTTCATCTAATAAATTGAGAATCAAAAGGTGATAGTTAATTGGGACCAGGGAAATGGTTAGTAATGCGACATCCTGAGTCCCAATAGGTAAAGTGTGAAATCCTCCTACTCGTCCAAAAGACTGTAGGAGGTACATAACTTATCGGTTCTACATGCAAGGTATTGGGTTGGTTCAATGATGCATTATAAACCTATGGAGTTGAGGTTCTAGGGGGAACAAAATCCTAGTGTTCACTTACGACTGATTTTCAACCAAGTTAATATTGTTCTGTGCTTGAGACGACTACAAACATATCCCTCCCAATTATTTTCCTGTTTTTCCCATAGACTATAACCACTGAGATCTGTCAAACCATATCTTCCCTTGGGATTTTACACCAATCTTTGTTGGATTACTATATCTTTACAACAACCGTACTATCATCTAAAATGAGGTGTTTCTTGGACGTTATCAAGAGATTGGCACCGTTGCCGGGGAGCGCAGTGTTGATTTTTAGACTAAGGTTATTTCAATTTTTGGGTTTTTAATTTTTCTTTTTGTTCCTAGTTAGGCATACGCCGGTGTATGCCTAGAATACGGAGTATAGTCAATCCCTTACTCCCAGTAAATACGAATCTAGAGAGGATCCTACAAACACCTAGTAGGATGTCTGGGCCAAAAAGAGGTAATATTCCTAAAGGGGTTTGTGATTGTATGCCCTCTACCGAAGGGGTACAAGATATTGTTGATCGTTAGACTAGTGAGCTTTTAGCTAAAACTGAAGCTGAAAGGAGAGCAACAGAATAAGCTAAGAGGATAACTAGGGATGTAAATCTAGGTGAACAGAGACAAGTAGCAGTTCACTGAGCAACAAAATATATCTAGAGATGACCGTGTTCAAGTTATCCCAGCATATAAGTATGTGCAACGATATATAAATGATGAGGAAGATATGGGATATGTTGAGCCGACAGAGACTAGAGCCATAACCCCTCCTGTTTTTCACCTAGGCATCAAATTTGACATTACGAGTGCCATGATCCAACTTATAAATTTGAAGGGTGTGTTTGAAGGATTGCTTACCGATAATGCAAACTTACACCTTGCAAATTTAATTGGGATCTGTAACTCGTATACCAATTCAGAGGTAAATAGGGAAGTACTTAGACTAAGGTTTTTTTCCTTGTCACTTACAGGAGAAACATTTTTATAGTTAGGGGAATTGCTAGGAGGCTCTATCACCACTTGGAATGAGTTGTGCAGGCAATACTTAAATAGGTTTTTTCCTCCATTAAGGATGTTGCAGCTTAAGGATGAGATCTATAATTTTAGGTAGTTACAGTCAGAATCCATGTACGAGGCTTCGTTCAGGTTTAAGAAGAAGTTGAACTTGGTTTTGAATCATCCATATTCAGGGAAAAACTTATAAGAGATATTCTACAGAGCCCTGAACATCAGCCCCAGAGACATGGTAGACACCATCTAAGGAGGATCTTTAATGAGACTACATTGGGAGAAAGCTTCAGAGATGTTAGATCGGATCTCACTTACTAATCGAGGGTGGCAAACTCAAGAGGCTGAGTGACACGACCCACCCTAGGGCATTGTCATAATGGGAGTCCCAAGTTTGACCAGGACCATAGAACACCCTTGTTACCTAACCCAACCTCCAGTCGCCTGCCCTGAGTTGGCTGAATTCTGAGCATGTAACAAAGTAGTGTAACTGCCAACATAAAGACAATGGGAATAGATCAAAACCGTGACTAACCTAACTGAGTCCAACCATCCCATAACCATAATCCAACCATACCAAACAACGCCATAAACCAGGCCATAACCAAAGACGTTCCAAAAATAATATAATTAATCCCAAAATAAAATAGGATGGAACAGTGAGAAATTATGTACGATGATGTCAGTTTCCCTACCTATTCCAGTGCCAAGGCTGACACCCATACCGATCCCGCCTATTCCAACCCATAAAAGTACCACAAAGGCTCTAACCAAAAGAGTGATGAAATTCGATTAGGACATGCCCCCAACCATAGCCAAAACCAAAATCCAAAATAAAACTAAAATGTCTAGAAATATACATAACATAAACTGATGCCTTACGAAAGGATGGAAGTCAACCACTTCAGTCCTAATGTTAATCCCAGGTCAATCACTATGTAGGAAGAGTAGAACATCTGGTTCCTGCATAGCATGGGTATACAACCACCAGTAGACGGGGTTAGCGAGTGACCGCTATCATGATCTTAAGGTAAGGATAAAATAATGCCATTTATAAGACCAAGTAAAATCATCCATATGCACACAACCATACATATATATATATTTGTGTATAACCATGCAGGGAAAAGGGAACAAGTTTAGCACGCCTTTAAAACCTTTACCTGGGCTATGTAGCTTTACCGTCGTAAACCATTCATGGGGTATATGAGCTCTCCCTACTGAAAAGGCCCCAGTGCGTGTAGCAGCACGCCTAGTGAAGTATCCCATGGGATGACTAGTACGTCCCCAAAATAAAGTGTGACATCATGCACACGGTCACCAAGACCAACCTTATATCGTTAAATATGAGTTTCCAGTTTTGGTCCCCCTGAAACCTCCACCTTCCACGGCTTTGCTACACCTTCTGCCATTATTGACCAATTAAAACCAATTTCCAAATAACAAAACCATTATCCATTTATTAACCAAGGCCATTGGTATTGGTATCTTCATACCAACCATTATTTGCAAGTATCATTAATAACCAACCATTTATTGGTGTAAGGGGCCTTTCAAGTGCCCTTCTATTTAGCATATTAAACCACTTAGGAGACTTCCATGTTCCCCACAAGCATAACAAATTAGTTTCTTATCCTTTCCAAACCATTTAAACCATGCATAATTCCTTTACCAAGTTTAAAACATGCAAGGGTTCCCTTAAAAGAAGTCACTTCAATGAATATATCTTTATATGCATTTCGTAAAACACATTAAGGGAAAAATATGACCAAAACCAATTCCAATTACCGATAAATCATTCCCACGCAATCCAATTATCCAAAACCACCACTAATATGTATAAAAACATAATTAAAAACATGGGAAACCATAACCAACCATTTAACATCAAAACCCCCAAATCATATTTGAAAACCAAAATATACAATCAATGAAATCATGAAAAAATTCATACAAACCATGCCTTTAAGTAAAATTAACAATGAGGGAAGAGAACATGGCTCAAACCAAGATGATGATGGAAAGAAATCACCAAGGCAAGCCCGAAATTGATCCTAGTTAAAACCCTAGCTCCCCTTGCCCAAAAACTCTTGAGATAATTATGGAGTGTTTAGGAAGAGTTTCTAATTATTAATGAATAGAATAATAGGGTAAATAATCTCCCAAGTAGGTTAGAATTCATGGTATCCTATTATGAAAAGTGGAGAAATGTCTAGAATACCCCTACTAAAGTTGCACCAAAATCCTGTTATAGGGATATGACTGACCTACATGAGTCATACCCTCCAATACAATCGGTATCCACCATTTGAAACCTGGCCTCAACCCTAGGATCAAGCACTATCCAGCGTACGACTCATCCAACTAAGTCATAACCATAATATACGATTCATATCCATGACACGTATCCCTGGCATAGTAAAATACTAGGAGAATTGAACATTGTCTGCCATACGAGCCCCTAGTATGATTCGTACCCGAGCTTATGACTCATGGTAAGCCATTCGTACTCAGATCCAACCTAAGTAATCAAGTCTAAGATTAAGCTAAGGAACCAAATGATCCGTAACCACCAATATGACTCGTACCCCTAAGTCTTATCCATTACAATAACCAAAATCCATCCCACCAACCAACACTGGTTAGTACACGACCGAACCATACCATCTGTACCCCAACATACAGCTTGTACCCATGAGTCATATTGGGTCCAAAAATCAAAACTCCAGGGAATTTTCTAATATTCAGAAACTAGGGTGTTTCAGTCTCCCCTACTAGGAACATTCGTCCCCAAATGAGGAACAAGGTGGGGGTAAGCACACACTAGAGTCATTTGCATTATGCTATCTAACATATTCCCAAACTTTAACAAAGTTAAAAAACAAAGAGGCAAAGATATAAATCTTTCCTTTAACGAATTCTAAAAGAAAGATGTGTTGAAGGCATATACTTTCCACACGACTCCCAGGAGCAGAAAACAAATGTGGATATTTGGACTTCATATCCTCTTCTGCTTCCCAAGTAGATTCTCCCACCTTATGGTTCCACCAAAGAACCTTAAACCAAGCCACATCCTTGGTCCGCAACTGATGAACCTACCTATCCAAGATCTCAATAGGGACTTCTTCATAAGAAAGAATCCGTAAGACCCAATCCTTCCAAGGGAACAACCGAAAAATGATAACAAATGTACTTTCCCAACATGGAAACATGAAAGACCGGATGAACAGAACTCAAGCAAGAAGGCAAGTCCAGCTCATAATAAATATTACCAACTTTTTGCAAAATCTCATAAGGACCCACATACCGGGGACTGAGTTTTCCCTTCTTTCCAAACCGCACTACTCCCTTCATGGGAGATGCCTTGAGGAAAACCTTAGCCCTAACCTCAAACACCTAGTCTCTATGCCTAACATCCACATAGGACTTTTGGCGACTTTGGGTAGCCTGAAGCCTATCCCAAATTACCTTCACCTTCTTCATAGCCTGGTAAACTAAGTCGGGACCAAAGATGTTCTCCTCACCATGCTCAAACTAACTAATAGGAAGTCTACACCTCCTACCATACAATGCCTTAAAAGAGGCCATACCAATACTAGAATAGTAGCTATTATTATAAACAAACTACACCAAAGATAGATGCTTAACCTAATTTCCACCATAATCAATCACACGGGCCCGAAGCATATCCTCTAATGTTTAAATAGCATTCTATGCTTGCCCATCCATCTGCGGATGAAAAGTAGTACTTAGGCTCACCTTGGTCCCCAACCCTCTCTCAAAAGATCTCTAGAAGTGAGACATAAACTGTATGCCATGGTCAGAAATAATAAGAACAGGTACTGCATGCAGCTTCACAATCTCCTAAACATACAACTTCACATAATCCTCTACTGAAAGGGTTGTCCATACTAGCAAAAAGTGCGCAGACTTAGTCATCCTATCCACGATGAGCCAAATCAGATCATATTGACTTTGAGACCGAGGAAGACCAATATTGAAGTCCATATTGATCACTTCCCACTTCCATTAAGGCAAATCAATTTCTTAATACAACTCTTCTATCCTCATGTTCTTAACTTTAACCTATTGACATACCATGCACTTGGCCACAAAATTATCCTTATCCCTCTTCATGCTATTCCACTAATAGATCTTCTTGAGATCATGATACGTCTTAGTCGAGCCAGGATGAACAACATAGCACAACTCATGCTTCTCCGCCAAAACCCTTTGTCATAACCCATTGACACCAGGAACACATAACCACCCTTAGTACCATAAAGTACTGTCACCATTGATCTCAAACACCACTACCTTTTGCCCACCAATGTCACTTTTGATTTTTATCAAGATAGGATCCAACACTTGCTTCTTCTTAATATCCACACTAAGAGATAATTGAAATACTTCTTAGACCACCACACAACCATCCTTGGAGTCTAAGAGGCGTACTCTAAGATTAGCTAAGTGGTGAATATCCTTCACAAATTCCCGCTTTCTTTCTTCCACATGAGCCAAACTCCCCATGGATACCGTACTACGAGCATCAGCAACCACATTAGCCTTACTTTGATGATAGTGAAGACTCATATCGTAATCTTTGAGAGGCTTAAGCCATCTCCTCTACCTGAGATTAAGCTCTTTTTGTGTGAACACATACTGTAGACTCTTATGATTAGAAAAGATATCCACATGAACACCATACAAATAATGCTGCCATATTTTCAAAGCAAACACAACCGCCAATAACTCCAAATCATGAGTAGGATAAATCCTCTTATATACCTTTAACTGCCTAGAAGCATAGGAAATCACCTTCCCATACTACATCAACACAAAATCAAGCTCTACCCGAGAAGCATTGCAGTAAACCAAGAACCTATCATTGCCTTCTGGCAAAGTCAAAATTCGAGTTGAAGTTAACTTATCCTTCAACTTCTCAAAACTCCCTTCGCAAGCATTTGACCAAGAAAACTTAACCTTCTTCTGAGTTGACTTAGTCAAAGGAGTAGCTATCGCCGAAAAGCTTTCCAGAAATTGCTTGTAATACCCAACTAAACCCAAGAAGCTCTAAATATTGGATGAAGTCATAGGTCTCGACCACCTCTTCATCACAAAAACCTTCTATGGATCCACCATGATCCCTTCACTAGAAATAATATAACCTAAGAAAGTTACAATGTTTAACCAAAACTCACACTTGGAGAACTTGGCATACAACTATTGTTTCTTTAAGGTCTGCAACACCACATGGAGGTGATTAGCATGATCCACCCCACTCTTTGAATAAAACAGAATGTCATCAAAAAATACAATAATGAAGAGATTTAAATACTAATGAAAAACTTTATTCATTAGATCCATAAACATATCTGGAGCATTAGACAACATAAATGACATCACCAAAAACTCAAAATTCCCATATCGGGTATGAAAAGCTGTCTTAAGGATATCTACCTCCCTAATCTTTAGCTGATGGTACCCAGACCGAAGATCTATCTTAGAAAAGAACTTGGCACCTTGCAATTAGTCAAAAAGATCATCTATACATGGAAGAGGATACTTGTTCTTGACCGTCACCTTGTTCAATTGCCTATAGTCAATGCACATCCAAAGAGAACCATCTTTATTGCATACAAACAACACCAGTGCACCCTAAGAAGATACTCTAGGATAAATTAACCCCTTATCCAAAAGATCCTTAAGTTCGTCCTGGAGTTCTCTCAACTCAATCGGAGCCATTCTATATGGAGGAATAGAAATTGGATAAGTGTCCGAAATTAGATCAATACCAAACTCTATTTACCTATTCAGAGGAATACTAGGAAGATCATTCAAAAATACCTTTGGAAACTCATTAACCACAGGAGCTTACTGAAAAGAAGGACCTTCCTAGTTAGAACCTTTAACCCGAACCATATGATAAAAAAAACCATTAGAGATCAATCTCTGAGATCTAAGATAAGAAATAAACCTCCACGTAGGAGCTAAAAAAAGCCTCCTATTCTATAACCAGATCACCAAGAAATCTAAAGATAACCCTATGGGTCTGATAATCCAAAGATACGTAATAAACGTGTAACCAGTCCATACCCAGAATAAAATCAAAACCCACTATATCCGACTCAAATAGATCCACCAATGTCTGCTTGCCACCAATATATACCACACCCCCTGTAGAATCTCTTAGAAATAACCGAGTCACCTACTAGGGTAGAAATAGAAAAAAGATCCAAAATAACTTTCGAATCAAAACCAAAAGATATAACCACATAAGGACTCACATAGGAGAGACTAGACCACGGATCAAGCAAACAATATACATCACAAGATAAAAGTTATAACAGACTAGTAATGACATCAGGTGATGCCTTAGATTCCTGTCGAGACGCCAAAGCACATAGCTAGTTCCGACCAATACTAAAACCAGAAGCAGTGATAGAAGCAGATGCCACACCACCAGGTGTAGGAATAGAAGATGAAGCTATAGAAATCTTATTCACCCCCGTGGCAACCTTATTAATTGGATAATTCCTGAGCTGATGACCTACCTAGCCACACTTAAAGCATTTTTCCTTTTCTTCATCACAATAACCCCATTGAATATGACTATAGAACCGACAAGAAGGTCATAAAAAAACTAACTAACCTTCACTTGCCTGAGATTGGGCACCCTACGCCTAGAAATTATCACCACCATGATGACGCTTATCGCTCAATTGATAATGAGAACTAGTAGAAGAGTAGGAACAAGAACTCATCTACTTTTTCTTCTGCCATTTGCCATCATCCTGACCACCTTGAGACTGAGCACCTCCCAGGTCAGAAAACCAATTCCTCTTACCCTCTCTATATCCAAACTTTATCTGCTTTCTCTTTTTATCCTTTACCTGCTATATATGAACAATAAATCTAGAGATGTCCATATCCTTAATCAGCAAGATAGTCTTGGTCTCTAAAATCAAATCCCAACTCAACCTAAAAGTAAACTTCTTTATTCTAGGCTGCATATCAATCACTAAATCTAGAGCATACCTTGACAATTGTTAAAACTTCAAGGAATATTTCTTGACTGACATTCTTCCCTTCTTGAGGTTCACAAACTCCTTTATCTTTGCTTTCCTCAAGTCTTGGGGAAAGAAATAATTCAAAAAAGCACCAGAGAAGGCATACCATAAATATGACTCCTCTACATCTCCTCTATCCTATCCCAATGTTTATACCAATAATATGCAACGTCTTTGAATTGATAATATATAAAGTTTACCACCTCTATATTAGTGGCCTGCGTTACCGAAAATATCTTTTCAATCTCATCTAAGAAGATTTATAGATCTTTCTCTACCTTCACTCTAAAAAAAGTGGGAGGACCCATCATCATAAATTGGCCAACCCTTGTGGCCTCAGACAAAGCATCAGACACATCCCGCTCAACCTGATTAGCAACTAACTTAGTAATAGCATAAATAGACTGTCAGAATTATGCATTAGTCACATTGCCTTAAGAAGGACTAGTAGCAACTGATGGAACTCCGAAACTATAAGGGATAAGACCATGAGATCAAATATGAACCTTAGAAGTAGGATGCACCCTTTCAGCATTACCCCCAGATGGGATAGAAGAATTTTTTATGTTCTAGATCTACGACGTATAATCTGAAAGATGAATAAATAAGGATTAGAGAAGATTCTAGGATTGAGACTTTAAGCTTGAAAATAGAATACCAAGAGAGTGAAACATTTCTAAATACCTTTTAGCCCCTGCCTTATGAGTGTGGCACACTACATACCCATAAAAGAGACTCTACTCGACAAGGATTTATGCACTCTAAATTGACTGTGAACCAAGGCTCTGATACTAAATTTACATGACCCTTCCTGGGGCCATATCATAATGGGCATCCTAAGTCTAACTAGGATCGAAGACCACCCCTGTGACCTAACCCAACTGTAATACTCGTACTTTTCCTAGCTTGAAATATTTTCATAAAAATATTAAAAGCTTTTTTTGAAATATGAATTCACTTTTATAGATATGTTATTTTCAATATTTTTACTTTTTTAATATGTAAAATTCCATAAGATTTCCATCAATACTAAATTCGCCCAAATTCGACACCCGGACGAAGAGTTAAAGCCTTTTTAGTGAGACAGTGTATCACTTGAGTCATTAGCGCATCACGGAGCAAGCTTAAATGATAATTGTCAATTTCCATTGTTGTTCCGTGATAGTGGTGTGTCGCGCCAAACTTCGAGGTCTCAAACAAGGTTACAACATGATAGCTCTGCATCGCGCCACCATGCAGATTCCCAATTGTTCAGTTCCAGTGACTTGACGCGATAGTGGTGCATCGCGCCAAGGATGAAAATCGGGAAATTTTCACAAGAATTAAAATAAGTTTCCTAGGGTTAAAAGTGTCAATTTCCCTACCCTATATAATCTCAAAACACAAATTTGAGCCTCCATTACACCAAAATATACTCTATTCTCTCAAAATCCTCTCAAGAACACATTAGGGTTTTTCATAGAAGATTCAAGTTCAAGAATTTCCTCCATCAATCTTTGTGTACTTGTAAACCAAGGTATTCATAGTGTTTATTCATGGACTCTTTCCGTCAATGAAGCCCAAGAAATCTCTTTTCCAACTTCAAGTTTATGGATTTATTTATGAGTTTCATGTTGGGTTTGTTTTTTTCATGTTGAGAATGATTAATTGAATTCTAATCTATGCTGGGTGATCAATTTTATGTGGAATTAATTAGTATAGATGTATATTCATATGAACTTACAATTAAAACCTATAATGATGAAATTAGAATTGAACTATGACGTCTAATTATCGTACAATATTATTTACATTTACTATGCCTACCATGTGTTTGATTGAATGCCTATATGAAGAAAAAGTGCCCAACTAGTATGATATTATGAAATCCCTATTTATGTACAAGTTTATGCATATCACATGTTTGATGAAGTGCTTCAATATATGAATTATGAATTGTGTTATTAGTCATGTGTTCGAGTAAGTCATGTTATATTAGTGTCTTTCCATCAAGTCCTGGGGGTACTTGTACCCGACAACTTAGCTGTGTTCCTAGAGCCATGTCATATTTTTATGATACTCTCAGACAAGTCACGATCCATAGAGCTCAGTCAGTCATGTGACTCAGGAAATCTCAGAAATCTCAGAAATCTCAGTAATCTCAATAGTTCAGTAACCTCTGTGATCTCAGTATTCCCAATAAGTCTCAATAACTTCAGTACTCTCAGTCAGTCCTCAGATCTCAGTAGTATTCTGTCGGTCAATGGAACATAGTAAATTTAGTTTTAGCTCCGCTAAATGATACCATAAGTTAATTAGTTCAGTTCAGTTAAATCAGTTTAGTTTAGTTAATCAGTTCAATGTATATTCAGTTGGGAGTAGGATTCAGCACCAAATAAATCCAAGGATGAGGACTCACCTATTATTCATTGGAGGGTGTGATCCTTAGAAGCAATCCTTGTGTTCTAAAACTGCGAAGCCAACGTAGGTTGAGATGCACCCTACACATTTAGGGATATATATATACATCTCATTTGGGTTACCTATTAGGAGGGGTTGATGGAAGAGCTCCCTGCCAGCGAGGGTATACTTACAACAGGTATTTACCTGTGGCACAGTATTGATAACCTTCCAACTGGGGTTATAGGTTGGACCCCACCAGTTTAGTTCTGAGGCATGTCGGTTATATGATTACCTCCCACAGTCATAGTCATAGTCACAGTATCATTCTTAGTCTCAGTAAAAGAACTCAGATAGTTCTTTAGATTTTAGGAATGTCAGATACAGTCAAATTTAGATACAGTATGGAACTCAGCTAGTTCGATCATATTCAGGATTTTCATATACAATCACTCATGTTATCAGTTATATTAGTTCTCAAAACTTATATTATCAGTATTCAGCTTCAATACTGTCAGATACAGTCAACCAGACTAGTTCTTCATAATTTGAACTGTTAGAAACTGTTATTCATGTATTAGTAACATAGTATCAGTCCCTCAGTATTTAGTAATACTGTATTAGTCTTTCTTATTTATCAGTGACTCAAGGGTCAATATTAGTAGACTCAATATTCAGTCTTATCACGATCTCAGTTAAAGTTACGTAGTCATGCATGTATTCTCACATTCATGTTAGCAAGACAGCTAGTATTGTTCATACATATAAACCATTTTCATTTAGCCTACCTCACTTGGATAATAGTACATTCAAAGTACTGACGTATTTGTGTTATGTTGTCTTATATCATAGGTTTAAAAGTATGAGCTCCAAGCATCAGTAGCATCCCAGTTCAGCAGTCAGAGTTAGTTGTGAGTCCTCATCCTTTGAGGAAATAATGATTATGTTACTATTTCAGCTTTTAATTTAATTTAGTTATTGGAGTTGGTTCGGTACATGTCCCATCAACTGTTTATTCATATATTTTAGAGGCTTTCAGACTATAGCATGCCATACAGTTACTTCAGATTTGTTTTGGTATTTGTTGTGCATTTTCAAACATTGTTTTATCAGATGGTTATTTAGTTTTGAACCTTATGACCTTACAACTTTTATGTATTCCAAATAATTTCAGTATATTAGTCAATGCTTAGTTATAGATATCAGTCATGGGTTAGCTTGTGGTTCTTTGGGGTCATAGGCACCGTGTAGCATTCTGAGTACCAAATTCTAGGCATTGCAAATTTTGTATCAGAGCCTGAGGTTCAATAGTGTCCCTGAAGTCTAAAAAGCCACATCTAGTAGATTTTTGTACATGTGTGTGTCATGCACCACATTTATATACATGAGGCTATGAGATGTTTTAGGAACAATTTCTTTCTTTCAGTATTTATGTCGTGCCAGTGATCATAGGCTCAAATTTAAACTCTTAGTCTAATCCGCTTATTCTCTTCGTTTACGGATCATGCCTCCCAAAAGGGCTAGTGAAGGAGGAAATGGAAATTAGTCAGCACCTCAGCCCATCCACCAGATCCTCTGGATAAGCATGTCTCTCATGTAGAATTCAGGACTGCATTTACTACTCTAGCCAGTTCAATCATAACCCAGAATGAACGGCCAGCTGTAGTTCCAACTAAGCCAGTGGCAAATTTTATTATAGTCAGGATTCAAAACTTCACCCAAATAAATCCTTTTCTATTCACCGAATGTCTGAAGAGGATCCACAGGAGTTCCTCGATCAGGTTTAAAAAGTCACAGACATCATGGGAGTGACTTCTAGTGAGAGTGTAGAGTTAGCCACCTATCAGCTACAAGATGTAGCCCATACGTGGTATAAATAGTAGAAGGTAGACAGGGGTACAAATACAAATCCCATAGAGTGGGAAGAGCTCGCTACAGCTTTCTTAGATAGGTTATTTCCCATAGAGCAGAAGGAGGCTAAAGTGTTAGATTTCATCAATCTTAGACAAGGTAAAATGATCATAAAAGAATACTCCCTCAAGTTTATTAAGCTAGCCAGATACGTTCCCTATGTAGTAGCAGATAGCAGATCCAAAATGAGTAAGTTTGTGTCAGGGGTATCAGGTAGAGTGGTTAAAGTGTGCAGGACTGTGATGTTAATTGGTGACATAAACATATATAGTCTTATGATATATGCCCAACAGATGGAGGAATAGAAGCTTAAGAAGAGGGAGAGAGAAAATAAGAGAACCAGAATAGGTAGTTATAGTTTTGCACAACATGGGTCACAGGGTGGTAATCGTTCTAAGTTGTGTTAGAAATATTCAGCCCCATTTCACTCTTTAGATAGTGCCTCAGTACCAAAGTTCTAAAATAACCATAGAAATGGGGCATCAGGCTCCAAGTCTTAGAATAGTAAGAGCAGGATTCCTACTCATCTATTTTGCACAGAGTATGGTAACCATCATAAGGGTATGTGTAGAGCCGATAGTGGTGTGTGTTTTGGATATGGTAAGTTAGGTCACAAGGTCAGAGACTTCCCCCAGTTAGTTTATCAGAGTCATTTCTGCCCAAGCAAACTCTATGCACTTCAGTCCTGGAATAATCAGGAAAATCCTCCTGATGCAGCCATGGGTATGTTATAGATCTCTCATTTATATGTTCACGCTTCTTCATATTCATGAGTTCCTTTTTCTTTTAAAACCTTGCATAACATTTAAACCATAGGGTCAGAAGGTTAAGCCTTCACATTCTAGTTATAGTTCCAGTATGTGTAGGTAATCACTAAGGGAAGAAGATTCCCAACCTACTTTTATCTTAGTGTAATTGTTTTGAACCACGGTCATTACCTTACCTATGCATTTTTTACACACTTTCCATAGGATCGTGTGTGTGTTAAATTCCTAGAAGGACGGGTTCCACCACTCTTAGTAGTACGAGCCATGCTCCATAAACACAAAAATTTTAGACTTAAGTCATCCAGCTCATGACTCAGGCACTTATATCATGTTTTACCATATGTTCAGTCCAAATAACTCATGCTCTACTCCTAGTGATTAGTCAAGATCATATTATGTCATGTATACCTCTAGTTTAAATCTCTTGATAAAACTATAATGTTGGTACTCTGTTCCTCAAGCCTTAGTCAATTTTTCAGGTTGATATAGTATTTATTTGAGCATTGAATCCTTGCCTATGTTAATATTTCCCCAAGTAGTTATCAGTATCTAGTCTCAGTACTTCAATATCAGTCTAAACCTTAATTATCAGTTCCAGTTAGAATCTTAGTTATAGTTTTAGTTATAATACCAACTTTAGTTCAGTAATCAGATCAGAAACTCAGTTCAGTTCCAGACTAGATTGACCAATGCTACAACTATCAGTCACTCAGTTAGTAGTATTTTAGTACCTCAGACTATAAAATGTTTCCAAACCATGATATACATCTAGCCTTATATTCTTGAGGTGATGCAGTTTTGCTCATTCATTCTCAGTTACCTCACGTTATCCAGTCAATCATTATCTCCTATGCGTAATGTTTTACAGCCTTAGTCCAGTTATTTGGACTAAGTACAGACCAGTGTCTCATACCTAATATTCAGCTATCAGTTATCCAGTTAATCAGATAAGTCAGTCTATTTACGCATTCGCGCTCAACACCTCATAAATCTTTCATTAGTCTCAATTACAATGCATGAAGCTTAGTTGCTTCATCTTAGATGATGTATCAGGCCTCAAGTTTTAGATCTCAGATAATCAATCACAATTTAGATACTAGGTGCCTTGCGCATCTCCTCAGTTTTCCCTTAGTAGCTCGGCCAAAATAATATTCCTATAAGGATCTAGTATCCCAAGGGGGAGATATGTTATGATCCTCGAACCTTTATAACATAAGTATCCCATTCTGTTCTCTTGAAATAAATCAATTTTAAAGTAGGGTATACTCATAAGTTGACCCTCAAGTTCGAATCTCAGTCGTGAGCCATGTATTTAAGGGCTTGGATCAGTTTATGAAATTTAGTTTATATGTCATATTTCAGCCTCAGTCATGTTCTCAGGTCCCCATTCATGCAATACTTCTAGCATAATCATGGGGTCATCAGTGCCTTTCAGTCACGTAATAGTTTTCTTAAACTTACTCAGTTCCATGGTCAAACTACCATTGCAAACTTGGTATTCTATTTATGCTCAGATCCCATTACAAACTTAGTACTAAGTACTCTTGCATATTTAGTCATGCATTCATATACCAGTTCAGTTATGTAATCATGCAACAGACATTCCTTCTCACTTTGAGAAATTCATTTCATCAGAACATTCAGTTATGTATTCGTAAGTCAATTATACATGCATCTGATATGCATAAATTCAGCTTATCAGTCATGCATGTGTAGTATGTTATATTCATCTCTTCAGTCATGTCAGTCATGAGATCATGTTTCAATTATTCATGTTCAGTATGTACATCAGTTCATCCTCTCCCTTCTCACTCAGTCTCATTCGAGGATGAATGTTCTCAAGGGGGAGATATTGTAATACTCGTACTTTTTCTAGCTTGAAATTCCCCCCAAGAATGTTAGAAGCTTTCTTTGAAAGATGAATCCACATTTATAAATCTGGTATTTTTAGGATTTTCAATTTTTTTCATTTGGGAAATTTCATAAGCTTTCCATCGATACCAAATTCGCCCAAATCTGACACCCGGACGAAGAGTTAGAGCCTTTTTAGTGACACAGTGTATCACCTGAGCAATTAGCGCATCGCGGAGTGAGCTTAACTGTTAATTGTTAATTTCTAGCGTTGCTCCATGATAGTGGTGCATCATGAAAAACTTACAGGTCTCAAACAAGGTGGCAACATGATAGCTCCATGTCACGCCACCATGCTGATTCCCAATTGTCCAGTTCCAGTGACTTGGCACAATAGTGGCGCGTCGCGCCTAGGATAAAAATTGGGAAATTTTCACAAGAATTAAAATTTCGTATCCTAGGGTTAATAGTATTAATTTTCCTACCCTATATAAGCTCAAAATACAAATTTGAGCCTCTATTACACCAAAACATACTCTATTCTCTCAAAATCCTCACAAGAACACATTAAGTTTTTTCAAAGAAGATTCAAGTTCAAGAATTTCCTCCGTCAATATTCGTGTATTTATGAACCAAGGTATGCATAGTGTTCATTCATGGACTCTTTCCATCGATGAATCCCAAGAATCTCTTTTCCAACTTTAAGTTTATGATTTCTTGATGAGTTTCATGTTGGGTTTGTTTTGTTCATGTTGAGAATGATTAATTGAATAATAATCCATGTTGGGTGATCAATTTTATGTGAAATTGATTAGTATAGATGTATATTCATGTGAACTTACGATTAAACCCTATAAGGATGAAATTAGAATTGAACCATGATGTCTAATTACTATACAATGTTGTTTACATATACTATGCCTACCATGTGTTTGATTGAATGCCTATATAAAGGAAAAGTGACCAACTAGCATGATTTATGGAATCCCCATTTATGTACAAGTTTATGCATATCACATGTTTGATGAAGTGCTTCAATAGATGAATTATGAATTGTGTTGTTGGTCATGTGTTCGAGTAAGTCATGTTATGTCTGCTTCTTTCCATCGAGTCCTGGGGGTACTTGTACCCGACAACTTAGCTGTGTACCTAGAGCCATGTCATGTTTTCATGATACTCTCAGACAAGTCACGATCCATAGAACTTAGTCAGTCATATGACCCAAGAAATCTCAGAAATCTCAGTAATGTCAGTAGTTATGTAACCTCCGTGATCTCAGTATTCCCAGTAAGTCTCAGTAACTTCCGTACTCTCAATCAGTCCTCAAATCTTAGTAGTATTCTGTCGGTCAACGAAAACAGTAAATTTAGTTTTAGCTCAGCTAAACGATACCTTTAGTTATTAGTTCAGTTCAGTTAAATTAGTTCAGTTTAGTTAATTAGTTCAGTGTCTATTCAGTTAGGAGTAGGATTCAACACTGAATTAACTCAAGGATTGGGACTCACCTGTTATTCAGTGGAGGGTGTGATCCGTAGAAGAAATCCTTATGTTCCAGAACTACGTAGCCAGTGTAGGTTGAGATACACCCTACACGTTTAGGGATATATATATACATCTCGTTTAGGTTACCTAATAAGAGGGGTTGACGGAAGAGCTCTTTGTCAGCAAGGGCATACTCACAAGGTCTTTACCCGTGGCACGGTATTGACACCCTTCCAGCTGGGGTTACAGGTTGGACCTTACTAGTTTAGTTCCGAGGCATGTCAATTAGATGACCTCCCACAGTTACAATCACAGTCAGAGTCTCAGTAAAAGAACTCAGATAGTTCTTCAGATTCCAGGACTGTTAGATACAGTCAAATTTAGATACTGTACAGAACTCAACTAGTTTCATTAGATTCAGGATTGTCAGATATAGTCACTCATGTTATCAGTTATATCAGTTCTCAGAACTCATGTTATCAGTATTCAACTTCAAGACTGTCAGATATAGTCAACCAGACCAGTTCTTCATAATTAGAACTGTCAAAAATAGTTATCCATGTATCAGTAACATACTATCAGTCCCTCCATATTTAGTAATATAGTATCAGTCTTTCTCATTATCACAAACTCAGGGGTCAATATTAGTAGACTCAGTATTCCATCCTATCACGATCTAAGTTATAGTTATGTAGTCATGCATGTATTATTATGTTTATGTTAGTCAGTTAGTTAATATTGTTCATGCATATGAACCATTTGCATTCAGCCTACCTCACTTGCATACCAGTATATTCAAAGTACTGACGCATTTGTTCTATGGTGTCTTATACCATAGGTTTAGAAGTACGAGCTCCAGAGCATCAGTAGCATCCTAGTTCAGCAGTCAGAGTCAGCTGTGAGTCCTCATCCTTTGAGGACATGATGATTATATTACTATTTTAGCTTTCGGTTTAATTCAGTTATCGAAGTTAGTTGGGGACATGACCCATCAACTCCTTATTCAAATAGTTTAGAGGCTTTCAGACTATAGCATGCTAGACAGTTACTTCAGATTTGTTTTGGTATTTATTGTACCATTTTTAGACATTGTTTTATCAGATGGTTATTCAATTTTGAACCTTATGGCCTTACAACTTTTACATATTCTACATATTTTTAGTATATTATTCAGTGCTTAGTTACAAATATCAATCATGGGTTAGCTTGTGGTCCTTTGGGGGTCATAGGCACCGTGTAGCATTCTGGGTACTAGATTCGGGGCGTTACACCAACCTCCATCCGCCTGCCCTGAGTTGGATGAATTTTGAGCATATAACAAAGTAGCGTAACTGCTCACATAAAGACTTTGGGAATAGATCAAAACCATGACCAACCCAACCACGTCCAACCATCCCATAACCATAATCCAACCATACCAAACCGCACCAAACAAGACCATAAGCCATTTCATAACCAAGGACATTCCAAAACATAATATAATTAATCCCAAAATGAAATAGAATGGAACAGTAAGAAATTATGTCCGATGATGCCATCCTCCCAACCTATTCCAATGCAAAAGTTGATACCCATACCGATCTCGCCTATTCCAACCCATAGAAGTACCACAATGTCTCTAACCAAAAGAGTAACGAAATCCGGTTGGGACATGCCCCCAACCATAGCCAAAACCAATATCCAAAATAAAACTAAAATATCTATAAATATCCATAACATGAAATGATGCCTTCTGAAATGATGGAAGCTTACCACTTCAGTCCAAATGATGATGCCAAGTCAATCACTATGTAGAATGAGTAGAATGGATGGTTTCTGAATAACGTAGGTATACAACCGCTAGTAGGCAGGGTTAGCGAGTGACCGCTAGTATGATCTCAGGTTTAGGATAAAATAATGTTATTTATAAAACCAAGTAAAACCACCCATATGCAAACAAACATACACACACACACATATATATGTATATAACTATGCTGGGAAAAGGGACCGGGTTTAGCATGCCTTTAAAACCTTTACCTGCATTGCGTAGCTTTGCCGTCCTAACCCACTCACGGGTTATATGGGTTTAGCTCTCTCTGCTGAAAGGGCCCAGTGTGTATAGCCACATGACCAAAGAAGTATTCCATATGATTAATAGTATATCCCAAATATAAAGTGTGACATAATGCAAACGGTCACCAAGATCAACCTCATATTGATAAATATGAGTTTCCCGTTTTGGCCCCTCTGGGACCTCTACCTTCAATAGCTTTGCTATAGCTCCCGCCATTATTGCCCAATTAAAATAATTTTTCAAATAATCAAACCATTATCAATTACTAACCAAGGCCGTTGATATTGATATTGTCATACCAACCCTTAATTGTAAGTATCATCCATAGCCAACTATTTATAGTTGTAAAGAGACTTTCAAGTGCCTTTTCATTTACCATATTAAACCAGTTAGGAGACTTCCATATTCCCTACAAGAATAACCAATTAGACTTTAGCCTTTCCAAACCACTTAAACCATCCATAATTTCTTTACCAAGTTTAAAACATGCAAGAGTTCTATTAAAAGAAGTCAATGAAATAAACATATCTTTTTAAGCATTCTGTAAAACACATTGGGGGAATACTATGACCAAAATCAATTTTAATAACCAATAAACCATTCCCATGAAATCCAATTATCCAAAACCACCATTAATGCATATAAAAACATAACTAAAACCATTGGAAATCATAGCCAACCATTAAACATCAAAACCCCTAAATCATACTTAAAAACCTAAATTATACAATCAATGAAATCATTAAAACATTTATACAAACCATGCCTTTAATTAAAATTAACAATGAAGTAAGAAAACATGCCTTAAAATAAGATGATGATGGAAAGAAATCACCAAGACAAGCCCCAAATTGATCCCTTAGTTGAAACCCTTGCTTCCCTTGCCTGAAGCTCTTGAGAGAATTATGGAGTTTTTAGGAAGAGTTTCTAAGTATTAATAAATAGAATAATAGGATAAATAACCTCCTAAGTAGGTAAGAAGTCATTGTGCTCTATTAGGAAAAGTGGGGAAATATCAAGAATACCCCCACTTAAGTTGCACAAAAATCCCATCGCAGGGA
This sequence comes from Capsicum baccatum var. pendulum, assembly GCA_030864225.1. NCBI lineage: Eukaryota > Viridiplantae > Streptophyta > Magnoliopsida > Solanales > Solanaceae > Capsicum > Capsicum baccatum. Next base: position 34,981,992 of record CM061551.1, on the reverse strand, counting down.
TACGACTGACCCATATGAGTCATACTTTTCGACACAATTAGTATCCACTATTCATAACCTAGCCTCAACCCTAGAATTAAATACTATCCAATATACGACTCATTCAACCAAGTCATAACCACAACATATGATCCATATCCATGACCTGTATCCCTTACAGAATAAAATACCAGGAGGATTGAATACTCTCTGCCATACGAGTCCTTGGTATGATTCATACCTTGTCTTATAGCTCACTCGTACTCAGATCCAACCTAACTTACCGAGTCAAAGATTAAGTTAAGGAACCAAATAATCCATAACCACTAATATGACTCGTACCCCTACGTCGTATCCATTCCAGTAACCTAAATCCATCCCACCAACCAATACTGGTCAGTATACAACTGGACCATACCATCTGTACCCTAACACAATACTCAAACCCATGAGTCATATTGGGTCTAGATATTAGAATTTTAGGGAATTTTCTAAGGTCCAGAAACTAAGGTGTTTCACTAAGAAAGGATTTTGTACTTATGCTATTGGTGCCTCCTATGACCAAAGATTAGCAGATGATATAGTAGCATAAGAAATTGTCTTACTAAGGAGTGATGTAAAGGATCTAGCAAAGAAGTTTGTAGCAATAAGTTTTTAGTAGGTAATGTAGTAGCAACATAGGGGTCAACTTCCAAAGCATACAAGTCTGCATTGGAAGAGGAAGCTAATTACTTGGATCATTAGATGGCAGATTCTTGAGCCTAAGGGCAAGGGAACTAAGGTCAAAACTATTATGATAGGTACAAAGACCATAGCAGAGAGAGATGGTGAATGGAGAAAGAAAGATAACTATATAGAGAAGGTAGATAGATACATTCCACCTAGTAGATGCAATGCAGAATCTTGAATTAAGGAGATACTGGCTAAATTAGTGAAGGTTTTGGAAAATTAGTAGACCAGCCTTAAGGAGATTAAGGATGATATTTTAGGATTAACCTAGAAGGTTGAGTCTTATGCCAATGCTATCAAGTAGTTGGAGCTACAGTTTAGGTAGATGTTAGCAACTCTAAACCAGAGGTAGCTAGGTACCTTTCCAAGCAACATAATGCAAAATCCAAAAAGTGATGATCACATACTTTCTATTACCACAAGGAGTGGTATTACTGCTATGGATCCCCCAATGTCTGCTACAGAAATTGTTGATGATGAGACATATGCTAGTGAGTTTGAGGAGGTAATAGAGGATAGAGAGACAGTTGCTAAAGATAAAGGTAAGGGTACAGTCATTGAGCTAGAGTTTAGATAAATTCTGAAACCATCCTTACCTTTTCCACAATGATTGATGTAGAAAGAAGAGGAAGGTAAGTTTAAATGGTTCATTATAATTCTCAAGGAATTGAGTTTGAACATATATCTTCTTGAGGAATTAGAGAAGATACCTTGATATGCCAGATTTATGAAACAATTAGTCACAAGGAAGAAAGAAGCAACTTTTGAGGATGTTAAGGGTGTGCACCACTATAGTGCAGTCACGACTAGATCCTTGGAGCAAAAAAAGGGTGATCCCGGCATGCCCTCAACCTATTTGTGAATTTGTCAATAAGAATGATATTATCACAAGTTTGAATTTTGTTTTGAACTAAGGTTGGAATAAAAATGTTAATGATTGATGAATGACTTTAAAAGGGCATTGGTGTCCATAAATTAAATTGAATTAAAAAACTTTTAGGGCACATGAGAATCCCCCAAGTGATTTTAATAAGAAATTAGCGGCGTACATGGGAATCCCCTAAGTGTTGGCTAATGACACTGCTTGTAAGCTATAGTCGGTGTGACGATACCAATTTATAAGGACTTAATAATTGACTCTTATAATAAGTGGTTGGTTCTATGCTAAATGTTTTAATAGGGCAATAACGGGGGTTGTGATAGCTAGCCGCAAAGGTGTAAGTCTGATAGACAGACATTGGAAACTCATGTTTGTTGACATGAGGGTTGGTCTTGGTGACCTTATTCTTGTGGGGTACACGAGAATCCCCTAATTTTATACTTGTATATACGTATCAGGGAGGGCGAAGGGTACATGGGACTCCCCGACCTTCTATGATATCTCTGGTTTGATGGCTACACGCACTGGGGCCCGTTCTGGGGGTTGGACTAAACCTATATATCCCTGGGTGATTATGATGGTAAGGCTACACAACCCAAGTTAAGAATTTAAATATATGCGAAATCTTTTTCCATATCCCATCACGGTATATATTTATATATGTGATTGAATATGGTTATTTGATTGGTTTTGAATGATAGCATTATTTTATCTTTATCCCTAAGTTACATGGTAGCGTTCATTCTGCTAACCGTCTTTGGGCATTGTATCCCCACGCAATGCAAAAACCGGCCATAGTATTATTTTTCCTACTCAGTGAATTGAATTCATGGATAGTTTTGAGTCAGATTAAAGTGGTGATCTTCCATACTCTGAAAGACTCCATTTCATGCCACAGACTTCTTTTCATTATTGTTATCCCCTTGGTTTTGGTTTTGACTATAGTCGGTGGCATATTTCGATGGGGTATTCTTTGATTCTGGATAGAGGCTTTGTTGAACTACTATAGACATGGACGGTGTCGGTATTAGTGTTAGCCTTGGTATTGAAATTAGAAGAGGGATTGGAATTGGTCGGACATTTGGTTGTGGTTGTTTGGTTATGGTTATAGACTTACTTTATTGTATTTAGATTATTATTGTATTATCTTGTTATATGTTTGAAATTCATCTGACTTGAGGTGTAGGGTGGTTAACAGTGGGGTATTGAGGGTGGTCTCTGGTCCTGGTTGGACTTTAGATACCCGACACGACTAGAACTTGGTTCGAGTCGTGTCAAGATGAAAATCTTATCAATTACATGAAAAGTTCATACATAAACCCTCTGAAGTATTACACCCAACCATAGCATCCTGGCCATTTAATGCTTGGGGATTGGATGTTATTGGACCATTGCCAAAATCTTCTAGTGGACACTTGTACATCTTGTCTGCTACTAATTACTTCTCAAAATAGGTCGAAGGTGTTGCTCTTAAAGAAATGAAGAAGAAGAAGAATAATGTTGTCAACGTTATTCAAGTGAATATCATCTACCGCTTTGGAATACCTCAATACATAAAAGCTGACAATGGTAAGCCATTTGAAAACAAACTAATGAACAAGATTTTGATCTCTTTGGTTTCAAGTAGTGTAAGTCTTCTATGTACCATGTTATTGTCAATGGTCTAGCAGAAGCATTCAATAAGACTTTATGCAAGCTATTAAAGAAAGTTGTCTCCAAATCCAAACGAGATTGGCATGAATGAATGAAAGAAGCTTTGTGGGCATATAGGACTACTTACCACACACCGATGCAAGCAAAACCATACTCACTTGCTTTTAGAGTTGAAGAAATCCTACCACTTGAGAGTCAAATACCTTTCTTTGAACTGGCTATTCAAGAAGCACTCATCGAAGAAGACAATGCTAATTTGCATCTTGCAGAGTTGAAAGCTCTTGATGAGAAGAGGCTAGAGGCTTAGTAAAATATTGAATGTTATCAAGATCGTTTATCTAGTTATTTTAATAAAAGGTTTCGCTTGAGGTGATTTCAAGTTGTAGATTAAGTCCTTGAGTAAGGAGGCACATTATTACTTCTCGTAAGTTTGGGGGCAAATTTACCTCAAAGTGGGATGTACCATATATCATACAAGAGTATATTCAAAGGGTGCTTACAAGTTTGTTGATGCATATGGCATAACAATTGACCTATCAATGCCAAGTTCTTAAAGAAATGCTATCCTTGAAGAAATATGACACTCCTTAAGGCACGAGTATAACTGCATGCTTGCTCCTGGACTGCAAGAGTATAAATTGTGTACAACTAATAAAAAAAATAAAAGTCTGCTAGGTTGAAAACCTTGAAAGAGGCAGCCTAGGCAAAATTTAAGATACGAGAAAAAACACTCATCCATAGCTATGTTGTGACTTGATTCTCTTTACTGAGGTACGTAGGCACTTGGAATTTCATTCTGAGTTTAGTTGCATGAGTGTCAAAAAATACATCTTCCCGCTTGATCCTCTATATGAAAGTTAAGTCTACAGACCTTTCATTTAAACTTTGGAATTACATCAAGTATTGGTGGCTCAATGCAGGCAAACTCCAAAGGAGTATGAGCTTCGTTCAAATAAGTTGAAGTCTTCAAATTCATTAAGTCTTCATGTTGAAACTTTCATATTCTCTATATTAAAACCTGAACGTTAACAGGTTTATCCTTTAAAGGATATCAAAATTTTCATGACTTAAAGTGGACAAGATTTGTCCCTTTGCATCATAAGCTAACATTTTGATGGATTTATCAAGTAAAGTTGCCAAAACTTCAAGTCAAATTGGTCAGTCATAAGGTGTACAGAGGAAAAGTTAAGCTCTCACACCTTAAGCCGATTGTTGCACAATCACCATTATGAAGCCATTGGTCGATCTTAAGTTGTATAGAGGCGAAGTTAAACTCTCACACCTAAAGCCGATTGTTGTACAGTCACCATTATAAAGCCATTGATTGGTCTTAAGGTATACGAAGGCAGAGTTAAACTCTCACACGTTAAGCCAATTATTGCATGGTCACCATCTTAAAGCCAAGTTGGTCAGTTTTAAGGTGCATGGACGCGAAGTTAAACTCTCGCACCTTAAGCAGATTGTTGTATAGTCACCATCTCGAATCCATTGGTCGATATTAAGGTGTACAGAGGCGAATTTAAACTCTTGCACCTTAAGTCGATTGTTACATGGTCATAATCTTGAAGCCAAATTGGTCGATCTTAAGGTATACAAAGGCAAAGTTAAACTCTTTCACCTTAAGCCGATTATTGCATATTTACCATTTTTAGGCCAAATTGGTCGGTGTAAAGGTGTATGAAAGTGAAGTTAAACTTTCGCACCCTAAGCCGATTGTTGCATAGTCACCAATCTCAAAGCCAAATTGGTTGATGTCAAGGTGTAAGAACGTAAAGCTAAAATCTCGTACGCTAAGTCGATTGTTGCATAGTCACCAATCTTGAAGCCAAATTTGGTCTCAAGTGTATGGAGGAGAAGTTAATCTCTCCCACCTTAAGCGGATTGTTGCATAGTCACCAATATTAAAGCCAAATTGGTCGGTCTTAAGGTGTATGGAGGTAAAGTTAACTCTCTTACCTTAAGCCTATGGTTGCACATTGTTATCTGCTTCGATTCTACAAGAAAAGAAAATAAAGAGACAACACAAAGAAAACACAAGTAGAAGAGAGATTGTTACTTAGCGGGACATTTCGAACCTGAAAGTCATATATCACCATCTTGGATCAAAATAAGATATTTTAGATGAGAATTTAACCCTCAAAATCTGATTTTCATCGGTCAACATACCTTTTGATGGTGACATTTTTGAATCAATATATAAATTATTTAGTGAGGCAACACAAATCTAAAATTCTTTGTTGGACAGAATCTAGGATCAACTTAAAAAAAAATTAGAATAATTTCAAAGGTCATAAATTCAAAATATTGGATATGTTATAGATGCATATTTTTTATATCTATAAAATCAAGTGGATCACGACTTTGAGACCACCCATTGAGATATAATTTTTTTGGTGTCATCGCACAAATCTAAAACTGTTTGTGCATCAAAATCTAATGTTAATTTTGGGATAATACCTAAAAATATCTTGAATGTATTAAATTATAATTTTGGATATATTATAGATCTTTGTTTCTAGTTTCACAAGAATCAAGTGGCTTGTGATTTCATCCTTTCTACTTCAAGATAAAAAGTTTTGACAAAGACGCGCAGATCTGAAAATTTCAGCATAATAAATTTAGGGATAAATTCAAAAAATTATTGAGAATTATATTAATAGCTTTTAAATCTGAATTTTTGATATGTTATAGATCTTGAAGTTTAGTTTCTGAAATATCAGATGGTTCATTATTTTGATATTCCTACAATGAGATGTGAATTTTCTACCACTAACATGATGGGTTGAAAAAAGGTGACAAAAAATAAAAGAAAAGTAGAAGGGAAAGAAATTACCTCAACATTATTCATGGCTTCGAAACCCCAAAATTAATATTGAAAAAGTGGAGAACCTACATTCTATTATAGAAATGCAGGGTGGTTGTTTTCTTCTCCAATATAAATTCAAATTGGAAGAGTTTCCATCTCCAATATAAATGCAAATTACAAGAGTTTCCATCTCCAATATAAATTTAAATTGTAGGTTGTTTCGTTCTTCAATATAAATTCAAATTGGAGGTTGTTTCCTTCTTCAATATAAATTCAAATTGGAGGTTTTTTCCATCTCCAATATAAAAGGACGGATCTATATAGGGTCGTGGTGGTGCCATGGTACCCGCAAGTTTCGGTGAAACTATATAGGTGAATGTATAAAAACTGTTATAAATAGTTATAGTGGCACCCAAATAATCAAGTGGCACCGCCGTAAATGCAAGTACAAAGTTAAAGCGGAACACAGACAATCAAGAGGGTAGTAAGAAATTCAAATCAAAATGGTTTTCATCTCCACTATAAATTCAAATTGGAGGACTTTTATTCCTGATTAGTAAGGTGGTTAAATTTTTTTCAAATTGGATAAAGTCAAGATATCCTAGTAGAAGTGAACATCATGAAAATATTCATTATTGGAGTTGAATATCATGTCTGACCAACGGGTCTTACATGTAGAAATTCATGAAATAAATCGAGACTATAAAAAGAGTTTTTGAGAGGCAATATCAATATGAAAATATTTGAAGCACGAAGGAAGCATGTTTAAATAATCATACTTTAAGTTTAGTCTCTAAAGTATACACTCGACCAGTCTTGAAATAGGGGACATTTTGTGCGCAATGAAATTTTATTAAATTAAAATTCGTACGATATTTTAAATTATATTAAATTCAAAATATATTAGTCCCAAATAAATACTGTGGATTAATATAATTGAATTAATTAATTAAATTCAAACAAGTATGAATTTAATTAAAGTTCAATTTTTATTGTGTTAGCTCATTGATTTGGGCTACAAATGATGAATCCACTTTACTAAGCCTAAGATATTGTCATATTCTAGAGGCCCAGATGAGTATCACATGTTTAATGATATGGCATTCCAAGTCAAATGAAAGAGCCAATAGGACCATGCCACATGCCGAAATGATGCAACATGCCTAGTGAAATTGAAAGTCCATAAAAGGCGTCATGTCACTTGAATCTGATTGGTCAAAAGAAGTTCATATTAACCGTGACTCTTTACTTCCTACAACTATAAACAGGGGTCTCATAATTCAAAAAAGGACCAACAAATCTAACAAGAAGCAAGAGAGAGCTGGTGGATCAAAGGCTGCAATTTCTCTATAAAGTTTAAGCATTCAAATTTAGTTCATCAAGACTAAAGATCAAGACCACAAGATTCAAGAACAAGTTCAAAAGCCCTTGAATTCAAGTACAAGTCAAGATCAAATCCATCAAGTTCACAAGTCAAGTTCAAATTCAAGATCAAGCTTGAAGCCCTTAAATTTATATTTTAAAAGGCGAATCAAAGGATTACTAGATATTGTAACACTCACTTATTGAAATCAATACTTTTCTTGTCCCGATTATTAATTTCTCGATCTCAAAATTTTATTGTCCAATAGTCTCATTCTTCTTTTTTTTTTAAAAAAAATATCCCTCATATTTCTTTTTTCTTCATCGATGAATATGCTTGTGAAGACTTATATACCTATGCTACAAAACCTAGAACCTAGGGGAGCTTATTTATTCATGCTACTTATTTTCAAATTTACTCATCCTTTTTAACATGTTCTTTTTACTTGTATAAATTATTGTACATATATTTAGTTACATAAGAAACTTACTCCAAAATTTACCTCACTTTTTAAAGAATATTTTTTTTTATCTTATATTCTCTCCGTTTGATTTTACTTGTCATATTTTTACTTGGTTGGTGAAGAGTGACTCTGCCCCTGGCTTTGAATACATTCATTAAGAAAAATAATTAATAACATAGTTATTTTACCACAATACTCATATTAAATGATATTTGCATTATGTCTTGAAATTAATTTGAAGAAAAGACAACTAATGCTAAAGGTAAAATCGAAAAAAAAAAGTTGTCTTTTCAAGATATGTAAAAAATGACAAGTAAAAGTAAAAATACAATTAGAAAATTAGTGACAAGTAAAAAGGAGTAGAGTGAGTAATAATAAGTAAGACTCGTTTTTCATTTAGACGAAGAAAGAAAAATCTTACCTATATTAACTTATCATATATTTTGGAACTCTTTAATTTTTTAATAATTAATTAATAATTGAGGAAATAGGTGAAAAGATAATTTTTGTCTAAAGCAAAGAATTTTAATGAAGGCAAAAAAGTTCGAACAACAATTCTAAGATCATTCACACTTTTAATCTTAGCATAAGTGTGTTGCACGTGAATTTTAATTAATTATCACCAAGACATTAATCTTAATATACTGCAAAAACAAAATTATGAATTGGGTTATTTAGGTATCCTAACTAATCAAACTGAAGCTAACACATAGAGAACATTTATAATCTAGAACGGGATGATATTATTCGAATGGATTAGAAGTAAAAAGATACTTAAATACATTTTAAGTTGTCGAATGAAAGTGAATGATAGATGGTAATAATCATTAAAAGCAAGAAAAAAAAATAAAATATATATATATATATACATATATATATATATATATATATATATATATATGGCTAAAATTGTTACAATATCTGGGCCTTCACATTCAGTAATAATATTTCCGAACTGCCCACATGTAAATAAAGAGATCCGGCCCAGTTAATATAGTAGAATTTATTTCATTTACATTTTCAGTCCACTTGTATTTTGATTGTATATAAAAGGATGGAACGTTCTAGAAGAATAGTGAGAGATATTTTTCATTACATACAAGATTACAAAACGACTTAACTTTTTCTCTCTCAAGTTTTGGGATTATTCAATTTTGCTTTCTCTTTGCTTGATTTCTACTGATTTTCGAAATCAACATGGTATCAAAGTCACGTGTTTCTTTCTCTACTTTATCTCCTCTTCCGATCGATCCTACCCTTAAGTCATTTCATTGATTTTTTTTATGATTGAGCTGAAAACATCATTTTCATGGAATTATTTTGGTATTGGCTGTAATGGTGGATATCGATTCATAGTCTTCATGTTGTTCTAACCTCCATTTTGTTGAAGTTGCTTTGCTAATTTTCATTGTGGTGTGGAAAATTTGACAGTTACTGTTGCTGGATTTTATTGTGATAAAATATAACAAGCTTCGTGTTGAACAGGACCTACACTTCTTCGGGTTTTAGAGGAAGAACGGTAACATTTTCATTTACTATTTTAGGCACCAAATCTATTTTTTGTTGATGTTATTGAGATACCATGAGTGGTACTTCATCTATTCTAGTCAATGCTACTTCTATGTCCACTGAAGGATTTACTCCCTTTTCCATTGACCAATCTTATCCATTCTATGTCCATCTATCTGACAGTCCTGGTATTTAACTCACTATGTTATCGTTTGATGGAAATGATTTAGTTAGTTGGCGTAAAAGTATGTTAATTTCTTTTTCGACTAAGAACAAACTAGCTATAATTACTGGTAGAAGCCATAAACCTGGCTTGAATCTCCCTATTATCCATATTGAGAAAGGTGTAATAATATGGTAATAGCCTGAATCACTAATTCCTTATCTAGAAATATTTCTATGAGTGCCATTGGTTTTAATATTGCTCAAGAGATTTGGGAGAATCTCAATGAACATTTTGGATAGTCTAATGGGTCCAAATACATTCAACTTCAACGGTAATTATCTTCAACTAGTCAGGGGTTCTTCGGATATAGCCACATATTTTATGAAACTTAAAGGCCTTTGGGATGAGCTGAACATGACATATGTAGGGCCTACTTGCACATGTGGTGCATTACCTAAATTTCTTGAGGAACATAAATTTTTTCAATTCCTTAGTGGCTTAAATGAACCCTACTCCACATTCAAAAGTAACATTCTCATGATGACTCCCCTTTCTAGCCTTAGTAAGGCTTATTCCATGCTTCACCATGATGAAAAACAGAAGGAACATTCTATTTCATCCAACTTTACTACTGATTCAATGTCCTACCATGTTTCTTCTAGAAAAATAGAAGGAACATTGTATTATTTTTGTAAGCTTGTATGTAAAGTCTCCAAGCACATAATATCGAAAGCATACCATCACATGCACTTTTATTTAGCAATCTGTTACCATTGTAGCTTTCTTGATAACCAATAAAATGAAACAACATTGGTTATGCGCCAACCAGGAAATTGTAAAGTTGCAATATCAGGAACCCAAATATGCTTCATTCAAGTTGATAAGGATATTCACATAGATGCTTCAGTCTCCAATACACAGTCAGGTTCTCAACATGGAAACTATTTCATGAATCAGTGTGTCATTTTGTTGAAGGATTGTAGCCTTCTAAAGCATCAATTCAAAATAGTGCATCCTTCTAAAGCATCAGTTCAAAATAGTGCATCCTTCTGAAGCATCAGTTCGAAACACTGCATGCATACATATAACTGAGGGATCAAAACATAGAAAAACATTTACTGCATTGGATGAACATACATGATTTTTCAGGAGTGAACCATTGCCATTTTTCAGGAGAGGAATATGAAGGCTATATAAACATGCTTTCATCCATAGGTTTAGATACGAATTTTCTGAAATAAAAACTCTCTTATTGTCTTTAAAAACATTCTGTGTGATCAATCAAACTGTTGAGTGAGTTCGTTGAATCCAACAATTTGAGGTACCATTATTATTTGGATTGAAGATCATTTTATCCTGGGAGAAATATTCCATAACCTTGGGTACAGTGAGGGGAATTATTTCTTAAGGACACTTCGTGAAGTCGAGGGACTTGGCCTTAAAATTCTATTTCATCTCTTTTCTGAAAATTCACACACTTCCTAGATAGATTATTCATAATCTAGTGTTGAAGGTGTTAGTAACTTCATAAGTGTTCTTGTCTTAGACTTGAACTAGAGTTGAAGTTTGTGTTGCATGTATACAGATTCTTGTACCCGAATATATACAAAGTAACAATCTTAAAGAATAATCTGAATTTGTATTGCTTGTTTTTTGAGATTAAAGCTTGAAGCTGTCTACTCCCTTTGAATTTAACTAGTGATTTAAAGACGTCAAATCTTAATCGCAAGTTGAAAATCACTCGGTTGATGATTGGAAGTCATAAAAACTTTATCATTAATTGGAAACAAGAGGTGTTTAAAATTTTTGTAATTTTTAATAAGTAGTATTCTGAAAAATACTAAATTTCTTGTCTTGTGGTGGCAGGAAAAATGACTAACGAAAGTCAAGTGCAAGATGCGGCAACGACTGTAGGGGCAACTAGTATTTCCACGACAAGTCGAGCAAATGCTCCGCAACCTACGGCAGTTGCGGAGAAGCTCAAAAAGTTTGCGGATATTGACTTCAAGAGATGGCAGCAAAAGATGTTCTTTTACCTCACCACTATATGTATTCAAAGGTTCACTAGTAAAGATGCTCCTGAGGGAACCTCGAACAAAGAGTATTTCATAATTGTAGAGTCTTGGAAACACTCGGACTTTCTTTGCTGGAATTATATCTTGAGTGGTTTCTATGAAGACCTCTATAATATTTATAGTGGACCTAATACATCGAAGGAATTGTGGGGGGGCCTAGAACAAAAATACAAGACAGAGGATGCGGGAATTAAGAAATTCTTCGTTGCAAGGTTCCTGGACTTTAAAATAATAGATAGCAAGTCGTTTCTCTATCAAGTGCAGGAATTACAAGTAATCATCCATGATCTCCTAGCGGAAGGTTTGATTGTGAATGATGCATTACAAGTAGCAGCGATAATTGAGAAGCTACCACCTATGTAGAAAGACTTCAAAAACTAATTGAAGCGCAAATGCAAGGAGATGACTGTCGAAGATTTTATAGTCCAACTACGTATTGAAGAAGATAAAAAGAAAAAGGGAATTCTATAATTAATGGAGGACATATTGTAGAAGATGACCAAACCAATTCTAAGAAAAAAAAGAAAGTTGAATATGGAAGAAATCAATCCAGGAAGATATTCAAGGAAAAATGCTTCAACTGTGGAAAAATTGTCCACAAGTCCACAGATTGTCGTGCCTCTAAGAAAGGCAAGAAAAAGGATCAAGCAAATATGATTGAGTCCAACAAAGAATGTGACGATCTATGTGCTATGCTTTCAGAATCCAACTTGGTGGGAAATCCTCGCAAATGGTGGATGGATTCTGGTGCCACCCACCATGTTTGTTCCAACAAAGAGTTTTTTCGGTCATTCTCTCTGGCTCAAGTATAAGAAATGATCTACATTGCTAACTCCGCTACTGCTAAGGTAGAAGAAACAGGAAAATTGTGCTTGAAAATGACTTCAGGAAAGGTCTTGACACTTAGCAATGTCTTGTATGTTCCTGAGATACGTAGGAAATTGATTTTTGTTTCACTTCTAGACAAGAACGGATTCAAATGTGTCACCGTTTCTGGAAAAATTATAATTAGCAAAGGAGAAGTGTATATAGGAAAAGGATATCTCACCGAGGGCCTTTATAAGATGAATGTAATGAATGTTCAAATCAATAAAAATTCAATTTCTTCTTACTTACTTGAGTCTTATGATTTACGGCATGAACGTTTAGGCCATGTTAATTAAAAAACTTTATAAAAACTGATTAACTTAGAAGTTTTGCCAAACTTTGAGTGTAATAAATCAAAGTGTCAAACGTGTGTAGAATCAAAGTATGGAAAGAATCCTTATAAGTCTATTGGAAGTAATTCTAATCCCTTATACATAATACATACTGACATTTGGTATATAAAGTTAACACCATCACGTGGTGGGAAAAAGTATTTCATAACTTTTATTGACGATTGCACTATATATTGTTATGTCTACTTGCTAAATAGTAAGGATGAAACTATAGATGCATTTAGGCAATACAAAACTAAAGTTGAAAATCAGTTAGAGAAAAAGATCAAAATGATAATAAGTGATAGGACCAGAGAATGTGAATCTCCCTTCGCCGAAATATGAGCTGAGAATAGAATTATCCATCAATATAAGGCCCCATATTCACCTCAATATAATGGTATTACGAAAAGGAAAAATCAAACTTTGAAGGAAATGATGAATGTCTTATAAGTTTAGGTTTATTGTAAAACTTGTGGGGGGAGGCTATCCTTACAGCCAACTGTATACTCAATAGAGTTTCCCATAGTAAGACATAATTAATTCCTTATAAAAAATGGGAAGAAAGTAAAACCAACTTGAAATATTTCAACGTGTGGGGGTGTCTAGCAAAGGTCCAAGTTTCTATGCCTAAAAGGGTTAAGATAGGACTTAAGATAGTGGACTGTGTGTTCATAGGATATACTAAAAGTAGTAAAGAATGTCAGTTTTTGATTCATACATCCGAACATTTGGATATTAATAAAAAGAAGATAATTGAATCAGATAATGTTGAATTCTTTAAAAATATTTATCCATATAAAATTAGATATGAACAATCGAGTGGGAGGTCTAAACGACCTCGAGATGAACCAAGTGAGAATGTACATCATGAAGAAAATCCAAGACGTAGTACACATCAAAGAACGTCAACTTTGTTTGGTTAAGATTTTGTAACATTTCTCTTAGAAAATAAGCCTCAAATATAGAAGTGATTTCATCATCAGACTCATCCTTTTGGAAAGAGGCAGTCAATAGTGAGATTGATTCAATCTTAAGCAACCATACATGGGAATTAACTGATCTTCCTCCAGGAAAAAAACCTTTAGATTCTGATGATAGGCGAATTTACACGCCTATAGTGCTATATTTTACCCATATTTTAGCTAAGTTTTGAGGACAAATTATATAATTCATGCACTTTTAGTCCTTTTTTCTGTAAGTGAGCTAACGAACATGATTAGCAAGTTTTCAGGTATAAATGATGAAGAATTCAGCATTTTATGGATAACTTGATGCCAAAGAAAGCTTCACGAAGGAAAGAAGGGGAATCTTGGACGCCAAGGACCAAAAGTGGCGTATGAAAAATCTGTCTCGGGAAAAAACAGCAATTCTGAAGACTTTGGGGACTAGCAGTAACTTATTAGGATTAGGATAATAATACATTAAACTAGTAGGATTGGGTTAAGTAATGCATTAGCTTAGTAGGAATAGGACATGGGTATTATAAATACCCTATCTTGCTAGAGATTTTTATCATTCTATCATTCATCTGACCTTTCAATTAATTCTTCTATTCAACATTCAAAACAATTCTCTTTCAATTAATTCTTATTCTCTTCTATTCATCTATTCAATTCTTAATTTCCACAATAAGAGAAACGTTACTTTGCAAGGGAGTTCACGCCTAAAAATGCCATACCACACCTTACTACACGAGATCTTTATTGTGGTATAATAATAATGTCTATTATGATTTACTTCGCACTCATGGGTAACTAAACTCCTTTGTTGGGGTATGAAAGCCTTATGAGATACTATCTAAGGCTATGAGTTTGTGAATTCGTGACACGTGTGTTGCTTATATCATTATTCTCTTCATCTTAATGCAAATTCTTATGGCTGCAGACGCATAGAATAACGCCAGTATAGCATTAACTTGTTCAAAAGAAAAGTTATATGTGTGGAAAAGAGATAATGTCAAGGTAATAGGGCACCAACCCCTATTAAAAAGTTAGTGCCGTAACTGGATTAACCTCTTAGAGAATTTGTACCGTTAGACACGCTTTAAGCTCGAAAGAGTTAAAGTGAAATAGTCCTTGTTAGGTCGAAAGACACTTGGATTTACCATAGAATACAATTCTCTATAAGCACATGCATGTCTGAATTCCGCACAACTCATAGCCAATAGAGACGTACAACTCATAAGGTGGACATAACCCCAACTTCTCAATTCTCATTGTTTTACAGCTTACTAAACATTCTTTCTTTTTACTTTGCTATTTTCCATTTTTACTCTATTATTTCGAGTTACACGTTACAATCCCCCCTTTCTACGAGACTTCCACCAAAAGTCTAATAATCATTACATACTTGTTGACCGGCTATTCCCTGTGGGATCGATACCCAACCCAGTTGGGTTATATATTTGACAACGACCGCTTTACACTCTTATGAGAGCTGTAGATTGAGCGTTATCAGATTCTAAATGGATCTTCAAAAGGAAAATAAAAATGGATGGTACAATAGACAAATACAAGGCAAGACTTGTAGTAAAAGGCTTCAAACAAAAATAAGGTTTTGATTACTTTGATAAATACTCGTCGGTAATAAGGATAACATCGATTCAAATATTAATTGCCTTGGCGGCTGTATATGGTCTTGAAATCCATCAAATGGATGTGAAAACCGCATTCCTAAATGTGGAATTAGAGGAAGAAATTTACGTGGAACGGCTTGAGGGTTTTGTGATTCCAAGAAAATAAAATAAGGTGTGTAAACTTGTTAAGTCACTTTATTGGAAAAAACAAGCACCTAAGCAATGTCATGCAAAGTTTGACCAAACTATGTTGGCAAGTGGATTCACGATAAATGAATATGATAAATGTGTTTATATTAAAGACACTCCAAATCACTAATTCATTGTGTTTTTATATGTGGATGATATGTTAATCTTCAGTAGAGATATTTCAGACAGAAATACAACAAAACGAATGCTTGAGAGCAAGTTCGATGTGAAAGACCTTGGAGTTGCAGATGTGATCTTAGGAACAAAAAGCCAAACTCCACAAGGGTTGGCATTGTCACAGACTCATTATATCGAAAATGTTCTTGACAAATTAAAGTATATGGAATTCGATATTGCCAAGACTCCATTAGATATGATCTTTGCACTTCAAAAGAATGAAGGTGAAAGTGACTTATAATTGGAGTACACAAGAGTATTGGGATGTTAAATGTATATAATGAATTGTAAACGACCAAACATAGCATGCTCTATTAGTAAATTGAGTCGGTACACGAGTAATCCTAACAAAACTCATTGGATGGCAATGAAAAGAGTTTTGTGGTATCTTAAATACACTCAAAACTATCCCTTGCATTATAATAAATATCCTGTGGTACTTGAAGGATATAGTGATGCAAATTGGATCACCGGATTGAACAAAGTAAAATTGATAAGTGGATATGTATTTACTATCGGTGGAGGAGCAGTCTCTTGAAAATCGTCCAAACAGACTTGTATTGCTCGCTCTATAGTAGAATCTGAATTTATCGCATTGGATAAAGCAGGTGAAGAAGCAAAATGGATCCAGAATTATTGGAAGATATTCCTTATTGGCCCCAACCAGTGACACCAGCATGTATACACTGTGCTCACCAAGCGGCAATAGGTAAAGCAGGGAGCATGATGTATAATGGTAAATCTCGTCACATACGACGAAGGCATAATACCATTATGGAACTTCTCTCCAGTGGAATTATCACTATTGAGTATGTAAAGTCAAGAATAATGTGTCGGATCAACTTACAAAAGGCTTATCTAGAGAAGGAGTGGAAAGGACATCCAAGGGAATGAGTTTAAGGCCTAGGAAAACATTGTCAATATACCCAACCCATTATCATGATGTAGATAATGTTTAGTAAACAAGGATAAGAGTTAAGGTAAACAGGCTTTTAATAATTATCTAAATTTGGCAGATTTGACCAAATTGTTTAATCTAGAGGATTGAACGTTTAGAAATTATCTGTATGAGGAGAAGTGGAAGAAGCTTCAAGGATAATATTAGTAAAGGCCTATTCTCTAAGCTCTCATAAAATCAAGACGTGTTCATAGCTGAAAAAAATAAAACCATGAGAACCATAAATGATAAAATGTTGGTTGTGTGATATGTGTTGTCTAGGTGTAAATTAAAGCTTGATGATTCAAAGATATCAAATCTACCGATTGACCAAATGCATCTGATACATGTTCACTATGGAAAGTTCAAAGGGAAACCCACTTATCCAAATGCAATCTGTTATTACTTGATGATCACATACTTGTCCATAAAATTTTATGAAAAATAGTCATTCCTCATTTATGTGGGGGATTGTTCGGTTCAAAGTATAGATAAAGTGTGAATGAATAATGAAGGAAACCAAGTGAAAGGAAAAATAGAGAAGAAAACACTAAAATGGAAAGTGTACTCTAAAATGGAAAGTCAACTATTTCTCCCACATTGGTGGGACAATGTCACTTTTAAGTATTTATATTAAAAAACACTCATTCCACTTGGTAAGTGAGGAAAGAGATAACAGATGCCTTGTGTTATCGTCGTCGTTGCTAGCTCGGCTCGGCTTTGACTTCAGTGTCGGCTTCGGCTTCGACTTAGGATTTAGATTTGGATTTGAATTTGTCAAATGATCGATAGATGCTTCAACTTCGTATTTGGATTTGTATTTGTCAAATGAACGATCGATAAGATTTATCATTTTGGACAAAATTTATTTGACATAAATTTAATTCGAACAAAAATAAAAATGCAGTAATTTTTTTCTGTTTTGATTCTCTAGTTATATGCATGCATGCAGTGTTTTGAACTGATGCTTCAGAAGGATGCACTGTTTCAAACTGAGGCTTTAGAAGGATGCACTGTTTCGAACTGATTCTTCGGAAGGATACAATCCTTCAATGAAATGACGCATTGATTTATGAAATGATTTTCCTGTTCGAAAAAAATGTAATCTTTGAACAAACAGACATGATTTTTCAGGAAAGATCACACCTTTTAAGTAAACCATTGCCACTTTTCAGAAGAGGCATATGAAGACTATATAAACCTGCTTTTATCCAGAGGTTTAGATATGAATTTCTGAAACAGAAACTCTCTTCTTGTCTTTAAAAATATTCTGTGTGATCAATCAAACTGTTGAGTGATTTCATTGAATCCAAAAATTTGAGGTACCTCTATTGTTCATATTGAAGGTCATTTTATCCTAGGAGAAAGATTCCATAACCTCGGGTAAAGTGAGGAAAATTATTCCTTAAGGACGCTCCGTGAAGTCGGGGGACTTGGCCATAAAATTCTATTTCATCTCTTTTCTGAAAATTAACACACTTCTTAGATAGATTATTCATAATCTAGTGTTGAAGGTGTTAGGTAACTTCATAAGTTTTCTTGTCTTAGACTTGAACTAGAGTTGAAGTTTGTGTTGCGTGTATACAGATTCTTGTACCCGAATATATACAAAGTAACAATCTTAAGGAATAATCCAAATCTGTATTGGTTGTTTTTGGAGATTAAAGATTTAAGCTTTCTACTCCGTTTGAATTTAACTAGTGGTTTGAAGACATAAAATCTTCATCGCAAGTTGAAAATCACTCGGTTGATGTTTGAAAGTCATTTAAACTTCATCGTTAACTAAAAACAAGAGGTGTTTAAAATTGTTGCAATTTTTAAATATTCTAAAAATACTAAATTTCCTATCTTGTGGTGACAGGAAAAATGACTAACAAAAGTCAAGTGCAAGATGAGGCAACGATTGTAGGGGCAACTAATATTGACATGACAAGTCAAGCAAATGCTCCGAAACCTATGGTACCTGCGGAAAAGCCCGTAAATTTTGCGGGCATTGAATTTAAGAGATGGTAGCTAAAGATATTCTTTTATGTCACCACTCTATGTCTTCAAAGGTTCACTAGTGAGGATGCTACTGAGGTGCCCAAAGGAACCTCGGACAAAGAGCGTTTTATAATTGAAGAGGCTTAGAAACACTCGGACTTCCTTTTCAGGAATTATATCTTAAGTTTTCTCCAAGACGACCTCTACAATATTTACAATGGAACTAAGACAACGAAAGAATTATGGGGGGCACTAGAATGAAAATATAAGACAGAGGATGTGGGAATTAAGAAATTCTTCGTTGCAAGGTTCCTGGACATTAAAATGATAGATAGCAAGTCGATTGTCTCTCAAATACGGGAATTGCAAGTAATCATCCATGATCTCCTAGCGGAAGGTTTGATTGTGAATGATGCATTTCAAGTCGCAGCAATAATTAAGAATCTACCACCTATGTGGAAAGACTTCAAAAACTACTTGAAGCACAAACACAAGTAGATGACTGTCGAAGATCTTATTGTCCGACTATGTATTGAAGAGGATAATAAAGCTGCCGAGAGAAAGTCAAAAGGGAAGTCTACAATTAATGGAGCACATATTGTAGAAGATGATCAAAACAATTATAAAAAAAGGAAAAAAGTTGAACGTGGAAGCAATCAACCCAAAAAGAAATTCAAGGTAAAGTGCTTCAACTGTGGCAAGATTGGCCACAAGTCCACGGATTGTCGTGCCCCTAAAAAATTCAAGAAAAAGGACCAAGAAAATATGATTGAGTCCAACAAATAATATGATGATATGTGTGCTATGCTTTCAGAATCCAACTTGGTGAGGAATCCTTGCGATTGTGGATGGATTTTGGTGCCACCTACTATGTTTATGCCAACAAAGAGTTGTTTTCGTCATTCACTCCGTCTTAAGTAGAAGAAATGATCTACATGGCTAACTCCGCTACTGCTAAGGTAGAAGGAACAGGAAAAGTGTTCTTGAAATGACTTCAGGAAAGGTCTTCACACTTAACAATGTCTTGTATGTTCTGGAGTTACGTAGAAACTTAATTTCTGTTTCACTTCTAGAAAAGAACAGATTCAAATGTGTAACCCTTTCTGGAAAAACTGTAATTAGCAAAGGAGAAGTGTATGTAAGAAAAAGCTATCTCACCGAGGGCCTTTATAAGATGAATGTAATGAATGTTGAAATCAATAAAAGTTCAATTGCTTCTTATTTTATTGAGTCTTATGATTTATGGCATGAACATTTACACCATATTAATTACATAACATTACAAACACTCAAGACTATGCCTTGTATTATAATGAATATCCCGCAGTACTTGAAGGATATAACGTTGAAAATTGGATCACCGAATCGAATGAAATAAAATCCACAAATGGATATATATTTACTATCGGTGGAGGAACAGTCTCTTGGAAATCATCCAAACAGACTTGTATTACTTGCTCTACAATGGAATCTGAATTTATCGCATTGGATAAAGCCGATGAAGAAGCAAAATGACTCCAGAATTTCTTGGAAGATATTCCTTATTGGCCTAAACCAGTGGCACAAGTATGTATACACTGTAATAACCAAGCGATAGTAGGTAAGATAGGGAGCATGATGTACAACGAAAATCTTGTCACATATACCGAAGATATAATACTGTTAGGCAACTTCTCTCTAGTGGTATTATCACTGTTGACTATGTAAAGTCAAAAGATAAGTGTCAGATCCACTTACAAAAAGCCTATCTAGAGGAGTAGAAAGGACATTCAAGGGAATGGGTTTAAGGCCTAGGATAAGTCAGCATGACGGTAACTCTACCTAGCAGACTGGAGATCCTAAGAGCTAGGTTAAAGGAGATCAAACAAAGTTGTGACTGACAGGTTCAACATTGTCAATATACCCAATCTATTCTCATGATGTAGACAATGTTTAGTAAACAAGCATTAGAATTAAGTTGAATAGTCTTTTAATGATTATCTAAATTTGGCAGATTTGACCAAATAGTTTAATCTATAGGATTGAATATTTAGAAATCACCTCTGTGAGGGCGAAGTAGAAGCCGTTTCAAGGAGAATGCTAGTAAAGGCCTAAGCTCTCATGAAATCGGGACGTGTTCATGGCTGAAAAAAAATAAAATCGTGAGAACCATAAATGGTAAAAGGCTAATTGTGTGACGTGTTATCTAGGTGTACATTAAAGCTCGACGGTTCAAAGATATCAAATCTACTGATTGACCGAGTGCATCTGAAGCATGTTCACTACGAAAAGTTCAAAGGGAATCTCATTTATCCAGATGCAATAAGTCTTTGCTTGATGATTACATACTTTTCCGTAAAATTTTATGAAAAATAGTCATTCCTCATTCATGTGGGGGATTGTTGGGTTCAAAGTATAGATAAAGTGTGAATGGAAAATTGGGGAAACCAAGTGGAAGAAAAAATAGAGAAGAAAACACTAAAATAGAAAGTGTACTCTAAAATGGAAAGTCTACTATTTCTCCTACATTGGTGGGAGAATGTGACTTTCAAGTGTTTATATTAAGAAACACTCATTCCACTTGGTAAGTGAGGCAAGAGATAAGAGATACCTCGCGCCTTCGTCGTCGTCGCTCGCTCGGCTCGGCTTCGGCTTCGAATTTGGAAAATGATTAATGAGATCTATCTTTTTGGACAATATTTATTTGACATAAATTTAATCTTTTTTGTGTTTTGATCCTCTAGTTATATGCATGCATGCAGTGTTTTGAACTGATGCTTCAGAAGGATGCACTGTTTCAAACTGAGGCTTTAGAAGGATGCACTGTTTCGAATTGATTCTTCGGAAGGATACAATCCTTCAACGAAATGACGCATTGATTCATGAAATGGTTTGTCTGTTCGAAAAAGATACAATCTTTGAACGAATAGACATGATTTTTCAGGAAAGGTCACACCTTTTAAGTAAACCATTGCCACTTTTCAGAAGAGGCATATGAAGGCTATATAAACCTGCTTTCATCCACAGGTTTAGATACGAATTTTCTGAAATAGAAACCCTCTTCTTGTCTTCAAAAACATTTTGTGTAATCAATCAAACTGTTGAGTGAGTTCGTTGAATCCAACAATTTGAGGTACCGCTATTGTTCGGATTGAAGGTCATTTTATCCTGGGAGAAAGATTCCATAACCTCGGGTACAGTGAGGAAAATTATTCCTTAAGGAAGCTCCGTGAAGTCGGGAGACTTGGCCTTAAAATTCTACTTCATCTCTTTTCTGAAAATTAACACACTTCTTAGATAGATTATTCATAATCTAGTGTTGGAGGTGTTAGGTAACTTCATAAATGTTCTTGTCTTAGACTTGAACTAGAGTTGAAGTTTGTATTGCATGTATACAGATTCTCGTACCCGAATATATACAAAATAACATTTATTTCTGTGTAGTTGATTGAATTTAACATTATTTTGCATGAACAACAAACAATAAAAATTACAAAGAAGAATACACATATTTTACACATTGACATATCTTCAAGTTCTAATACAAGAGTAACACAGTGGAGTTTACGGACTTATCATCAGCCAGTTATCAACCTTCAAAAATCAGCCGGTTATCAACCTTCAAAATTTTCCTCCTAGCTCTTTGCAAAATCGACAAAATATATGATTATATCAATCATTTTAAATCAATGGCAAAACAAAAAATATAAGCAACAAAATTGTCACGATAATAGCCGTTGGAGCTTTTCCCAGATTCATACAATTTGTCGTTAATCTCCCAACTCTTATACCTCTTCTTTTTATTTAAATAAGAGGCTTGCTTAGGTGACATTATTGACAGATAGAAACATAAAATTATTGTTGGTCAATTACAATATAAGTAATGGAAAGAATCAAACGTGATAGCTAATCCGTCTTCACGTTATTGATATTCATAATTAATGAACTTTTATTGATTAATACACAAGTAAATTACCTGCTGATCAAACGAATCAAATTTGTTTTATTCCTTATGAAAATTAAGATCCCAAAATAAAAAATACATGCTATGAACCTAATCAAAGGTTCGTTTAACAACTACTTCAATCAAATTAACAAAAAATAAAATAAATTAAATCACAACTAGTATAAAGTTTTTGAACAACGTACGTGAAAAAGAAGGCATACATAAAAAAAAAGTACCTACGAATATGTTCCACCGGATAACCTATCAACAATTGTTTTGGGGGGAAAGATATCGATAATTTTTTTTCCTCATCATATATATAGATTTTTTTTATCATGTAACTTAGAATTTATTTTTCATCTACATAAGAAAATGAAAATCTGCCTACGTTAATTTTTATATTTATATATATTTAATTAAATAATAATTGAGCGTAAAAGTGAAAAAATGATTTTGTCTATTACAAAGACTTTTAATGAAGGACAAAAGTTCAAACAATACTTTTAAGGTCTTTCACGTTTTTAATATAATTAGTCTATGAAAACGTGTGTTGCACGTTTATTTCAATTTATTAACATCAAATTTGAATTGCTATTGATACATCATTAATGGTACATGTATTTTTACAAAATAAAAATCAAAACTCAATGCAAAAAAGTAACTAACTCTTAATTTGAAGTTAATTATTCGTGTAAACTTGATGCTAATATAGTGATATATATAGAACTCTAATTTAAGGATAAATTAAATACATAGTTGAACATATATAATAAATTAGTTACCTTGTAAAATTAAGTATTATTCTTGAAAAATAAAAATTTAAATTGATACATAAATTCACTATGATTTTGTCATGACCTGAGGTGTTAATTTTACCTAGTAAAATATCATCCGTCTCACCCAAGATTTCAACACCACAATTTTATTTTTATCTAAATTACACAGTAAATAGGCTTCTAAATACAGTATTCCATTAGTTACTTTTTCGTGGCCTTAGCTTGTCACGTGATTCTGAATTTCTTGTTTTCATATGAAAAAGAAGTATAAATATTTTCATATAACCTAAAATATGCTATTTAAGGAAAGAACTCATCAACACGACATAAAAATTTTGGTAAAAAAAAAATTAGTCAAACTACGCAAATCTTATATATTCATTCAATGGTTAAAGAATAATAATATAAACCTTGACTTTTTGGCTACTTTATTTGGGGGCAATATATTTGTTTCATTCAATTTTTTGATCAATTTTCAGCTGAAAAAAAAAATACGAAAAATTATTAAAAAGGGGATAATTCATTATCAATTGTCCGTCACTATAATTCATATTAAAACTATTAACTAAATAAAAAAGAAAAGACACAAAGATGATGATAGTGAATGCAATAAGATGATTTGAATTAAAATCAAAATAAGAAGAAAACGTAAAAGTAGAATAATCTAATTGTTTATCCATTATCAATTGTTGATTACTATAATTCATATTAAAAACTATTAACTAAAGGAAGTAAATAGGATGATGATAGTGAATGCAAGAAAATGATTTGAATTAGAATTAAAATTAAAAGAAAAACTTAAAATTAGAATAAATCGATAGTTTATATATTGTCAATTGTTGATTACTATTCATATCAAAACTATAAAGAAGATAACTTGAATCAAAATCAAAATAAAAAGAAAAGTAAAAGTAAAATAAGCTATTACACTACAAAAAATAAGTCAAATTGTGGGGTTAATTTTAAGGTTTGCGGGGGTTTAAAATATGATTCCGGCGGTTTTCAAAACCCCCCTTAATACGAGCCGTCACAACTAATTTGCGATAGTTTTTTTCCGACCTTCATAATTAATTTACGGCGATTATTTTGCGATGATCGATCCCCGTTACTCTAAATTTAATTCTATTTATAATAAGTTTTTATTTAAAAATTGCAAGGGTTTAAAACCTCCGCAATTTTTTTTATTTAGTGGGGCCCAACAATTTTCAATAACTAATTATAAATTCTTATTTTAGCTCAATTTTAATTGTTCTTTAGGCATAACCTACAATTCAATATTTGTTCAATTCATCTATCATTTACACAACATGACAAATTAAACA
This sequence comes from Capsicum baccatum var. pendulum, assembly GCA_030864225.1. NCBI lineage: Eukaryota > Viridiplantae > Streptophyta > Magnoliopsida > Solanales > Solanaceae > Capsicum > Capsicum baccatum. Next base: position 34,957,283 of record CM061551.1, on the reverse strand, counting down.
TTGTAATTAACAAGCATATCAAAAATACATTGAACATTAAACTTCAAAATTAAATTTTCAACATTAACATCTTCAAACTCCAATTTTTCAACATTAACTAGTATCTTCAAACTCTAAAATCAAATCTAAACACAAAACCTTCGATATTCCAAGATTCACTCCAACCACACAATTACATCATCATAATTGAATATCCCAGACAATTTGCAATGAAATCAACGAATGTCATTAGGATCACTATCATCACGTGATCTCCTTGCATCCATGGGTGAAATGGGTCCACTAACCGCATCACTTGGCTACATAAAAATACAAAGTATAAAAATCAATCGATAAAATCTCAGTCCTTATTATAAACAAGTTAGGCTAACCATCTGCATTATCAATGATAAAAAGCAAAGATAAAAAGAACACATTATAGTGAACATCATGCTTAAACACCAAGTTTGAAAATTTTGCTGTGGTCTGTGCAGTTCATGACATGTAAACAAAGGGAAAATACCATAATTGCTTGCATTATATTGGAAATTAATATCCATGCATAAGAGAAAATACAACCAAAGCATATGAATATGATTGGCAAATAATTTTTATTTTTCTTCCTCTAATCCACCCTTATTAACTAAAGAATTACTTCTTACTATTATCTGAATGACTTAACAGAAACCATCAACTTGCACTACTCAAACTTTAAACATACACCCCACTTCACTTCCACAGAATTCAACAAACCATAATATTATCACATCAGTTCCTTAAGTTTAGCATATAAAAATGTGATGAATTCATTCTTAACCAGTTGCCAACATTATTAATAGGGTTCAAATTTATAAGCACGTCAAATGATCACACTCAAGAATACTGTGCAAACAATACCAACATGTAAATCTCTGGCATACTTTCTTAACATCACATCCTACACCTTTAATTCAATCCCCAATGCTACTTCAACATTGAAACAATTCTATCAAAACTAAGGGGAAGCGGCAGTGCATCACATGTACATGGTGTGTCACTTTCCACTTGTAATTTCACACAACATCACAAAGAGTTAAAAAAACATCAAAATTTTCAAAACACAACCTAGATTACAACTCACATCAGTGACAGACATCCCACACAATCACCACCAATCTTTGAGTAGCGTAAACATGTATTTCATAGCAAAACCTATAGGTAGGTTATATTTTACATAGTATGAAGTTTGGAAGTTAGGCTTTAATTTTCACTGAACTTACTAGGCTTTAATTTTCACTGAACTTACTGTTGCATTAATACAGGGGTTAAAAGGAAAAGAACACACACAACACACAAAGACAGGCACAAACAGTTGCATTACAGGGAAAGAGAACAGTTTGGTTAAACCAAAAGTGTCCTGCCTGTAGTTTTTAAATTTAGTAATATGTCTAATGTCAAGTTAGCAACCAGCAGATGGAGCGGCCATGAAAAGTGTATTAGCAACCAACAGATGTAGCGGCCATTTAAAGAGTATTAGCAAACCATGTAAAGTGCATCCATTTTCATCATAAATGTTGTAGCATACAATACTCTAGTATATAAACTTCACAACTCTTTTGACAGAGGAATTAAAGCAAATGGAAGGTGAAACACTGAAAAACCAGAGAAGAGCAGACATGGCACTACTTGAGGAAAAAAAATAGTGACTCAATATCAAAAGGAGGCAGACAAATGTACTTCAGGGATGGGAGCTTGTGAAAGAAGCTAGAGAAAAAGCTGAAATTATTTTAGAAGCACAGAGACAAATCACTGCTATATGGGAGCTGAGAGCACGACATCAAGGATGGAAACAAGAGCTTATTCAGGTCTAGTAAGTGTATAGACAAGTTCTTAATGAAGCAAGTAGACTGCCACTTTACTAGTTTTTGATAGATAATATTTGTACTCAGCTAGTATGGACAGTTCCCAAATTTTACTAACAATAGAAGTCAATTTTCTCAAGGCAAGAAATTAAACATCTCGTTCTATTTATAGTTTGTTGGTTTCTTCAAATATACGGTGCTCTGTAGCATAAAGGGGGTTGAATGTAACGTAATTACACTGAATAAGACCATTCTCTTAGAGCAGAGCTTATTCAAGAGCAAAAGTTGTATGAAAAAACCTCAACGACTAAGATAAACAGTCATTCAGTTATCTACCAGAACTGGTAGAAAGTAAAAAGCAGAAAGTTGCAGGTTCGATATCCGCACAAACTAACCCGAATACTATGATAAAAAATATCATTTAGTCATCAAGGCTGATTTTCAAATGATTGACAGGCCCGAGTAATGAGATTATGTCCCTTCTTGCTTGAAGCACTAAAATCTATCCAATGAGAATAGTTTAATCAATTGAGAATTGACAGAAAACAGACAAATATTTTTCCAAGCATCTTTGGGGAGAAGAACACAAGATTTTGGAAGCTGGAAATAGATGTATTTCCTGTCTCAAATCATATAACACAAATCAACAATCATTGTTGTTCCAGATTAAAAATAAAATGCACTATATACTGAACAAAATATAAATAAAAAGAATCCCTAGCATTTTAAGGCATATAACCATATAGTGTAATGGAATTTTCTTAATATCTACAGTACTAAGTGTTATATGAACCATACTACAATCAGCTTCCACCTGTATATTTCCTAAATCAGTAAAGATAGAGGTGTTGTGACACACTCAAGTTGTAATTCTATCAACGACGACTTATCCCCTCGTGGAAGTATATGACAAAGAAAAGACTATTAGAAAGGGTCTAATTAAAAAACATGGTGTTGAGTTCATTATAGAGGAGGCGTCAAATTAATAAACTAATCCTTCATTCAAGAGGCGCATTGTAGCCCCTCGTGAGAGTTTCCTTGCAAACAGAAAATAGGGGACCAGAGTAGAATTATTCCGACACCACTCTGTTCTATACTCGCTTTCATAGTAAATATTGTGGATCTCCTGTAAAAATTGAAAGGTTGGCAAGTTGCACAAAATAATCAGTTCAGCAGGCAAGATGTCTTGATTCAATACCAACCAGAAGAGTTGAAGAAACAAAAACTACTAGAGAAGTTGAAGAAATAACCAACAAAATATTTTAAGAAAGAAAATAACTAAAGAAGTCAGGGAAGGAAAACCAAAAAGGAGAAGTACAAGAAAGAAGACCAACTGAGGAAGTCAATAAAGAGCCAAAAAAGAAAATCAACGAAAAAGTCAACAAGGAAAATCAAAAAGACGAAGTCGAAGAAAGATAAGTTGAAACTATGCCAACACGAAAACGTAAACAGATATGATCATAGTGTCGAATTCCCAAGCTAGAGATGACAGATTATTCCACACATCTCATACATACCTTTATTCTCTTGATCTGTACAGGGCCAGCATCTACATAGTTAAATGTTATGGGATGCCAACCTTTTTCTCTATATTTGTCACCGATTCATTCCACTCTGTATAGGTTATTGTTCTACTTTCAAGTTCTCCTTCAAAATCATGCATCTGTAAACCAATAAAAATCTAGGATATTAGTTCCGAAGTATAATTCTCAAAAGCAATCCACAAAGAGAAATCCTTTGTTTTTTTAAAAGAGGAAAAGAAATTGTTTGTACATCAATAAAACCTGAGAACTTTGTGCAATTTGTCTAAAAAAAAATAAGTCCCAAAAGAAAAATGTATCATAGAGTCCTGAGAACACACAAATAAGACCAATAATCAAGTAGCCCAGGTAGAATAAGTCTGGTAAGTTCGAAGTCCTGAGAACACACAATAAGACTAAAGATGGAAAGTATCCGAGGTAGAACAATTCTGATATACCTACCACCAACAATGTCTGCACATAGTGTTCATCTGGAATGCAGGTGTACTGCTTTTGAAGTTTCTGCAAGGTTTATTTCAAGGTTAGAAGAAATAAATAAAGAAAAAAGAATGATTCCAGAGACAAAAAGGTGCACAGTGTACTAGTATGAATTAACAAAAATATAACGAGTAGTGGGGAAGCCATAAGCTAGGGGTGGGGGGACTTCGCATACCATGAGGTGGCAAAGGATGGGGCTAAGTAAGAGTTGACTAAGGAACACGTCGACACAGAGCCATGGCTGATTCACATGAGAATGTTGCAAAGGAGCACAACAAAGCAACGCAGGTCAAAAAGAGCACTTGAATTATGTACAGTGGACCTCCTGTTCTCATATATTAATAATGTCAAATGTATCGACTTAGCAGGAGGCACACTAACTTATCATATTCTTTTTCCCCTTGCTCGGTTCCAACGGTGGACGTCTCTGCAAGATTAAGATCCTGACTCTATTAGTTATCAGATAAATGAAGCATACGAGATACAGTGCATCAGTGTAAAACCACTCAACAGTTCCACTTAGAGAATGTAACTAACAACGATGGAAGGCATTAACTACAAAAGTATGTTCATCTTTGTGAGAATATTAGTAAAAGGGGGCTTTTAGGCTATTGAGGAGCACAGTAATTTCATAAACCTGAAGCACAAATGGTTTATTAAGCATACACATATTCAACTACACATGTATATGAAGTTTAAAGATGGAAGAACACACGATATGAACCTTACAGAACATCTTGAAGACTGAAAACACAGCATCATCATTTTCCACCACTTCCGAGTGTTCAATTGCAACACCTAGTGTAATGGCCGGCCCAAGTAACAATGGCCGGCCGACCAGAGTCAACTTGGGGGGAAATGAGAGAGAGGGTCGATTCGGGGGAAAATAAGAGCTATCAATTAAACGAGAGGAAAAATGATTTGGCCAACAGGGAAAATTTTTGGCCAATTAAAAAAAGGGAAAATATTATTTTTTTGATTGATAGTAGGGGTTTAAAATCCCCGCAATTGATAGTTGGAGTTTAAAACTCGCGCAAATTTATAAATTTTAGCAATAAATTTTTAATCTTCACATTTCATATAATTTTACGGAGGTTTAAATAGCAAATAAACCCCCTCAATTTTATCTAATTTTTGTAGTGTTATTTCCTATAAAGTTTGATCAAAATATCACTTAAATCGAATAATAAAAAAAAATTTATATATAAAGCAAGCTTCTATTGATTTAGAAGTGTTAAATATTGTGATTTATTACCACCTAAATTAAATAAGGACCTTAATTAATTTAAAACCTAAATAATATCTAATATTGACTTCTTTTAAAAAATAATCCTAAAGGATCTAAACCAACTTTGATAATATTTTTTTCCTAAAATCGGGTTTGGTATTATAAAAGAGAGAGATTGTTCTAAAATCTATATAAAGTAACTAAGGCAATTTAGCGAAAAGTGACAAAAGAGTTTTGAAATGAGGTGTAGGTGACTCAAGTTTTAAAAATTGAGTGTAGGTGACAATTACTTTATTAGTGATTAAGAAAGTTGGAAAAGTTTGAGAATAACGCATAAGTTTTTTAATTTAGATTTTGATCCAAGTAAAACCTAATATAACTAGAAACAGAGGGGAAAATGTGTGTTTTCTCTCTCTTCTCATTATTTGTTGTTTTGTCTTTCTTCGCCATTTTTATTGTCCATTATTGATGCTGCTTTATTCGTCATATTTTAATTCATTATCATCATCTTCTTATTTATTATCATCATCATCTTCTTCTTGTTTACCACTGTTGTTGTTGTTACCGCTATTGCTGCTATGTGACCAATTTTTTAGGTCAAATTTAGTTTCGTTCATCACTTTGGCATTACTTCATAGGCAGCGTTGGTAAGTAAAATTATAATTTTTAGTTGAATTTATCATCTGGGTACACTACTGCTGCTGTTTTTGAAACAATAGATAGAACCTGAACATGAACCCAATAAAAGATTCCTCTGTTTTAACAAATGACTTATCTATTGCAACAAATAAGTCATCTTTTACAATGAAAGACTCATATATTGAATTCATATTTATGGTTCTACAATGCTGTAACATGAATCGAACAGATGGGGAATCTGCTGCAACAGACTAGTTATCTGTTACAACAGAAGAGTCATCTATTAAAATATATTACTCACCTGTTACAATAGAACCTGAAGTTGATTTCAGCAGATGTGTCATCTGTTACAATAGTTGAGCAATCTATTGCAATAGGTTAGTGATGTTTTACAACAAGTGACTCATCTATTGGAATAAACTTCAAAGGTTCTGTAGTACATCCCAACAGTTGAGTCATCTATTGGAACATATGTATAATCTGTTGCAATGTATAAGTCGCTTGTTCCAACAGATGACTCATGTGTTGGAATCAACTTCATGGTCTATAGTACTATTACATATATTACCAACAGGTTAAGTCATATATTGCAACATATATCTCAGTTGTTACAACATATTATTCACCTATTGCAATAAATTACTCATTTATTGAGGTTCATGTTACGACACTATAAAATCACTATTAATTTTATTATGAAGTCATTATTAACTTTTTTAATAAATGTCTTTATTTAGGTACGACTAATAGAGGGATTAACAACAATAGGGGTGAATTGTCATGGTGAATGGATAGAGAAGAGCAATCGATATGTATGGCATTGGAAGGAAGGTGAAATGCTAGAGACAATAGCTATCACAGTCAAATGTGATATTTCATATGATTATTTTGTGAACTTAATTATTAGCTATTGTGGAACGAATTGTCAACCGAAAAAACTCATTATCAGCTACATGCATGGCTCCTTTGAAAATCAGAGGGTACTACCTTTAAAAATAATCAATCAGGTTCGGTTGCATTCTTATCTTAGTAATTCAACTAGGCTAGTGTTAAGGGTGTACGTGGTTGAAAAATTGAGAGAGAATGAGAACCAAAATATAGAAAAAGAACAACAACAAGACATCTTTGATGATAAGCTGGATGATTTGGACATGAATATTCCAGATGATGATCAAACACCTATGTCTGTTGTACCGAGCAATACGGTGGGCAATTCTTCTCAATCAACACAGTCGGGCAATTATCAAGATGACGAGACTAACTTTTACAAATGATACGAGAATAATCATGGATATGGACTTATGAGAGTACGAGTTGGACCCGAGCCTTGGTGTGTGTAATTAAAGTGTAAGAGAGGCCCAAAATGTACCAATATCAGTCTATAACTTACACTTGATGGGCGCCTACTCTTTGGAGGGCCTTTTGGTCATTTTAACTTATATTTTGTAATAGCTATAAAAGGAACATTGTAGGGCTTTTAGACTTAGTTTTTATTGAATATTGAAGTTGTAAACACTTAGAAAGACAATTCCTCTCTCCTTTAGGTGGCTTAACCGAAACTAGGGCAAGATCTAGTGTGGAATCACTAGTGATTGTATTTTGCTTGGAAACGTAGATGCTAGAGAGGTGGAATCTGATCTTGTGTCACGTAAGAGATAGGTGGATCATTTTATGTGGTTTTAAGGGTTCAAGAGTGGAATAGGCTCTTAGGTTCTTAAGATTATACCTTTGTGTAGTTTATCTATCTATCCCTTTTCTTTTATTGTAATTCTTGTTAGTGTTTGTTCTAGTTCTTGTAATCCATAACTTGTTGTTCTTGTTATAACATTGTTCTTTTTCATCTTGTTGTTTATAATCATGGTTTGGATGGATGTTTTGGTGTTAAAATACACCCTTCATCTCGTTATTGTTGTTGTCATTTTTGAATCCGAGTGTGGTCTCCAATCGATCCAAGAATCCCTTTGATTAGTGGACTGTTTTGGGGTGTGCTTTGTGTTCCTTATCTTTATCATATCATTTGGTATCATAGTATGGCATGATCTTGTTCCCACAATATCAATCTTGGGCTCGTAAACTTGAAAATAAAAATAAAATTGTTGAAAAACTAAAAATTCTAGAAAATAGCAATCTATCCATTGTTGTTGTTTTGGCCGAAATTATGTTTTTGTGGTGTTCTTGACAGATATTTTTCTTGAGTTTAGGTCTAGGAGTCGTTTAATTGTCTTGTGTGTTTGTAGTGTTAGTTTTGTTCTTCACTAACACTTTGAGTCAATCTAAACTTGAGCTTATGTTGCTAATGCTGTTGTTGTGAACCAAAAGTAGCCGTAAGTTGACGTTGGTGTTCTTGGCCATGTCTGACCTTTGTTGTGACTTAGTTGAATGTTGGTTAGTGTTGTTGTAGATTTTGAGAGGTTGTTGTTTTGCTCTTGTTGTTCATCACAACCTTCAAACCTTGATAAAATCGAAATACAACACTAAAGAGCCTTGACATTGTGTTGGTAGAATTGTTGTTGTGGATTGGAGTTGGCCGTTGGAATTATTGTTGTTCTTAAAAATTTTTGTTATTTTTCTTGGTGTGGTTGTTGTTGTTCTTGAAGTTCTTCACCTTCCTTCATATATTGTTAGAACATAAAGTGAATGATAGATCCTAAAAGGTGAAGGAAAAAAAATATATGTACTTGTTAGTCTTGAAAGACCCCCAACCACCAAAAAACTTTACATCAAATTTCAACCACTTTTCCATGATTTAAGGGTCCATGTTTTAAGGAGAAGTACAAAGAAAGTCAAGACTTACTTTTTAAAATTTGAAAAAGGATTCCAAGACTTATATTTCCCTCCTTAACTAATTCCCACTAATTCCAAATTGTAAAATTGATCAACACTTCCAAATTTAGAAAATAAAATTGTTAAGGACTGAGGCCAATCATGGACTGTCACATCACCAATTACAGTTTATCAATAAATTTTAAGCTCAAATTTGATCTTTTAGCCTCATTTGGTATCTTTAGTTTCATTTGTTGATTCCAAATCTAACTTACAAGCTAGTACTAGATTGTAAGTTAGTTTTGAAGCCATTCTTTGAGTTAACCTTCCTTTGTTTGTCTTAATCTTTTAAGTCATTGTAATACTTCTTTGTGTGTTTTCCTTAATATTTGGAGTCTTAGTAAATGTTGGATTCACCTCTTAATACCTCTCGCATACAAGCAAGCTAAACACTTGTGAGATTGAGAGTAAGGGATCAGAGAGACACGAAATAAAAAAAGAGAGTGAGGATATTTTGTACAACTAACATGTTTTCTGTTTTGTAGGTATTTTCTTGGCCATAATGGACACCATTTTCGCCTACCTTGAAGTTATTTCCTGAGAAATAGCTAAGGCAAATATGGGTCTTAAAAAATTGGGCTCGAATATGTCTACTATACTTGAGAGGGTGGATCAAGTGGAGAGTTAAAGGAATTCTTATGTTTCTACTATCAAAACTTTACCTCAAATGATCAATCCTCCAAGACCACCACCAAATGACATAGACATAAGCCAAGCCACCAAATGCCCTCCAACACGAGACATAAGTAGGTCACTTCTCCCATAATTCGATCAACTCCAACAAGAAGGACTTGGAAGCCAATCTCTTCCCATCCAAGCTCCACAACCAAAGCTCCACATTACCAAATAAATCTTTTTATTTGAAACTCTACTTCACCTAAACTGATATGTCCATATAGAGGAGTATGGTAGAAAAAAACATGAGGGACATAGAGTCTACAATGATGCATATACGATGGAAGAGAAATTGAAGAGAAGAAGTAGGAAACCACAAGGAACCCGCCACCAAGAAAAGAGGTAGGATGTGTTTAGTGTTTCATTTGTCATTCACTATGTGTTTCAGATGAGGATGAAGACAAGACTCAAATAAAGATCTTGGCTAAGACTTGTTGTTATTGAGCCCTCGGATTCTTCATGTTTTTGTGGACTATTTTTGACTTATTTTTGTGACTTGTTTGTGGAATGTTCTGAGTAGTTTCCTTTGAAGTGACCAATTGAACAAGGTGAAGCTGTGAACTTATGGAAAAATTTCTCTAAAAAATGGAAATGATGATACGAGAATAATCACGGAATGGACTTATGAGAGTGTGAGTTGGACCTGAGCCTTGGTGTGTGCAATTGAAGTGTAAGAGAGGCCCAAAATGTACCAAAATAAGTCCATAACTTACACTTGATGGGCGCCCACTCTTTGAAGGGCCTTTTGGTTATTTTAGCTTATATTTTGTAATAGCTATAAAAGGAACATTGTAGGGATTTTAGACTTAGTTTTTGTTGAATGTTGAAGTTGTAAACACTTAGAAAGACAAGTCCTCTTTTCTTTAGTAGGCTTGGCCGAAACTAGGGCAAGATCTAGTGTGGAATCACTAGTGATTGTATTTTGCTTGGAAACGTAGATGCTAGAGAGGTGGAATCTGATCTTGTGTCACGTAAGAGATAGGTGAATCATTGTGTGTAGTGTTAAGGGTCTAAGAGTGGAATAGTCTCTTGGGTTCTTAAGATTATACCTTTGTGTAGTCTATCTATCTATCTCTTTTCTTTTATTGTAACTCTTGTTAGTGTTTGTTTTAGTTTTTGTAATCTATAACTTGTTTTTCTTGTTATAACATTGTTGTTGTTCATCTTGTCTTCATATTTTTGTTGATAATAATAGTTTGGACGGCTGTTTTGGTGTTAAAACACACCCTTCATCTCATTATTATTGTTGTGATTGTTAAATCCGAGAGTGGTCTCCAATCGATCCAAGAATCTCTTTAATTAGTGGACTGTTTTGGGATATGTTTCATGTGTTCCTTATCTTTATCGTATCAACAAAGGAATGTCATTAAAGGATAAGAAAGAACTATCTACTTCTTTGTTTATTGCTTGCTTGAAAAAAAATTAGAGTAAAGAATGTGATTAATTCGAGCAAAGTCTTTTTCTTTAAATATGCTAATCCGACCTGCAATTGGTGGTTGAGTGCTATGAAATACTTAAGATCTAAAAGATTCGGCACTAATGTTTATTAAAAGCATCACATATATGATTCGGAGCACATTACGAGCCAAAATCCTCACGCCACGGCAGAGGTCCTGGGTCAATATTTTTATAATAGATTCCCCAATGGCAAAGGCCCTTCTAGAAGTGATATGGCCAATCAAATCCTTATAGAATTGGGTGTTACAATCAGTTTTTGGAAGATATATACGACCATGGGGATCACTAATGACTTGGTTAGGGGGACATATGAGCACGGGTATGCAGTTCTTGATGTCTACCATTACATGCTTGAGTCCATAAATCCCTGAAGTAAGATGGAGTATCATGTTGATGAAAACAGAAGTTTCAAGTACTTTTTTGTATCCTATGGTACTTGGATTCTTGGTTTTCAACATTTGAGAAAAGTCATAGCCATTGACGGGACCTTCTTGAGGAGAAAGTATAATGGAGTTTTTTTAGCAGCAGTGGTACAGGATGCGGAGAGTCATATCTTTCCTATCACTTTTTGTGTAACAGACAAGAAATATGATGCCTCGTATGGATAACTTTTTGAACAAATGCGAAGCTGTGTCGAAGATACCAAAGAGATGTGTTTTATTTCGAATAGGTATCCAAGTATCCCAAAGATGGGTTCAATTTTCTACACTTCAACTCACTTTGGTTGTTGCATGAGTCATCTTGGAGATAATATTCGAAACAACTTTCACAATAAAAGGATCGAGACCCTTTTTTATAGAGCAGTTAAATCATATAATAGAGATGAGTTTTTTAACCATTTCAATCAAATAATGGACATGCATACCAAGGCAGCAGAATATCTCGTACATGTCGGTTTCAAGAGATGAAGTTGGGCATTATGTCCGATAAATAGGTACATTCTTATGAATTTAATGTCTTGTTTGAGTTACAAGTTTATTATGATATCGTACTAAGTGATTCTTTTGTATAAGTATAATATTATGTCATAAAAAATTATTGAATCAGTGAATTCATTGTTTGGCGTTGAAATGGATTTTTTCATAGGGGCACTATTTGATGAAATAAACAAGAAGTATGACAAATTATTTCATGAAAGGTGTATGCAGTTCATAAATGCAAGAACCATATTTGTTCTAGAAGCGGAAAAACAAATATCAACGAATGTCAGCTTGGGAAATAGGTTATTTGCTCATCAAATAGCAGATTGCAAGTTCACTATCGACTGTCATGGTGATGGTGCCACGGTCATCTTCAAACAAAATCTTATACGTGCAGAGTTTTTGGCTTGAACAAAATTCCCTGTCACATGTTATGGCAGCTCTTTGAGCCCAATACGGTGCACAATATGTAACTAAAATTTATGAGTGCTCGTCTCCATATTATTCGGTAGAATGATATATAATGGCATATGGTGAGAACATTAATCTGGTGCGAACCGAAGAATCTTGGGTTGTTTCTGTAGAGCTTTTGGGGAGATTAATACCTTCTCATATATTGACCCAAGTACTATCAAACTGAAAAGAAGGCAATATAAGAGGAGGCGTGGAATCAGAGAATCATTTCCATCAAGAAAAAATAAGTGCTCCGCGTGTAAGAACGCTAGCCACAAAAGAACTACATGTCCGGATCATAATCCACCATGATTGCTGTAATAGCAAACCTTGTGTTGTTGTTTGTTATGGACTTTGATATTTTTAACTCATTTATGTAAATGTAAATGTTATTATTTATTATATAAAATATCTTTTATTAACTTGTGCATCAATAAAAAGAGGTAAAATAGGAACTAAATACAACAGATCGCAAAATTATTTTCAGCAGATTACCCATATGTTACAATAGATGGACATTTGCGGGAAGAACACAACACTGTTCATCAAACTGGAATGCGTTCCTCCAACAGATGACCTATCTATTGTAACAGATGGGTAATCTGTTGGAATAACACAATACAATTCCTACCACAAACCTAACAGATGACCAATCTATTTCAACAGATGGTTCATTTGTTTAAAGAACTCAGAACTCTTGCTATTTCTACTAGACTCAAAATTGTTACTTACCTCCAAACATCGATATATTTAACATTTGTTAAGAAGAAAAAATAAACAGAATGAAAATTAAATAAGAATTAAAAAGTCAAAGTCGAGCAAACATAAATTATTCATTAAACAAAAACAAAATGCATTAGGTAGGTAGATCAAATATAGAAAAATAAAAATACATACGCTAAAATAAAAATATAACCTAATGATTATTATTATTATTATTACTATTATTATTATTATTATTCTCACCAGCCAACCGTCAACTAGCAGCAACAGGGCCCTTTTCAGCCTGCGAATCTCTCGGAGCATCCTTGCTTTCACAGCGGCCAACTCCCACTGGAGTTCATTAACCTGCAGCCTTTGAAGTTCTCGCACAGTGTTGTGCAGAATAGAAATGTTCCAAATAGGATCAACCATATCTAGAATACGCATGAATTGACAAAAAACATAAACACAAAAGTAAAGAAAGGAGTCCGAATGTAATACAATATATACTATGAATTGGTAGATTTATCAAAAAAAGAAAAAAAAAACTAGCTCAACGAAAAAAGAATATGCTCTTTGAAGAGATGTGGTTAAATATGTAATAAGAAAGACAAAATGCAAGAAATAAATAAAACGGAGTAGAATGAATGAGTATTAAGGGACCTATTTATAGAGGAATGAATCTGAATGTGGTAGATAAAATGCCATGACTATTCACCTCCATTTTATTAATTACATTCAAACTGATAACTTTTTGATTACTGTCAAAAATCATGACTTAATTAAATCAATCTGTTAACTTTTTGATTATTGTGACAAGTTATGGCTGTTCAACATCTTAAATATTAATTAATTCTTAATATTAAATAACTCTTTTTCTCAATTAAATAGTTGAAGACTTCTCACCTTTTCAATAACTATTTTTCTTAATAATATTTATTTTTATTAAGTTGTGGCAATAGATGGTCTATCTGTTGCATCAAATAACTCATCTGTGGCAACAGATTTTATATCTGTTGTAACAAATGATTCATCTGTGCAACAGATGGCCCATCTATTGCAATAGTTGGGTTATTTAATGCAATAGATGGACCATCTGTTTGGGGCATCTTTTTTTAATAATATCCTTATACCTTAGTTAATTCAAAATGGTGACTTTTTGATTATTTAAATTAAAAACAAATTTAAAAATAAAAAAGGTAAAAAGTTATGACTTTTTGCCTATTTAATATTAACATCAGTTAATTAAAATGAAATAATCAATTTTTTATGGTTTTAAATTATGTTTATCATTTATTTCCTTTTTATTTATTTATGAACCATTTTTCTTTATTAAATAATTGAAAAGTCATGACTTTTCACCCTTTCAATAACCCTTTTTTATTAATAACCATTTTTAGTTAATTTTTTTAATAGATGGACCATCTATTGAAATAGATTTGTCATTTGTTCGAAGAACATAAATCAGTGAAAAGAACTATATTGTGTTATTTTGGCAGATCTATTCTACAGATGTTCCATCTATTGCAACATATTGGTCATCTATTGGTTGAACGCAATGCAGTCTGACAAAGTGTATTGTGTTATTCAGCCAATGTCCATCTGTTGCAACACATGGGTAATCTGCTGAATATATTTTTTGTAGTCTATCATATTTAGTTCCTGTTTGGTTACCTCTTTTTATTGATGCACAAGTAATTAAAAACATATTTTATATAATAAATAAGAATACTTACATCCACAACAATGAGTTAAAATTATCGAAGTCCATATCAAACAACAATAAAAGTTTACTATTACAATGATCATGGTACATTACATACGTAGCCTTTATGTTTCCTTGACGGGCATGTAGTCCTTTGATATTTAAGATAGTTACGGTTGATCCTAAGTTGTTTTGTACACTACTTCACGATGGGAACTAAAGATTAAACACTGTTTGGAATTGATGGGGTAGAAATAATAAGGTGCGTGTACATGGATGGATCTAATTTTATATGTGAGAGTTATGTATTACTGATCAGGTTATCGTGATAACACATATAAAGTACAATGATTTTATGAATGGATTTTTTTAACGCTTAGGCATTAATCCTTCAAACGAAATCATTCATTTTATAGTTAAACTTGATAGGTGCGAACTAATAAGGCTGAAGGGTTCCCAAGAAGGTAGTGTCGATCCCCTGTTACTATTTAATGACAATTTTACTTATGTTTATGTTTCAAGTTCTGAGAAGGGATCAATATTTAATGGCATTGTAGACATTCAATAGTGATTAGACCAATTTTATTGGTGCAATTGACTTTGAGAAGGCTTTCGAAGCCTCCCACTACAGCAAACAAGAATAAAAAAACCAATAGAAATTCCCCTAGTCCAAATTTTTATGGATAGGTTGCTCGAGGAGACTATTATACAACAAAAGGTGCTTAGGAGAATACCTATGCGGGAAAGAGGAGGTCGAGAAGACTATATATCATCTCAGACCTTGTTTAAAAAGAAATACAGGGCAAAAAGTTAGGAACTTCTAGCCAATCTAGCCAATAAAATTGACTTGAAAGATAAAATAATTGAATGAGATGCAAATGTGAAAGTATATCCAAAAATTAAACGTTGTCAGTTGTTGTTGAAAAGAAAAATGGTAAAGTGGACTATAGCTAGACACTTTGCTAAGGAACTACGACTAACTAGCGTGGCTTGAATGAAGACCCACAAAATGTAGGAATCAGAACTCTAAGAAAGCAGCTTGGTGAGCACCGAGGATTGGTAAGATTTTCAATCAAGAATGAAACTTAAACAAAAAACTCCTGAAGTAAAAATAAGGGAAGCCAAGGCATCAATTTCTGAAGTTTAACTTACATCCCATGTTTTCTGTTTGTGGTTCTAATCAGGTCAATGGCAGTAGAAATAAAAAGGTTTAAAGTTAGGCAAAAATCACATGCCTTATTGTTTCCACTGCTTTTGACTTGACTAGAACCACAAGCAGAAGGCCTAGAATGCAAGTCCAACTCGTATTCTCATAAGTCTATATCCATGATTTTCAGCTCATTTGTTTTTTTCATTTTTCATGTCAATTTTGTCGTCTAGATTCGCTACACGTTCCTTACTACCCTATGTTTCTTCTTTAATAAGGTATGAGTTGATATATGGTCATCAACACCTTCCCTTTCCCTCCCAGATATTCTACCAAGTACCTTTTGGTGTATAAGTATCACCTCGAGCAACCCAACTATATAATTTTGGACCAGGATAATAACTATATTGATTTTCATTCTTGGTTGCAGTAGTGCAAGGCTTCGGAGGCCTTTCAAAAGTTCATTGAACCCTTAAAATCAGTCTAATCACTATTGAATCTTTACACTACCACCAAAAAATTGGTCCCTTCTCCTAACTTGACACATAAACATTAGCAAAACCATCATTAAACCATAATAGGGTATCGACACCACCTACTTGGTCCCTCGGCCTTGTTAGTTCAAACCTATCAATCTTAACTGTAAAATGCAATATCTTGTTTGAATGATTAATGCCTAATCAATAAAAATATTTATTCACAAAATCAGTGTACTCTATGTCTGTTTTTACGATAACATGATCAGTAATACATACCTCCCACATATGAAGTGGTTTCATCTGCAAGCAACTTATTCCTCCGAACCCATCTTTATTCTAGCCTTTTATGTTGGTTGGACAAAAGTTTATCCACTTTCACTTTTTTTTTCTTTTGGGTGACATCTTTTACCTACAAATAAGAGAAAAACAAAAATAACATTACACTTGATGCCTGAATAGTTTAGTAAAAGGGGTAACACAAAATTCAATAAAGGGGTAATACAAAAAACCTATTTGTTACAATCGGTGACCCATCTGTTGCAATCGGTGACCTATTTGTTACATTAGTTGATCCATCTATTGCAACATGTGACTCATCTATTGCAACAAGTGGGTCATCTGTTGTTAGAAATTAAATTAACCTTTCTACTAGGGTGTTTTCTCCCAACAGGTGCTCCATCTGTTATAATAGAAGGGTATTCCAACAGCCGATTCATCAGTTGCAACAGATAGGGAATCTGCTGGAAGACTGATACTGATTCATCAGTTACAATAGTTGCAATAACAACAACACCAACACTATGAACAACATCAGCAATAAAGAAAAAAACAAGAAATAACCAACAAGGATTTTTAAGTTCTCCCATCAGATTAATTTTTTTGCATATTTTAATTAAAACAATGGTTCGTTCGTTCAAGACTCAAAAGATACCTTTTATTTAATTTGCTTAATAAATAGGATATGGGTAATGGGTAAATAAATAAAAATAACAGATGCAAATAACTAATTTAAACAACCGATGTAAAAATATGATATTCACAATTTTAATTTTCATCATAGAAAATATTATAAATTTGATGAAACAGGCAAAGAAAAAGATGAGAAGGCAAGAATAATAGCAGGGAGTGAAGATCTAATAGTGAACCATACCTGGATGTCAAAAAAATGATAAAAACACTAATTTCAGTCGAGAAAATATATAGATTAGTTGAGATCCAAAAGGATCCTCAGGCGAAAGAGCAGAGAAAAAAGAGAACATAAAAAAAAGTGATGTTTGGTATTACCCTAAAGAGGAGATAAAGAGAAAAAAGAGGGATGAATTATTTAATATGTGGTTGAAGGAGATCAGATGGGTTTAAATATTTATTAATAATTTATGGTGGTGAAACTCTTTGAAGAGAACAAGGAGACGATGATGGTGATATTGAAAAGACAAGATAAAATAACTCAATGAGGTGATTTTTGAGTTATCCAACAAAAATTTTTACCGCTTTACTATTTTTTATTTATTTTGGTCAAAAAATTACTTTAGAATTAAAAAAAGATCTTAAAATAGATAAGTCATATATTACAACAGATGTCTATATCTGTTTGAAAAATTTCAACAGATCAGTCTTCTGTCGCAACAAATGGCAACATCTAGTTGTTAATTTCCAATATATAATTTATATGTTGCAATAGATGTCGTTATCTATTAGATAATTTTCAATAGATAAGTCATCGGTTGCAACATATGACATTATCTCTTAGATAATGACCAATAGTTATATCATTTGTTGCAATAGGTTAAACATCTGTTTTAATAGATGACTATGATTGTTTGATAATTTTTAATAGATGTGTCATCTATTGGAGCATTTTAGTCCTCTATTTATTCATATCAAGCCATTATTTGAAATATTATTAAATTAATTTAGCTAAAATTAGGGATGGATTGTTGGTATTGCGTTTGTCCTGACCTGATTCATCGACGGATCAATTTGAGTTGAAATAATTCATATTAAATTATTTTTTGAAATATCTAAATTGATTTATCTAGAAATAGTGATAGGTTGATAGGGTTAACTACAATATTAATTGAGTCGTTGTAATTGCATCATATTAGTATTGCGTTCGTCTTGACCTGAGTCATCGATTGATCAATTTGAGTTGAAATAATTCATATTAAATTATTATTTAAAATATTATTAAATTAATTTACCTATAATTAGGAATGAGTTGATAAGGTCAACTACAATTTCAATTGAATCGTTGCAATTGCATGATGTTAGTATTATTTTGTTTGACCTGAGTCGTTGACTGATCAATTTGAGTTGAAATGATTCATATCAAGACAACATTTGAAATATATAAATTAATTTAGCTAGAATTAGGGATGGGTTGATAGGATCAACTATAATTTCAATTGAGTCAATGCAATTGCATATTATTGGTATTGCTTTTGTCCTGACCTGAATCGTCGACTGATCAGTTTAAGTTAAAACGATTCATATTAAATTATTTTTTGAAATATCTAAATTTATTTTGCTAGAATTAGGGATGGGTTGATAGGGTTAACTATAATTTCAATTGAGTTGTTGCAATTGCATGATGTTGGTATTGCGTTCGTCCTGACCTGAGCTGTTGACTGGTCAATTGGAGTTGAAACTATTCATAGTAAATTATTATTTGAAATATTATTAAATTTATTTATCTTGAACTAGGTATGGGTTGATAGGGTAAACTATAATTTCAATTGAGTCGTTGCAATTGCATGATGTTGGTACTCCTGACCTAAGTCATCGACTGATTAATTTGAGTTGAAATGATTCATATCAAGCCATTATTTGAAATATCTAAATTTATTTAGCTAGAATTAGGGATGGTTGATAGGGTCAGCTATAATTTTAATTGAGCCATTGGAATTGCATGTTGTTGAAATTGTGTTCGTCCTGACTTGACTTGTCGACTGATCAATTTAAGTTAAAATCATTTATATTAAGTTATTTTTGAAATATTATTAAATTAATTTATCTATAATTAGGGATAAGTTGGTAGGATTAACTGTAATTTCAACTAAGTCATTGCAATTGCATGATGTTGGTATTTCGTTCATCCTGACCTGAGTTATTAACTGAACAATTTGAGTTGAAATGATTCATATTAAATTATTTTTTCAAATATCTAAATTAATTTAACTAGAATTAGGAATGAGTTGATGGGGTTAACTATAATTTCAATTGAGTCATTACAGTTATATGTTGTTGGTAATGCGTTCGTCCTAGCCTAAGTCGTCGACTGATCAATTTGAGTTGAAATGATTCATATCAAGCCATTATTTGAAATATCTAAATTAATTTAGCTTGAACTAGGGATGTGCTGATAGGGTCAACTACAATTTTAATTGAGTCATTGCAATTGCATGTTATTGGTGTTGTATCCGTCATGACCTGAGTCATCCACTAATCAATTTAAGTTGAAACAATTCATATCAAGCCATTATAGAAATATCTAAATTGATTTAGCTAGAATTAAGGGTAGGTTGATAGGTTCCACTACAATTTTAATTAAGTCGTTGCAATTGCATATTATTGGTATTGTGTTTGTCCTGACCTAAATCATCGATAGATCAATTTGAGTTGGAACGATTCATATTAAATTATTTTTAAAATTAATGTTCTAATTGAGCTTAATACAATTTATTATGATGAAACATTTAAAGTTTATCTATTTTAAAAAATTAATTAAGATCAACTTAGACCAAATTAACATTTTCAAAACTTATTATTCTTTTTCAAAATACAAATCAACCCATACAAACCATCCATTTGCGGAAAAAATGTTTCATCCTTTCCAATCTCAAGTTCTCGCTCTTTTCTTTCTCTCTCAACAATACAAACAACAACTACTTAACATATTGCTCAACCCTTCACAACAGATTAATTTTTTTCTCATTTTCCACTGCATAATTGTTATTTTTGACTTTATTCTTGCTTTTATCTGTCGCTTTTCTGTCTTTGCAGGTATTAGAGTTCGAGAAGAGATCTACATTTGTTTTTTTTTTATATAAAAATTAGGGCTTGTTAGTTAATAATGAAAAAAAAAACTTTTAGTTGTATTGTCTTTGAGAATGGGTTAACAATTTTGAGTTTTAATGCAAAAAGTATAACAAGAACCCGAGAAAATCTTAGTTTTTATCATAGTATTTCATTGACTGCCGTGGTATTACTGGATGATGTTGGTGGTGTTCGTATTGGTATTGGTGGTGTTGGTAGAGGTGTTGGTGGTCTTGGTGTTAGTGTTGGTGGTGGTGGTGGTGGCAATGGTAGCATTAGTGTGGTGGTAGTGGTGGTGGTATTAGTGGTATTGGTGGTGGTGGTGGTTATCTTGGTGATGGTCTTGGTGGTTGTGTTGGTTTTCTTTGTGCTGGTGTTAGTGGCACTGGTGGTGGTGATGGTGGTGGATTTGGTACTGGTGGTCTTTGGGGTGGTGTTGGTGGTCTTAGTATTAGTACTGGTGGCATTGATGGTGGTATAGGTGGTTATGTTGGTGGTGGTCTTGGTGTTGGTGTTGGTGTTGGTGTTGGTGTTGGTGTTGGTGGTGGTAGTCTTGACATTACCCAATTGACTGCGAATTATTATTTGATTTAAACGTATCTATCTATTTTCTTAGGTTGTGCATCCATGGATCGTTCCTACTGAGAAGGAGTTAAGAATGAGTTTTCTTTATTACTCTAGGTCTTATTGATATAATAGCAGACCCAATGGTGGAGTTAATAAGAAGGAATTGGTTGGAGCAACAACCATAAGAAGAGCAATTAGGCAAGGTCAGCCTAATGTTGAGACTCTTCATGATCAACCTGTTGCAATAGATTCGAGTGCCGCTTCTGGGGGTGTTACTGGTGGAGTTATTGATGTTGGTGGCAGCCATGCTGTTGCTGCTGCCAATCGTGATAATAAACATGTTGATGCTCTAGAAAAAGTAAATATGTTTGCAATCACCCCCTACACTTGTCTCTCTCACCCTTGCACCGGTCTCTCTAACCCTTACAGTGGTCTCTCTTACCCCTCTTCACCTTCATGTTTTCATTATAAATGCAATGGGTGCATGGACAAATAGGATAAACTATTTTAAAAAGTAGAGTCTATTGCTAAAGTTGTCAAGGAATTGAAATCCAAGATGGTGAGTGAGACATACACTCCTACAGTGGTAGTTAGGAAAAAGAAAAGAACAATTAGACATATACTCTCAATTATAAAACCAAAAAAAATTGCAACTCGTTCCTCTCCAAAAGTTGTTGAAGTTCAAGAAACATTGAATAAGGTGGACATATACGCGGAACTTGACGCCAAACAGAAGGATGTTCTTAGAAAAATAATAAGTTCCAAGCAATGCGCAAAAACCTTCACCGTGAATACCTTCCCCCCCAAGACTTCAAGAATATGATAGATATGGATAAGTGGTACGTGGACACGGTAATTTTATTTTTCCTCACCAAAACTTCTAATCCATTCTATGTAAAAGAAGCTACGCAATACATGTGTCATGTATTGCAACAGCTGGGTATTCTGGTATAACTGGCGGTGGTTCTGTTGCAACAGATTACCCATCTATGGCCTAAGTGCATTAGATGGGTAATCTGTTAACAGGCTTAGAGAATCGTATGCAACAGATGGATCATCCGTTGCATCTTTCCACTTTGTTTTTCTTTTTTAAAATTAATCTATTTAAAAATTATCTTCTTATATCATAGTATGTTGATGAAATTCTCTGCCTCATAAGGGGCAAGCAATTAGCGTACCCGAAAGCTTATGATATTGCCGATAGGATAATGGAACTCAACTTCTACAATAATTTAATAGATAGGTACGATGAGCTCATTAAGCTAGCGTTAACTTCCAGTGGCCTAGGATTTGATTCATTAGCTTTTGGGTTTGAATGGGATGAAAATATGTAATTATTTTTGAGGGAAGAGGCCATATCCACATGGCAAGTACTAGACCAAAACAAAGAGGATTCTTGCTGTCATGAACGTGGAGAAAAAATATTTTCTGGTAGTTGAGATACTACTCAAGCCGGGAATGATGAAGGTTTATGCTACAACTTACCTGTCTTCGATGAGGCAAATTTTTTACCAAGATGTAGCCACTGCTGGCATTGTTTCCCAACTTGTTGAGGTAGATTGGACTGATGAATCGTTTGCCAGTAAATTTTTTAAAGCAATCATGGGATTTTGAAGGTCGAAACAAGGACAAGGACCTTCCAAAAAATAAAATTGATGTCGTATGCAGGTTATACGCGCTTGAATACATTGAATGTTTGCTAAGTATTTGTAATTCATTTCTCAAATACTCCGCGTAAGCGACAACAAAAATATTGTATCCCTGTTGTAATGGCCCAATTTTCTAGAACCCGAACATCACACAGTGCTCATGATCCCGAAGGACCACAAGCTAACCCTCTACTGATATCTTACCTGATCACTACATAATATAGATAATAAATGCGAAAACTATCCATAAGGTTCAAAACATCTAAAAATACTCAAAACTAAAAACTGAATACTGGTACATCTGTCCGGAAAGCCTCTAAACTATCTAAATTGTGGAGTTGATGGGACATGTACCAAACTAACTTCATCTACTGAAAATAAACTAAATCTAATATGGTAATAAAATAATGATCATCCTTGACTGAAGAGAACTCACTGCTACGTCTACTGTTACTGCTGTGACTGAGCTACTAGGGGTACTCTGGATCTCGTGTCTCTGAACCTATGGTGTCAAATACAACACCATAGCGTAAATGCATCAGTATGGGAATGTACTGAGTATGAAGATGAGGTAAGTCTAAATGCAAGGGCTTATGCATGAACAATTACTTAACTAAATAATCATGATAGTACTGAATGAGAACATATGCATGGATGGACAAACCATAACTAAAATCATCATGACTTAGAATACTAAAACTAGGGTACTACTTTACTGGCATCTGAATGCACTACTAATACTGAGATACTGAATAACTGAATCTCCTGATATAGAAAACTGAGTACTGAAATTGAGATCAGTCCCATCTAGTGAGTGATCTCAGAACTGATGATGCTAAAGCTGATTAACTGAATCTACTCATATTAATGACTGAAAGCTGAGTTTACTACTCTCGACTAACTGACACTAAGATCAAACCTCTCTTACGGATGACCCCTGAATCTATAATCGATGAAAAGAAAAGATTATGTCTGAGATCCAATCTATCTAGTGGAAGATCTCTGGAGTTCAGGGATTTACTTCTAATGACTCTGCCTCTCTAAAGGGGAGTCGTCATCCCTGCACTCGCTCGGTGCTAGCTCCTACTCCCAACTGAAAGATTCTAAGCTAATTCTTAACTGAACTTAAACTGAGCTGAATCTGTTACTGGTTATATTTCTCAAATGATCTGACTGAGTTAAGCTGAATTTACTTGCTTCTGTTATTTGATGGAGCACTACTAAATCTCATTATCTAACTGAATGATACTGAGTTCTGAACTGAACACTCGAATACTACTAGGTTTGAGTTAAGTAATGAAATAAGGCTAGAATACTAGCAATATTGAGATTACTGAGATTATTTAGTTCTGTATCTATCTGAGAGTACAAAGTTCTATAACTCACTGAGTTTTAAGAATTATGGCTTGATTGGGATTATCGAGAAAACTGACACAGGCTCTAGAATGCAACTAAATTGTCGGGTGTAAAATATCCCCAGGACTTGATAACATAAAAGTAAAACATAACCATTCTTGAACAATCAAGACCATGAACATTCATTCACCATCACAATCACTAAAGCATCATTTCAAGCATTTAGGAATTATAAACATGTGATAGTAAAGGGAGACATGCTATTGGCTCATATTCCATTCAACAAGGTATTGCATCAAACACTTAGCATGTATCGAAGAGAACATAATTGAGGGAATTTTATTCTATCATGTCAAATTCATTCACTAAGACTTTTCAATAAACACTTGGCATGCATGAGCTTGCACACAATTGGGGATTTCTAGTCAACATGCTATAATGGCTCTAATTCTTTCACATAAGTATTTTATCAAACATATGGGGAGCATGCTCTGCTTATTCAACAATTTCTACACTTAATTGACATGAACAGGTAACTTAAAAAGAAACTTAAAGAGGGTTTATTATGAACATCACATGAATATCACGTACTAGGGCCAAAGCTTGAAACCATGTAAACAAAACGTGAATCAAAACTCAATAATAGCGTGAACTCCAATTTCAATTCACATGAATCATGAAAAATCATAAACACAAGATCTTTGAAAATTTAGAAAAAGATTCTTGAGCTTCTTGGATGAAAGGGACCCAAGAATCAAAATCTGCATACCTTAGGAAACTCTTTCTTAAAGGCTCTTGGAGAAATTTTTAATTCCTTGATTTCTCTTGAAGAAGAAATAAGGATTTTGATTTTGTAGAAACCCTAGTTTTTGATATTAAAGATGAGAATTGAAGTTGTGAGCCCTGATTGGATATAAATAATGGCTAAAAAGAGTGAAAAAGACCAAAAATTCCTTTTAAAAATCAACTTAAAATATCCGATCGGGGACTCCGACGGTCGAAGTGATGGTCCGTCTCTAGCCTGTCAGTTCGTTGAATCGTCCGTCGCACATTGGCCAGGAAAAAAATACACTACCTCGATGTGACGGTCTTAGAAACAATATATGGTAACCTTGACGGTCCGTCGGATCATCTGTCGCACGTTGGCTAAGATGAGGTCACACTACCTCAGCGGCGACAGTCCCTGCGATGATCTGTCATAGCCTTGATGGTCCGTCGTCCTGTCCGTCCTACTTAGGCAAAGAAAGGGAGTCACTACTTTAGTTGCGATGAGCTAGGCGATGGTCCATCGCAAGCTCGACGGTCTATCAACCCGGCCGTCTCACCTGGGCGGTTCCGACTGCTTTCAGTAAAACAACCATAACTTCCTCGTTCGATGTCGAATTTTAATGAAATTTGCATCGACAGAAAGATTATTCAATGATCTACATGGCATAAATTTGATATTAGGGAAATTCTACACGGTTTAAAATCTCTCTTACTTAGGAAGCCACTTATTAATTTCTTAAGGCTGGATTTACACTTCACTTGACACATTTTAAGGCTCAGACTACGAGAAAAATTTGCAGGGTCTTACAATATCTCCCCCTTGGAAACATTCTCCTCAAATATCGCTTGATAGGCTAAGAATACTGATCAACTGAACTTACTTAAGGAGCGAGAACATCTCAAAACATGACTATGCAACTGGAACCACTGATACTCTGAGTTCTCATACTGTACATGCATATCTGATGCATGGAATACTTGACTGGAACTACTCATAAGCTGAATTCTCATAATAGACATGCATATCTGATGCATGGACTCATAACTGAGTTGATCTCATGAATGCATGGCTGGATACACTAAAAAACTGAAGTCTTTCTACTGAACATGCATATCTAATGCATGAATGTCTGACTGAAATGACTCTCGAAAGTATGATTGGCAATGCAATAATAACTGATGTTAACTTCGTAAGGAGAGTCTCAACATGAAACTGAATGAGTCAAAGGACATGAAAGCATCACAATATTATAGGGTATATCCCCCTTGGGACTCTATGCCCCTCTAAAAACACTTTGCTGAAATACTGGGGCGGTGTACGGGGCACTTACGAACTGAGTCATGATTAACCGCCTGAGATTTGAAACTAATGCATGACTCATACTGACATATAAGCTCAAAATAGGAGCAAAGGATCTAACAATGCATATTATAAAGATGAAGGACTCACAACATACCCGAATCTATATCAGGGAACCTTTCCTAATCATGGTAGGTCTGAAGCGCATAGAGTATGTTCTGACGCTGACCACTACTGGCACCGAAAGGGGTACCCCAATGATGAAACTCTTTACCCCTCTGATATAGAACTCTATATTCTAGCATTTTATGGCCTGTCTCACCACATCCAAAGCATACATCACTATCGGCTCTATATACACCTAGGTGGCTCTTGCCAAATTCTATACAAAGCGGATAGGTATGAATACCGCTAGCACTACTCTAGGATTTGGAGCCTGGTGCTCCATCATGACTAACATCCCCAAAATTTGGTGTGAGTACACTAGCTAAGGATGGATCTGGGACTGAAAACTTCTGACTATGCTTAGAACAACTACCACCATGGGACCCTGCCTGAGAGAAACCATGACTACCTGTTCTGGCTCTCTTACTGACCTCTCTCTTTCTTTCCTCTTATTTGCCTCAATCTGTTGTGCATGCATCATCAATCTAGTAAGGTCCATATCTCTATTAGGCAATAAAGCCCTACACTCCTTCAATACTAACCCAGATACACCAGTCACAAACTTACTCATACTCGCTCTAGGGTCAGCTATCAAGTTGGGAGCATACTTAGCTAACTTGTTGAGCTTAAGACAATACTCTTTCACTATCATGGATCCTTGCCTTAGGTTCATAAACTCTTTTACCTTAGCCTCTCTTATCTCTAGTGGGAAAAACTTATCTAGAAAGGCATCCTAAAACTCTTGCCAAGTCACGGGAGTTGCATCCTCCCTTCTACCCTTCTTCCACATCACTACCCAATCATGAGCAATATCCTTCAGCCTATAGGACTCTAACTCTACACTCTCCTCCATAGAAATATGCATAATCTGGGTGATCTTCCTTATTTCTTCAAGATAAATCTGCGGGTCCTCACCTGCTACTGACCCAATGAATTCTAGCGGGACCATTCTCATGAAATCTCTAATTCTGGATGTGGTTAAACCCCCATCTTGCTGAGGTGGGGCCACAGCCTGACGGTTACCCTGAACATTAGTCACAGCTTGGGCTAGCACCTAAAAAGCTGCTCAAAACTTGGCATGTGATACATTCTCATTCTCAGGATCTATTGGCTGAGGTAGCTGGTCACCAACCCCAGAGGCATTATCTCTACGAGGAGGCATACTCTGTAAATGGAAGAAAGATATGGATTAGACTGAGGATCAACTTAAGCTCATGCTCACTTGCATGACATGCATACTGAAAGAAGGAAAACTGCTCCTAAAAACATCTTATAGCCTCTCATACATAAATGTGGCACACAACACACCCATGTGCAAGACTCTACTAAATGCAGATTTTCAGACTCCTGAGGATACTATTGAACCTTAGGCTCTAATACCAAGTTTGTAATAACCCAATTTTTCGAAACCAGAATATCACACAGTGCTCATGATCCCGAAGGACCACAAGTTAACTCTCTACTAATATTTGTACCTGAGCACTGCATAATATTGATAATGAATGCAAAAACTGGCCATAAAGTTCAAAATATATAAAATACTCAAAATTAAAAACTGAATACTGGTACATCTGTCCGAAAAGCCTCTAAACTGTTTGAACTGTAGAGTTGATGGGACATGTCCCAAACTAACTCCGTCTACTAAAAATAAACTAAATTTAATGTGGTAATAAAATAAGGATCATCCTCAACTGAAGAGGACTCACTGCTACGTCTACTGCTGCTGATTAGGATTGAGCTACTAGGGGTACTCTGGATCTCGTGCCTCTGAACCTGTGATGTCAAATAAAACACCATATCACAAATACGTCAGTACAGAATTGTACTGAGTATGAAGATGAGGTAAGGCTAAATACAAGGGCTTATCCATGAACAATTACTTAACTGAATAATCATGAGAGTACTGAATGAGGACATATGCATGAATGCACAAACCATAACTAAAAAAACTAAGTACTAAAATTGAGATTAGTCCCATCTAGTGAATGATCTCAGAAACTGATGATACTGAAGTTGATTAACTGAATATACTCATATTAATGACTGAAATCTGAGTTTACTACTCTCAACTGACTGAATTTGAGATCAAACCTCTCTAACGAATGATCCCTGAATTGTAACATCGCATATTTTGCTTGTACTTATTCTAATTATATAGAACCTGGTATGGTCTCATAGGATAGGTAACGGGTAAGGTTTGTTATGCAAGTATTAGTGGCATAGATAGAATTATATATGCTGCCCGTGTAGTTTTTATGTGATGCGACCATGTAAATATCGATACAACTATTTAAACTTGGGATCGTAAGCTAGTATTTGAATCGAAAGTTTAAAGTGACCAAGTGTGTATAAGTTTAAGGTTCTTGCTTGACTTAATTAATCTAGTAGGTGAGTCACCTATTTGAATTATTTGGACCAAATTAATGGACATATGGCTATGGACCAGATTTGGGCCTATACTAGTGTAATATACTCATTTGGGCTCAAATTAAATAGAAGAGAAATAAAATGGGTATATGGCCCAACACACACAATATGACATGGCCCAAATATAATTGATCCCAACAAGAAATTAAGCAAGTAGATGCATCACCTACTTTTAAGTTTCAGCAGGTTAGACCCTTAAGTAGGTGCATCACCTACTTGGGCTAATTTGTGGCTGAAAATGAGGTCAATAAGAAAGGTTCTAGAGGGCCCAATATAAGCTTAATATTGCTGGAAATTCTATTCATTTTAAACACAATTTCACCCTTTTAAACTTCATTTTTCTCTCTTTCTTAACAAAGGTTAAGAACAATAGCCCTAACACTCCTTTTAGGGTTCTTGAAGAAACCCTCACTTTTGTATCCCAAGGTAAGTAAAAACCCTTTAATTTTTGTTTAATTATCTCATGGAAGATTATGAAAATATGTTATAAGTGCTTAATTATAAATATATGGTAGAATATAGAACAAGAAATCTGCTCACTTTTCTTTGGTATTAAAGAACTTCTCTTTTCTTCTGTGTTTAAAGTGTGAAGAAAAGTTCAAGTTTTTGAAGAGTTCAATTAAAGGAATAAGTTGCAGAATTAAGGTAAGGTGACTGCTCCATTCTGTTCTCCTTGTATATGAATTTGAAAGAGAGTTACGGATGTGTTGTTATTGAGAACTCAAGAGATGATGAGTTCAATAACAGATTGCTATAATAAGAGTGATGTGGGACTATTTTGTATATTCATGTTATGGGCTTCCATGTTGATGTTAGAGAAGGGTGTGATTATTTTGTAATGAAATATAGAATAAAGATATAGTGGTACACCACCGAACTAATTGTTGCCCTTACTTACTGCCCAATGTGTTTTTGTGTGTTGTTTGGAGGGTGTAATAAAGCTGAGGTAGTTCCGATGATCTTATAAGGACATGTATGGTATGTGGGTGTAATGGGAGGAGAAAAGGGTTAAGATAATGCCCTTGATGGTCAGATTACGTGTTTACTGCTCGGTTACTATTTTGGTGAAGTTAAGTAGCCTAAATATGTTGGTTGGTTGCTAATACTAGTTTACCATATATTCTATTATAGATAAGTAATATAAAAGGCGAGAAGTCAAGTCGGGTTAGTTTCGGAGATATATAACCAGGTATGTAAGGCATACTCCATTTTGTACTCTTTAGCATGAAATTGAACATTTGTTCCACCAAATAAGTTTCCGAGGTTGTCCTATAACAAGTGACACATAATAGCAGCATATTATATACCAAGAAGCCAACAACCTTGTTCCCACTCTTTATCATATCAAAACACCTCAATACGTGTTTATTATTAAACCTGCACATCTATCTTCATTTGAAAATTTCAGAAGTTCTCTATTTACTCAATTAAGACCCATGTGTTATTTTAAGCTCCTAAACACTTCATTGGTGTGCCAATATCTCTCTACTTTATTTATGTTGCATTAAGTGCCTATTTACATGTCTCTTAGTGACAGGTTATTATTTTAAGGTACCATAATGTTATGACCACCAAAGAAACAATATCAAAGGCTAAATAAACTAAGTAACGTAAATCTATAAAAGGAGTGGTAGCTCCGGGGCATAAGCCTAGCATGGGCCGGTCTCTATACCTTGATATGTGGGTAGCAGCTCAGGGGCATAAGCCTAGCATGAGCCTCTCCTGATCCTCCTTCCGATGCGGATCCAACTCTCTGTTTTTATGAACCAGTTAAACTCTCCATCTATGTCTGCATCCGAGCGAGAAGAACCGTCAGATCACTAAGGCCGACTTTCGTCCCTGCTCGACGGGTGGGTCTTGCAGTCAAGCTCCCTTCTGCCTTTGCACTCGAGGGCCACAAAGAGGCGGATTCTCAGACTGAAGAAGCAGTGGCTACCATTGCTGAAGTCCAGCATCAGGAACAGCCTCAAGCTAGTGGCCCATCCCAAGAAGCTGCTGCTGAGCCCGTAGAGACTGGAGCCAAGCCTGGAAGGGCGAACCAAGGAACTCAGACTGTGGAGCAGCAACCTGTGATCCATTCAGTTAACCACATGTTCTTTTTACTCGCGAAAATGGTGCTGGCCTTGAATCTTCTTTCTTGAGTTTGACTGGCTTAGTAGCCACCTGGGCAACCTTTGACTTACCCCGGTTGTCATCTTTGTCTTTGTGTGTGTCTGAGTGGGACCTTTCCTCGTGAATTGCCTTCTTCGAGGCATGATCAGGGGGGCATACGGTTTTTTTCTTCTTTTATTTGTGTTGATCTGAGCACCGCCCTAGCGAGCGGTGAATCCCTCAGAGCTTGCATTCTTTGCTTCGTGATTTAAGACCCAAAGAATGATATATATCTAAGGTAAGACTACTTAAGTAACCGCCTACCATATCCGATAACAGAAAAGGCTGTACTTGCCTTTTTCTTAGAGTGGATTGAGGAAGAGAACTCAAAGGAAGAACACGTAACTAAAGCGCTCCAACCAAAGGAGCGACCCATCCATGACAGCCAGTAAGAGACATGACAGAAGAGAGAAAGCACAGATAGGGTAGGGGCCCACCCCCCCATGAGAGTTGGTCAGAAAAACAAACGTGACCTTCTTTCTTTGATTTGAAGCAAGCATTTTTGGAAAGTACTTATCAATTACCTCTCCCGCCGTAGCGCTGTTGGCTTTATCAGGTCGCTTTGACTCTGGAAGGTCAATGACTTTCTTGGCCAGCAACTCGTCGAGAATCATGGGGACGTCAGAATCAGGGACCAACCGACGACCGGGCCTAGTGGTGCTTGTGGCTTTTCCTATTTTGGCTTGGATTGAAAATACTGGACAGGAAAGGAAATTAAACTGTACTGGCACAAGATGCG
Organism: Capsicum baccatum var. pendulum; assembly: GCA_030864225.1. Taxonomy (NCBI): domain Eukaryota; kingdom Viridiplantae; phylum Streptophyta; class Magnoliopsida; order Solanales; family Solanaceae; genus Capsicum; species Capsicum baccatum. The sequence continues at coordinate 34,926,059 of CM061551.1, read as the reverse complement.
CTGGTATTGCAAAGGCAGGAATGAGTTCACAACCTCCCTTCCTGAAGGAATTCGACGAAGAAGTCGTCGTGGGTCGTTAATATTTAATATAATATGCAGAAACCCTGACTTCCTGTTTTCTCACAGCTCTTTATCCATCATGCTAGCGAAAAAAGTGAAAGTACTCAAAAAGAAAGCAGGTAGCGGGTACCTAAATAAAGAACTGCGCTTGGAAGCCTCAGAGGCAGAAGAAAGGTGAATGCTAGTGTTATGGACAGAAGGTGCTGATGGAAATGATAGAATGCACGTGGGGCAAGTAAAACTTACTCGGATGCTCAAGCTGCTAGCTCTGATGGGGCTAGAAGTGGCATTAGCTTCATCGCAAAAAACTATATTCCTTCGACTCGACCTCCTCAATATAGGCCCTGGATGCGCTAGCGATTGGCACATAGGGGAATGGTTGCCCGGGTTTCTCGGCCTGGTATCCTGCACCTCGCGTTCATGCTTCCCGTTCGCTAAACAACCCCCTATTGTAGGTGGCAGCTTAGGGGCATAAGCCTAGCATGGGCCGATTCTAATTTATCTATTTACCACTGATCAGCTGTTCATTTGCATTACATATGGCTTACAAAGATTATGAAGTAAGAAAATTAAAAATAAAGAAAGGAACGTAATGTATGTAGTCCCACAAATATATATATAAAGGTGGTCTACTAGTACTACTTATGCACTTGTATCTGATTTCTATTGAGCTCTTGTATCGTGTGTTGTTACCTTCAGTCTTACGTATTCAGTACATAATTTCATACTAACGTCCCTCACGGGGACTTGCATTTCATGCTGTAGGCACAGGTACTTTAGCTTATACACCCCACTCATAGGAGCGCAGTCTATTCCGTGCATATTGGTGAGCTCCTGGTTGATTCAGGGTTTTCGGAGTCTGTTCCATATGTTTTGGTATTGTGCAGTAGGTTAAGAGTAGGGCAGGGAGGTTTGTCCCGACCCTAACTAAGTCTATGTATCTTTTAGAGGCTTTGTAGACTAATGTAAAGTTATGTTAGTGTCTTGTTTTTAGACTTGGTGGCCCCAACGGCCAAGTGTTGTATATATCAGTTTGTGCTTGCATGTGTAATTATTTACATCGATACATTATCATATTTGTCAGAACATTTGGTTGTCATAGTTACATGCATGGGAAGTACAAGGTTATGAATTGGTTCTCTCAGGCCTTTATGGCTATAGGTGCTTGTCTGGCCCAATAGGATTGAGGTGTGACATGAATCTACTATCAATGATAAGAAAAGATTATGTCTGAGATCCAACCTATATAGAGGAAGATATCTAAATCTGATAATGAGAATACTCAACTGAATCTGAGAATGAGATCAGGCCTATCTAACGGGTGATATCTAGATCTGATAATACTGATATTGAATAACTTGATGTGAGACCATGCCTATCTAGCGGGTGCTCCATTAATTAATAGAACTATCTAAGTTCCTTACTGATATAGGTGACTGTATCTGATAGTTCTGATTTCTGAGTTCTACTCTGAAGATTGATACTGATTCTGCAACTGTAGGAGTTCTCGCTTAACCAACATGCCCCAAATCTGAACTAGTGGGGTCCAACTTGTAACCCTAGATGGAAAGGTGTCAATACCATTCCACGGGTAAAAACCTCAACTCTGGTCAAGCCTCTCTAACGGGTGATCCTCACAAAAAGTAAAGCCTAAGGCAGTATAATGGTTAAGCCTTATTATAACAAGTGAATCCTGCATTATGCGCTGGCTACGTAATTTTGGAGTTCAGGGATTTGCTCCTAATGACTCTGCCTCTCTAATGGGGAGCCGCCATCCTTGCACTCGCTCGGTGCTAGCTCCTACTCCCAACCGAAAGACTCTAAACTGATTCTTAACTGAACTTAAACTTAGTTGAATCTGCTACTGATTGTATTTCTCAAATTATCTTACTAAGTTAAGATGAATTCACTTGGTTCTATTATCTAACAAAACACTACCGAATATTGTTATCTGACTGAATGATACTGAGTTCTGAACTGAATACTCGAATACTACTAGGTCTTAGTTGAGTACTGAAGTAAGACTAGATTACTAGCGATACTGAGATTACTTAGTTCTGTATCTATATGAGAGTATAGATTTCTATAACTCACTAACTTTTGAGAATCAGGGCTTGACTGAGATTATCGAGAAAACTGATACGGGCTCTAGAATGCAGCTAAATTATAGGGTATAAAATACTCCCAGGACTCGATAACATAAAAGTAAAACATAACCATTCTTGAACAATCAAGACCATGGACATTTATTCACCATCACAATCACTAAAGCATCTCTTCAAGCATTTAGGAATCATACACATGTGGTAATATAAAGAGATATGTTATTGGCTCATACTCCATTCAACAAGGTATTGCATTAAACACTTAGCATGTATTAAAGTCTTAGCATGTATCGAAGAGCACATAATTGGGGGAATTTCATGCTATCATGTCACAATTCATTCACTAAGACTTTTCAACAAACACTTGGCATGCATGAACTTGCACACAATTGGGAATTTTAGTCAACATGCTATAATGGCTCTGATTCTTTCACATAAGCATTTTATCAAACATATGGAGAGCATGCTTTTCTTATTCAATAATTTCTACACTTAATTTACATGAACACATCACTTAACAAGCAACTTAAAGAGGGTTTATCATGAACATCACATGAATATCACATACTAGGGCCAAAGCTTGAAACCATGTAAACAAAACATGAATTAAAACTCAATAATAGCATGAACTCCAATTTCAATTCACATGAATCATGAAAACTCATAAACACAAGATCTTTGAAAATTTATAAAAGGATTCTTGAGCTTCTTGGATGAAAGGGACCTAAGAATCAATATCTGCATACCTTAGCAAACTCTTTCTTAAAGGCTCTTGGAGAGATTTTGATTCCTTAATTTCTCTTGAAGAAGAAAGAAGGGTTTTGATTTTATAGAAACCCTAGTTTTTTATGTTGAAGATGAGAAATAAAGTTGTAAGCCTTGATCGGATATAAATAGGGGCTGAAAATAGTGGAAAAGGACCAAAAAGTCCTTTTTAAAATTATCGATCAAGGACTATGACGGTCGAAGTGACGGTCCATCGCTATTCTGATGGTCTGTCGGATCGTCCGTCGCACGTTGTCCAGGAAAAGAATACACTACCTTGATGTGATGGTCTCAGCGATAGTCTATCATAGCCTTAACGGACCATTGGATCGTCCGTCGCACATTGGCTAGGATAAGACCACATTGCCTCAGTGGCGACGGTCCGTCATAGCCTTGACGGTCCATCATCCTGGCCGTCGCACTTGGGCCAAGAAAGGGAGTCACTGCCTTGGTTGCGATAATCTAGGCGATGGTCCGTCGCAAGCTCGACCATTCGTCAACTCGGCCGTTGCACTTAGGCAATTCTGACTACTTTCAGTAAAACGACCATAACTTCCTCGTCCGATGCCAGATTTTGATAAATTGGTATAGACGGAAAGCTTATTCAATGCTCTACATGACATAAAGTCGATATTAGGTAAATTCTATATGGTTTAAAATCTCTCTCACTTAGGAAGCCATTTCTTAATCTTTTAAGGCCAGATTTACACTTTATTTGACATGCTCTAAGGCTCAGACTATGAAAAAATTTTGTGGGGTCTGACACCTGCATTTGTAAAAATCAGATAATCCATATCTTGCAATTAATGTAAGCATTATGAAATTTATGAAATGAAACTAAATTATGATAGTTGATTGATACTTACATGCTACCAATGGGTTGTTGAGCAATTCGTTCAATATATTCTACATCAATTGGATTGCCCATTTTATTCTCGTTTGCTTCAATCGTCTACCAATCAGTACGAATCTTTTGATCCAAAAAGCCACTTATATCAAGGTAAGTAGGTAATATTTTGGCCAGCTGTTGTATCTTAGACGACGGCCCAGAACGTCTCCTTCTCGATATCGACTTGTAAACTCGGATGTGCCTCTCTTTTAGAACGATGACAGCCAACACCTGATGATAGGCGAATTTACGCGCCTATATCAATATATTTTGCCCATATTTTAGCCTAGTTTTGAGAACAAACTATATATTTCATGCACTTTTAGTCCTTTTTCCTATAAATGAGCTAACGAACATGATTAGTAAAGTTTCAGGTATAAATGATGTATAATTCAGCATTTTATGGCTTACTCGACGCAAAAGAAAGCTCATGAAGGAAGGAAAGGGAGTTTGGACGCCTAAGGACCAAAACTGCTGCATGGAAAATCTGTCCCGAGCTAAAATAGCATTTCTGAAGACTTTGGGGACTTACAGACACATAGCTGGATTTGGACAATGATACATTAACCTAGTACAATTGGGTTATGTATTTCATTAGTTTATTTGGATTATGATAATGTTACCTTAACCTAGTACATTTGGGTTAAGTATTTCATTAGCCTATTAGGATTTGGTTATTTATTTCATTAGCTTAGTAGGAGTAGGATAGGAGTATTATAAAAACCCTATCATGCTAGAGATTTTTAATTAATTCCTCCCTTAGTGGAGAGAATTAATTCCTCAATTACTACATTCATCATTCACCATTAATCTTCTTCCATGCCTCTCTTCTTCCACCACAACACTTCTAATCAACTCTTCTAATCTTTCCATTAATTCTATTCATCTATTCCACAACAAGAGAATCGTTACTTGCTAAGGAATCACGCCTCACGCCTACCACTTGTGCTACACGAAATTGATCAATCTTGTGGTATAATACAATGTCAATCGTGATCTCCTTCGCATTCATGGGTAACTAAACTTCTCCGTTGGGGTTATGGAAGCCGAATGAGATACTATCTATTGCTGTGAGTTTGTGAGTTCGTGACACGTATATTGCTTATATCATTATTCTCTTCATCTTAATCCACATTCTTTGCGGTTGCAAATGCAAGAATACACCAGTTTAACATTTAACTTGTTCGAGAGAAAGGTTATTTGTCTGGAAAAGAGATAATGTCAAGGTAGTAGGACACCCTTTCCTATTAAAAAGCTAGTGCCGTAACTGGACTAACCTCTTGGAGAATTCGTACCGTTAGACATGCTTTAAGCTCGAGAGAGTTAAAGTGAAATAGTCCTTGTTGAGGTTGAGAGACGCTTGGATTTACCATAGAATACAATTCTCTATAAGCATATGCATGTCACAATTCTACACACTCATAGCCAATAGAGACGTATACCTCAGAAGGTGGACATAACCCCAACGCTTCAATTCTCATTGTTTACCACTCACGTAATATTCTTTCTTTTTATTTTCAGCTTTTACTGCATTACTTTATTTACATTACTTGCAAGACAAGAATCCCCCCTTCTTACGAGACTTGCACCAAAAGTTTAGTAATTTTGCTTAGTTGTTGGCCAAGCTATTCCCTGTGGGATCGACACCCAACCCAGGTTGGGTTCTATATTTTCTAACGACCACTTTACACTCCTACGAGAGCTGTAGATTGAGCGTTATCAAAAAGTGGTGCCGTTGCCGGGGAATACGAGTGTCAATCAAGTTCGTGATAATTACTAGACCCTTTGGTCAAAGATTCTCGTACTTTTACTTTTAGTTGTTTTTTTTGTTTTTTTTAGGTTTATTCAGTGCATCAATGGAGGCACAACGTGAAATTGAAAGGATGGTTGCTCAAGTGCATCAACAGAATATTGATAACCGTAGGCGAGCAACAAATCCTGACGATGAGGATCTGGGCGATGAAGAGCTACTAAAACCACGACATACTGCTGAAATGGCGGCACCCATGCAAAGGAGAGATCATCAAGCGCGATTTAGGCCCAAACGCTGAGCTGTGCACATACCGTTTGATGATGATGATGATGATCTTGATGGATCTGGTGCCACAGGAGCTATTATCCTTCCGCCATTGGCACCGGGAGCAAAGTTCAATATCACTAGCGCCATGATTCAGCTTTTGCAACTCAAGGGATTATTTGGTGGACTAGCAGGAGATGATCCGAATATGCATCTAATCAACTTTATTTCTACATGCAAGTCATTCGACAATCCTGGCGTTAGACAGAATGCAATTCGATTACGTCTATTTCCATTATCTCTGTCTGGGGAGGCAACTATGTGGTTTAATAGGCTGACTCCTGATTCTATTACAAATTGGAGGCAATTGAGAGACGCTTTTCTAGAAAGATTCTTTCCACCATCTAAAAGAGCACAATTGAGAGATGAAATCAGCAACTTCCGTCAGCTTCCAACTGAAGCACTTCATGAAACATGGGAGAGGTTCAAGACGATGCTAATGCGATGCCCAAACCATCATTTGACCAATGTCCACTTGATGGAGATATTATACAGAGCTTTGAATTCGGTGACCAAGCCAGTGGTTGATAATGCGGCTGGAGGATCATTTATGGACCTCACCTTTGGTCAAGCAAGCAATATGCTAGATCGTATGACAAAACAAAGTAGAGCTTGGCATACCAGGGAGTCTGAGGTAGCAAGCCCCACTTTATCTATTAGCATGACTGCAGACCAAAGAAGAAGAGAAGAAGAACGTGATCAATACATGGCGCACATGAAAACAAAAATGGATCTTCTGACAAAGTATTTATTATCAGGGAAGACCGAAAAAGTGAAAGCTGTGACACTAAAAGGAAGAGACGAATCTGATTTGGAAGAGGAGGCCAACTACTTGAACAATCAGGGGGGTTTCCGAGGGAATACCCAAGGAAACCAAGGTCGGAACTATTATGGTAAATCTGGAGACAAAGACCAAGGTAGTTGGAAGAACAAGAATGAAAAGAGTGGTTTGTACGTTCCCCCTGGAAGACGTGACACCACCATATCTAATTCTGGAAGTATGGAAGACATGATGGCTAAATTATTGAAAGGAGTGGAAGCAATGAGCGCGGGAGTTACGGAGGTAATTAAGGATTTGTCCGCCATGAAACAATTAGTAGATTCACATTCCACTTCAATTAGACAACTAGAGCAGCAATTCAGTCAACTTTCATCAGCACTCAACCAAAGAAAGGCCGGCACTTTACCTAGCGATACTGTGCAAAACCCAAGGAATAATGGGTCATGCATGGCCATCACTACCAGAAGTGGTAAGGTGCTGGAAACTTCAGCAAAAGGCAAAAAAGTGATTGACGAAGTTGCGGAAATGGATGACAATGCAAAATGAGAAGATGCCCCAGCCACTACTCCCGACATCAAGGACGCCACATCCAACACTGTGCAGCCTGAAAAAGTGGAAAAATGGAAGCAAGAGGAGAAGAAAACCGCGGAGAGAACACTTCCATACCCACCACCACCTTTTCCCCAAAGATTGAAGAAGGTGGCAGATGACACAAAGTTCAGCAAATTCATGACTATGCTCAAGCAGCTGACTATTAATGTTCCATTGGTGGAGGCACTTGAACAAATGCCTGGATATGCAAAATTTATGAAGGACCTGTTGACAAAGAAGCGAGCATCAAGTTATGAATTAGCGGATAATGTTCATCATTGTAGTGCAGTTGCTACCTGATCGATAGTTCAAAAGAAGGTAGATCCTGGAGCTTTCACTATTCCTTGCACAATTGGATCGTTGGATTTTGCCAAGGCATTGTACGATCTAGGTGCTAGCATCAATTTGATGCCACTATCCATCTACAAGAAGTTGGGGCTAGGCGATCCGACACCAACCAATATGAGGCTCGTGATGGCTGGTAGGTCGGTAAAAAGACCTGTGGGTATCTTGAATGATGTGTTGGTGAAAGTTTCTTCATTCATCTTTCCTGCAGACTTCGTTATTCTGGATTGTAAGGAGGATTCTGAAGTTCCCATAATCTTGGGACGTCCTTTCCTTGCAACTGGAAGTGTGCTTATTGACATGAAAGATAATGAGCTTTTGTTTCGAATTAATGATGAAGTGGTATGGTTTGATATATGCAAAGCAATGAAGCAGCCCAGCAATATGAATGAGTTATCTGTAGCTGATGTTCATCATGAGGATATGAAAGCATTATCTATAGAGAAACAGCCTACTGTTGAGCCATTGTCTGCTGCGCCACTGAATGTTGAGCATGAGGACAATAAAGAACTTATGGGTTCTCTAATAGAAATAGAGCCTTATACTCCTAAGCAACCAGATTGTGATCTCAAGAATCAACCAAAAGCGAAGACTCCCTTTGACGAGCCACCAATGCTAGAATCGCAAGAGCTTCCCAATTATCTAAGGTATGTGTTCTTGGAAAGTAGAAATATACTTCCAGAGAGTGCAGATGATTTAAGTGAATAGAACGTAGAAGCTCTCATCTCTGCTCTGAAGAGATACAAGATAGCTATGGGTTGGACTATTGATAATATAATTGGTGACTCTCCGGAGAAACGTAGGAGCCATCTCGAAAAAGATTGCATGCCCACAGGTAAGCCTCATTGTCGTCTAAATCCTTTCAGAAAATGATCCATCACTTATCTCGACGAATTCTAAGTACTCGAGATTACTATGTCGAGCCACGACAATAAATAAGGCGCTAGATAGGAGGCAACCCATCGTTTTATCGTTTTATCATTTTTCTTTTGTTCTAGTACTTGTCTTGTTTTTTTGATAAATGAAAAATCCAAAAATAAGAGTCGTGCCACGACCAAAACTAAGGCGCTTGGTGGGAGGCAACCCATCAAACTAATCATTTTCATTTGGTTTTGAGCAAAGATAGGTGCAAGAGGTATTCAATGAGGAGATTGATTTCAATTGACGATTTGGACGCATTGTATGGTAAAGTTGGTAAGTTAGGAATGGTGATGCATAAGGCTATGGATTGACCATTTCTCACGCCAAAATAGGCATCGAGAAAGGCTAGACCTTGGTAAAACTAGGCCACGAACGATGCACAACCTATCCTATAGCCTAAGGTCTCGGAATCTAGTGTGCTATACACTATGCGCCGCCTATTCCTAGGTATGCTTTTGACTATGCGCCGCCTATGCTATGGCATTTGGTCTCAGTATCTCATATGCCATAGACTATGCGGCGCATATGTCTACAAATGCCATAGACTATGCGGCGCATATGTCCCATTATGCCATAGACAATGCGCCGCATATGTCATGACTATGCCAAGCATTATGCGCCGCATATGTAGCATTTTTGTCTCCAAAACCGATTGTAAATGGGTCATAACCCGACCCATTCTCTTCCTATATAAAGGGGACTTAGTCTTGAAACATAACCACACTAAAAATTGACCTAAAGGCACCGTATTCCCTCTCCAAATCATCTCAAAATGTTTTCTTGCTCTTCCAAATCACAAAACCATCTCCAAAAAGCTTCAAGCAAGTAAGTACTCTCTTATTCTTCATCTATTTCTCGTAAGTACTACGTTGCTATGTCTATCATGAATTGCTACATCTTGAAAGATTATTGGTGATGTTCATGTGTTTGGATTATTGATGCAAAATCATGTGAGTAAACGTATACGTTAGAATCATCTTGACTTGTTTCCGACTTGAATTTGGTTTTAATAGCATTGTTATACTATTTGCAGAATTGCTATAATCTTGAACATTGTTTAAGATTGCTACTTGGATACTTACATGTTAGGCTATCTCGTTCATCGGGATAAGACTTATAGTGCCTACCGACATAAGAGGTTGTGATTGTTGTAAGAATAACTATTCCATGTGGTAACCCCTATGTAGTAGTGTTTCTATATCTACCATGAAAGTAGTCCAATGGCTGCAAGTAAGTGATGCATTGCTGATTTTCTTGTCGGAATACAATCCTAAAACGTATGTCGACGAAATCTGAGTAATCGACCACTTTCACTTCACTAATTTGTGTCAACGAAACTAAGTGTGGGGTGGTACCCCTACTGCTTGTGTATAGATTGTAACCGTTGAGATTGTGCTACCATTAACACTATTTCAAGTCTCAGGTACAATGGCACCCAAAGCAAGACAAGGCAAAGAAAAGGCTACCACTTCCCAAAAGAGCAAGAAAAGAGGCCGCAAGGAGCAAGAAGAACCCTCCTCGCTGCAAACACCAAGACTCACTCTTGGAATTAATTGAGATACTTATGAGGAACTTCTGAGGATGACGACTCTGATTATGATTCCGATGAAAGGGGTAGGACCCCAGACATAGAGGAGGAATCCGACTGACCAGGTTGCTCGTATTTATTTTCCACTGAGGACAGTGTCCCGACTAAGTGTGGGGTGGTGGCATTGCATGCTATAATTCTCTGTTTGCACCTATGTTTGTTTGTTTACTTTGTTTATTTGAGTTCGTTTTTTTTTTGTTGTTTGTTTGTCGGTTTTTTTAGTTTTTTTTAGGAGTAAATTTTTTTTAGCTTCGCATAAAATTATTTTGATAGGCAGCATGAGATTATAACAAGAGTATGTACTACAATTGTGACTATTGAGACGTTTAGGCTCTAGTTGTGACTTATTATGTGATATTGTGTGGTTCAATTCCTTCACTTGTTGGGTCGAGAGTCTATATTACTTCCAGTCAAGTCGACCATGTGCCTTGTGTGTGTGAGATTAATAGTATCTTCTATGTATGTGGCTGATGCTAGAACTTTCCTGGTATGTATGCAAAGCGAAAATAAGGAGTGTAAGTTTAGGAGATGATTTAGGCATTTCTTTGGCAACCTATACATGTTTACCTTCAGTTTTACCTACCCATGGACATCATCCTAGTTAAACCCTTTTGAGCCTTTAGCCTATTTCTTTGACAACCTCGTATGTAAGCCTAATCCATTTTTTTCAAGACCGTAATTTGATCCAAATTCCTAAGTGCTTTAAATTAAAAAAGTCATGTGACAACATAAGAGGAAATTGGGTAAGTATGATGCTTTAAATTGTAAATGGTGCTTGAATGTGTTATGGAAAAGAAAGTGCTATCATAAGAGGTATGTTGTGAAAAGAAAAAGGAAAAGAAAGCTAAAAAGTGAGTTGTTCTTAAAATTGAAGAAAAACAAAAGAGGAGAACAAGGGTGGTAGAATAAAAGAAAGAAGAAAGGTTGAAAGAAAAAAGTGTCAGTGATACAATGTGATGTATTAAAGCGCTTAGGAACCTAGTCACTATTCCTGGCCAAAATAGTCCTACCCGTCCCTTAGCCTACATTACAACCATCAAAAGACCTACTTGATCTAATCTTAACATTCTGACATTTAGTGGAGTACTACACTAAGGGCAAGCCTATGGTCATCAGTTGCTACATATGAATTCTTTGTGAGAGCGAGAGCAAGGATATTGTTGATACCCATGTTTGAAAAATATGCTATACTTGTGAGTGATTATGGGTAATATATTGTGAGACACACATGGTTGATGAGTTTTGGGTAGTTATATATGATTTCTTGTACCTTAACGTTTGTATGCGAGTTGACCACCATCACGAGTCTATGCTAGAGGTTAAATTGTTTCTATTTATAATCGGAAAGCTACTCTTTGTTGATAATTGTTGTGCTTGTCTTGAAGAATGTTTTGTGTTGTTGCTGTAAAAACCCTAAGTTGATGTTTAGAAGGACATGATATGTTGTTCGAGGATGAACAAAGCTCTAAGTGTGGGGTGTTGATGATAGGCGAATTTACGCGCCTATATCAATATATTTTGCCCATATTTTAGCCTAGTTTTGAGAACAAACTATATATTTCATGCACTTTTAGTCCCTTTTCCTATAAATGAGCTAACGAACATGATTAGTAAAGTTTCAGGTATAAATGATGTATAATTCAGCATTTTATGGCTTACTCGACGCAAAAGAAAGCTCACGAAGGAAGGAAAGGGAGTTTGGACGCCTAAGGACCAAAACTGCTGCATGGAAAATCTGTCCCGGGCTAAAACAACATTTTTGAAGACTTTGGGGACTTACAGACACATAGCTGGATTTGGACAATGATACATTAACCTAGTACAATTGGGTTATGTATTTCATTAGTTTATTTGGATTATGATAATGTTACCTTAACCTAGTACATTTGGGTTAAGTATTTCATTAGCCTATTAGGATTTGGTTATTTATTTCATTAGCTTAGTAGGAGTAGGATAGGAGTATTATAAATACCCTATCATGCTAGAGATTTTTAATTAATTCCTCCCTTAGTGGAGAGAATTAATTCCTCAATTACTACATTCATCATTCACCATTAATCTTCTTCCATCCCTCTCTTCTTCCACCACAACACTTCTAATCAACTCTTCTAATCTTTCCATTAATTCTATTCATCTATTCCACAACAAGAGAATCGTTACTTGCTAAGGAATCACGCCTCACGCCTACCACTTGTGCTACACAAAATTAATCAATCTTGTGGTATAATAACAATGTCAATCATGATCTCCTTCGCATTCATGGGTAACTAAACTTCTCCGTTGGGGTTATGGAAGCCGAATGAGATACTATCTATTGCTGTGAGTTTGTGAGTTCGTGACACGTATATTGCTTATATCATTATTCTCTTCATCTTAATCCACATTCTTTGCGGTTGCAAATGCAAGAATACACCAGTCTAACATTTAACTTGTTCGAGAGAAAGGTTATTTGTCTGGAAAAGAGATAATGTCAAGGTAGTAGGACACCCTTTCCTATTAAAAAGCTAGTGCCGTAATTGGACTAACCTCTTGGAGAATTCGTACCGTTAGACATGCTTTAAGCTCGAGAGAGTTAAAGTGAAATAGTCCTTGTTGAGGTCGAGAGACGCTTGGATTTACCATAGAATACAATTCTCTATAAGCACATGCATGCCATAATTCTACACACTCATAGCCAATAGAGACGTATACCTCAGAAGGTGGACATAACCCCAACGCTTCAATTCTCATTGTTTACAACTCACGTAATATTCTTTCTTTTTATTTTCAGCTTTTACTGCATTACTTTATTTACATTACTTGCAAGACAAGAATCCCCCCTTCTTACGAGACTTGCACCAAAAGTTTAGTAATTTTGCTTACTTGTTGGCCAAGCTATTCCCTGTGGGATCGACACCCAACCCAGGTTGGGTTCTATATTTGCTAACGACCGCTTTACACTCCTACGAGAGCTGTAGATTGAGCGTTATCAACACCCAATGGAATTCATCACCGCAATTGTTTGGGATGTACACTTCATCGATCAAATTCCAACGTAAGTCAACTGGAATGTTATATGATATTTTTTAAGCATTCCTCATTTCAAAAAACTTTTAACTGTTGTTGACAATACCTATCGTAGGCATTATTAATGTAAAATTTGTACAAATAATTATCTGTCATGTATCTGTATTGTTCTTGTATTTGCAACTTGGCCTTCTTGCAGAGGTAGTAAAAAATGACATCGATGTGATGCATATATTATCAAATATTTCAAATTATGTGACAATAAAATTAATACATAGATACAATTAAATAAAGTATTAATAGTAAGATGTATGACATTTAAACTTCATCATTCCAGCAAGTTTGGGGCTGTGACATCTAATAGAATAAATTATTCGTTGTGGGATGTGCAACAACAATGTCAAATATATCAAAACTAAGACCCGATTCATTCATTTTGTAGTGTTTGTCATTTTATTTTCTGCATGATTTATATGGGTTAATGTCATGTTTTACGGCGAGAATTGTATAAATGAAAATATTTAAAAATAATTTATGTATCTACCGGCATAAAGCTTTAACAATCCATCGGTAATTCATTTTGAATAGTCGTTGATCAACTTTGTTAATTTTTTTGGAGCCTCGTCCGAGATGTTGAACCTTTTAAATGGGTAATTCTTCTACTCTTCTGGACTGACAAGCTTCACTTTTTCTTCATCTTTGGAAGCATTTGTTGGATTTTCAACTGTGATATTATGTTGTTTAGTAGTAGTTTCTACTGTGACATCCACCTGAAAAGCCAGAATTGTTAATGCTAATCACAGAGATACAAAAAATAGAAAAGGATAACTCATCTATTTTAGCAAATCAAATAGTTCTTCCTCTTATTTTAAATGGTACCAATAGATTACCTATCTGTTGCAACATAAGGATCATCTGTTGGGATTAATTAAAACAAGAGGAAGACCAGTATGATAATTTCTAACAGATGACTCATCTGTTACGACATATGACTTATCTGTCTGGACAAGCTAAAACAGTAGGAAATGTTGATTTAATTTGTCCCAACAGATGACCCATCTGTTACAGCAAATAGTTCATCTATTGGTACAAATTAAAATACAAGGAAGAACTGGTTGATTTGCTAAAATAGATGAGACATATGTTACAAAAGATATTGCGCCTGATGCAACAAGTTAGTAAACTATTGCAACAGATAAATATATCTGTTTGATAATTTTTAGCAAATATGTCATCTATTGAAATAGATATGTAGTCTGGTTTTTTAATGAAACGAATGATATATATTCACCTTCTTTAACTCATGTTACTCTCATGTGACCTTGTAAATTGATCAAAAGTACAATACAAAGACAGAGGAGTTATAATTTTGCTTTTTTCGGTGCTTGATGGTGCCTTGGAATTGTTTTTCCTTCTCCTCTTAGCCGCCTTAATCTCTAATGGAGTGTATGGATATGAAATCCTCTTTGATGGAATTACACCCTTCTTAGATGTTAATTCCTTTTGCAGAAGCAGTTAATGCATTAATAGTGTTAATCACTCCATTATATTTCGCCTTGTAATCTTGACAATTGCATGAAGAACATTTGCTAGGAGGGGTAAAATCTGTAAAACTAGTATGATCATAATTATAATGGTTTGTTGTTTAAAAACTACAAGAGGAGCATTATTAGTCCCAACAACAGCACAACTACTACCACCAACAGCTCCATCACCACTAACACCATTAGCAACAACAAGCCCACTCTCCAACATTGTTGGTTTTCTTATGATGAATGTTGCTCCAAACAATTTTTTTATTCTATCGATGACATTTGGGTCTGATAAAGTTTGTACAGACTAAAAGTAAGATAAAACGGCATCTTCAACTCTCGATTGGTCGGAACAAGCCACAGATGCACAATCTAAAATAAATCAGTACATATATTAGAATGATGATCAAATAATTTAAAAAAACCATTAATTAAAATAAAAACTAAATTCGAACTAGACTTACTTCTTCCTTCGGGGGATTGAAGAGATCAAGAAATTTTATATTTTTATCAATTTTGGCTGACAACTATCTCAAGATTATAAGGAATTACTTCAAATGCCCAAGCCTATAAATTAATGCCAATAAATCAAAAGCATTATTCAATAAAAAATAAATGAATCGTAATAAAGGAAATACTTACCATGAAAGCCCATGGAAAGTCATATAAGTTGACTGTCTTTGGCATTAACAGAGTCAATAAATATTTGACAGTCATTTTAAAACTTTCATAACCCCAAGGATAATTGTTAAATGCCTCAAGATCCCCGGAGAGCTTTATTAAACCAAGCGGTATATTGTTGTTAACGTCTCTTACCCAAAGAATATTATGTACAAACCAAATCAGGCACTATGATTGCTTGTGCTTCTTTGAAAGTCTTTTATATTTCAACACTTCTATCTGATTTTGTTTTTTAAGCTTGGACCAACAAGGGACACCAAGTCATCACCATCACTTGACTTGCCTTTTCCTTTTTTGGGTGTGTGGGGTGGGTTTTTGGGTTAGAATAGGTATTACTTGAGAAGGAGAAGGAGAATAACATTTTAGTCTAATAACTATGATAAACTCCTTCCAACCAAAACAAACCGGTATACCATAGTAATTTATCCACACCTCATACATATTATCTTTATTTTCATACATAAACATACGTTTGAGAAAATCATATACCATTTTCATTTGGAAACGAGCATTGTTGTCCTCTGAAAAATCAAGATATTGCCTAAAGCAGCTATCCCTGAAATAAGCATCTAATTTTTTCATCTCGAAGTATCTTTCTAAAGGCGTGAAATGATTTTTTCATGGCTGACTTAACCACGAAATTACCATTTAAATCCGTGGCACCATCGCATTGTATTCTCACAGGATAACTATCAATGCTGAAAGTTTTGACCAACTCTTCGGTGGAAGGTCTATTAGCATTTGAATCATCCCTTTTGAAACATTCTTAATCCCCATGTTCATTATCTTCTGCTTCTGATTGAGATAACGCTTGTACAGCAAGCTCATAGAGTGGTGGATATAACCTAACTGCTTTAGTTGTTCTTTTACTTGGACTTGATTCAGTTTCTTTTCTTTTGGGGTTCATATTATCTAAAAATAATAGGAAAATAAAAAAAAATATAATTTATTAAAGTATCGTTAAAAAAAGAATAACAGTAAATCTAACATGTATAACACAACAAAATAACAGTTCTAACAGATCACACATATGTTGCAACAGGTGTGTTATCTGTTGCAATATATAACTAACATATTGCAACAGATGAGTAATTTGTTGTAAACAATAACAATAGTTCCTATATTGTTGTGATTTCTTTCAACAGATCAACAGTCAATATTGTTTAGATTTCTTCTAAAAAAAGCGCCATCAGTCACAACAGGTGAATTATCTGTTAGGAGAAATCAAAGTCTTGGACATGTCGTCCTATTGGAATAGTTGATAGGATTTCATCTAACAAATTCTTCATCTGTTGCATCAGATGGTTTATCTATTGCATCAGATGGTTCATCTATTGCATCAGATGGTTTATCTGTTGCAAGAAAAAAACCAGTGGCAAGATTTTGTTCATTAGAATAACAACAATATCACCATTTAATATCAAATACACTATTTTTACCAAGAACAACAACAAATCAACCCAACAATACCAACACAACACAAACACCAAGAACATCAACCGTGACCAAAAACACCAAAATTATTATTTTATTTGTACAAACACTTACAACAAAAATCAAACTTCAAAAAACTCAACAGACACCAACAAATCAAATCAAAATTTTGATAGCAAGAACTATGATAACAACAAAAAATCATATTTCACTCCGAAAAGAGAAGAAAAAAATACCAAAAATAAGATTTTTCTTCAGTCCTGATTTCAAATTTAAGCAACAAATATTGAAATTGTTAACCAATACTAGAAGAGAAGTTGACTCAAGTTCCTCTATTTCTTAATAACTAAAAAACCCTAATTTCTTACCTATGAAAGAAGAAAAGGGACAATGAAGAACTCGAAGTTGTTATCGCCGGAGAGCAATGTTGTCACGTCGATTGATGGTTGAAAGTTGAAAAGGAACTCGAATCCCAACTATTTATCCCCGGGGGCTGAAGTCACCGGGGATTGAAGGGAGAAATTTGCAGAATTGTTGGTTGGAGAATCTTAAGAAAAACAGTCGAGATAGAAAGATGAGAGAGAAAGTTGATTTGGAGAGGAGAGGGGTATGGTTTGATTTGTATTTTTGAAAATATTAATCAAGTCCATAATTAACTGAATCAAGTTTCCTAATTATGTCTGAATTTGGTCAATGTCACAAATCTTATATTAAAGACTTAAATGACACCTTTACTTCAATTTTCTCAAGTAACTAGTGTCACTTGGCTTGTGCTAAGCCCGAGCCCAAACTACATTAACATTTATATTTATAATTTTTTTGTTTTTGCTACTCTTGTATTTGTTTCTGTTTGTAACATTATAGTATTAGTTGAAAATACACTACTGGAAATTAGCCCTATGAAAACGGTTCAAAAACTGTTGCCATAAATACAAAAACTGTAGTCACAGATGTATCTCAACGGTTTGGCAAGCGTTGCATATGTGAGCATTGGGATAGATGTATCACAATGTTTTTTGCGACAGTTACAACAACCATTACAATAGATAGTCCTATTGCAACGGTTGTTCGGTTGTTTGGACCTCCTATTGTGATGCTTCATATTGTCTATAGCAACAGTTATGAGTCATTGCAATAGACTATATTGCAACGACAGAAAAATATTACAATAACCCTATTCAATGTTTTTCAAAAAGCTACTGCAACAGTTATTGATCTTTTGCAAAGATTTTTAACTACCTATGGTAACAGTTTTTGACACTTATTGCAACAATTTTTGAATCTTTTGCTACATTATTTTGCTACTTATTGCAATGATTTTTTTCTTTCTATTGCAACTACTTGAAACATATATATATATACACACAGAGTCTCGAACCGGGGGTCTATCGAAAACAGTCTTTCTACTTCTTTAGAGGTAAAGGTATGGACTGCGCACATCTTACCCTCCCCAGACCTCACTATGTGGGAATACACTGGGTTTGTTGTTGTTGTATATACACACAATTATATATATACACATCACAATAAAATCATTCATTAATAATAATCCAAATTCAAATATGCAACAAACTCATAATCTAAACCCAAAAGCAAAATATTTAAGTCAAATGATCATTAGTTTTCCCATATAGTATAAAGTTCGATTGACGATAAGTTTCACAAAATTCAATATCACAAAAATTGATATTAAAGCATTCATCAACAATCCAACAATCTTCTCAAGTAAGGCCAATTTCTTCATCATCTCTTCTTCATTTTGGACACCTATAAAAAGAGAATAAATAATCTCAATTAGTGCAAGTAAAACTCTAATTAAATATATCCTATACCAGCATTGTTTCCCTAACACCGAAGCATTGGACTTAATAGAACAAATTATAGCTCGAAATTCAGTGCTTAATTTTCTGATGAAGGAAATACAAACTCTCAGTTGCAGCTGCATGGGATAATGTACAGTTTTCTCGTTTAATTTGTTGAGAAAATATGTTTCTGAAGTCCACCCGCACAACTCTATTGTAGGATCACAGGAAAGCTCCCCCAGAATATGTTGAGGCCTCTCTCATAGGTAAACGGAGGGAATAACTTCGTAGACACCACCAGGCACGTAAGCAAACATATACAGATACGCTGTAATAAATAGACTTAATGCATTCATGCTCAATTGTGCAGGAATGTAACAAACCTTTATCTCGTAACACTACTGATTATCGGGATGTTGGCAGATAATGCATTCATGCTCAATTATGCAGGAATATAACAGACTGTATGCATCAACAGTTATATACCTTTCTACTAGTAAACGTTTCTGCTGGCAGCCCTGGCAAATAATACATACAGCAGTAATTTGATTGTTAGTTTACTGTACTTCCCAAAAGAAGTGGCTGCTAGAAATCTGATTACAACTTAGGAGCAGCCAAATATTGACCATATGTGATTGTTGTATTGAAATTCTGAGTTGGACTCCCTGAAGATATTGAGCAGATTACAGCCCTTCATCAAACACTAATATAATCTAGCTGATGTGAATTCCAAAATCCTTGATTAGATATACTATCTAAACATGGTTATAGTGTTGTTATCGGTTTCTTCAATATTAATACTGATATTATATTAGTGGAGTGCAGTTCATTAATTCAATAGTGCAGTTGCAGTAGTGGTCATTGTCTTTGAATCTCAAATTATTGATGGTAAAATAAGAAGCAGGTCCTCATTATTGTGGCTTTACGGCATCAGTTGCTCATTCCCAAATTAAAGATCTTGACAAATAACAAAAAAATTTTGCTAGATTCATCTACAGTTGGTCAAGCTTTCGAGAAAACTTATGATGAGCTTTATACTCTGCTAAATTAAATTGCATAAGGAAATCCTGATTGGCTTGGCTATATTTCCAAAAATATGGTAAAAAAGCCTATTGGTATGATTGAGGTGGACAACATCACGTTGTTGGGCACTCAATTATCAGCCTTGTAAAATTAAATAAAGACACAGCTCATCAAGTTAAGTGTGACCAACCTTAGGGCCAATTAAATATAGTCCAGCATACCCCAGCTTAGTGTGAAATTTATGGTAGTAGTTGTCACTTTATAGACTCATGTGTAGAAAATCCAGAGTTGGTAAATTGTATGGGCAATGCATAGAAGGTTAATCTAAATTATGGTAATGCCTACAATCACAAGTGGCAGAGTTAGCCCAACTATTTATCAAGAAACAATTAGGTTCAGACTCAACATTTTCAGTAGAAAAAAAATATACAAGTGAATAATATGGAAGAGGCCTTGGAAATAATCCTAGCCAATCACAAATAGATGGCTATAGAGATAAAAAATCTTCAACTTGTTCAAAAAAAATATAGAACACAATTTGGGCAGCTAGCTCAGGCCTAAAAAGCAAGACCTTAAGGGGCTTTGCCAAGTGATACAGAGAATCCAAAGTAGGTAATTTCAGTCACTTTGAAGAATGGTAGAGACTTAATTGCCAAATTTCCGTAGAAAAATCAAAAGGTACAGGCAGATCCCAAATCAGGCAAAGGAGATACAAGTGGCAACTAAAAAAGCTAAAATATTGGGAAAGTTTGAGTACCCCAAAAAAGCAATTGAGCATGTACAAGAGGGACCACCACCATCTTTCCTTCTAAGGCTAAAAAATCCTAAGGAGAATACATGTTTTAAGAAGTTCTTTGACACGTTAAGAGAACAATACATTAATCTTCCATTGAAGATATTTTGTGGGGTATGCCTAAGTATGCTAAGTACTTGAAAGATGTGGTGACCAATAAGAAAAATTTGAATGACATTAAGATGGTGGAACTGACAGAGGAATATAGTTTGATTATGATAAGTAAGATGCTGAAGAACCCAGGGAGTTTCAGCCTCCCCATACAAATTAGTGATAATTATATGGTCCATGCTTTGAGTTACTTGGGGGAAAGCATAAACTTGATGTCCCTATATGTTTTTAATACTCTTGGTTTTGGTAAGTCGAGGCCATGTTCTATGGTCCTCTGAATAGTGGATAAAAATAGAGTGTATCCTGAAGGAATCATTGAAGACATCTTCATTAAGCTTGGGATATTCATTATTCCTACTAATTTTATTGTTATTTATTATGATGCAGATGGCATGGGTACCAACTATATTAGGACATCTATTCTTGGTGATGGAAGGAGCATTGATTTTTGTTAGAGAAGGAACTCTAAAAATAAAACTAGATGATACAGATGTGGACTTCAAAGTATACAAACTACTCTATCCACCTATGCTCTATAAGGTTTTGTGCATAATCACGACTATGCAAGTGTATAAGTGTAGGGTGGAGTGAAAATTTCACCTCTAATAACCTCTTTGAACTATCTTATAGAATTGCCCAAGCCACCACTTAAGCTTGAAGTTGAGAAGGTGAAAGAAGAGCCTAAAAAACTAGTGTTGAAAAAAATGCAGACCATAGACACTTAAGAGGTCAGAAAAGAGTGAGAAGATGGCCTCCAAGTAAGAGAAAGAAGTTGAAGGAATACGGGTAAGAAGTAGAAATGTGGGTCGTGCAACGACACTAAATTACGCCTGCTTGAGAGGCAAACCAAGTTAAGGTAGGTAATTTATGTTTGTATTTTAGCATTTTATATCACTTTTATTTTTGTTTTTGTTGAGTCACAAGTTGATAAAAAGTCTGAGAATCGAAGACCCAAGCTAAGAAGCATGGAAAAGACATGGTGTGGGATCCACCAAAGCTTATTAATGATTAAAAATATTTCTAGCTAGTCCTAGAGGCCTTAGGAAATATTTCTATCTCTATTTCTAGTTATACTTTGGACAAAGTTGATTTTAAGTGTAGGGTGGGGAATCTTCCAATGTCATAGGGTAAAGTGTTGCTATAGATTTCTATTGTTATTTGTTTTTCTAGTTTTTGACTAAATTTGAAAAAATTACAAAAGGATTTTCTCTTTATTTGTTAAGTCTTTGTTGGTGTCAGTTAGTAAGAGCACAATTCACCCACTCCTTGGTTTCTCTTTTTGGTTCTTTTCTGAGGGGTCGCCCTTTATACCCTATATTTTGTTTTTCATTTTAGGAGTAAATTTTAAAATTTTGTACTAGGAATAAGTGAGATATTTTTCCTAGATGTTATTGGTGATTATATGATGCATGTAGTTTTGAATGTGAAATCATATTGAATGTGTTGAATGATTATTTTTGTGACACCTAGGCTCATTTATATGACTTTTGTGTGATGTTAGCTTCATTGTGAATTTGTGTTACTACTTGGTATAGGGTCTATAATTATCCTACTTAATTTGAGCATGTTCCATGTGTGAGTGAGGCTTTTGTAGTATTCTTTGTTGCTTATTGATGTCTAAAACTTTCTAGGTGCGTGAGACAAGTAAAATAAAGAGTGTTGGGTTTAGTAGATGATGAAGGTATTTCTTTGATAGCCATGTTCATACCCTTTTTGATCTACCCTTGTGCATAATATTTGTTAACCCTATTAATCCTTTACCCTATTCTTTGGTGGCCTCATCTGTAGCCTATTTCTCTTCTTTGATTAACCATAATTTAATCCAAGATCCTAAATACTTTAGTTAAAAATGAATAAATTAAGGAGGGTAAGATTTAGTAAGGGAAAAGGTGAAAGTGAAGCCCCAAGAAAGTAGCTATTGGTGGGTAAAAGTATATGTGTGATGGTTGGAAGTAAAGTAAAAGAGAAGAATTGATCAAAAATTGAATCATGTATTGATAGAGAATACTCTCTCCCTATTATATATAAATTAGCTTAAATTCAATGGGGAAAAACACATGAGTGTGGAAAGGTAGAAGTGGTGAGAAGTTGGTTAATTAGAGAAGAGTTCAATGTTATGTGTGATGTTTTAAAATTTCATAGGGAAAATATTCACTATTATTGGTCAGAATAGTTCCTACCTATCCCTTAGCCTATATTGCAACCCTTAAGGTCCTGTTTGATCTTGAACATTGACATTCTAATATTAGTAGAGTACTACACTAAGGTAAATCCTATTTTTCATCTTATATGGCATGTGAATTCTTTGTGAGAGTGAGCAAAATTTGATTCTTATACACATTCTTGTATTAAATTTCATATCTATGAGTGAACATGGTAACTCTCTTGTGGTGATGGACCATGTTTGATAATAGTTAGGTGTCTTGTATGATCTTTTTGATTGAGTAATATGCATGAATTTGCCAACTTGGTAGAGTTAATTCTTGAGGCTAGGATGTTTTGAAATAGTGTTCATGAGTTTCAAGTGTAATAAGGTATTCTTGGTGTGGAACATGCTATTCATGTAATCATTGTTGTGCTATCTTGAGCTTCTTGCTTGTAGTAGTAATGTTTGATTCTTCCTTATGTGGTACTTAAAGTAAGGAGTTGTTTAAGGATAAACAAGGCTTTAAGTCTGGAGTGGTGATCTTAGGTAAAGTTTTGCACCTAAGTGTTAATCTACACTTGTTTATCCTTGTTTTGAGGACTTCTTGTGTTCTTAATGAGTTGATAATTGTATAATTTATCATCTAGGTGTTGAACCACTTGTTTATGATGTTTAAGGTGTGTTTAAAACAAGTTTGGAACCAAAATGATCACTTAGATTTTAGACGAGAAAACTAGTGTTACTTGCTTGAGCTATATGTTGTTCAAGTGTATCTCGATGGATTCTATTGTGTTGTGTGCACTCATTCATATTTTAGGATGTTATAAAGGTCAAGGTATAATTGCTAACTCAATGTTGGAAAGCTAAACAATCTAAATTTAAAGTGGAAAGACAGCCAGGAAATGAGGAACTCAACGCCAAATGGAAGGAGTAAAGCTTGATGAAATCTGGAATATTTGAGCACATAGGCATGCCACTCCTTCTATCCTCTAAGATATGTTCATGCCACACCCTTGGACACAAAAAAATGTCACAAAATAATAACCATCCACTATAAAGGCATGCCAAGCCCTTATCATTCCTGTGTGTGAGCATGGCACGCCCATGGTCACAAAATGACTAACTTTTGTCCTAGTATAAATAGAACACTTCTATCTTGATGTACACACCTTGGATGACTATTGGACTTAGAAATTCACTTTAGAAGTGTAATGGCCCTCTATATCATTCCCTTGGTTTGTGTGTATTTTTTATATTTCAAGCCTTCCAATAGAAGCAATAGGTCATTTATGACTTGCCAAAACTGTTAGTTTAGTTATCGGATAGTTTGTTTATATTTTAAGTTCATTTCCTTGGTTTTGAGCTTTTATTGTTTAGGATTTGGCCTCAAACCAAAACTCCTATTAGGTGACCTCTGATGAGAATTCTGATAGTGCCATTAGCTCTAGAACATTAATTTTAGCCTAGAAAGACCCTTGGTTCGGGTTTTGAGGCTTTTGGACGTATTTTGGGATATTGGGCGGATTATGTGAAAAAAGAAACTATAGGTGTAGGCCCCATATTTAGTCAAAACGATCTCAGATTAAAGTTTTAATGGTTCCATTAAGTCCAAAAAGTAGAATTTTGTATGGTTACATATTTTGTTTGTGCGTACGGGGTTCCAAATGAATCCCGAGAATTTGGTCCAAGTCCATTCCGAACTTGGTAAAAAATTGATGCATGGCACCTGATAGGACCTCTTAAGTACCTATTGGTTCACTTTAGCGCTTAGTACTTTAGTGAGCTTAGGTGGTTTAGTGTCCCTAACCATTCACTGGTGGTGCACTTTAGCGTCATTAAGGCCTCTTTAGCTGCATGCACCATTATTGCTAGACCTCTTTAGCAGTCATGTTGCGTCTTTAATGGTAGGTGCTTTAGCAACTAAGTGTCTGCTTTAGCGGTACCTGCTGCCTTTAAATACCTTCATCTCCACCTTATTTTCTATCACTTCTTCCATTATTTTTACACAAAATTAAGAGTTCAAAGGGAGGAAAAAGTGGGAAATCATTCACGTTGGTTAATATAAGCTAATCGAACTCAACATGGTTATTTCCCATTGATTTTACCTTCAATTTCTATTCTAATTCTAGGAAAAATTCTTAGAAATTGGGGTTGAATTCCTAAACTATGATTGATGATGATATTGATGATATGAGTTTTAGTTCAAGTTCGGTAATTGATAATGATATTTATGATACAATTTTAAACCCTAGGTAACTTTGTAACATTCAAATCAATTATGGTACTATGGATTATGTTATGGCATTAATTCTTGCATGTGCATTTCCTATCACCAATATGCCCTATATATCAACCTTCTGGGAGGTTGCATAGGTATAGGTATGACTGCTACTTGCAGTATATTATGTGGAGCTTGTATTTATCAGCCTTATAGGGTTAGTATAGGTGTAGGGTCAGGCTATTATTTGTTGAGTATTGATTGAACCTTCTAAGCCTATGATGGTGGTCATGTATGAAAGTCCTAGTTAGGTATTGTATGTCCGGACTAGCCAATTACCTTATACTATTGTTGTTGTGATGATTAGCTTATGATAGGTTGATTATTGGTCCTGTACAGAGATTCAAGGTATAATTTTGATTCTTTTATCTTATAGTTATATTATTATGCACGATTATTCTATGGTTAGGCATTATTGCTTCAGACCCTTATATTGTGATTCCTTTCTTCATGATTGCATTACTATGGTAATTATCTCATGTTTAGACATATGGATTAGAGACCCTGATTATATTAGCACTAGTTCCTACTATGATTAGGGAGCCTGGAGACATTAAAGTGATTACTTAGCTTGTAACCCTAAGTTATCCTTTTTTGGTATATGGATCTATATATGGTAGTTATGGTATTATCATATATCCTTTACTTCTTGTATATACTCATGTTTGATATCCATTCATTGGCCCCATATACTACTATACATATAATTGTTTCCCTCTTTATTTGTATATTATCCAGTGATATATGGTATAGTAATAGGGTCTCAAAGCATGGTTGGAATAGGGTAACTTATCCTTACTATTCTGTTAGCTTATTACGTTAATTTCTTAGAAATAAATAGAATAGTTATCCTTATGGTCTTATTTGCTTTATTATTAGTTTGGTAGATATTTGGCTTTAGTTTATATTTTTGCTTGGATGCTATTTATATTTGCATTATCTTTGGAGCTTAGCCATTTGTTTCCTAGTAAGTATAACGTGTTGGTACTCATACTGCAATCTATAGCCTGTATATCATAGTATGGTTTCTCATCATTGTTGTGTACATCGTGCGGAGCATCTATGGTTCAGAGATGTAGGGTGAACTCCTAGTATTTAGAGTATTGTCTTTCCCCCTTTTACATACTAGACTAAGTCTTTATGTTTTATTTAGAGGTGAGTTATACCATTAGATTCATTTTGAACTTTATTTTTCAGTCTTGTTATATTAGAAGCTCTTGTCTTGATTCCACCAAGTTTTGGGACAATTTTATGTAAATTAGTCTTGCACTACATTTATTTTGCATTTTTCCTTTTTTTGTTGCTAGTCCATTACTAATAGTTCCAAATACTATGGGTGGATTTCCTATTATTAGGTTATAGTACGTGCCATCATGAACTGAGAAATAGAGTTGTGAAAAATTAGTATCAGAGCCAAGTTTAGCAGTCTGCTGGTATAAAAGATTAGCATTTGGTAGAGTCATATAGATCAGTGTGGAGAAATATATAACCTATATTTAGGAGGCTATCGGGAATTCTTAGAAAATTATCTTCTTGACTACTTATCGTGTGTTTGTATTTCTTTGAAATTTAAGTGCGTCCTTTTAACTCTATTATATCCTAGATGGACAATGCAAGGTTGTTGATAGATGTGGATTAGACTTCAGCACACGTCAGAGCTTTAGTGCAATATCTGACCAGGGAGTCAGAGATGGATGCCAAAGATCTTTATTTTCAGTTAGAGGATTTACGGCCAGCCTAGGCTCCGATAGAGTTTGCGACTATTTTAGCCTTTTGACATTTAGGATTAGGGATCTTGTCTTTTGTGGATACCTCACAGTCAGGGATGAAATTTAATTCATCAAGAAACTATCAGGCTAGAGTTAGGTTTGTTGGTGTAGTAGGGTCCTTTTTTGATTTTAGAGTATAAGACTGGGTTTCTGGTGTGGGACAAGCGTATCCCTATGCTATATCCTTTAGAGCATGGCATGGTGCATGGAATTATTAAAGGATTCGCATTGCCACTTCGGTTGACATTAGAGTATTTGATAGTAGTTGGGTCTTCTTTCTCTCAGATAGTTGATCTTGTGAGGGCCACTGAGAAAGCATATATTAAGACTTATAGAGGTAGTGGTAAGAGGAGATATCATCAGAATAGTGATATTGGTATTCCATAAAGGAATGAGAATCCTCCTGATAGAGCTCATTTTCACTTACAGCCTATCAGTTCTATGCAGGTAGCATCTCAAACTTTAGGTGGCTCTTAGCTTTGCTGTGGTGGTCACAGCGGATAAAGTTCTCATTAGACCATACAAAGTTTTGATATGGGTCTTTAGGTCGTGGTGGCCATATTGGTTCTGGAGTGGTAGTATCTTAGAGTATTTTAGGAGCTTGTTTTGGTTTTGGTAAGATAAGGCATTGGTCTATAGAGTTCCCTAGAAACAGATTGGTTACTCTAATAGAGTTAAGATGTATTCCTTGCTAGCCTAAAGTTCCTGAGGTGTGTTTTGATTATGGGAAGGATGATTATTTTAGTAGGGAGTGCTCTCCAGCCTGTTGAGGTCAACTCATGCTTCTCGCTAGGTTAGGGCTTTAGGGGTTTGCTATGACTATAGAGAGATTAATCACTGGTCCAGAGAGTGTTCCCAGTATGGTATTATTAGCCATCTTTCTCATTTGGATTAGTTTTGTAGTGTTGTGGCACCTTCAGTTGGAGACAATGCGCTTAACGCCTTAATTGATAATTTCAATGCTCAGATCAAGTTTGGATCCTACTCAAATTTGTTCTCCCTCAGACCCACTAGGTATGTGACTTTGGATTTTTCCGTGATAGGCGTGCTTTTTTAATTTTTATCCTTATATTTTCATTGGTATATATTGGGGTTATCATACACATCGATGATTGTATATTTTGGTAGGTTTATATCGATTATTATGTTCCGTGATATAGAGTTCATGATTATATGGCTAAATTCGTAGAATATTCTTTTAGTAATGGATGGAGTGGATCAGTTTTAATATTTTTCCCTTATGGGCATTATTTGGGTTCGAGTCCCATTTACCTTGGCATATTTGATTTTTTATGGCCCTATAGAGGTACTTTTTATTGATTTTTTCGGGGTACCACCTATCGTTTATATTGATGTTTATATTACTATTTCCATTATTTTCATTATATGATGTTAATTGATCTTTGCTTGGTACATGGTCAGACTATTAGTATCTAGTTAGAATTTCATCCTTGTAGTTCTTATTCGTTGGCTTGGGCCTGTATCTTGGTTGGATGTTTTCTCTTTTATGGTAAGGTAATGTTTATTGTTTTCCTCTTCTGTTAGAGTATGCTAGATCAGTTGTAGAATAGATTATGGCAGTAAAAGTTAGTTGACTTTTCTTGGTTTTGTCATGGTCTTAGAGATGACAATTGGTTATGCTGTCCGTTTTTGGGTTTAGGAGTTTTGGACTTGCCTTCTGGTTTGCTAAGATTTTTGCTTTGGCTATCCCTGTCAATGTAGCCCATTTATGAAGTTGATCAGTTTTGGGTCTGTACTTCTGATATGGCTAGTTCATACCTCGATAGTGGTTTTGCAGTTAATATAAAAAAGTCTTGGATTCATCTTTTAGATTTATTGGGGCCGTCTCCTCATGATGGTTGCTCTTGGTATTGGTGTGGGGTTGGATGTTATTTTCTTGTTGTAAAGTGATTCTTGTCTAAGTAGAGTTAGGGAGTTGGAGATAGGTGATATTTCCTATGACTGCTTCTTAAGTTAGCAAATAGAAATTCTTTATCTTGAGTTTCTTGCTTCATTTTCTAATAGTTTTTCTGACCTTGGCATTGGAGTTGAGATTGGTACTTTCTTACTCGGTGATGTGATTCATAGGTTGATCGAGTTAAGGTTGTCCTACTTTTGGGTAGGTGGATTCAAGAAATCATCATTTCGGGAATTGTTCTGCCCAGTGAGACTTGGCAGAATGCCTCTACTTGGTGATATATGTCTATGGATATTCCTTGTTAAGATGGAGTATTTGATTTGGCAATTCCCACCTACAGTTCCATTTTTCCAGGTTTCTAGAGTTTTGGTTATCTATAGCACGATTTGTAGCCTTGGTGAGTTCTGGAGTATGCTTGTGTGGTTCATGCCCTCTAGTGGATATAGAGTTGGATGTTTGTATTTTTAGCTTGTGATTTATCCTCTATTGGGATTTTTAATCTCCAACTATGTTTCAATTTTAGCTTGACATAATTTGGTAAGGGTATATCAGTTTTGGATAATAAGGTCAATTTGAGTATTTGACTTTAGTTTAGGCTTGTTAGCTCAATTTGGATTTGACACATTGGAATGGTGATTTGGAGGTTATGGTAGATTTGGAGTATGGATACTTACCAATCTTTAGGTTTGTCTTGGGTAGTTAAAATCGAGTTGTTCAACCTTTATGTGAAAAATTTAGCTTTGAGTCATCGAGCTTAGGTGCAACCTTCATTTTTAGGTTTCTCACAGTTGGAGTTTTATCCATAGGCTGGTTAATCCTACTCTGTGGTTACCTACTCAGTCTTCATCAGTTCAGATGGATTACAATTGATAGATGTTAAGACGATCGTCCGTGGACATGGTGTTGGTTCCTTTAGCTTTTACCTCAGTTTTTAATTTTCATTGAAATTTTAGGATGGTTTACTCAATGCGAGAAGTGTGCTTTAGTAGGACAAAGAATATCTTATCACTCAGTTGGCGGAGAATGCTTGTAACGCCCCGATTTTTCTAAACCGGAATGCTACACGGTGCTTATAACACCGAGTGATCACAAGCTAACCCAACACTGATATTTGTACCAGTACACTGCAATATATAACATAATAATGTGGAAAACATGAATAAGTAGGCCATAAGGTTAAACTGAATAAAGAATCGGTCAAAACATAACATCCATATAGGTGAAAGATACCCAAAACAACTGAAAACTAAATCAAATCTGAACATAAGTCTGAATACTTAATCTGAAAGCCTCTAAGTGCTTTCTGAATAAGGAGTTGAAGGAACATGTCTCCAACTAACTTCGTAAACTAATAACTGGCTAAAATGATAATGAACAAATCAAATCATATTGTCGTCGAATGAAGAGGACTCACTGAATCTCTGCGACTGGAAATGCTACTGCTACTGCTGATCTGGAGCTCGTGTCTTTGAACCTATAGTGTAACATGAAAAAAAAGCACCATAGCACAAATGCGTCAGTACGAGGGATTGTACTGAGTATATGAGTGAGGTAGGCTAAATATAAACAGGGTTTACATGCATGAACAATGCTAACTATATGACTGACAGGAACGTAAGAGTACAAATATGCATACATAGTAACTAAAATTGTGGGTGCATGACAGCTAGTCCTGTATACTAATACATGGTTTACTGATGGCTAATATGACTGATACTGAAATTCTGATAACATGAGCGACTGTATCTAACAATCCTGAATCTAATGGAACTATCACAGTTTCGTACTATAACTGAGTCTGACTGTATCTAACAGTCCTGATATACTGAAATCTAAAGACCTATCTGAGTTCTTTTACTGAGACTGATTCTGAAACTGTGGGAAGTAGTTGTTTAACCGACATGCCCCAATAACGCATATAGCTAAGTTTGGGTCCAATCTCTGCCCAGACTGGAGGGGTGTAAATGCAGCGCCACTAGTAAGGACAGTTGTGGGTGACCCTTAGCTGGCAGGTATTCAAAAGGAGAATGGTGAGAAACCTAAACTAAAAGGTTAAGCCACCTCATCAACCCTAATCTGATAGGCTAAGATGTCTCAACCTATGCTGGCTACGTAGTTCTGGAACACAAGGATGACTGCTAAGAATCACACCCTAAACTGGTAGGTGAGTCCCATCCTTGGGTTCACTCGGTGCTAACTTCAACTCCCATCTGAAGAGACTAAACATGATTCAACTGACTGTACATGGACAAATTAACTGACTTTCATTGACTGACAGAGTAGTACTATTATTTGAGAGTTAACTGAGATCATGAGATTTCTGAGGTTTTCTTGAGTCACATGAGTGACTGAGTTCTATAGATTAAAGCTTGACTGAGATTATCGTGACAACATGACATGGCTCTAGGCACAACTATTTTTTTTGGGTACGAATACCCCCAGGACTCGATAGAAGGAAACTAACACACATGACATGACTTGATCACAAGATTTGAGTCCACAATTCACACTATCATAAGTAGGGGATATCATATATCATATAGTTATTCAACATCTTAAACGTTGTAGGGACTGTATGGATATATTTTGTGTACATATTGTATATCTTCATTATCTTACATGCTTCATACCACCAGAATAGCAACACATAAAAAGCATGGGATTCATATTGAAGTATATAGATAACATGGACTTGTCATTTAGACATCATAGAACCATACAAACATGAATTTCTAGCATCCTAAGCATTTTATCAAACACCTTGCATGCATTCTTTAAGTCATAGGTGAGTTTCAAACTTGCACCATATTAAACCACCTAAAGTTCATGGTTTTTAATTAGCAAACATATATATTCCATGAAAACACCTTTAGACATTACATTGAAACGTAAAAAACAATCATCAACATGTAAATATTCATATCACCATAAAAAGTTTAAAAAATAATATTTAAAACATGGTTCTTAAGCTCTATGAACGTATTGGATCCATAGATGAACACTACGCATACCTTAGAAAGGATACCTTGATGATTTGCTAGAGAGTTCTTGGATTTGGGAAACTTAATTCTCAATAATCTTGAAAAAAGGATTGAATCTTGCTTTTGAGAGATGAGTTTGATAGAAACCCTAATCTTGTGGTTGAGAGCGTAAGAAAGGATTTTTGAGATGCTTAACTGAAGAAAACAATGGGAAAAATTATGCCTCTTTAGGGTTATAAGTCATGGAAGGTTAAGGAAATGACCAAAATACCTTTATGAAAGAAATTCCCAATTACTGAAAAATCATAGCTGACGACCTTCATGATAGGGCGTCACAAATGTGATAAGCTATCACGAATGTCGTCACTTAGGAGCTGGTTTCTGCCTAAGGCTGATGACCTTCGTGATAGGGCATCACAAATATGGTAAGCTGTCACAAATGTTGTCACTTAGGAGCTAGTTTCAGCCTAAGGCTGATGACCTTTGTGATAGGGCATCATAAATGTGGTAAGCTATCATGCATGTCATCACTTAGGAGCTGGTTTCTGCCTAAGGCTGACGACCTTCGTGATAGGGCATCACAAGTGTGGTAAGCTACCACGAATGTCGTTACATAGGAGCTGGTTTCTGCCTAAGGCTGACGACCTTCATGATAGGGTATCACAAATGTGGTAAGCTACCACGAATGTTATCACTTAGGATCTGGTTTTTGCCAAAGGATGACGACCTTTGTGATAGGGTGGCACAAATGTGGTAAGCTACCACAAATGTCATCACACAATTTCCAGCCTGACATGCTAGATTAAAATAGGAATAAATATTTACTATGATATCGGATTTAGGCAAAATTAGTATTGTTGGAAATATAATTCAATTATGTATCTGTTGATAGGTCATGAGTTCAAAAATTCCAAGTATTATGAGAGATATACTTGTTTGAAGTTGACTATACCAATATCTTTCTCAAGAATTCAATCGGTAAAGAATGTTTTGATTTGTCTGATAGATGAGAGTTATTTGAAGCCTTAATATACATCTAACCTACTCATAAAACTATAAAAGAACCATGATGTACTATGCATAAGCTTGGTACATGACTCTAATATTGGTTTGGATTTTTTTGGGTATTACAATATCTCCCTCTTGGAAACATTTGTCCTCGAATGAGGACTGCTTGAGAGGGGAGAAAAGATAAAACAATGCATACACTGATCATGCTCAACTGGCATATGATTTTAGTGCAGAATTGAATTCCAAACTGAATATAGCCCAACTGAACATACATATCTGATGCATAATTGATAAGCTAAACTCATGAATGGATGATAAGATATGCACTGATACTTGATACCAATTTTATACTGGAATTTTGAAGATGTAACTGAATAAGCTTAAGCAAAATGGTTACCTCGAGCTAAGACTAAATTAGCAGAGAAAAGATGAGGGTACTTGGTTTGCATGTATGCTTCTGCTTCCTAAGTAGCTCCCTTCATGGACTGATTCCGCCAAAGAACCTTGACTAGAGGGACTTCTTTATTCCCCAGCCTACGAGTCTGATAGTCGAGGATTTTGACTAGAATCTCTTCATAAGAGAGGCTATTCTGAATGTCAACGCTCTGAATAGGGACTACAACTGCTGGGTCACCTATGTACTTTTTGAGCAAAGAGACATGGAAGACTGGATGGACTGAGGCTAGATATGAAGGCAATTTGAGCTCATAGGCTACCTTGCTGAAGTGACTGAGAATCTTGAAGGGACCGACATATCGGGGACTGATGTTTCCCTTCTTGCCGAATCTCTTCACTCCCTTCATGGGAGAGATCTTGAGATAGACAAATCATCGACCTCAAATTCGAGATCCTTTCTACGAACATCCGCATAAGACTTCTGTCGGCTCTGAGCTGCCTGGAGTCTTTCACTGATTAACTATACTTTCTCTAAGGCATCGAATATTAAGTCAGGCCCTATGAATGCGGTCTCACTAACTTTGAACCAACCAATTGGAGACCTAAATCTCCTACCATAGAGAGCTTCAAATGGAGCCTTCTGAATACTGGAGTGATAGCTGTTGTTGTATACAAACTTATTCAAAGGCAAGTGGTCATACTAGATTCCCTTGAAATCAATTGTACACACCCTTAGTATATCTTCTAGAATCTGAATGGTCCTTTCTGCTTGACCATCTGTCTAAGGATGAAACACTGTACTGAAATGAAATTGGGCACCAAGACCCTTTTGGAATGCTTTCCAGTAGTGAGAGGTAAACTGGGTACCTCTATCTGAGATGATAGATAGTGGAACACCGTATAATCTGACCAAATCCCTGATATAGAGTTTGGCATAATCCTCGGCTAAGTAAGAAGTACAAACTGGAAGGAAATGAGCTGACTTGGTCATTCTGTCTATAATGACCCAAACTGAATTATGCTGATGACGTGTTCTAGGTAAACCCGTCACGAAGTCCATGCTCACTTCTTCCCACTTCCAAGTAGGAATAGTGAACTCCTACATAGAACCACTAGGTTTTTGATGCTCTATCTTAACCTACTGACATGTAGAGCACTTAGCAAAAAACTCTACAACATCCCTCTTCATCCCACTCCACCAATAGATCTCCTACAAGTTGTGATACATCATAGTGGCCCCTGGATGAATAGAGTATCGCTCACTATGTGCTTCTGCAAGAATTTGTTGCCTCAAGTCATCTACATTAGGAACACACAGACTACCCTGACAACGAAGAACACCATCTCCCCCTTGGGAGAAAGCCTCTACTTGCTGACTTTGAATTAACTTTTTTAGCTTGACAAGGTGAGGATCCTTGTCTCGCTTCTCTTTCACCTAAAAAACTAGAGATGACTCTGAACTACTCTGAACACATACGCCACCCTCTGAAGAGTCAACTAAGTGAATGCCTAGTCTGGAAAGATGATGAATCTCCTGAGCTAAGTTCTTCTTACTATCCTCAACATGGGAAACACTACCCATGGACAGTCTACTGTGGGCACCGGCCACTACATTGGCCTTGATAGGGTGATAAAGGAAACTCATGTCATAATCCTTCAAGAGCTATAACCACCTTCTCTGACGAAGATTGAGATCTTTCTAGGAAATAAATACTGAAGGCTTTTATGATATGTGAAGACGTCTATATGAACACCGTATAGATAATACCTCCAAATCTGTAAGGAAAAGACAACTGCTGCGAACTCAAGGTCATGAGTAGGATAATACTTCTCATGGGGCTTTAACTTTCTAGAGGCATAGGCTATGACTCTACCATACTGCATGAGGACACAACCTAAACCTAGTCTGAATGCATCACAATATACTATGAATCCATCGGAATCGTTGGGAAGTGCTAAAACTATAGCTGAGGTGAGTCGAGTCTTCAACTCTTGAAAACTCTTTTTGAAAGGTTCTGACCACTAAAACTTGACCTTCTTCTGAGTCAAATTGGACATAAGAGATGTAATAGAAGAAAATCCCTCGACAAATTATCGGTAATAGCCACCCAAACCCAAGAAACTCCTGATATCTGATGGAGAGATCAGGCGAGGATAGTATCTTACCGCTTTAATTTTATAAGGATCTACTCTAATGCCTTTACCAAAAACAATGTGGCTAAGGAATGCTACTAATCTTAGCCAAAATTCACACTTACTGAACTTGGCGAACAACTGGTAATCCTTGAGATTCTGAAGAACATTTATGAGATGGTCTGAATGATCATGCTCTGTGCGAGTCCAAGTCTTTCTTGAACACCTGGTTCATCAAGTCCATGAAAGCTGCAGGGGCATTGGTAAGACCAAAGGACATGATTAAAAATTCAAAGTGACCATACCAAGTACGAAAAGTTGTCTTCGGAATGTCATATTCTCTAACTTTGAGCTGATGATATCTTGATCTGAAGTCTGTCTTGGAGAAATAACTGACACCCTGAAGTTGGTCAAACAAGTCATCTATCCTAGGCAGTGGATACCTATTCTTGATCGTGACTTTGTTGAGCTGATGGTAATCAATACACATTCTGAGAGAACCATATTTCTTGCGCACGAATAAGACTGGCGCACCCTATGGGGATACACTATGCCTGATGAATCCCTTATTTAAGAGATCCTTCAACCGATCTTTTAGTTTCTTGAGTTCTACTGGTGCCATTTTATATGGCGGAATAGAAATAGGCTAAGTATCTGGGAGAAGGTCTATGCCAAAGTCTATTTCCCTTTCCGGAGGAATGCCTGGAAGATCTTCGGGAAAGATGTCTGACTATTCCTTAACTACTAGGAATGATTTGAGACTGGGAGATTTGGAACTGGAATCCTTAACATGCACGAGATGATACACACACCCCTTAGAAATCATTTTCCTTGCCCGAAGGTAGGAAACAAGCTGACCCCTAAAAGATGAAGTACTACCCTTTCACTCTAGGACGGGCTCATTTAGGAACTAAAACTGAACTATCCTGTTTATGCAGTCAACTATAGCATAGAAAGAATGAAGCCAATCTATGCCGAGAATGACATCAAAATCAGTCATCTCTAACTTGACTAAATCTGCTGATATAGATTTCTGAAATATCATAACCGGGCAGTTCCTGTATACCCGCTGAGCTATGATAGTTTTACCCACTTGGGTAGAGACTAAAAAGGGCTCTGCTAATATTTCGGGACTGATTCCAAAATCGCCTGCTATGTATGGAGTGACGAAAGACAAGGATGCACTTGGGTTTAGCAAAGCATAAACATGAACATGGAAAATCTGTAACATATAAGTTATAACATCAGGAGGATTTTCCTGATCTTGTCAGGTCAGAAGAGCATAAAGTCTTTGGCGTTACCCACTAGTAGCACTGGAAGTGGCACCCTGCTAGTTTCGATGACCAAACTGAGATATGGAAGAATTCTACTGACCCCGAATGCCTGGCTGAGGACATTCCCTAATCCTGTGGCCTGGATTACCACAACCAAAGCAGACATCACTACCGACTCTGTAAATATCCTCGTGGTTCTTACCACAAGTTTAACAAAGGGGGTTTGTTTGGGCACTGCTAACAATGCCCTGAGATTTAGAGCCTGGTGCTCTGTCTCTGTTGTCATTCTTGAACTTTGGCACTAGTGGAGGAAGGGGCTGGAACTGCTGACTTAGGATGAAACTATGAAAGATTTCCTCCCTCTGATTTGGACTGAGCGAAACTGAAACTGCCTGCTCTTGCTCTTTTGTTCTGCCTCTCCCTAGTCTTAACCTTATGCTCCTCTATCTGTTGAGCGTGGGTCATGAGCCTGGCTAAGGTCATGTCACTATTCAGCATCACATACCTACACTCATTTACCCTACTATCATTCACCCCTGACACAAACTTTCTCATATTAGCCCTGTTGTCTGCAACCACATGAGGGGCATATCTGGCTAGCTGCGTAAATCTAAGAGAATACTCTCTAACTTTTATATATCCCTACTTGAGATTGATGGACTCAAGAACTTTGTCCTTTCTCAGCTCTTAGGGAAAGAATCTATCTAAGAAAGCTGTGACAAATTCTTCCCACTAAATAGGACCTGTATCCTCTAACCTTTCTACTAACCACTGCTTGTACCAAGTGTGAACGACATCCTGTAATTGGTATGCGGCTAAATCATCACTCTGGGAAGAAGTGAATCCCATGATATCAATTACCTTTTGGACTTGGTCAATGAATTCCTAAGGATCCTCGTCTGGCTGAGACCCAAAGAAGGATGGAGGGTTCAATCAAGTGAAGTCCCAAATCCTAGCTGCTACTGAATTAACCAATGGGCTGGCCGGAACTACAGTTGGTCTTTCATTCTGGGAAGTTATAGACTGAGTAAGAGTGGTAAATACGGTCTTGAACTCCGCATGTGAAACATGTTCTCCCAAAGGATCTTTAGGCTGAGAATCAGGCTGATTTCTTCTCTTTGGAGGCACGTTTCTAAAATAAGAGAAGAGTGGATTAGACTGAGAGACTGACTTGAAATTGTGTTTACTAGCACGATATGAATTTTGAAGAAAGCAAACTGTTCCTAAAACATCTCATAACCTCTTGTACATAAATATGGCGCGCAACACACCTATGTACAA
Source organism: Capsicum baccatum var. pendulum (assembly GCA_030864225.1). Taxonomy (NCBI): domain Eukaryota; kingdom Viridiplantae; phylum Streptophyta; class Magnoliopsida; order Solanales; family Solanaceae; genus Capsicum; species Capsicum baccatum. The sequence continues at coordinate 34,888,368 of CM061551.1, read as the reverse complement.
GACTTTACTAGATGTGTCTTTTAGACTTCCTAGGGCTCTATTGAACCTAAGGCTCTGATACCAAGTTTGTAATACCCTAATTTTTCCGAAAACATGAACATGTAAGCTAAAAGGTTCAACTGAATAAAGAATCTATCAAAACATAACATCTATATGGGTGAAAGATACCCAAAATAACTGAAAACTAAATCAAATCTATACATAAATCTGAATACTGAATCTGAAAGCCTCTAAGTGCTGTCTGAAAAAGGAGTTGAAGGAACATATCCCCAACTAAATCTGTAAATTAATAACTCGCTAAAATAATAATGAATAAATTAAATCATATGATCCTCGAATAAAGAGGACTCACTGAATCTCTGCGACTGGAAATGCTACTACTACTACTGATCTGGAGCTCGTATCTCTGAACCTATGGTGTAACATGAAAAGAAAGCACCATAGCACAAATGCATTAGTACGAGGGAATGTAATGAGTATACGATGAGGTAGGATAAATATAAATAGGATTTACATGCATGAACAATGCTAACTGTCTGACTGACATGAACGTAAAAGTACAAACATGCATACATAGTAACTGAAATCTTGGGTGCATAATAGCTAGTCCTGTATGCTAATACATGGTTTAATGATGGCTAACATGACTAATACTGAAATTATGATAACATAAGAGACTGTATCTGACAATCCTGAATCTGAGGGAACTATGTGAGTTCCATACTATAACTGAGTCTGACAGTATCTGATAGTCATGATATACTGAAATCTGAAGACCTATTTGAGTTCTTTAACTAAGACTGATTCTGAAATTATGGGAGGTAGTTGTTTAACCGATATGCCCCAATAACGCATATAGCTAAGTTGGGGTTCAATCTCTTCCCCAACTAGAGGGGTGTCAATACCGCACCACTGGTAAGGATAGTAGTAGGTGACCCTTAGCTGGCAGGTATTTGAAAGAAAAATAGTGGGAAACCTAAGCTGACAGGTTAAGCCACCTCATCAACCCTAATCTGATAGGCTAAGATGTCTCAACCTACGCTGGCTACGTAGTTATGGAACACAAGGATGACTGCTAGGAATCATACCCTAAACTGGTAGGTGAGTCCCCATCCTTGGGTTCACTCGATGCTAACTTATAATCCCATCTGAAGAAACAAAACATGATTCAACTGACTGTACATGGACAGATTAACTGACTTCTATTGACTGACGGACTAGTACTATTATCTGAGAGTTAACTGAGAACATGAGATTTCTGAGGTTTTCCTGAGTCACATGACTGACTAAGTTCTATGTATTATTGCTTGACTGATATTATCGTGACAACATGACATGGCTCTACGCACAGAACTATTTTTTTTAGGTACGAATACCCCCAGGACTCGACAAAAGGAAACTGACACATCTAACATGACTTGATCACAAGATTTGAGTCCATAATTCATAATATCATAAGTAGGGGATATCATATTTCATATAGTTATTCAACATCTTAAACATTATAGGGAATGATGGATATATTTCTTACATATATTGTATATCTCCATTATCTTACATGCTTCATACCACTACAATAGCAACACATGAAAAGCATGGGATTCATATTGAAGTATATAGCTAACATGGACTTGTCATTTAGACATCATAGAACCATAAAAATATGAATTTCTTGCATCCTAAGCATTTTGTCAAACACCTTGCATGCATTATTTAAGGAATAGGTGAGTTTCATACTTTTACCATATTAAACCACCTAAAGTTTATGGTTTTCAATTAACAAACATATATATTCCATAAAAATAGCTTTAGACATCACATTGAAACTTAAACAACAATCGTCAACATGTACATACTCATATCACCACAAAAAGTTTATAAAATAATATTTAAAACATGGTTCTTAAGCTCTATGAATGTATTGGATCCATAGATGAACACTACGCATACCTTAGAAAGGATACCTTGATGATTTGCAAGAGAGTTCTTGGATTTGGGAAACTTAATTCTCAATTATCTTGGAAAAATGCTTGAATCTTGCTTTCGAGAGATAAGTTTGATGGAAAACCTAATTTTGTGGTTGAGAGCGTAAGACGGGGTTTCTGAGATGCTTAACTGAAGAAAAAAATAGGAAAAATCATGCCTTTATAGGGTTATAAGTCGTGGAAGGTAAAGAAAATGGCCAAAATACCCTTATGAAAGAAATTCCCAATTCCTGAAAAATCATAGCTGACGACCTTCATGATAGGGTGTCACAAATATGATAAGCTATCATGAATGTCATCACTTAGGAGCTGGTTTCTGCCTAAGGCTGACGACCTTCGTGATAGGGCATTACAAATGTGGTAAGCTGTCATGAATGTCGTCACTTAGGAGCCGATTTCTACCTAAGGATGATGACCCTCGTGATAGGGCATCACAAATATGGTAAACTATCATGAATGTCATCACTTAGGATCTGGTTTCTGCCTAAGGCTGACGACCTTCGTGATAGGGCATCACTTGTGGTAGGCTACCACGAATGTCGTCGCTTAGGAGCTGGTTTCTACCTAAGGCTGACGATCTTTGTGATTGGGCGTCACAAATATGGTAATCCACCACGAATGTCGTCACTTAGGATCTGGTTTATGCTTAAGGATGACGACCTTCGTGATAGGGCATCACAAATATGGTAAGCTACCACGAATGTCATCACATTGTTTCTAGCCTAACATGATGGAGTAAAATAGGAATAACTCTTTTCTACAATATCAGATTTAGTTAAAATTGGTATCATTGGAAAGATAATTTAATTATGTATCTGTTGATAGGTCATGAGCTCAAAAATTCCAAGTATAATAAGAGATAAACTCGTTTAAAGTTGACTATACCAATATCCTTCTTAAGAATTCAATTGGTAAGGAATGTTTTGATTCGTCTGATAGCTGGGAGGTATTTGAAGCCTTAATATACATCTAAAATACTCATAAAACTATAAAATAACCATTATGTACTATGCATGAGCTTAGTACATGGCTCTAATATTGGTTTGGATTTTTCGGGGTATTACAATCCTTGAGAGGATTATTTTGTGGTGAGTGTGGGTGTTATTTGGACTCTTGGATTCCAATTTCTATGTTCCTCTAGACTAGTGTATCATTGGCATGCATTATAGACCTTGGTTATCCCTATTTGTGTGCCCAAGTAGCACCTTATAAGCTTATTATCTTGCTTTCCATTATTGATTTCCATTGATCAGCTTCAGTTTATCAAGGTTAGTGTGATGGAGTTGCACAGGTAGTACTCGAGTGACTCTTCTCTTGGTTTGGTGTGGATAATATCTTTTCAAAGGAAAAAGAAGGTTTAATTTAGATTTGGGTTTGGTTGCATGACTCATGCCTTGATTTTTCTTTGAGTTGGATAGTTTACATTTGATTTTGTTAGTATCGAAGTGGTATCAGTGTGTCATGGTTTGGAGATGCATGCATCAGCCTTCCTCGATTCAGTTGATGGTCGTTTGATGGTTGAGGTTGAGTCTTGGTTGTTTGAGAAGGGAATTAATGAAGTTGGTTAAAAAAGGGATATTTGTGGTAAAATATCTTGAAAGTGTCTCTTTGTGGAGGTTATCTAGAGAGTTGTTATCGAAGCATACGAGCCCAGTACCTTGTTACTACGAGCTTTAATGATCTCTTATCTATTGACTTTTGTAGACAAAAGTGCTTTTAGTAGTCGATATTGTAATGACCCTCTAGGTTATTCCCTTGATTTGTACACTTTCCAATATTTTGAGCCTTTCCACAGCGGCTACAGGTCATTTATGACTTGCCAAAATAGTTGGTTCAGTTATGAACAATTTGCTTGGATTTTAAGGTTATTTCTCTAATTTGGATCTTTTATTGTGTTGGATTTGGTATAGTGCCAAAACTCCTAGTAGATGACCTCGGGAGAGAATTCATAGAGCCCTATCAGCTCTGAAATGTTAATTAGGCTAGAGGAACCTTAGTTCAGGTCCTGAGGATTCAAACTCATTTTGGATATCAGTCGGATTATGTGAAAAATCAAAATATAGGTGTAGGCCCCATATTTAGTCAAAATGATCTTAGATGAAAGTTTCGATGATTCCATTGAGTTTGAAATGTTGAAAGTTATATGGTAGCATATTTTATTTTCACGTACGGGGTTTTGAAAGAATTCCAAGCACCCAGTCGAAGTCCATACATAACTTGGTAAGTAATCCGGTACATAACACCTTATAGGATCGCTTAAGAACCTATTGGGTCACTTTAGTGACCTTGGGATACTTTAGTGGCCCTATCCATTTGTTGGTCACTTTAGAGCCTAATGGCACCACTTTAGCGGCACCCGTTGCTGTCGCCAGACCGCTTTAACGATCGTGTTTCCACTTTAGCAGTAGGCACTTTAGGCGCCTAGATGTCTGCTTTAGTAGTACATATAGACTTTAAATACCCTTTCCCCACCTAATTTTCTATCACTTTTTCCACCAATTTTACACCAAATTGAGATATCAAAGAGAGGAAAAGTAGGAAATCATCCACGTAGGTTAGCTAGGCTAACCTAACTCATCTTGGTCATTTCCCATTGATTTAACCCTTCAATTTCCTTCCTAATTCTTGTACAATTCTTAGAAATAAGGGTTGAATTCCTAAACTTTGAGGGTTAATTAAGACCCAAATTTTGCTCCATTTGTGTAATGACCCGAGACTATCCCCTAGTCGCCACACGGTGCTTATGATCCCGAAGGACCACAAGCTAACCCTCTATTGATATCTATACTTGAGCACTGCATAATATAATATAATAACTGCGAAAAACTAGCGAAAACTTGCCATAAGGTTTAAAACATCTAAAATACTCAAAACTAAAAACTAAATACTAATATATCTATCTGAAAAGCCTCTAACTATCTGAAATATGGAGTTGATGGGACATGTCTCCAACTAACTTTGTATACTGAAAATAAACTGAGTCTAATGCCATAATAAAATAAGGAGCATCCTCGAATGAAATGGACTCACTACTACGTCTACTGCTGCTGACTGAGTCTAGACTGCTAAGGGTGGTATGGATCTCACGCTTTAGAACCTATAGTATATGAAACCATAGCGCAAGAGAAAAGTGTGCTTCAATACTTTAAATGTACTGGTATGCTAGATGAGGTAAGGCTAAATGCAAGGGCTTATGCATGAACAGTTACTTATTTGAACAACATGAGAGTACTGAAGGAGGACATATGCATGATTTTACAAATCAAAACTGGAATCACAGAAACACTGAATATGAACTCTTAATACGGGTTTATGAATACTAACTTACTGGTGACTGAGTCTACTAGTACTAATGTCTGAGTTTACTAATACTAAGAGACTGAATAACTGACTCTATTAAGATTGATGTCTAATCTTGTTGATACTGAAACTGATTTATTGTATCTGAGATCAAGCCTATATAACGGGTGACCTCTGAGTTTACTGGTAATGATGTCTGATACTGGATAAATTGAATCTAAGATCAAGCCTATATAACGAGTGATCCCTGAGTCTACTGATATTAAATATGATTATCTGAATCTGAGATCAAGCCTATATAATGGGTGATCTCTGAGTCTATATATATTGAATATGATTATCTAAATTTGAGATCAAGCCTATATAATGGGTGATCTCTGAGAGGTAGTCAAGCCTAGTATAATGGGTGACTCCTCAACTAACTTCTATTACTGATACTAAACGTGAAATTAAGATTGTAAGAGGTAGTTATCTAACCTACATGTCCCTTTTATCTAGTTGGGGTCCAACCGGCTCCTCAGTGGAAAGGGTGTCAGTACCGTGCCACGGGTAAAGACACTTCTCTCTGAACCTAGGATGCCATGCCTAATATAACGGGTGACACCTGGTTGGAGCCAAGACTAATAAAATGGGTATCTCCTAGAAGGTATTCAAGCCTAATATAATGGGTGACTCCTTATTCTGTACTGGTTATGCAGTTTTTGAGGTTTAGGGATTGCTACTAATGACTCTTCCTAAATAACAAGAAAGTCGCCATCCCTGCCCTCGTTTGGTGTTAAATCCTACTCACAACAAAATAGACACTAAACTTATTCTTAGACTGCACTAGACTGAGCTGAATCTGTTACTGTTCATATTTCTTGACTGATCTGACTGAATTCACTTGGTTCCATTGAATGACAGAATACTACTAAGGTCTAAACTAAATATTGAATACTACTAAGATCTGAGCTGAGTACTGAACTAAAGCTGGAATGCTAATGATACTTGGATTACTGAGATTCCTTAAGTTCTATAACTGTTTGTGAGTACTAAATTCTAACTGACTGAGTTCTAAGAATCGTGACTTGACTGAGATTATCATGAAAATTGACACGGGCTCTAGACTTGTAGCTAAATTGTCAGGTATAATTACCACCAGGACTCGATAACATACAAGAAAAACATAACATTATTAACTAATCATGACCATGGACTTTCATTCACCATTAATATCATTAAAGCATCTCTTCAAGCACTTGGAAATCATAAACATGTAATAGTATAGGGAGACATGCCACCGGCTCATACTCCATTCAATAAGGTCATACAACAGATAGTTTACATGCATTGAAGAGCACATAGTTAGGGAATTTCATGATGACATGTCACAATTCATTCACTAAGGCTTTTCAACAAACACTTGGCATGCATGTACTTACACACAATATGAGAATTTCTACTCAACATGCTATAATGACTCTAATTCCTTCACATAAGCATTTTATCAAACATATGGGGAGTATGCTTTGGTTATACCATAGATTCTATAATTAATCATCATGAATACATCAATATCATGCAACTTGAAGAGAGTTTATCATAAGCATCATACAATTCATCACATACTAGAATCAATCTTGAAATTGATAGTCTAAATCATGAAATAAAACTCGATAATAACATGAACTTCAATTTCAATTCAGATAAATCATGAAAACTCATAAATATAAGATCTTTGAATTTAGAAAATAATTGTTGAACTTCTTGGGTGGAAGGAACCCAAGAATCAACATCTAACATACCTTATTATATAATTCTCAAAAGATTTATGAAGGAATATTGATGACTTGGGTCTTGGATTAGAAACCCCAGGTCTTATTCTTGAAAAAAATTAAGAGAAACCAATAATATTTGGGTGTACATATGCTGAATCTCGTGTTAAAGAGTATATATATAGGGTTGTCAAAAGACCTTTTTTGCCCTTGGAATTAAAATCTGGAACTGGAAAAATACCAATTTTACGTGCTGGCGTGATGCGCTATAATCGCGCCAGCTTACTGGAAATTGGACAATTGAGAAACTGAGCCTTGGCGTGACGCGTTAGAAATCACGTTGCCACCTTGGTTGCAAACTGAAAATTGATATGTAAGCAGATGCTAACATATTTGAGGCTTTTGACTAAGAATAATTGCAAAGTCTTAAGCAACTTTTGTCTTTTTTGTGTTTTTTCTCTTTGATATTGCAGTAAAAGTTAAGATGCAAGAGAACCAACAATAATGGAAGTAAAAAAGTTGAATTTTAAGAAAAATAAGAAGAAAAGTATAGTGGATGACTTTTCTGATAAGTCATCAACTCCCTGATAAGTTATTAGACTCAGCATTAGACTTAAACAGAGAATGAGATTCAGCTGGAAGAAGTGACGATAACCTGTTATAGGCTGTCTGAGTTATAATAAGCCATCAGGCTCATCATCAGGCTTGGGTAGTACTTGAGAAATTGAAGTAAAGATGTGACACCGTATGTGATAAGTTATCATGTGTCGATAAGCCGTTAAGAATGTCATCACACATAAGTAGAAGGAAAAAATTTAAAGCATGCTTGACGACATGTTCTAATAAGCAATCAGAAATCTGATAAGCCGTCAGACATGTGCTCCCATAGGGTATACCATATAAGTACTTAATCATCATGAATACATCAATATCATGCAACTTAAAGAGGGTTTGGTTAGACCATATATTCTATACTTAATCATCATGAATACATCAATATCATGCAACTTGAAGAGCGTTTACCATGAACATCATAAAATTCATCACATACCAGAATCAACTCTTGAAATTAGTAGTCTAAATCATGAATTAAAACTCAATAATAACATGAACTTCAATTTCAATTCACATGAATCATGAAAACTCATAAATATAATATCCTTGAATTTAGAAAAGGATTCTTGAACTTCTTGGGTGGAAGAAACCCAAGAATTAACATCTAACATACCTTGTTATATGATTCTCAGAAGATTTACAAAGGAATCTTGATGACTTGGGTTTTGGATTAAAAACCCTAGGTCTTGTTCTTAAAGAAAATTGAGAGAAACCAACAATATTTGGGTGTAAATGTACTAAATATTATGTTAAAAAGTATATATATATATATAGGGGTTGGGAAAAGACTCTTTTTGCCCTTGGAATTAAAATCTGAAACTGGAAAAATCCCAATTTTACGTGCTGGTGTGACACGCCATAATCGCGTTAGATTACTAGAAATTGGACAATTGGGAAACTGAGCCTTAGTGCGATGTGGTGCGATGTGGTGGAAATCGTGTTGCTACCTTGGTTCCAAATTGGAAAGACACCGTGATGCGGTGGAATCATAAAGGCTCACTAAAATTTTATAATTGCCATTTTGGTTGGCTCCGTGATGCGCTAAATTGCCAGGTGGCACACTGTCTCACTAAAATAGCTCTAATTCTTTGCCCGGGTGTCAGATTTGGATGAATTTGGTATCGACGAAAAGGTTATTCAATTCTCTACATGAAAAAAAGTCTATATTAGGGAAATTCTACATGGTTTAAAATATTTCTCAGTTTGAAAGTCACTCCTTAATCTTTTAAGGTCGAAATTATGCTTAACTTGACACGCTCTAAGGCTCAGACTACGAGAGAACTTTGCAAGGTTTTACTATCTGAGCACAACTTTATTTTTATTTGAGGGACCTTATGATGGGCACAATTTTGGATTCCTTTTTGCAAGACCCTCGAGTCCGTTCTTGACCCAAAATTTGACAAAGCCATTAATATAGAAATATGGGTTCATTTTTCTTGTAATGACGTTTGAAATACTATTTTGATAGTGTTATGACATTTCAGGATCGTGGAGTGAAGATGAATAATTTGTGGATGATTTAATAGTTGGGATTCGTCTTTGAGGTAGACTTCTATCTATTCTTCTCATGAGTTGGTGTTTTATATTTATGTTATATGTTGGAGATGTTAGGATGTTATTATGGTTAGAACACTATGACTTATCCTAAATTGTGAGTTGGGGGGCTAAAAGGGCATTTAACCCTTAAGTTGAGTACTTATTATACTTCTATAATCCTATTAGTTTCAGTATAGATAGTGCTAATTCATAGTATGATTATGATATTATTCTAGATGTTGAATGGTATTTAGGAATTGGAAGCTTGATTAGTATGATTAGTCTTATTTGTACTACTTAGGCTATCTTGGAACTGTAATTTAGGCGAAATTGACTTAGTTGCTTTTGTTCTAGGTGGAATTGCTATCTTATAGAAAATCATTTCTTATTTATCATTTAGAAGTGGATGTGGATACCTTAGCCTATTAGGGGTGTAAATTGCCTAAATATGGATTTTGGGGATTAGAAGTAGGCACTTCCGGCCTACCTTAGGTCAAGACTTTTGTTAGCATTGTAGACTTATTTTTATGGTAGACTGTTAGAAATAATTGAGGCTAGCGAACCTCGATTATAAGGATACTATACATCTTGGTGGATTGTAACGGGTTTTCCCCAAATTATGATGTATTGGTTATTTTGGATATATATTGGGCCAAAGGACGTGATTATGATCCTATAGTTATGAACGATATATATTTGCCCTACGGTCGTGATTATGATGCTATAGTTATGTCGGTTATATATTGGGACCAAGGTTGTGGTTATTATATTGGTTGGGTTCACGGAAGTATTCTATCCTTATAAAGAAAATAGTCATAGTTTATAGACATAGTGACAGTTATAATGGTATTGTGTGTATACTGGTGAAAGAATGCATAGATTCAATACATTCATGATCACTGTGATAGCAAATGGCATATTTCTAACTGAAAGTATGGTTATGCTACTCTTTTTCTAAAAATGAAATTTATTCCATATTTCACTTTTAAAATAGATTTTTTGATAATTGGAATTCTAACATTTTAATGAATGACTTATGAGCATTTGAGCCTAAAAATGATGTTTAGAGATTTGACTGAGATAGATTCTGGTCCAGGATTTTGCTATTACTATTCACCTTATCGAGAGAGAGATTTTAATCCTTTCTATACTCCTACGATAATTTAGTCTGGCTGGGAAATAGATTTATGGATTTACATTCTTATAGCTATGATTCTAGTTGTGAACTTATATACTTATGTATATATATATATATATATATATATATATATATATATATATGGTACTAGTGGGTAGTCAATTAATGATGATATGAATTCTGATTCAAGTCTGGTGATTAATAATATAAGGTCCGATTCAAGTTCGATAATTAATAATGATATTGATGATATGCATTTATACACTTGGTTAATTTATGGCATTCAAATCGATTATGGTATTATGGATTATATCTTGGCATTCATTCTTGCATAAACAATATCTCTCACCAGTATGCCCTATATCTATCAGCCTTATGGTGGGCTCGATAGGTTTAGGTATGAGTGCTACTTGCCGTATATTTTTTGGAGCTTGTATCTATCAGACTTATGGTAGTTTCATATAAATAGGCTTAGATTGTTTTTTGTTGAGTATTGATTGAACCTTCTGAGCCTATGAATATGGTAGTTTATGAAAGGCCTAGTTAGGTATTTGTTGCCCGGACTAGATGGTTACATTGTATTGTTGTTATTATTATTATGGTTAGTTTGTGACAGGTTGATTATTAGACTATTATTAAGATTTAAGGTATGATTCTGATTCTTTTAGCTGATGGTTATATTATTACGTACGATTGTCCCATGGTTAGGAATTATGGATTTAGACCCTGATATTCTAATTTCTTTCTTCATAGTTACTTTATTATGGTTATTATCTTATGTTTAGACGAATGGATTTGAAACCCTGATTATATTAGCACTAGTTCCTACTATGATTAAGGGGATTGGAGATACTAGTGTGATTACTTATCTTTCATTCTTGAGTTAGCCTTGTTATGTATATGTTTCTATCTATAGTAGTTGTGGTATTACCATATATCCCACCATTCTTTCATTTACTCATGTTTTATATCTATTCATTGGTCTTGTCTACTATTATACATATCTTTCTTTCGCTCTTTATCCATATAAGGTATAGTTCTAGGGTCTCGAAGCATGGTATGAATAGGGTAACTTCTCCTTACTATTTTGTTAGCTTATTACGTTAGTTGCTTGGATATGAATAGAATAGTTATCCTTATGGTCTCATTAGCCTTATTATGTAGTTTGTTGGATATTTTGGTATAGTTTACATTCCTGCTTGCATGCTATTTATAATTTCATTATCCTTAGAGCTCAATCAATAGTTACCTTTTGAGTACCACGTGTTAGTACGTATGCTACACTTCTGCAGCCTATAGATCATAGTACGGTTCTCACCATTATTGTATGCATGTGCAGAGAAGCTATGGTTTGAAGACGTAGGGTGGGCTTCTATCATTTGGAGTATTTCCATTCTCTATCTTATGTACTAGACTTGTCTCTATGTTGTATTTAGAGATGAACTATATTAGTATATTTATTTTGTACTTGATTTTGTCAGTCTTGCTATATTTGATGGTCTTGTACTAATTTCACTAGTTTTTGGGACCATTTTATGTATATCAGCATTGGACTATATTTATTCCACTTTCTTCCTTCCTTTCTCCTGGTAGTCTGTTACTGGTAGTTTCAGACTATAGGGTTGGCTGTCTGTTACTGGTAGTTTCGGACTATAGGGTTGGCTTACCTACTGGTGGATTATAGTAGCTGCCATCATGACCTGAGAAATTGGGTCATGACAAGGAGGATGCAATTAGGGTTCTTAATATTTATTATAGCTTACTTTTGTTTTTTATGCATAAATTTCTTAATTGCAGCTTGTTGTAAATCCATGGGTGGATAAACACCCTCTTCTAGGGTTGAATACATGAACATGAATACTTGGTTTATGTTTGGTATCACGTTTGGTGGTTCATATATCCTTTTTTTTAACTATTCTAAAGGTCTGTGACCCATAGGATAAACCTATATTTCTATTGTGAGTCTAGAGGAGGAACAATAGACTAGATCGTGGTATATTTGGTAGATCGTGGTATATTTGGAGTGAGATCTTAAATGTTTAAAGGATTAAAGTTAGGATTTGTGTTTTGGATAGGAATATGCCTAATTCACTCTATTTGGTTCATATACGAGATTGAATATAAATAGTTTAACTTAGTTATCACATCCCTGCTCAACAATGTAGTTGTGGAACTAAGTTAGCTAGATTATTAGAGGCTCAGAATACCATAGTCATGTTATCAGCCCTGTGAATCAACAACCAAGGTATTTACCTAAAACAACAAAATTATATAGCTAAGTAAGATTTTTCGTGGTGCCTTGACCCTAGATTCTTCTGCATTATTATCTCCAACACTTTTTATTATTGAATTGTTTACTGTTACTTTTGAAATCTTAACTTTTCAACTATTTTGGTTACAATTAGCACTTCTTTAATCTCTTTAGTAATACTAGAATTAGATTGTTGCTAAGCACGAGTCCCTATGGTGAGCACGAGTCACTTGCATGTGCTCTAGGACCGCAATAGTTATATCTATGGGTAGTTCTAAATTTTCCTAATAATGATTTTAGGTGGTTAGATTGTATTTCCTAGCATAGAATTACTCCCTTTTAATATGAACTATGAAGATTTGGGAGATTTAATGGGTGAAAACCCCAGACTCTATAGTTTAGGTTATGAAAAAAAGTAAAATAGGTGGAGTATAATCCTTAAGAACAAGAATTGAAGAGTATGTGATTGTATGCTTTTTTTTTGTTTTTTTAGACCGAGAGCAATCCAAAATTTCATTGAAAATCAATGCTCTTGTGGATTAGATTGTATTTGGATTCTCCAATTTAGTTAGGTTATGGTTTTAATTGGAGTTTTATACTAGATTTAGATTTCATGCTTGCTCCTAATTTGAATGTATGTGGATTGGCCCTAGCATATTCTTATGGTTTTTGATTTGGTTATTAATGCTTAATTGAATGAGATAAAGAACAATAAAATGGACAGAGTATATTCTGATAGTGAGTGTTATTCTGATATTAGTGCATTGTGATATATCCTAAGAAAAGTGAACAAAAATGCCTATTGTTATCAGATTTGGAGGGTCGAGTATGGCACTGGAATAGATACTTATATTTCTAATATTATGGAGGGTCGGGCACCATGTTGATATGGTATATTGATAAAGTTTGTCTCCTACAGGTCTTAACTATTAGGCACGAATAAGTCCTATTAATGTTTATGTACAAATGTGAGATTAAGGAATTTGACTGACATGTATAGTAGGTGGTGAGATCGAGGTAGAATTTATACTAATCTTATGAGATTGATATGGTATTGATAATATTGTGATGATATTACACTTGTGAAATTTTAGTGGACATAGATTTAACACCCCAAAAGTCCCTATGATCATATCTCCGACTTAGAGTAAAAAGCTATAGAAAAAATTCACAGAACGACTAAGACCATGGGTCATGGTCAGTCAGTACCAATGACTCACTGGGTGACCTGTCCAGAGTGTCAAACTAAAATTTCTAAAAGTTGACATTTTCCCTATTGACAATGACTTTGTAAACATGAGTTTCTAGGTCAAACCACGGGTCATTAGATGACTCATCCCGATGAAAAACCCTCCAATTGATATTTTTATCTAGAGGCAACGAGTCCTATCCACAGTTTCTTACCTGAATTAATAGGTCATGGAGTACCAGGAATTCCTAAAGCCTTCAAACTAGTCTAGTCTACATGTGTCATGGGATGACTTGTTGGTTTAGGTAATGAGTTATACCCTGATTACTGACGACTATTTCATAATAGATCAGTTTGTTATAAATAGGATATTTTCATTTTTTTCCTAGATCCTACTCCTAAACCACTTCGTTTAGGGTTATATTAATAGGATTAAAGAGAAAATAGTCTACCCTTTCTTCCTATTCACTCTCTAAAACTTAGAAACAAATCATAAAGGCAATTAATGTTCTCTCAAGATAGAAACTAGGGTTCTTATTCTCATGTCAAGGTTCAATCTTCCTAGTAAGAATTCTTCAACTAGCGTATGTGGAATTTCAACAATGGGTATCCTTTTTACCTACTATGTCTCAAGTAACTCAGAAATCCTCAGTTTTCCATGTATCTAAGTTTATGATTCATTTAGTTTATGATGTCTTTTTTATTCTAGTCTTCTTATGGTTTCTATAATATGATTACATGTTTCTCAAGAATTTAACACCTACGATGACTCAACATTTAATGATTTCACCACCTGATATTATTTTATAGTATTTCTACAAAATTTAGTTACGTTTTTAGAAAGCTTGACATGTTATGAACACATAATCTAGAGTACTTTCAATATATATCTTAGGATGAATAAGTATGATTTGTATTTTTAGTCATACAGCCCTTCAAAAATACTTTAACATAAAGTATATCTTGATTTTTTAGAACATTAGTATTTATGAGCACAGTATAAACTAGTTCGAGAGTAGTACTTAGCATTGAGTTGGACTATGGTTCAGCGCATCCAAGTCCTAAAACTTTGTGCCACTATAGGTTTACTTAGACCTACCAATTAGGAATCATTTCATATCAGTGGTACTATGCTAACTATGCCTTTACACCCTAGAAAGTTATATTAGATCCTTTTGATGGGGCATATACATCAGACTCCATGCTAGCTCATGTGGTTTATGTCTATTAACAGACCCAGACATGGTATTTGTGCATGATCCTTTGTTCTGTTGTACTTAATTTTATAATATGACTTTCATAGTATTATTTGATATCAGTGTTTAGATATGCATCACAAATAGGGTCACTGTACTATAGTTTAGATTTTGGACTCAGTATTACAGTCAATACAACATATTTGTATTTATAGCATGTTCAGTTTATTTTTACTGTTGCATATATCACATGCTTAGCATATTCTAAGTACTAATCGTATACTTTCTATTTTCACTATATCATGTTATGGTATAAGTTCATAAACTCAACATCAGTCCTACTATTAGTATGCTCTAGTGCCATCTCCACAGCTGTCAGTGATGAGTCCTCATCATCCAAGGATAAGATTTCGTGATTGTTTTTCCATTTTAGTGTCACTTCTAGTTTAAATATTTAGAGTTAAATTGGGACATATCCAAGCAACTTATTAATTAGTGGATGTTTCCATACATAGAGATAGACATTTCAGATATTTAAGTATTTGGATTGTTTAGGTTATATTTATTTCAAATGTTATTCTTAGATTGGGCTAGGTTTTCAATCATTTATTTAGTTATTTTCACTATTGTTAGTATTATGTCATGCCATGGGTTAGCCTTGGGTTACTTATGGCTCTAAGCATCGTATTGTGTCTAGGGTGTAGACTCGGATCATGACCGTAGATCCTAATCTTAGTTTAAATATTCTACTACTAATGGTTATAATGAAAATTGATAGTTGGATGATTATGTGGTCTAGCTGTGGACATTGTCTTGTAATGACCCATGGTTTCATGGCATTTTTAATGCTTAAAACAAAAACTTATGCAAGTACTAAGTTATTCTTGTTAGATGTGATGTGCTTTTGTGTTTATTTTGTAGGAAAATAGAGTTCGAGGCCAAGAATGAGCAAAAATAATGAAAAGGAAGTAAGAAGGCTACCTATGAGCCCTGCCTATAGGTTATAGGAAGTACCTACAGGCCCGTAGATGGGCCATGTAGATTGATGGTTTGAAGTTTTGCAAGATGATATTGGACTCTGATTCCAGTAATGCCTACCTATGACTAGTAGTTACTACCTATGCACTGTAGGTAGCCCTCATAGGTAGGTGATCTGCAGCCTAAAAATTCTATTGAGTTCTACAAAGCTTACCTACGACCCGTAAGTAGGTTCGTCGATTGGTGCTTGCTTAAGTTTTCTACTTTGTTTATGATAGTTCTTATGATGTATCTATAAATACCCATTGGATATTTCATTATTATTTGATGGACTTATACATGTTTACATTATTTTGTGTTCTGAGATACATTCTTGATCTTGGAATCATTGTTCTTAGATTTAGGGTTTGATATTAATTTGAGATTTTGGTTTTCATTCTTATTATTCATTAGATCATTCGTATGATTTCAACTATGAATTCTATGTGTGTTCTTACAATCATGAGCATCTAAATCCCATTACTAGGGTTGTGGGAGCCTTACAAGATTAACAAAATAGAGAAAGTCCAAAGTCATTCTAAATTGGTGTTCTTTCATGTATTGGGATTTCTTTCATAGTGATTTCTTTCTTGATGGTTTCAAAGATTAGTAACTCACCTATATTTGATACTTACTTTAGAGAGAGGTAGAGGTTAGGAAAAATAAATCATACTAGTAATTTGAAGCAACCAACCTTTATCTAATTAACTTGAGACCAAGAGAAGATAGTTAATCGGAGATCCAGAACAAGGGTTGGTAACACAACACTCTGAAACCGAGAGACTGAGATATGTTAGGTGATACGTAACCTTATAGATTTTGTATGCAAAGCATGAGATAGTTTGACGAGCACGATAAGTCTGTAGAGTTATAAATTCAAAGAGAACACAATCCTAGTGATTATCTCATATTGATAACAACCCTACTTGCCCAAGCATCGTTACTATTACTATTGTTTTTACAAAACCCCCTCATTTAATTTGTACACTTTTCAGCTCCATCAATAAGCTTGTAACAAAACTTCCATCTTATTCCCTATGGGATTGACCCCAACCTTGTTGGATGATATATTTTGCAATCGATCGCATTATCCTTTTTAGGAGGTTTAATTTGGGCGATATTAAATTTTGGCCTCATTTATAGGGAGTACGATTATAGATTAATTAATTTAGTTTGTTGAGGTTGTTGGTTTTTTGGTTTTCTACTATTTCTAGGGCATATACCGATGCATGTCTAGTACTCAGAGTTAAGGAAATTCCCTGATTTATTTTGATCCTAAACTTGAATGGACCTTATGATACAATTATTAGATAGAAGAGTATGAGCATGGTGCACGTCATGAAGGGATTCATGACAACCCAGATGCATTGAATCTTCCATTTTCACAGAGAGTTCAATAAACTATCATGCAAATCACTGTTTAAGCAATAGACAAATAAAATATAAGGTTGACATTTGCGCAACATACTGAAAAAAGGGCTAGATAGGAGGAAGAAGATCGTGAAGTAGCACTCGATAGAGATAAAGTTATAAGGGATAGAATTCAACCACCCGCTTATCAGTACTGGAAAATTTATAATGATTTAGAGGATAATTTGTGGTATTTTGAACTAATTGAAAAAGGAGCTATCATTCTTCCAAAGTTTCCCTAAGGAATGAAATTTGACATTATGAGTCAAAATTTTAGTTGCTTAATCTAAAGGGTGTTTTCTGGTTTGCCTACTGATGATGCAAACATGCATATGATAAACTTTATTGGGATTTGCACTTTGTAGAATTTGGCTGGGGTGAGTCAGAAATATCTATGTCTTAGGTTTTTCCCATTATCTCTAATAGGTAACGCGATATTATGGTTAAGATAACTACCTCATGGGTCCATTACCACTCGGAATGAGCTGAGGATATAATTCTTGGACTAATTTTCCCACCTTCTAGAATGCTATAGTTGAAGGATGAGATTTATAATTTTAAATAGTTACATTCAGAGGCACTCTATGGACATGGTTAAGGTTTTACAAGAAGATGATGAATTTCTAAATCAGAAAATCACAAAGAGGATCTTACTGGAGATATTGTATAAAACCTTGAATGTTAATACTAAGATTATGGCTGACACTATTACAGATAGAGCTTTTATGAGTCGTTGATGGGTTTAGGACACAAGTATCTTAGACTAGATTACTGAAACCAACAAAGGGAGGCATACTTAAGAGGTATATAGGTTATCCAATACTTATATTGATGTGCTTCTAGTGAGCAGAGAGCTCTAGATGAGATAATGGATTAAGAGATGGCAAAGCTGAGGATTGAGATTAGGTTGCTTACTAAGTAATTTGTAACTATGGGAGTAATAAAGGTAAATATTATGGGTGCTCAAGGAAAAGCTTCTAAACCTAAAGATTCTAATTTGAAAGAGAAAGAAAAGTACTAGGATAGAGAGATACCAGGTTTTGAGATGAGGTTCAAGGGTATAATTAGGACACTTGGAAATTGAGTCAAGGTAGGAAATTAAGGAAAGGTATTTAAGGTCATAACTACTATAGAGACAAGTATAGGAATAAGAGTAAAGAGTGTGATGCTAACTGGAGGAGAATGGATGATTATAAGAAGAAAAATGGTCTTTATATTCCATGATGGAATCATGATACTGAGTTTGGAAGTGAAAGAATAAAACATTGCTTTCTAATCTTGTTATGGGTTCAGAGAGCCAAGAGAGTTTCCTTAAGAATATTAAAGCAGATATATCAGGATTGAGCCAAAAAGTAGAATTGCATGCAACTACGATTAAGTAACTTGGGAAGCAGTTTGGATGTCACCTATATTGAATCAGCATCAACTAGGCACTCTTCGAAGCAATAACATTTGGAATTTGAAGAACGATTGCCACTTACTAGCTATCACTACTTGGAGTGGTAAGGCTACTATTGATCCATCCATTCATGTAGATGATGTAAGAAATAACCTTATGGATATTGATTATATGGATAAAGAGGAAATTGAAAAGTTGGTAATAAATGATGAGGCACCTCTGAAGTCTACAGTTGCAGGAAAGAAACTAAAAATTAAGGAAAGGGTAAGAAGTTCACACCACTACTGAAGCCCATTCCCTAACCTCCTCCATAATATTTTTCAAAGATTAAAGTATAAAGTCAAAGGAAAAAGTATAAGAAGTTTATTTCTATGCTGAAGGAGTTAACTTTGAACATCCTTCTTCTTGAAGCTCTAAAAAACATGCTTGGCTATGAAAAATTTATGAATGATTTGGTGAAAAAGAAGAGAAATTCCAGTTATGAGGATGATGGTATTTTGCATCATTATAGTGCAATTACATCTAAATCTCTTGTGCGAAAGAAAGATCTCCATGTTTTTACTCTTCCTTGTACTATTGGATCATCTAGATTTGTTAGGGATCTGTGTGACTTAGGTGAAAGTATTAACTTGATACCACTAGCAGTGTTCAAATAATTCATCTTGTTCCCACCAAATCCATGATGATACAATTTTTAATGGTAGATCATACAATAAAAAATCCTGTGGGCATATCATTTAATATTTTGGTTAAGGTAAAAAACTTTATATTTTTGGCGACTTTGTTGTCTTGGATTATTAGGTTAATTTTAAAATATCCATAATTTCGAGGAGACCATTTTATGCAAGGGTAGAGCATTGATGGATATGGAAAGATGTGAGCTTAAGTTTAGGATGAATGATGAGGAATTCCTGTTCAGTGTTCGCAGAACTATAAAGAATCCAACTGGTATGTGGGTGGTTACTGTAATAAACAGTCTTGATGACCCTAGAGGCCAAACCTATGGCTACTTTGTTGAATTTTGAGTAATCAAGGTCCTCACGTCGCGTGGGGATGTTAAATCAGGCATTGTTTAAGGTGTCAACGGTATGTTCCTAACTTTATTGCTTTATTTTGGCCTAATGCATTAGGGACAATGTATTCTTATTTGATGGGGTAGGGCTAGTTGTGGGACTAGATGTCTTCTTTATTTTTTTTGTGTCTCTTTTTCCTGGAGTTTGATATTATAATAGAGACAATATTTTTATCCATATTGTTGTGTCATGATATATGTGATGTCTTGTTTTTGTTTAATCAGAAGAAAAATAAGAAACCCATGTTCAGTTTATATATTTTGTTTTTTATTTTTAAGTGTTTGAAAAATATGATGCCACTCTAAAAGATTTTGTGAACTGCGTGTGTAAATATCTTTGTGAGCATTGTTTGAATCTTGTTATGGAATTAGTATTAGGACAAAATAATCAAAGCTTAGATTTGCATGAACCGGATAGGTAGTAGTAGATAATATAACCTTGTACTATGTGTGTGTGAGTAATTTACCTAGTTTACTTTGTGCATTTAATCTAGAATTTACCGGGTTAGTCTTTCCTAGGTTGTATGATAGTTGGTTGGGATATGATCATAGGTTGTGTTTGAATAATTCCACTTTTAGCCTAAAATACCGACCAAATGAGAATATCCCTTGATCCCTAATTTGTGTAATGATCCTATAGGTCATTTTTCATAATTTTGCTTATTTTTAATATTATAGCTTTCCCATAGCTACCCCAAGTCATTCATTACTTTTTTTGACTAATAGTTCAGTTACCAGGCAGTTCATTTGGTTTTTAGAGCTAATTCATTTTTTAGAAGTCTTCGCTGGTTCCAAATAGTCACGGGGCAAAAACTTATGGAAAATGACCTCATAAGCAAATTTTGACTATGCCAGCATTTTCATAATATTAATTTTAGGCTAGGTAGATAGGTGGATAGATAGATAGGTAGATAGGTAGATAGGTATGTATGTATGTATGTATGTATGTAGGTGGGTAGGTAGGTAGGTAGAGAGACAAATAGACAGACAGATAGATAGAATTGTGCTTATGATTCCAGTGTTTGAATATTGGTTATGGCATGCATAAATTTGTTACATTCATGATTATTAAATTGGTAAATAATAAGATTCTAGCGAAATTATGATCTTATTACTATCTTTCCTAAATATGGGTTAAAGCCCGATTTTCACTTTAAAAATTGATTTTTTCATAATAAAAATTGTATGTCTTAACGAATAACTTATACGTAAAAGAGGTTAGTAATGATGTTTTAAAGATTTGATCGATATAGGTTCTGGTCTATGATTTGATGCTACTAATTACTCTGGTCGTGAGAGATTATGACCCTTTCTACACTTTTACAATGATTTAGTCTTAAATTTCACTAAGCAATAGATTTTTGGATTTACACTCTTTCAGCCTTGACTTGAGTCTGTGCATCTATTATATCTTTGTATATATCTCTCCGATATAGGATAGAGAAATATGTTGAATTGATGATATAAATTATGTGTAAAACGCAACGACAAATTTTAGTATTAATGTTATATAATGTGTTGATGATTATGATCATACTGATTATATACCCATCAAAATCGGACGATGACTATGATGATATACTTACATATCCAGCAAGGGCAGAGGACATTGTGATGAGATATTGATATCTGGCAAGGTCAAAGGACATTATTATGATATATTGATACTCGACAAGTCCAGAGGATATTATGATGAGGATATTGATACCCTATAAGGTCGAAGGATGATTATATCGATTTGCCTATATGTACATCTACTAGTTCGAGTCCATTTAGCCCTATGTTTGGCAACTATATACCTGGCAAGGTCCAAGGGTGATTATGATGATGTTGAATATGAAATGGATGATGATGATAGTTATGATGGAGATGGTTATGATATTGGCATTGTGATATTGATAATAAACTTTGCCTTTATTATTGCATGTGCATTGCCTATCACTAGTATTCACCTATATCTATCAGCCTGTATGGAGGGTTACATAGGTATGGGTGATGACTATACCTTATGGTATATCATATGTAAATTGAACCTTCTGATCCTGGGCGGTGGGGTTATGTGAAAGCCTCATCTAGGTATTTGTTGTTCGGACTAGCCAGTTACTCGCATTGTCATTATTATTGTTATGATCATTTTTATGGCTAGTTTATAACAGATTAGTTACTAATTCAATATCAAGATTTAAGGTATGATTATGGATTATCTATCTTACAATTTCATTATATGCATTATTCACTCATGATTAGGCAGATGATTCAGAAATGCTAAGTATACTAGCACTAGTTACTACTATGATTATGAGGTATTAAAATGCTAGTCTGATGAGTTAGGATATACTTTGAGTTGACCTTGTTTATGTATATTATCTAGCTATATGTATCTATGGTCTTATCGTGTATCCCTTTCTTCCTTCATTTATTTTGATTGTATATTCATTCTTTGGCCTTGTATACTATTATATATATCTTTCTTTTGCTCTTTTATTCATATATTGGCCAATGATATATGGTATAATGTTGAGATTCCTGAGTCTGGATAGAGTAGGAAAGTTCATCCTTAATACTTCTTTATCCTTATTATGCTAGTTTTTTGGCTATGAGTAGAATAGTTTCCCTTACTATCTCACTATGGATACAGTTCCATTTTTGTTTATATGTTGTATATATTTGCATGATCTTTGGAGCTCAGTCGGCTGTTTCCTGCTGAGTACCACTTGTTTGGCACTCATACTACACTTTTGTAGCCTGTAGATAATAGTATGAGTTATCATCAGTGTTTTGTTCATCATGCAGAGAAATCATGGTTTGGAGACATAGGGTGAGATGGTGAAATTCAGAGTATTACCTTCCTCCCTTTTATGTACTAAACTAGTCTCTATATTGTATTCAGAAATAAGTTGTAATAATATAATTCCCTTGGTATTTCATTTTTATTCTTTGATCATATTAGAAGCTCTTTTATTGATACCACCAGGTTTTTCTTACTATATTATGTATTTGATATTTTATTACATCTATTCTGCATTCTTTCCTTAATCTCTTTAGGTAGTCTATTACTAGCTATTTTAGACTAGGGGTTTGCCTTGCCTACTAGTGCGTTATAGTAGGCGCCATCATGCCTGAAAAAAAGAGAAGTTCACCGACGTATTGGTACAAGAGCTAAGTGTTTTGAAGATTCATGCGGATTGGTTCAAAGACGTCTGTAACCTATGAGAGGCTACAGGGAAATTCTTAGGAAATTCAATTCTTGACCCCTTGTTGTGTGTCTACATTGCTATGAGCTTCAAGCACAGTATTTGACTCTATTTTATCCCTAAGTAGGTGATGCAATATGGTCGATAGATGCGGACGACACCTCGATATGCATTCTCAGTAATTTTAACGTAGTGATGGACTAGAGAATCAAACATAGATATCAAAGACCTTCAGCTTTAGCCAAAGAATTTGGGGGCGGATCAGGCTCCAATTGAGCTCATGACTACTCCAACACTTTGAGGTTCAACACTGGGGGATCTCAAGTTATGTTGTTATACCTCACATTCAAGGGTGACATTTGTCTCATCAACCAGTTCTCAAGCCAGAGTTGGATTCATTGGTATTCATCAGGGTTCGTTACTAATTTCAGAGTACAAGATTAGGTTTTTAGATTAGGCTAGGAATATTCTTATGATATACTCTCCTAAAAAGGACATGGTGCATGGATTTACTATAGAACTGGGTTTGCCACTATGTTTGGTGTTGGAGCACTTAATAGCAGTTGGGTTTTCCTTCTCTCAAGTTATGGATTATGTGAGAGCCTCAGTGAGAGAATGTATTAAGACTAATAAAGGTGGTGTCAAGAGGCCATGCCATCAACATAGTGTTATTTGTATTTTATTCGAGAGTAAGGATCCTTCCAATAGAGGTTAGATTTATTTGTAGCTTATCAACTCTAAGTAAGTAACATTTTATATTACGAGTGGTCCTCAGAATAGTCATAATAATCATATAGGGTAGAGTTCCCTCAGACCTTATGGAGTTTTTGGGATGGGTCTTCAGGCCACGAAGTCCATTCTAGATCATGAGAGGTAGTATCTAAGAGTATTCCAGGAGCTTATCTTGGTTGTAGTGAGAGGGGACATTGGTTTAAAGAGTTCCCCAGATGCGAGTTAATTATTCCTTCTAAGTTAGTATGTATTCCCCGCAAGCCTAGAGTTATTAAAATAGGCTATGATTGCAAGAAAGATGGACATTATAGTAGAGCATCTCTCGGTATTAGTTGGCCAGCCATTTGGGCTTAGTTTATACTTCTCACCAAGGTTAAAACTTCAAGAGTTTGTTATAACTACAGAGAGATCAGTTACTGGTCGATAGAGTGTCCCTAATATGGGATTACTAGTCATTCAGCTTATTCAGATTAGCCTCAAATGTTGTGGCACCTTTAGTTAGAGATAGTGTGCTTAGGGCCACGGTTGATAATTTAGTTGGTTGATTCAAGTTTGGACCCGTTCATATTTATTCTCCCTTAGATTTGTCAGTCATGCGGTTATGGATTTCACCATGATTGATGTGATTTTATTTCCGTGTATTTACCTTTTTTATTATGTGTATTAGGATCTTCGTACCTATTCATGATTATATGCGTTGATGAGTTCATATGGGTTATTGCCTGCCTTGTTATTGAATTCATGATTATATGACTACTCCCATGGTTTATTCTTTTAGTAGTGTATAAAGTAGATCTGCATTGATATTTTCTTCCTATGGGTGTAGCATTTGGGTTTGAGTTCCATCTATCTTGGTACATTAACCTTATTATGGCCCTTGAGTGGTACTTTCCATTGATTTTTATTTTGGTTACCACCTATTCCTTATGTTGATGGTTATATTATTGTTATTATTGCTATTATTTGATGTAATTAATCCTTGCTTGTTAGATAGCTATACTATTGGCATCTAGTTAGAATTTTCCCTTCTATGCGATTATTAGTCATTGGCTCAGGCTGTTAAAGTCTGATTGGATGATTTCTTTCCTATAGCAAGGTAAGGACTGGTGGTTTTTCTCTTTTATTAGTTATGCTAGATTGGTTTTGGTGTGAATTATGGTATCAAAGGTAAGTTTCCCTTTTGTGGTTCTGTATGGTTCTCGAGTTGACTCTTTATTTATATTATCATTCTTTGTTTGGGATCCTTAGACTTTCTTCCTAGGTTATGAAGGTTGCTACATTGGCTATCCCTCTCTATATAACATATTTGTGAGATTGACCAGTTTGGGGTCTATTCTTTATTTGTGGCTATTTCATTTCCTAAAAGTGGCTTGTTATTGATGTCGGAATGTAGTAGACTCCTCTCTTATATTTGTTGGATTTGTCTCCAAGTATTGGTTTACCCTCATTATTGGTGTGGCTATGGTGCCCTATTCTCACCATGATGTAGTTCTTATTCTAGTGGAGTTAGAGGGTTAGAGAGAGGTGATAGTTCCTGTGACTACTTCTTAAGTTGATAAATTGGAAATTATTTATCTTGAGTTATTTGGTTCATTTTTTAGTAGTGTCCTAGATTTTGGCATTGGCATCGAGATTGGTTCATCTTTCTCAATAATGTAATTCATGGATGGATTGAGTTATGATTGTCCTAATTGGGTAACAACAACAACAACAACAAACCCAGTGCATTCCCACATAGTGGGGTCTGGAGAGGGTAAAATATACACTGTCCATACCATCACCTCTAGAGAGGTAGAAAGGCTATTTCTGATAGACCCCCGAATCAAGACAAAGAATAATAAACCAATTCATAATAAATCATGAAACAAGATGGAATAATAGAAATAAGACACACATACAGTAATACCCTATAATAACGATCAAAAGGCACCCCTACCCTCATACCCCACTCCAAAGATTTCCTAACTACTAACTATGAGCCCCTCATAGGTACACACCTTCTATCCTAATTCACATCCTCCAAACCTTCCTATCTAGGGTTATGTCCTTAGTAAGTTATAACTGCTCCATGTCATATTTAATTACCTCTCTCTAATATTTCTTTGGCCTACCCCTACCTCGCTTGAACCATCCAAAGCAAGCCTCTCACACCTACAAACTGGGGTATCCATGCCTCTCCTTATCATGTGCCCGAACTATCTCAACCAAATATCCCGCATCTTGTCCTCCAGTGAAGCCACTCCAACATTCTCCCAAATAGTATCAGAAGCCACTCCAACATTCTCCCAAATAGTATCATTCCTAACCATATCATTCCTTGTAAGACCACACATCCAATGGAATATCCGCATTTCTGCCACCTTCAATTTTTAGATATGGGAGTTCTTCACTGGCCAACACTCCGCTTCATACAGCATGGCCGGACGGACTGCCACTCTGTAGAATTTGCCTTTATGTTTGGCCGGCACCTTCTTATCACACAATACTCATAAGGAGAGCCTCTACTTCATCCAACTACCCTAATACAGTGGGAGATATTCTTATTAATCTCTTCATTCCCCTAAATCATGGACCCGAGATACTTAAAACTATTTCTCCTACAAATAACTTGGGAATCAAACTTAACTACCACCTCATCCTCCTACCTCCAGTCTTTAAACTTATATTTCATATTCTCTGTCTTGCTTCTACTCAACCTAAACCCTTTAGACTCAAGGGTTTGTCTCCAAGCCTCTAATTTATCATTCAAACCTCCTCGTATCTCATCAATAAATACTACATCATCCATTAAAAGCATACACCAAGGCATCTCTCCTTGAATACGCCGTGTCAACACATCCATCACAATCCAAACAAAAATGGGCTAAGTTTTGATCCCTGATAAAACTCTGTAAAGATAGAAAAATGCTCTAAATCTTCTCCTACTGTCCTCACCTGAGTCTTAGCTCCATCATACATGTCCTTAATCAATCTGATGTACGCCACTAGGACCCCACTCACCTCCAAGCATCTCTAAAGAAGGAGAATTCAAAAAATCCCCATTTCAGAGTTTTTCAGCCAAATAAGATTTGGTGGATTGTTTTTCCTTGATGATGTGTGCCTATGACTATTCTTTATAGAGATAGAGTGTTGGATTGATTAGTTTTCATCTAAAGATAAATATATTTGAGTTGCTAGAGCTTTTACCATTACTAGTGTGGTTTGCATCCTTGGGGAGTTTTGAGCATGTTTTGATAGTTCATGCCTCCAATAGATAAAGAGTTAATTTCCTGTGTTTTCATCCAATGATTTACCCTTTATTGTGATTTTCTTCTTCAGTTATGTTTTAATTTTAGCTCGGTATGATTTAGCATAGATGTGTCTAATTTACATAGTATGGTCGATGTAAGTATTTGACTTTAGTTTGTATTTGTCGGCTTAATTTTGGATTTGACTCCTTGGGTTGGCGATTTGGAAGTTATGATAGAGTTGGAGTGTGAATCCCTACCCGTCTTTAGGTTTGGTTTAGATATTTGATAGTGAGCGATTCAGCCTTAGTGATGGGATATCAGCTTGCAGATTTACAGCTTAAGTACAACCTTCATGTTAGATTTTTCTCAGTTTGAATTTCATTTATAGGTTGGTTGATCCTACTATGTGGTTGCCTACTCGATTTTTCTCAACTTTGGATGGATTATAGTTAAGTGTTCATATGATAGCCCATGGACTTGGTATTGGTGCTTTTAGCTTTGACCATGGGTCTCCAGTCTTCTTTGGGAATTTTAGATGATATACTCAATAGGAGTAATATGGTGAGTTAGATTCTATATGACTTCATTCTTAGTTGATGGGACATCCTATATTGGATCATTCAATAATAACTAACTATACCTTGAACTTTTGGGTTTCAATTTTTATTACCATCCAAACTAGTTGTAGCATTGGCATAGATTGTATTCCTTGATTATCTTTATTTATGTGCCTAGATAGTGCCTGATGGGCTTATTCTCATGATTGTTGTGTGGAATTTCAGTGGGTCATCTTTAGTTCTTTGAGTTCTCTGTGATAAGATTGCATGGACAGGACCCAGGTATTTTTTCTCCTGGTTTAGACTGGATAACAAGTGTGGAATGATAAAGAAAGGTTATATTTGAGTTTGGATCTGGTGGTATGACTCGTGTCTTGGGTTGGTTTTGGCTTGGATAAGCCTTTTATTGATTTGTATGGGTACAAGATGGTATCAGTGTGTTGTGGTTCAAATTTGCGTACATCAACCTTTTTTGATTTAGTTGGAGGCTAGTTGGTGGTTACATTGATTTTTTATTGTTTAGAAGTAAAGTGAGAGAGTTGGTTGAAAAAGGGATACCTATGGCAAAATTCCTCAGAAGTGTTCTCTCTTCTTAGAGGTTATCAAGAAGGTTGTGCTTGAAGCATGCGCTCGCTCTTTTGAGATTTTGATATTTTTATATCTATTGATGGACTAAAGTACTTTTAGTAGTGGATATTGTAATGACCCTCCAAGTCATTTTAAATATTTTTTCTTTTTTTTATCGTTAAAGCTTTCCTATAGCTGCCATATGTCTTTTATGACTTGCTGGGACTAATAGTTTGGTTACCGGGTAGTTCATTTGGTTTTAGATCCAATTCCGTATTTAGAAGTCTTTGCTGGTTCCAAATAGCCTCGGGGCAAAAACTTTAGTAAAATGAACTATATGCAAATTTTAGTTGTGCCAACATCTCTAGAATATTGATTTGTGGCTAGGTAGACCTTTGGTTAGGGTCTTGAGGTACCTAAGCTTATTTTGACCTATTGGTCAGAAAGTTAAACAATTAAAAATTTGAGTGTGGGACCCATATTTTGTCAAAACGACCTCGGATAGAAATTTTAACTTCACCATTGTATCTAAAATATTGAATTTAGTGTGGTTACATAGTTCATTTGCGTATATCATATTCCAAATACTTCTTGAGACCTTGGTGAAAGCTTTCCAAGTTTCAACTGGTATCTGATCATGTATGGATATTGCGTTGGTCTCAAAATTGAATTTTCCATAAGTGGGACCCACATGGAGTTTTTTATGACATTTTTGGACCCAAAGCACAATAGTTCAAGCAATATGGGTATCATTATCTCGTATTGATGAGTAGAGTATGATTTTGATAGTGTGATTGCATTTTTAGATCGTGAATTAAAGATGGACATTTGGTGAACGATTTAAGCATTTGTTGTTCGGCTTCAAGGTAGCTTCTATCTACTCTTCTTCATAAGATGATGCGCGTTATATATTCTGTGTTGATGTGAATGTTAAGATTGATATCAGGTATAATGAATTAGTCTTGATTATTAAAATTTTGGGATTAGATGAGGGTTTTTGACCCAAAAAATTGAATTCTTATGACACTTGTTGAATCCTATTACCTTCTCCCAAGATTGACCAATTCGTAGAATAGATATGATATGATGCTAGGTTTGAGATATGGTTTAAGCATTGGAAGCATGGTTAGTATGATTAACCTTATTTGGACCATTTTAGTGATATTGAAATCATAATTTCGATGGAGTTGACTTAATTTCTCATATTTATAGGTAGGTTACCTATCTTAGAGTTGATTATGTCTTATGTACCGTCAATAAGTAAATTTTGATACCTTAACCTAGTTCGGGGTGTAAATTCCCTAAATATGAAACTCGATGTTTGATATGGGTTCTTTCGGACCACCTTAGGCTAAGACTTGTGTTTGCCCATGTGGACTTAATTACGGATATTAGGCATAGTTGAGACTAGTAAGCCTTTAGTGTAAGGTTACTATGTGACATGGAAAATGATGATGGTATTTTCCCCAAAGAATTATTATAGCTCACAACCATGATATAGTTGTAGATGTGATGTTTAGCCTATAGAGGTGATACATAGATGTAGAAATTGGCCTACAGAGATGATACTCCTTATAGTTATGATATATGACCTATGGATATGAGATGCTTTCTATAGGTGATATGCCTCATAGTTATGATTTATGGCCTAGTGATATATTATGCCTCCTAGATGAGAGATGATTACAAATATGCTCTATAGATTACAGATATGTTATACCTCTTAGTTATATTATGGCTTATACATATGAGATAATTTACAAATATGATTATTGATATGAGTTTTTGATACGTATGTGGGCATAACTCCATTATTATGATATTGTAATTATTCCAAACATATTATTGGGCTAAAGGTTGTGCTATGATATCAGTTGGACATCAAAAAAGTGTTTATCCGTGTAAAGGATGCGGTTGTAGTTTACGAAGATATATATATATATATATATATATGTATATATATATATATTGATGCTTATGGTTCCATTGTTTGAATATTGGTGATGCCATGCATAGATTTGGTACATTCATGATCATTAAATTGATAATGATGTGATGTTAGCAAAAATATGATCTTATTACTGTCTTTACTATATAAGGGTTAAAGCCTGATTTTCACCTTAAAAACAGGTTTCTTCATAATAATAACAATTTGTCTTAATGAATAACATATATGTAAAGATGTTAATAATAATGTTTTAAAGATTTGATGAAGACAGATTCTTGTCTATGATTTGATACTACTCATTACTCTGGTCATAAGAGATTTTGTCCCTTTCTGTACTTTTATAATGATTTAGTCCCAAAGTTAATTTCGAGCAATGGATTTATGGAATTTCACTATTTTAGCAACGACTTGAGTCCGTGCACTTATTATATCTATATATACATCTCTCTGATATAGGACAGAGGGAGATGCTTTATTAATGATATAAATTTTGAGTAAAACCCAGTGACATATTAGTGTTGATGTTATATAGGTGTTGATGATTATGATGATACTAATTATATGCCTGGCAAGGTGCACGAACGACAACTCCAAACGTCACACATCTGCCGCCTACTTATCGTTTAGGTCATCTTCCTCCCTCCGAATAAAAGATTTACTCACTGCCAATAAAAACATACTCTATTTACACCGAAGGATGTCTATGATGATATTCTTATATACTCGGCATGGTCGGGGGACATTGTGATAAGATATTAATACCCGACAAGGACGAAGGACATTGTGATGAGATAATGATACCCAGAAAGTCTTGAGGACATTATGATGAGATATTAATACTCGACAAGCCTGAAGGATACTGTGATGCTTATATTGTTACCCGAAAAGGCCAGAGGAGGATTATATTTATATGCCTATGTGTACATCTACTTGTTTGAGTCCGCCTAGCCCTATGTATGGCAACTATATACCCGGTAAGGCCAGAGGGTGATTATTATGATGTTGAGGATCATTATGATGATGATGATGATGGTTATGATGTTGACATTATGATGTTGATTATATACTTTGTATTCATTCTTGCATGTAAACTGTCTATCACTAGTATGTGCCTTTAACTATTAGCTCATATGGGGGTACCATAGGTATAGGTAATTACTATACCTTGTGGTGCTTTTTGTGCTGATTGAACCTTCCGATCCTAGGGAGGTAGGGGTACGTAAAAGGCTCAGTTAGGTATTAGTTGTCCGGATTAGTCCGTTACTTATGTTATCATGATTAATTCATGAATAGAAGTATGAGTTAGAAACCCTGAGCATACTGGCACTAGTTCCTTCTATGATTATGAGGTCTTAAAATGCTAGTTTGATGAATTAGTCTATACTTCGAGTTAACCTTCTTTATGTGTATATATGTTATATCAAGCTATATGTAGCTATGGTATTATTGTATAATCTTTCCTTTATTTATTTATTTATTTAGATTGTATATTCATAATTTGTCCTTGTATACTGATGTATATCTTTCTTTTGGCCCTTTATTCGTATATTGGTCGGTGATATACGGTATAATGTTTAGATTCCTATGTATGTATAGAGTATTATAATTCATCCTTGATACTTCCTTAGCCTTATTATGATAGTTTCGTGGCTATGAGTAGAATAGTCACCCTTACTATTTCTCCAGCTTTATTATGTGGTTGCTGGATATTTGGGTGTAGTTCCATATCTATTTTTATGTTGTACATAACTGCATCATCTTTGGAGCTCTAACGGCAGTTGCCTACTGAGTACCACATGTTTGGTACTCATACGACACTTTTGCAGCCTATAGATCCTAGTGTGGGTTATCGTTGGTGTTGTGTGCGTCGTATGAAGCATCCTGGTTTGAAGACATAGGGTGAGTTCCTAATGTTTGGAGTATACCTCTCGCCCTTTTATGTACTAGACTAGTCTCTATGTTGTATTTGGAGATGAGTCATAATAGTGTAATTCCCTTAGTATTTCATTTTTGTATTCTTATTATATTATAAGTTCTTGTACTAATACCACCAAATTTTGAGACTATATTATGGATTTGATCTTTTATTACGTCTATTTTGCATTCTTTCCTTTATCTCTTTGGTAGTCCATTGCTAGCCGTTTTGGACTATGGGTTTGACTTGCCTACTGCTGGGTTATAGTAGGTGCCATTATGACTTGTGAAATGTAGTCATGCCAATTTGAGCCTAAGTTGACTTAATTTCTTATTTTAACCTTTTCACCTTCTTATTTAATTACAATGAACCTATTTTGGCCCTGGTCCCTCCTTGGTCAATTTGTTCCTTAACTCAAGCAAATTGCCTCAGTTAATGGTGGCTATCATAGGGGTGCATAGCTAAAATTGAGTATGAAGAAGTGTAATGACCCTTCAAGTCATTTTCTATATTTCCACTCATTTCCATTATTTTGAGCTATCCTGTAACTGCCCCAAGTCACTTATGACTTACTAGACTGACAATTCTGTTATCCAGCAGTTTTTTATAATTTTAGAATTAATTTCCTATTTTGAAGCCTCCGTTGGTTCAAATTGGCTACTGAGCAAAAATTTTAGTCAAATGGCCTCTTATGCCATTCTACTATTCCAACAACTGTGGAACATTGATTTTACACTAAGTGAACCTTGGTTTGGGCCTGAGGCACTCGAGCTCATTTTGAGCTATTGGTCGAAGTTAAAAAAAATAGCAACTAGGTATGGGACCCACTTTCCAATGAAACAACCTCAAATAAAAATTTTGACTATGCCAATGAGACTAAAACATTAAATTTGATAGGATAGCATAGTCCGTTTGGATATACGAGATTTCAAATAAATCTCAAGGGGTTGGTGGAGACTTAGAAAATTCTATCTCTCAGTTGGTGCTAGTGCTGGTACATCACGACCTCAATGCCTTTGATCACCTACATGATCTGCCAACCAGCAACAAGTACACATATATGACATTTTTATTGCGTAAGCGATTCCCATGGAAGTAGAGCAGGTATCGCATAAGCAATACTATTATCCCATAATATCATGTAAGCAATAGGATTATCACATAAGCGATATTTATGCTAGGTCTAGATATTATGTAAGAGACCTAAAGTTCACTTAAGTAATACCCGTGTACCTGAAAAGGGTATAAATATCCCACTCAACATGTTTTTCACCGTTTCTCATCCACTTTCAAGATATTTAAACCCTAAAAAGTGGGAAAGCATGGGGATAACATTTGTAGAAGATTTT
Source organism: Capsicum baccatum var. pendulum (assembly GCA_030864225.1). Taxonomy (NCBI): domain Eukaryota; kingdom Viridiplantae; phylum Streptophyta; class Magnoliopsida; order Solanales; family Solanaceae; genus Capsicum; species Capsicum baccatum. Next base: position 34,855,014 of record CM061551.1, on the reverse strand, counting down.
GGGGGTGGGATAAAGATTATTTGAATATTTCTCCTTCAAATTTGTGGTGAGTTTCCATTAATTTATTACCAGAATTCTCTTTCTTTTCCTAAAATCCATAGAAGCTTAGTGACTTAAGTTTAGCACCATTATAACTCAGAATTCACTCATATTTAGGGTAAATATTCCTTGAGCATAGGGGGATGTTGATTTGGTTTTGGAAACATGATTTTCATAAATGATCCCCACATGGGATTTTCTTGCATAATTTGGGACCTAAAGCACTATAGTTTAATATGGGTATAATTGTTCTTATTTTGATGACAAGATAGTGCTTTTGATAGCTTGGCACCTTGCAGATGTTTCTCGAAATGGGAAATCGGTTATTTAGCAGATTCTTCAAGCTTTTTTTAGCGCTTCGGTATTCTAGGTTTACTTTTTTCGTAGATTGAGCTATCTAGTAGTAAGATTATGATATTATCCTAGATATGGGGTAGGATTTAGGCATTGGAAGTATGAAATCCTACTCAAGGTAGGTGAAATCGCATTAGTTATTCATGTTAGAGTAAGATGGTCCTTAGTTGTTTAAGTTAAGAGATGTGTCATAGTTGCTTGTATTCTAGGTGGAGTTGACTTAATTATTCATTTTTGGTAGGATTTATATCTTAAGGATAATTATGTCTTACTTGACATCTAGTGATAAATTTAGGTACCTTAGCCTAGTCTGGGTTAGAAGCTACCTAAGTGGATTTTCAGGAATTAGAAGTGGGACCCTCTGGCCCACCTTAGGCCAACACTTGAGATAACATTGTATACTTATTTATGTAGGATATTCTCTTATGAATGGTAGGTTCAGCACTTGAGGAGGTTGAATATAATTATTTAGTATGTTAGTTGGATATTTAAGGATTGATGCTAATTTCAAGTATTATTAATGATATTGCTCATATGTATGATTAAGGATATAATTTTTAAGTGTGATTTATGACTTGTACTTAAGATTATTGGTATGTCTTCCAAATATAATTAATAACATGTCCCATTGATATGTTTAATACTATAGATATCGACATGATTGAGGATTAATGGCTTAATATAGATAATATGGCTTATGTATGTGTATAATATGGATTATGGGAATGATATGGCTTATGTATATGATATTTCTTATGTGCATATATATATAATGGCTTATGTATATATATGGCTTATGGATATAATATGGCTCAAAGACATAATGCGACTTATAGATACGATTAACAACTTATTAATATGATGGGTGGCCTGTAGTTAAGAATATTGGTGTGAATTTCAAATATTCTTAATATTATTTCTTATGAACATTAATATTTATGTGGATTCTAGATATGGCTAATAATATGGCTTATAGACGTGATTATGGATGGGGCTTGCGGTTATAATTCTTGGTCCAGTTACAAAAATGAGTAAAGGGATGGCTTATAGCTATGAATTATTGGTATAATCTAGTGAGTCTATATTATTTAAATGTCTCACTAAAAGTTTCTTAGGTATGGTTTATAATTATGAGTTTTGGTTTAAGCCCAACAATTGCTAATGGTGTTGATGATTGCGTTTTGGTTCAAGTCTGGCAAAATTTATGATAACAGTGATGGTTCTATTGAGTTCCAATTCAAGTCCTGCATTGAGTATTGTTCATGATGTTATATTGGATAGATGGATTATTGGTTATGGTATGACAGTTTATAAATTATGGTTATTCGGTTGTTAGTTTTCTTGATTGTACCCTCCAGCTTATGGGGGACTGTATTGGGTTATTTAATTTTTCCAACTTATTAGCTTATGGGGTCATATCTTGTAGTAAATGGTATGATCTTTATGCAATCATTCTTGTATGCATTTATTTATCTGTGTACAACAGTGTCGGAGCTTATTTCTAGGTTTCCCTTTTTACCATAACTTAGCTTATGGTATCTTGTATCTGATTATATTTATACCATGAATTAGTTTAGTTGATCGATGATGCCTACTGATTATTTGTGTTTTTGGTACTCATACTACACTTTTGTACCTTTTTAGGTGCAAATTTGAGTACTAGCTGTTGATGCTGATTCAACATTTGTGCAGAGTTGATTTTTGAGATTGGGTAAGCTCTTAGAGTCAAAGTTACACTTTTTTTCTTCTATTTATCTATATCGTGTCTTTTATCTTTGAGATGAATTGTATTTGACTATTTAATACTCATAGTTCTTTTGTAGTAGCTCTTGTATATATTTTACTGAGTCTTGGAATATTTTTTGGTTTCTATCTACCTATTAGACATTTATGGTTGTATTATTGCTATTTAAATCTTCAATTATTAAATTCCATCTTTTAGGCCATTTTCTACCAAGTTAGACCATTACATATAGCTCTAGGCTATGATTCGACTTACCTACTGGCGGGATAAAGTTGGTGCCATCATGACTCATAAATCGAGTCATGGCAAATTGGTATTAGATCCTATATGTCACCGATATTATTGGTACAAGAGAAACTGTCTAGTAGTGTACTGCAGATCGGAATAATGATATTCGTTTCTTATCTTTGAGAGGCTATAGGATATTCATAGGAGTTCTTCACTTCTTTCATTCATTTTATGCTAAGAGTTTGAGTTGTTTTTTAAAGAATTCCTTTGGTTTCAATATTTCTCATATTGCTAGGACATATGCTACCGCTACATAAAATGAGGGTCCTAAGGCCGAGCATAGGGATCCTACCACTCTTTATGGATGACCTAGAGGTTTTGGATAGCCTCGATATGTGTCCCCAGCTAGGGGCTAGGATAGGAGGCCTTCCCCAGACCCTATTCCTTCTCCGAAGAAAGAGATTCTTCCACCACAGCTAACAGTGGACCTAGAGGTTTAGGTTGCACTTTAGATTACTTATGGAGGTCAGTCTAGCTCTAGTAGTGATTATCCTAGTAAAGGTTTTAGTCAATGTTTAAGAGTTTTTCTTCAGGATATTCTAGTCTTGGTAGTTATTCTAGGTTAGTCGGATCTTCTGATTTTAGTCCAGTACCTAGAGCATGTTATGGTTGAGGAGATTTGGTGACTTCTCAAGGGAGTGCCACAATTATGGAGAGATTTTTAATTTAGCTCAGAGTGTTTAAACTATCAGGGCAGTTCATCCCCCAACTAGACATGGTATACATATTCGTAAAGGTGGTCCCAAGGTGCTTATTAAAGTTCTCAAGTAGAAAGAATAGTAGGTTGGTTAAAAGCCCAGCCAGGTGGTGGGCATGGTTAGTTGTACACAGTACCTGCTAAACCTAAGGTTAAGTCTTTGAATGTTGTTATTATAGGTATAATTTTGGTGTATCATCATCCAGATTTTGTTTTATTCGATCTGAGATCAACTTATACTTATGTGTTGGGTTATTTTCCTCAATGAATAGAGTCATCTTGGTATTCAGTATCTATGTCATTGCGTGTATCTACTCCTATGGGGAACTCTTTAGTAGTATTTTGGGTTTTCAGATCATGTGTTGCAACAGTTAAGATGTTAATACTCATGTTGATCTTATTATTTTGTACATAGTGGATTTTGATGTGATTTTGGGCATGCACTGATTATCCCACTATCATACGATCATGGATTGGTTTGCCAAGACCATTACCTTAGCCATGTCTGGCATACCCTCAATTGTGTTACAAGAAGTGGTTACTCATGAGCCGATGGGGATTGTTATTATATATGTGTTAGGAGGCTTATTTTAAGGGGTTGTAAGTCTTATCTCACTTATATTTGTGATGTTAGTATGGAAAGTCTATCACTTGACTCTATTTCTATAGTTCATGAGTTTCCTAATGTTTTCCCCGCCGATCTACCTAGACTTCCTCCTGAGCATAGTTTTTAGTTTGTTATTCATATAAGCACTTGACCTATTTCTTTGTCACCTTACTGTATGGGTCCTACTGAGGAGCTAAATTCTTATCTTTAGGATCTTTTTGGTAAGGGTTTCATTAGACCAAGTGTGTCTCCTTAGGAGCTCCTTTGTTGTTTGTGAAGAAGAAAGATGGCTCCATCCATATGTGTATCGATTATAGGTATCTTAATAGGGTGATGGTGAAGAACGACTATCCTATGCCTTGCATTAATGATTTGTTTGATCAGATTTCTAAAGCAACAATAATCTCTAAGGTTGATTTGAGGTCTGCTTACCATTATTCGAGAATTCAGGATGAAGATATCCCCAAGACAGTCTTTAGGACCTGTTATGGTCATTATGATTTCTTTTTGGTTGACTAATGCCCTATTTGTATTTATGGATTTGATTAACCGTGTGTTCCAAGACTTAATTGGAATCCTTCATGATTGTGTTCATAGACAACATCCTTATGTATTCGAGGATTAGAGAGAAGGATGCGCACCATTTGAGGATTATGCTCTAGACTTTGAGAGATCATTTTCTTTTCGCCCAGTTCTCTAAGTATGAGTTTTGGCTTGAGTTGGTGACATTTCTAAGGAATGTGGTATCTGAGGTTGGGATTATGGTAGACCCAAAAAAGATTGAGAGTATTCGTGATTAGGCCTGGCCTAAATCATTGACTGAGTTTCGTAGCTTCATTGGCTTGTCCTGTTAGCATAGATAATTTATTGGGGGTTTGCTACTATTTTGGAACCTATGAATAGATTGAATTGAAAGGACGTTCCTTTTCAATGGTCCATAGAGTGTGAGTCAAGCTTTGGAAAGCTCAAGAAGTTTCTTACTTTGACTTCTATTTTTGCTCTTCCTATTGAGGGTAAGGGATTTACCATGCATTGTGATGATTCTAGTATTGGTTTGGGTTGTGTGTTGATGTAGTAGGGTTGTGTTATTGCTTATTCTTTGAGGCAACTAAAGGTGCATGAGTGTAACTACCTCACTTATGATATGGAGTTGGCGGTGGCAGTTTTTGCATTTAAGATTTGGAGGCATTATCTGTATGGTGTACATTGTGAGATCTTCATAAATCATTTCAGTCTTCAACATCTTATGACCTAGAGAGAGCTTAATGTTAAGCAACATTGATGGATGAAGTTACTAAAGGATTACGATATCTCTATCTGATATCATCAAGGCAAGGTAAATATGGTATCGGGTGCCTTAAGATGGAAGGCAGTAAGTATGGATAGCTTGGCTTGTATTTTAGTTTCTCGAAGGCCGTTGGCATGGGAAATTCAGCCATTATAGCTTGATAGTACGTCTTGATATTTCAGAGCCTAGGAGGATTTATACTAGTTTTGAGGAAAAGTCCTCGCTATTTGAGCAAATTTAGGTTTGCTAATTTTAGGATCAGAGGCTTTGCATCATCCATGTTTAGGTGTTAAGTAGTGAGTCCAAGAGGGCTATTATAGATTCTAAGGGAGTCTTGAGATTTGATAGTCGCATTTGTGTTTCAAGGGTTGATGACTTGATTCAATCAATTTTTATGAGGCTCACAGCTCTAATATTCCATTCATCTTATTAAAACCAAGATGTTAAAGACTTGAGATAGCATTTAGTGGAGTGGCATAAAAAGAGATGAGGCAAAATTTATAGCTTGATGCTTATATTGTCAGTAGGTGAAGTTCAAGCATCAACGACCTAGTTGATTGATTCAGATATTGCCCATTCCTAAGTGGAAGTGGGATTGGATCACCATGGAATTTGTTGGTGGGATGCCTCATAATTTTCATGGTTCTGATGGTATTTGGGTCATTGTGGATCGGTTGACCAAGTTGGAATATTTTATTCCTATTTAGATATCCTTCAGTGCCAAGAGGTTTGCTCGTATCTATGTTAGTGAAATAGTCTGTGTGTATGGTGTGCCTATATCTATCATTTTAGATCAGGGTTCAGTGTTTACTTATGGATTTTGAAGATCTTTTCAGGAAGAGTTGGATACTCAAGTGGATCTTAGCACAATATTCCATCCTCAGACCGATAGCTAGTCATACTGGACTATTCAGGTTCTTAAGGATATGTATCAAGCCTGTGTTATAGATTTTAGAAGGCAGTGGGAGCAGTACTTAGCCTTGGCAAAATTTGCATATAATAATTGTTTTCATTCTAGTACTGAGATAATGCCCTTTGATGCTTTATATGGTAGGCGATGTCATTCCTCTAGTGGATAGTTTGAGACATCCAAGATCAGACCTCGTGGTACTGACTTTGTTCAGTAGTCGTTTGATAGAGTTAGAGTGATTCGGGATAGTGCAAATCGTAGACTGTGTGCCTTCAGATTTAGATACGGTGATCGGGTATTCCTTCGTGTATTACTCATAAAGGTATGATAAGGTTCAGGAAGAAAGGCAAAATCAGTCCCAGGTATATTGGACCCTTCAAGATCTTTCGTACAGTTGGTGAGATGGCTTATAAGTTAACCTTACCCATAGATATTATTGTTGTCTATCTGATTTTCCATGTTTCTATGTTGCAGTAATAAATTCCTGGTCCAGCTCATGTGCTTAGATAGGACTCATTTTAGTTGGATGAGCGGTTAATCTTCATGGAAGAGTCTATGCTCATTTTGGCTGGTGACGTCAGGCGGTTGTGCATAAGGGAGATTCTTGTAGTTAAGGTTTGGTGGAAGAACCGCCCAGTAGAGGAGGCTACTTAGGAGATTGAGAGCGAGATTCGCACTAGTAACATGATATGTCCGAGGCTTTAGGTATATCCTAATCTATTACTTTTGTGAACTAAAGTTCTTTTAGTAGCGGAATTATAATGACCCTTCTTGTCATTTTCTTTATTTCCACTTGTTTTTACCATTTAGAGCTTTCCTATAGCTTCCTGAAGTCACTTATGACTTGTGCGACTGGTAGTTTGGTTACTGGGCAATTAGTTGGGTTTTTAGATCTGATTCCCTATTTTGAAACCTTCATTGGTTCAAATTGGCTACCGAGCAAAAACTTTAATCAAGCAGCCTCGTATGACAATTTTGGCTGTCCCAACAACTCTAGAACATTGATTTTAGGCTAGGTGGACCCTTGGTTTGGGTCTCGAGGCACTCATGCTCATTTCAAGTTATTGGTTGGAAGTTAATAAAAATGGTACGTGAGTATGGGACCCACTTTCTAATGAAATGATGGAAATTTTTGTTGTGCCATTGAGTCCAGAACGTCGAATTTGATAGGGTAGCATAGTCCATATGCATATACATAATTTTGGATAAATCCCGAGGGGTCTGTGGAGTGTTGGAAAATCCCAAGTCTCAGCTGCCAACTAGTAGGAAGTATAAGATATGCGATACTTTCGTCGTGTAACTGACTCCCTTAAACAAGTGTAACCGGACTTGATGTCTAACATATTTAACCAATTCAATCATCACAGGTCCCTTATATATTTTGGGATCAACCACTCTTCCTGATAGGACTCTCTGCATTTTTAGTACTTTATTTCTTTGTTTTCTAGCCACACCTTTTTTCTCTTTTATCCTGTTTCTTCTCTTAGGACTAATACTTACTTCTCCATTAGTAGTTCCTTTTCTATTGGGACCAGGTTCCTTAGAAATTTCCTATCTTTTTACTGCTATATGTTTTTGTCTCATCTTAGCCGGACTGCTGGAATTCGTTCTGGAGAACCTGGTCCTTCCAGTAATATGAACTTCCATCTTTATTTTCTTAGCAATATCTTTCTCCTCAATAGAAGAATTAGTCCTATTTTTTTTTGTTTAGAGGTAGACCTTGATTTTGCAACTTTTACCTTGTAGTTCACCACATCTTTCTTTCCTCTACTTTTCTTTTATTTTTTCACAGTCTATCTCAATAGCAGTTTATCCTCAACCTCATCATCCTCCTTATTTGGAGGTGATAACACTTTATTTCCTTTATCCACTTTATTTATTTCTCCTATTACTTGTTCTTCTTCACTGACTAAGTTGTCATGTGCAAGCAGAAATAAGCTCTCATCCACCCAGTTCTCATTTTCAGAAAGATTAACCCTTTTAGCTGGTATTTTAAAAAATTTATCTTTATCGAGTTCATCAGTCAAAATAAAGTTTTGAGATTCTATAAGTGGTTTTAGAGCTTCAAAGAGAGAATGAATTTTTGGATGAGAAAATTTTCTGTCAATGTGAGACCCAAGACTTTGACTTGAATTTTCTACCAAGAATGGTTGACTACAATTTTTTGAACTAGAGGAGAATTCTCTCGGAACTGACACATATATAGGTTTTCAATCTTCTGAGGAAGAAGGAGTTAGCTTAGGTTCTTGTTAAAAGCTTGAGATAACTATTTCAAAGTGTTTATCTTGGATTGTTGCATTAGGAAATTCAGCCATTTGATTTTGCAAAAAAATAGCAAGGGTAAAGGACCTATTTAGTGTACATTAGATGATCAATTTAGGAAGATAAATTGAATCAATTGAAGAAGAATGTGAAATAGTTTGATTCAGTAATTTTAAAGAAGAGATCATTGCCATTGAAAGATGTTCCTTCTAAAAATACATTTCTAATCTAATAATTATGACTTTTTATTTTTCATAGGAGTTGACGGCTTATACACAAAGATGAGAAAACACATGGCCTTTAATAAAATATTTTAAGATTATTGAAGCATACTATAATGGTACTAACCTGAGAGATCGGATCAATCCCTTTCTTTCTTGAGTGAATTCACAACTTATGTTTTCTTCAATTGAATTCTCCCAAATTTGTCCCCATGGATGTATACTTGTAAGGGTATGATACTGAGTTAGAGCAAATTGCACTTACCTTATCAAGGATACCTGTCTCCTTAACATAGCCAATTTTGAGTGAAAACGTTGAATCACATGATAGGTCAGATTGATTTGATCAATTTTGCTTTAGTCTTTTCCCTCTACACACCCTTCTATTGATCCTCCACTTAAGCTGACATTATTTATTAGCACTTTGAATCATCATCATTTTTATCTGATTCTTCAGTATTTTACCTCTTATCTTCAGTAAAATCATCCCTCTTTATTTATTCCTAAAAATTCCACCCTTTCTTCCTCACTCAGAAAAGCCAAGGACTAGGTCCCTGAGAGAGAACATAGTTAGCTATTTAAAAAATTGAGTCATGCTCATACATTATCATAGAACAACTCCTAACTGCAATTCCCTTTCTTAAAACCTAGATCAAAGGTCAATTTTTGGATTTGGGAACCCACTTTAACCTGAGTTTCCAATAAGAAGACAATGGTGTAAATTGATCCTTCTTGGTACATCTAGGTAGAAAAGTCCTTTTTACATTTCTCAAAGTCTTACAACATTTAGGATATGAATTTTCCTCCTGATTATATTTGGTACCATTCATTTTTGCTCTACACCAACTTTGAAAATTTTCCTTTGTATGTCCACCTCGTCCATATTAAGTACATGAAGATCTGTGAGCGTTGTTCCCAGCAAGATGAGGATTTTTCCTTATATAACCTAGGGTTTGTTAGTTTCCTTGATAATCAAGCCCCTTACCATTACTTTCACCTTGACTAATCAAATTAAATAGGATCTGTGAAGATGTAATCCATTTAAGAGACTTGTTAAGCTTTTCTCGTAACGAACCAGGTCCCTTTTTAACTCTTCATTTTTATAAAGGGTAGACATAAGGTATCTTTGAGAATCCTTCAATTGGTCATGATGTTCAGTTTAAAACTTTGAAGCTTCTCCCTTTCCTTTGTCATCTAAGTCACCCATATTTTCCAGTTGACTCATACAACTTAGATTTATTGAATTTGATTTAGTGACCATTTCCTCAGTTTTAGATATCTGGAATTTTAATGCAATTGATTCTAGCTCTTGATTTTAACCTTCTCTTCTTGAGCATTTTCTTAGTAGTTAGACCACATACCAAATCTATCAACATACTAGTAAGCTTTTTTATTTTTTCTGGTAGAGTAGTTATCGAGATTTTCTTTTATATCAAAAAGAGTTACCTTTTTTTCTTCTCCATCTTCAGTGTTAGCTAAGAAGGAAAACAAAGATTCATAGATAAATAGACTTCCTTCTACAACCAGCAAGGATACATCTTCATGCTTTTCATCTTCATCTAATTTGTTGGAAGAGTCTCCCCATCCTGTCAATGTTTGTTTTACTACATACTCAGCTAAAGTTTTCTTTTCTGACTTTTCAGGTACCTTATCATGCTTTTGCATTTAGTAGTTTCTCATGAATTCTTTAGAGCTACCATTTTTATGACATCCTTTAGATTACCATTTCTTTTGCTAAGCTGACAGCCCTTTTTTTATAGCTCTAAAAACTCTTGTTGCCAATAGTGCAACATTAATATCTTCTTCACTTAGGTCAGACTCTATAGCCTTCAAGGTTAGGAATATTTCTCTTTTACTTCCTTTATTTACACCCCTAGTTCAGTTATAGCAGCCAAGAAGACCAGACCACTCTAGGTATGAACCTTTTAGAGTGAACCTGCGCTTGTACCAATTATGAAAACCCTTGGGGGTTACACCTTACAGTGAGGGACCGAGTCCCTCAAAGTTAATAATAAGCATTGGAATAGTATAGAAATTATGAGGTGCTGGAAAGGAAAAGGTAGTGCATGAAAGTAAAAGAAACAAAATTTTAATATGGAAACCTAAGAAGGGAAAACCACGGCTTTCCCTCAGTAGTACCTCAAGAAATCAACTATAATCAACCTCCTAATAACAGTCTAGATTTCAACCTACCTATAGGATCCTTTATCTTATAGTAAATCTACCACAAGCTTATCTTTGTAACTCTGCCATGGACTCTCTTCACTGATTAACTCTAATTAGTATCAAAACATAGGCAACTTTACTTAAGCACCTCTCTCAACAAACGAGAACACTAATCTTATAATATGTGTAGTTCAGTTAGAAATTAGTACACACTCAAGAACATACACTACATTAGTCTATAGAGGAAGATAAGAACATGAGCTATACTTGAACATCATTGTAATCTAGGTTTTTACCTTTTTCTCTCTTCGGCACTTTGTCTTTGTATTTGGAAAAAACTATTTAATCAAGAGGTGTATCTTTTCTTAAATAGTTGAGTGATGATTAGGGATTAAAGATCATTGGACCAGCTATCCTATTCATTACAAAATATCACCAACAAGGTTTTTACACAAGAGGACAAAATTGTGCAGACAATGCGTGTCAGCTGTACTATACCTTGCACATCCAGGGACCTAGTTCCTTACAGTTAGTTGCTCATCATCAAAACTGCATATAGAAGCATGCTTATGTCTATTGTTATATTCCTCAATATAGAGTTCATGATTATATTTCTTCTCTCAAAGATTGTTTTTATATTAGTGGATCAGTATTGATATTATCCCTATAGGAGAATTTGGGTTCGAGACCCATTTTCCTTGGAATGTTGGCTATTTTATGGCCCTATGTGATACTTACTATTGATTTTCCTTTTTGGTACTACCTATCCTTTATATTAATATTTATATCATTGTTGTTATTATTGTCATTGTTTGATATTGATCAATCCTTGATGAGTAGACGGCTAAACTATTAGTATCTAGTTAGAATTCCCTTTCTCGCAGTTCCTATTCATTCTCTTATATATCTTGATTAGTTGGATGATTTTTCTTTTTTAGTGGGGTAGGGTTGGTCATTTTTCGCTTTCTTTAAGTATGTTATATCAATTGTGAAGTGGATTATGGTAGTGAAGGTAAGTTGACCTTCCTTTATTTTGTTATAGTTCTAAAGATTGCAATTGGCTATATTACCCATTCTTGAGTTTGAGATTCTTGGACTTGCCTCCTAAATTACAAAGGTTTTAGCATTGGCTAACCCTATTTATGTGAACTATTTCTGAGATTAACCAATTGGGATCCATTCTTCTTTTGACTAGTTCATCACCCAATAGTTATTTTGATGTTGATGTCATAAAGTCTTGGATTTGTCTTTCAAGGTTATTGGGTTTATCTCCCAATGATGGTTTATTTTGGTATTGGTATGGAGTTGGATACTTTTTTCTTATTGTGATATAGTTCTTGTCTTTGTGGGGTTTTGACAGATGGAGATAGGTGATCTTTTCTATGATTGTTTCCTAAGTTAGTGAATTGGGTATTTGTTGTTAAGATGGAGTATTGGATTGTTTAGTTTTGGCTGAAGGTGAATTCTCTAAGTTGCAAGGGTTTTGGTTATCTCGAGTACGGTTTTCAGCTGGTGATTATCCTTTATTGTGATTTTTTTATGCGGCTATGTTTTGTGCCCTTAAGTGGATATAGAGTTTGTTGCCTGTGTTTTCAGTTAGTGACCTATCCTCTATTATGATTTTATTTTGTAGGTACATTTTGTTCCCATTAGTGGATATAGAGTTGGTTGCTTGTGTTTTCAGTTGGTGATTTATCCTCCATTGTGTATTTGTTCTGCGGCATGCTTTATTCCCTCTAGTGGATATAGAGTTGGTTGCTTGCGTTTTCAGTCAGTGAGTTATTGTCACGACCTGAACCAGGGCCTAGTTGTAATGGGTATATCAAGTCTTATATGGACTGTAGATCACCTCCTGCACCTAACCAAACCAAATACACCACATCCCAAGGTCTGATGAATTTCGAACATATAACAAGATAGCGTACAATAGTCTAAAAAAGTTTTAAATGTATGTCCTTATCTAACCACTGACTATCGGCCAAATAACTGACCAATACCACCCAATAGCCACAGTAGTCCAAATAAATCCTTCTAAACAATGATTTAAAACTGTATATTAATAAAGTGTCGGTACATACCCCTGACAATACACAAAAACCAAATCCAAATGAATAGTCAAAATGTAAAGGGAACCATAATCATGAAATAGGGTCTTATGAAGTATATTAGCTCACCACTTTAATCTGACTTGCTAGTTGATCTCGAATCCAAGTCACTGAGTAGGAGTAGTAGAAGTATGACCAATTCCTGCATCGCGTGGGGATACAGCATCTGAAGACGGTTGGCAGGGTGAATGCTAGCATGTAACTTGGGGATAAGGATGACATAGTGCCATGATCAACATTTTAAAATCATTCTAAACCAATAAACATAATTAAATGCATAAACATACATATATATCACATGTAGGGATAGGGAAAAAGGTTTAACATGTGTTTTAAAACTTTAGAATGGATTGTGTAGCTCAGCCGTCATATAATAGTACCCACGAGCTATATGATCCCCATCTCTTACCCCTTGGTCGGGCCCCAATGCGTGTAGCCGCACGAACTGGAGAATAATCTCATATATATATGTACACAGGGGACTCAAACCTCCTAACATATACCAAGGTGACTTAAGCACCTAATTATATAATAATTTATAGAGGACTCGAACCTCCCTAATCATGAAACAATAATAAGGGGACTCGAACCTCCCTATTAACTTTGACCGCCACATCGGCAAATACGATTTTCAGTATTAGTCATTGCACCTCCACTTTTACGACTTAGCTCCACGACCCTTATTAAATCCCAATGAAAATAAGAAACACATATTCCCATTCATCTAACCACATTGCACATTAAATCATATTGGTAACGTCATACCAACTACACTTGCAAGGTAATAACAAAATGCCAAAATAATTCCCCTTAACTTAGAGAAAACAACTCCCTTTGTTCATAACACATGGATGGGGTGAATGACTCTCTTTTTATATTAAATCATACCATTATATTTCAAATACCTCTTTTTATCATGCAATAGTTCAAGACTCATTCAATTTACAAATTCCCATTGTTCTCATAATCAAAACCAGTTTCATATTATGTGGTTGAGGTCATCACCACTTCAAAAGTCACAAGTTTAGGAAAATCAAAAATCCCTATTTCATTCACCATACCTATGCACCAACAAGTTCAAAACCATATTTAAAGCACGAAAATCATATATAAACTATGAGAATATTGTTTAATTCATAAACATTCAAAAACCGTCAACCGTTATTTTAAAACCCATATAAACATCTCATGAAGAATACCTTAAAACATATATGTTTACAAAATTAACAATGAGGAAAGAGTAACATGCCTATAATAGTAAGATGTACGGAGAGAAACTACCCTTGAGAGCCCTAATAGGGAGTATTTCAGACCCTAAATGTTCTTTACCTTGAGAATTTGGGAGTATTTAAGATGTTACTTAGATTTTTTTGACAGGTAATTATACCCTAAAGATTTTATAATATGTGGGATTTAAGTTGGGTTAGAAGGGAAATGTCTAGAATTCCCTCAACTTAAAAGATGAAAAAGGGTCCCCATTAATTATGAGGCAACCCCTTGGCTAGTAATCTCTCCTTATGAATTATCACCACAAATCAAAACCAAGGAAGTACCACCAAGGCACCCTATATTTTTATCCTTATGAATCAATAGTACCACTCGTAATGGGACACTATAACTTGTTGGGTTTAGTCGTAGTCAACACAAAACCCAAATTGGGACTTACACTGGACACCCTATGATTACACCTAACAACTCGTAAGATATCCTTATGGATCTTAGTGATCCACTCATACTTAGAGAAGAATCAATCCACAAACTTACTATTCTGGTTATGACTCATCCCAATAACTCATCATGACACCTTACGACTCATAGGGTCCAATCAAAACTAGGGCAATGAGATCAAAGATTAGGAAATTTTCAAGGACCAAAATCTAGGGTGTATTACTTATTCTCTATTGTGATTTTATTCTAGGGTTATGTTTCATGCCTACTTGTAGATAAAGAGTTGATTGGTTATGTTTTCAGTTGGTGATTCATCGTCCATTGTGATTTTTTTTTGCTGCTACATTTCATGACTTCTAGTCGTTATAGAGTTGGATACTTATGTTTTCAATCGGTGATGTGCCCTCTGTTATGATTTTGTTCTTTATATATGTTTTAGTTTTGGCTTAGCATGATCCAGTGAGGATATGTCTAATTTATAGAGTAAGGTCGATTTAGGTATTTGGCTTTTGTTTAAGCTTGTTTACTCAGTTTGGATTTAATGTCTTGGAATGGCGTTTGGAGTTTATGATGGATTTGGAGTGTGGATGTTTACCCATCTCTAGGTTTTGTTTAGATAATTAAGATTGAGCGTTTTAGCCTTGGCATATTTGGTTTGGAGTTGTAGAGTTTGGATGTAGCCTTCATTTTTAAATTTGTCTCAGTTGGGATTTCATCTATAGGCAGTCTAAGCCTACTTTGTGGTTACCTATTCAGTTTTATTCAGTTCAGATTCATTATGGTTTACAGTTGTTTGGATTATAGTATGTGGAGCGATATTGGTTCCTTCAGCTTTGACCTTAATTTTTAATATTTCTGGCATTATGGATGATCTACTAAGCAGGAGTAGTATACTTAGGTTGGATTTAGCATGGTTTATTCCTCAGATGGTGGAATATCCTGTAGTGGATGTTATGCGTTGGCCTTCTAACTTATATTTTGATGGTCCTTTTGACTAGTTATAGCATTGTCATGGATTAAAGACCTTGTTTATCTCTATTTGTGTTCCCAAGTAGTGCCTTAGAGAATTATTCTCATGCTTTCCATTATGGAATTAAAGTGGATCAACCTTAGTTTTTCAAGAATTAGTGTGATGGATTTATGTAGGCAGGACTCGGGTGACTTTTTTCTTGGTTGGAGTGGATAGCAACTTTGGAAAGGCAAAAGAAGGATCTATTGGATTTGGAGTTAGTTGCATGACTCATGCCTCAATCTGTCTTTGTCTTAGAGGAGTCGTTGTTAGATTGTTTTGGTATCAGTGTGGTATAAGTGTGTCATAGTTCGGAATTTTGTACATCAACCTTCCTCAGTTTAGTTGGAGGCTAGTCGGTGGTTGAGGTTATGTTTTGGTTGTTTGAGAAGTGAGGAAAGAAAGTTGTTGAAAAAGGGAGACCTATAGCGAAATCCCTTGGAATTGTTGTCTCTTCATGGAGGTTATCTTAGGATTCGTTCTCAGAGCATGCAGCACCAGTACCTCGTCCCATCGAGCTTTTATGATCTTTCTATCCATGAACTTTTGTGGACGAAAGTTCTTTTAGTAATGGATATTGTATTGACCCTCCAGGTTATTTCCTCAATTTGTATGCATTTTTGGTATTTTAAGCATTCCCACAACAGCTACAAGTCATTTAAGACTTGGCAAAGTGATAACGCTCAACTTATATGTCAATTTAAGTGCAAGGTAGTCGTCGTCAATATATTTACCCAACTTTGAAGTCGGGGTCGAATCCACAAGGAACAATGTGAGTGGCGATAAAATTAATTTGAAATGATAGTTACAAGTTAAATGCTAACAAATGGTACAAAATGATAAAATGGGGGAGATAGGTTTCTACACTAATATTCCTATTTTGGGTTTTTCTAGTATAAATTCAGAGCTATAAATAATTAGAGTTTTAGTAATTATGCACAAATCTTAGGATTATACATTACTAAGCGAGTCACATATGGGCGTTAGTCATCAACGTCGTTTTAGTAAGTCAAATATGGGTAGGCATGGTTATATATTTTGATGCTAATCTATCAACAAAACACCAAACTTTATCCCATTAATCCTTCCAAATACCTAATGGGTGTATTCAACAATTAGTAACAACAACCTCAATTAAGGCATCCCTATTTGTAGGATGACACTCATGACATAGTTAACCTCACATTCAGCCTTATACTAAGATAGTGAAAATTTAGCAAACTACATACATAATTGTCTATCATTGCTTTGGTTCCCATATCCCTCTTTCGAGGGTATATGGATTACTAAAGTTCACCCAAAGCCCTTCTTTCGAAGATGGCACTGAACTTTCTAGAGCTTGGAGCTTTCACTCATCAAACCCATATGGGTATTTGGAGCTTTCATCCATTAAATCCAAACCAAAATAGCATAGAAATAATAGAACCCATAAATATGAACTACCAAATAGATGCTAACAATAACAACACACACACATTTTAACCCCAAGAGGGAGATTTAGCTACATATAAGATAAATAAGCATAGATATACCCATAATCTTCATTTAATTAAAGTTTTAGAAGATCTAAGAAAATGTTACTTCAAACTTGACTCTCTCACAATATCAACAATGGAAGTGAGCAAATCTTCCACTTAGAAAGTCTCCAATGTATTCTTCACTCTAAATTTACACAATATTTTCTTCTCTAAAAATGAAGGCAATAAAGTCTCAAGCTAAAAGCTAATTAGGAAAGAAGGGATATGATGGATTGAATAGGGTTTGGGACATTTTGTGCATATTGGGATCAGCATGTGCAGTTACAGGTTTGCCCCTGGGCTGATTCCTCCGCTTGGGTACGATTGTGCACATTTGAATGTGTCCGCAGCTAACATCCACAACAACATTTGAAAGACTTTTTCTAGACTGTTGCGATCGCGGTCACTGACCGCGATTGCGGTTTCCGAGGCTCTTCTTTTCTAAGTCTTCAGTTGTATTTTGCTTGCTCCCTTTTTGATCATTTTCAGCTCCATTCCACATCTTCTAATTCCCTTGACCTTATTCCCATAAAATACGGATATTCGTGCATTCAATCACAACTATGTCTCATTTATTCATGCAAAACAAAGTAATATGCATGAATAATGAGCACGAAAGAGTGATAAAATCACCACTCATCAACACCCCTAACTTAAAGCATTTGGTTATCCACAAGCAATATTACTTCTTAGCATGAGACACACTCATCTATGCCCAACCTTTATTCCTTAAAGATCACCATGACCTCGACATTAATCGCAACCATAAATAACTCATTGCAAATGGGCTAAGCTATCTTCACCATACCCCTCATTATAAGATGCACTATCAAAGGATGCATATAACTTCAAAGAGTAATCAAGCAACAATTACTGATGCTCTAGAAGTGATTCTCTTTTAGACTAAACTGAGGTGTACTCCATTTGCCTCATCACTTGGAAGGTGACAAAATCACCCACCTCAACTAGTTTCACATACCAACCTCACAAAAAAATAAATTTCACACACCAAGTTACAAAATATGCAATGAGGAATTTTAAATGCACAACTCTCTTCCTCACAACAGAAATCACATGCAACAAGTTTCATACCATATGCTTACACCTCTTTCCAATCACCACTACAAAGAAAGTAAGTGGTTGGAGATCTTGAAGGACTTTCAAAGCTTGTAATATAGGTTTGGGTTAGTGTAGGACATTGTTTTGGTACTAACATGGCTACACTCTTTCTTGAACATCTACATCATAGTTTTTGAAGTTCTTTTTTATAACTATGGGCGACTTTTTGTGGCGTGATGGGTTGCCTTCCATCGATCGCTTAGTTTAACATCGCAGCATAATAGTTTCTCTCCTTCCCTTTATGTCTCAAAATAGAAAATTTAAATATCCGTCCCAACTTTTTCTCAATATGCAATGAGTGGCAGAGGGATATAAAATTCAAATCTTCCAAGAGAAAACTTAGAAGAGGTGGTAAAATGGCAATAAAGCTCCGATCATGCCATTTTGAAGACTTGAACCTTTTACCTAACTTTATATCGATCTTCTAGATTCGCTCCTTGGGTAAAAATAAGCACATCAATAGGCCATTCCTTGTACTTCAGAAGTTGAGCATCTTGGACTTTAATAGATGGGGCTCCATGTGCTTCTTTGGAGTGACAAACTCCAAAATGTAAGAGTTGGACTCCACCTCTCCACAATCCTCCATTTGGTCAATAGGATGGATCCTCAACACATTCTCTATGCCCAATGTTTAAAAGTAGGTTGAATGAGGTTCAACACCTAATTTTGGGTTAGCACCCTCCAAAGCATTGTCACCCCAAAATGAGCTAGAGTCATCATGACAGGTTTGCTTTGATACTTCTCCTGACTCTAGGATCATTTATTTTATTTTCGAATATTTTTCGTCATATAAATTGGATTGTTGGGAAACCGCTGAGTAATATTTACTAGCAAGATCATTATCATAGCTTGGTTTCTTTTCTTGATACACCTTCTCTTGAGAAACAGTTGAGGTTATGAGGTTTGCAAGAATTATGTCCTCACCCGATTCTCTCTCCTTGACACTTTCCCATTTAAACACCTCATGGGATTTATGCAAGTCCTTTATGTTCTCCCCGTTGCTTCTACTTGATAAAAAATAACAAGTAACCTTGGGTCACATCTATTGGACTCGGTATGTTGCTCCTTCTTTCTTTCATCATTAAACTTGTCGAGCTCATAAGAAGCACTAGCAACTCAGTTAGTATAATAGGGGGAGGGGGTGTTTGGACACTCTTCCTAATGTCCTTGTAGACGTCCACACATGTGGCAACCATAATTCCAATTGGATTGAGATGGTGAAATTTTTCCCCAAGGAGCATACTTATAATCTCTCCTGAAGTGTGGGCCGTAATAAAACGAACATAGGGGGTCACGATATGACTTCCAATCAACTCATATTTGTTAGAATACTCCATCAAGAAAATTAAAAATAAAACAAAATCTACTTACAAAGAAAAATCACAAACACATATATACAAGCTTGAATTCAAGCAAGTAAGCTAAGATTCCAAACTAACTTAATACGCCAAATTATTTCCCGGAAATGGCGCCATTTTTTATTATGATCAACTCACTCCCATGATTTTGGTGGGAGGAGATCATTGTCATGTAACCCAATGTAGATTAGGGTCAAATCTCAACGAGTGAATGCTATAGACTTCAAACCTATGGGTTCTTAAGTTACTATAAGGTTACTCCGGATGCTAATGGAAACAACATGTATAATTAAATGGGGGATTTGTTTGAAGAGTCTTCACACAAACTTCAACTAGTACGTGGTAAATGCTATCTTTGGTTTGAATTCAAGATTTGGAGAGATCTTGGGATTATGTCTCCTTAGAGGTAAAACATATGAGATAATGTTGTTTTACCAAGGGGTTTAGTTGTTAATTTATGGATAGTCTAGGTCTAAGATCATTGGGTAAATCTTTCAATAAAACCCTAACAATTTCACCCATTGGCTCTTTCGAGCACCTAATAAGTGTGTATTTTATATAACCACCCAAAATCTCAACCAAGCATTCCTATTTCTAGAATGATACACTTGACATGATTCGCACTCCATAAGCACTTATTTCTAAGATTGCAAAGGGTAGTAAACCATAGGCCTAGTTCTCCCCCATTCCTTTGTCACCTGATAACCCTCTTTCGAAGATGTTATGGGTTACCTAACATTCACCTAAATCCCTCTTTAGAGGATGACAAAGGGTTTCTAAGTTTGGAGAATTCACTCATCAAACCCATTAGGATATTTGGAGTTTTCAACCATCAAGTTCAAACACATAAGCTAAAGCATTAGTTAAATCTATACTCAACAACTAAAATCCATGCAAACTTAACAATACCCACTCACTACTACACTCTAATTCATCATAATACCAGGACTAAGAAATTAGCTACTCATTAGATAAGAGAAAAGAAAGTTACCGAGTAATGCATCCATGGAATTCATACTAAGATAGGATAAAATGATCTTCAATTCCAAAATCCTATTTCACTAATTTCTCCTTGAAAAAAAAAATCACAATAATTCAAAAACTATCTAAAGTTCTATTATTCTCTTGCCCAAATTCTAAGGTTTTTTCTCTTGTGTATATAGTGTTTTGAATTCTCCATATAAATCAACTCAGCTGCACAATTTACCAAACTTCCCTCCCTTTATTTAGCCCGCTATGCTGCAATCGCAGGGCTTGATTGTGATCGCCCAACAGCGGTAGTGGTTATAATCAAGAGATCACGTGATGTTGGTCAACCAGATCGATTTTGGTCGCGTACCTAAGACGGCGATCATGTTACCAAAGGCTAAATAGGTTCTCTGCTTAGCTGATAACGATCACAGTATTCTAACCGCAATCACGATACCCGAGGTTCTTTTATCTTTGAGTATTAAGCTGCACTTCTTCTACTCCCTTTTGATCATTTTAAGCTTTAATCCACTTCTTTATATCTTTAACTCTATACCTACAAGGAGTGGATATTAGTGCACTTACTCACACTTAGGTCTCACTCAATCATTTAAATCAAGGCAAAGTGTATGAATGTTGGATGTAAATGAGTGCTAAAATCACCACTCATCAACACCCCCAACTTAGAGTATTTTCTTTTCCCTAAGAAACACCACCTCTTACCACAACACACAATTATTTATGCCCAAATTTTATGTCTTAAAGGCCATATCGACTTCAACTTGAATCGCTACCGCAAGTAGCTCATTGCACATGTGCTCGACTAGTTTTACAACACCGCTCATTATAAAATTCAATACTCAAGGAATGCATAAGACTTCAAAGATCAATCAAGCAACCAAGGCCAATACTCTAGAAGCGGCTCACCTTTTGACTAAAACTAAACCATACTCCATTTGCCTCGTTGTTTGGGAGGTGACAAAAGTCACTCATGTCAACTTATTTACATGTCGTACTTACAAGAAAGATCATTTCCACATACCAAGATACTTAATATGCAACATGGAAATTTAAGTCCAAAACTCTTCCCTCACAAAAGAAATTTCAATTCAAACTGTGCCATGCCATAGGCTTGCCCCTATTTTTAATCACCACTACAAAGAAAATAAATAGTTGGAGATCTCAAAGGACTTTTTGAGGTTGTAACGAAGGTTATGGTTAGGGTAGGATATCATTTAGGAACAACATCATTATACCCTAACTTGAACATCTATATACTGCTTTAGAACCCTTCTCTTTCGACTAAGGACCACTTTCCTTTATTTTTTTTCCCCTTTTTTGAAAGCCTATCTTTTGTTTCCTTTGTTCACACTATTATTTTACTTCCATTCCTTTCACTTTTGTGTAATTCATTATTTTATGGGATCCTTTATTTTTCTAAACATTGATTTTCAACATTTAGGCTTGTTTGGCATTTCACTAATACTTCGTGGCCCCAAAACTCACTTCCATCGATCATTACCACATGTAATTAGGCTTTTAGCCTCACATTGTATTTTCAGGTTCAAGGAGGGTATGGTTCAAAAGAGGGATAAAATAATGATTCACAACTTGTAATGAGTTTGCCAAAGAAAGGTCCAAAAGCTCAAAGTGGGTAACTAGGGATTTTCATTATGTATGGGAAGGTTTTTTCAAGCTAGAGTGGGTTCTAAAATTACATAAAGGGTCTAAGATCAATTCTCCAACAAAGTACAATCAAAATTAGTTTTGAAAGACTAGTGGGGCAATTTTTAGATAACACAAGTGTACAAGAGATGAATATCAAGTAGCTCACCACACATGGCATGCAAAATTTTTCCAAGGAAGCTCAAATATCCCTCTCGCGGGAGACACAATAAAATATTCATCACTATTCATAAGTCAAAAATTTGTGGAACCACAAAAAGAGAAAGTTTTGTTACAATATTGCACACATCATGCCCTTGATTTTTCAAAAATTTTGGATGGGGGGGTCTTGATTTGCAGTAGCACTACGCGCAAATTTCTAACCTATGGCTACAACCAAAGCCTTAATCTAACATTTAGGCTTAATCATGGGCGAGCTAACCATATGGCTACTCAGATATTGCCAATGGTGTACAGTGCTACAGGTACTCAAAGGCTGGAAGTGTCCTCACGAGACCTCATACCGCCTTACCACACACACAACCAGGTAAATCTAAAAAGTACAAGGGGGTGAGGAAGGCTCCCATGAATAAGTAGGCATTAACAGATTATGGTACGCGAACATGGCATCATGATCGCGATCGCAGTTTGATGATCGCGATTGCGGTAACTGAGGGGGAAATCCTTTATTTTTGCTCTGTTTTTCATTTCCTGCACAACTAACAATTTTCCAGCTTTATGTTTCCCTAGTTTTTTTGAGTATGTTATTTGTGCTAAAAAACCTACACCAAAAACAGAAAAACACAAAATGAGTTAAGAATGGGTTGCCTCCCATCTAGCTCCTAGTTTGACGTTGCGGTATGACTCTTTCCCATTACCATTTTGCATCATTAAATTTAATGCCCTTAACTTTGGCTATCATGGAGAATTTTTCATTGTAGTGCTTCACTCTTTGGCTATTGACAATGAATTTCCTCCCTTCATTATCTTCCAACTCGACTTCACCACTTGGGTAAACTTTAAAGATCACAAATGGTCCCGACCATTTTAACTGGATCTTCCTCACGAAGATTTTCAAATGGGAGTTGTAGAGGAGTACATTGTCTCCAACATGGAATTCTCGCAGCACTATCTGAGCATCATGCCATTTCTTCATTTTCATCTGAAACAATGTCTCACTCTCATAAGTCTTTAGCCAAAATTCTTCCATCTCATAGAGTTGTGTAACCCGTGCCTCAGGTGCTTCTCCCCAATTCATATTTAATCTCTTCAAAGCCCACAAAGCCTTATGCTCAAGTTCAGCGGGTAAATGGAATGCTTTACCTAACATTAATTGATAGGGAGTCATACCAATTGGGGTTTTATAAGATATCTTGTAGGCCTAAAGTGCTTTATCAAGTTGCCTTTCCCAATTAGTGCGTCCTAAACTTACCGTCTTTTTAAGTATGGCTTTGATTTTATGATTTGATACCTCCACTTGACCACTTGTTTATGGGTGGTATGGGGTGGAAAATTTGTTCTTTACTACATACTTGTCAAGAAGAGCACCAAACATCTGGTTGCAAAACTGTGAGCCACCATTACTAATGATGGCCCGAGGGGTACCAAACCTTGTGAAATTTTTTTTTTTAGGAAGGAGGTGACACATTTTCTCTCATTAGTAGGGAGTGCAATGGCTTCCACCTATTTTGAAATGTACTCGACCACTACCAAGATGTATTTATTCCCAAAGGAACTCACAAAAGGTCCCATGAAATCAACTCCCCATACACCAAAAAGTTCTACCTCAAGGATAGGATTGAGGGGAATCTCGTGCCTTCTTGAAATGCCACCATGCATTTGACAATTTTTACAAGATTTTACCTATTCGACCGTTTCCTTATCCTTGGAAGGCCAGTAAAATCCACATTGGAGAATCTTAGTGATATTTTAGCTTCCTCCATAATGCCCTCTGTAAGGTGACGAGTGACAAGCCTCCAAGATATTATTTATTTCAAAGTCCATGATACACTGCCTAATAACTCCATCAATACATTCTCAAAATAAAAATGGCTCATCCCAAAAATATCACTTCACATCAAATAAAAAATATTTCTTTTAACGATAGCTCAGTTGCTCGGGGAGTACACCGCTCGCGACATAGTTGGCAAAGTCAGCATACCATGGTGTACCTGTCCCTTCGATGGCCATAATTAACTCATCGGTAAAAAGATCATCAATTTCTATCTCCCCATGCTTTTCAATATTGCCTTCTAGTTGAGACAGATGATCGGCCACTTGATTTTCACATGCTTTTTAGTTTTTCACCTCAAAGTTGAACTCTTGAGCAATAAAATCCATTTGATTAACTGAGGCTTTGCTTTTTTATTGTCCATGAGATACTTTAGAGTGGAATGGTCTGTATGTACTACTACCTTCGTTCCTAACAAATAGGCCTAAAACTATTCAAAGGCATAAACCACGGCCAACAATTATTGTTCGGTGATGGTGTAATTGTGTTAGGAATCATTCAAGGTCTTACTGGCATAGTAAATAGAATGAAAAAGCTTTTCCTTTTTCTTCCCTAGCACCGCTTCCAGTGCAATACCACTTGCATCGCACATTGCTTCAAATAGGGATGACCAATCTAGAGCCATAATAATGGGTGCTGAAATGAGAAATTCCTTAACATACTCAATGTCTTTGATACATGATTCATCAAAGTTGAACTTGGAATCTTTCTTAAGAAGTTTACACATAGGATGTGCTATCTTTGAAAAATCCTTGATGAAATAATGATAGAACCCTGCATGGTCAGAAAACTTTGAACACCTTTTATGGAGATAGGCGTGGGAGTTTGGCAATTACCTTAACCTTAGCTTGATAAACTTGAATTACCTTTCTCAAAATCTTATGGCCTAAGACAAGTCCTTCTTTTACCATGAAGTGACATTTTTCCTAATTTAAGACAAGGCTTGTTTCCACGTTGTTTCCATGCATCTTTGAAGCACTTTATTCAAGTGTTCGAGGCATGACTCGAAAGAATTACCAACTACCAAGAAGTCATCCATGAATACTTTCATAGAGTCTTCAACCATATCTACAAATATAGACAACATGCAATGTTGAAAGGTGGCTGGGGCATTACACAATCCTAATGCCATTCACTTGAATTCCAACTTTCCATATAGGCATGTAAAGGTTGTCTTTTATTGGTCCTCCAGGACAATACAAATTTGATTGTATCCCAAGTACCCATCCAAAAAGCAATACCACCCTCTTACGGCAAGTCTATCCAATATTTGATCCATGAGCGGCATTGGAAAATGCTCCTTCTTGGTCTATGAGTTCAATTTTTGGTAGTCCATACACATTCTCCATTCGTTGATTGGTAGAATGGAGATGAGGTCAGTTATATCATTCTCAAACACCTTGATACCACCCTTTTTTGGAACATATTGCACTGACTTACCCACGTGATATTAGATTTAGGATAGATCACTCCCACAAAGACCCACTGTATAAACTCCTTTTTCACCACCTCTTGCATGGGTTGGTTTTATCTTCTTTGGTGATCCACCCTTGCTATGTGATTTTTCTCGAGTTTAATTTTATTTGAGCATATACCAGGAGCTATGCCGCTGATGTCTTCTATAGTCCACCCGATGGCTCGAATCGATTTTTTCACCACCAATTTCAATGATTCTACTTGAGAGGAGTTTAAGTCACTAGCAACAATGATCAGCAAACTCTTATCCTCTCTTAGGAAAAAATATTTAACATGAGGTGGCAAAGGATTTAGATCAATTTTTAGAGGTTCTAGGATGGATGGTTTGGCGGGTGAAATTTTGCAGTTTAACCAGGTTCTTAGTGTGAAACTCAATCCCGGTGAGAGAAGCTCCCACTTCGTCATACTTCTTTACTTCTTCCCTCCCATAATCCAAAGCACCCCAACTAAATGGTCTTTCAACAAGCCCACATCGACATGGCTAGATACCTCATCATCAACAACAGCAATTATCGAGATGACTTGTTGGTCTATCGATTGTTTCACAACCCTATTTATGTTGAAGGATACCAATTCACTATTTAATATAAACTTCATTTACCTGGCCTATACATATACCAATGCATTCCCGATAGCCAATAATGTCCTCCCAAGGATAAATCTCAACATCCATGGAACAATCCATAATAACAATGTTTGTCAGGTAAATGAACCGATCTACTTTTACTAGAACATCGTGAAGGATACCAATAAGTTTCCTAACAGATAGATAGGCCATAAGTAACTTTATTTTGGTGTTTATTGGCTTGTCCAACCAAAGTTTGTGAAATATCGTATAAGGCATGAGATTTACACTTTCCCCGAGGTCACACAATACCCTAACAAATGTGAAGGTGCCAATAGTGCAGGAGATTGTTAAGGCACCGGGATCCTTCCTCTTTTCAACATACATACTTGTCATGATAGAACTACAATTATGAGTAATCTCTATGGTTTCCTCCTCCACAAGATTTTTCTTGACACTAAATCTTTCATAAATTTTGCATACCCCGGCATGTCTTGCAATGCCTCGATAAGAAGGATATTAATAGAAAGATTATTAATATCGAAGAGTTTGTTGATTTTAGCATGATTTCCCTTCCTCAATGACCATTTTTGGAAAGGTGGTTACATGGGAGTTGAAGGAATAGAAATAATTTGACACTCGTTATTAATAGGCTTCCTCATCGATGTCTCTTTTAACTTTGGCTCCTCAACATTGACCCTTTTTTTCTTTGCCTTTGACGCATCTCCATTTTGTATTTCTTTACTTTACCTCTCCATTAAATACTTTAATAATTTTCTCACTTTTGCCTTGAGTTTTTGAATAGCGAAGTAGTGAGATGCAACTATTTGGTGGAACATTAAGAACTCACTTTGCATTTCATTTACCATTTCTCCAATTTTCTCAACATTACTTTAATATTTGCACCAAAATATCCATATCAATCTCTTGTCTCTCTTTAAGATATACCATGTTTAGGTTTTTTTGGTTCCAACCTTGATTCCCATCTTGACCCTGTGGGTTAAGATGGAAACCATCTAAGTTCCTAGGTGTCATCCCTAGATCGTCACCCATCACTTCTTCCTCCTTGTCTTCACAAGTCTTAACTTTTATTATATATATCATACTTACACTTTACATTGAGTTTCCTAACATATTATCAAGTATTAGTTCAAGGCATTACATCACTTTGCTAATATTTGCTTTGGTCTTTTCCTCTATGTCTGTTCTATCATTACACATAAAGAACGGAGATGGAGCCACCTCAGCATCCTTTATGTCCCAACCCTTTCACCAAATTGCTACTTGGTCCAAAACTTTTGACACAATCCCATATGATGAGTTTATGAATGATATATCGGATACATTGTCCACTATGGCTTTGTTTTGTTAGTCCAACGCTAGATAGAAGATTTGGAGAAGAATTTTTTTCGGCACCTCATGCACGGGCCAATTCAAAAGTTTTTATTTAAACCTTCCCCAAGATTTGCACCGTGATTTCTTGTGGTATTGACGGAATTAAACAATCTCATCCCCCAACTTTAACTTCCTCGGTGGTGGAAAGTATTGACCTAGAAAGACCTTTGTGAGACTTGTTCATGAAGTGATCGATCTAGGGGGAAAGATCTTAACCACAGTATCACATTTCCCTTGAGAGATAGCGAAAAAAGAAGTAACCGAATGGATTCTTGGGATGTATATGAAAACTTAAATGGAGTACAAACTTCTATGAAACCCTTTAAGTGAGCATTTGGGTCTTCATGAGCTTCACCCCCGAAAAGTCCCTTTAGGTGGAGAAATATCATCATCACACTTGTTACATAGAATTTTCCATGCTCCTCGGTTGGGGGAATAAGAATTGCACTTTCATGATCTCCGGTTCCACAACAAACCAAGTTTCCATAATTCATGATGAATTGGGAATAAATAACATTCGCCAACTCAAAGATCAAAAATAAGAATGAAATTAAATTACCCCACTTCGGGTATTCCCAAGTAAGATTAGTACCACAAAGCGAAATATATATTTCACTACCCGGTAATGGCGCTATTTTTTATAACACTAAACTTACACGTCAATTTAAGTGCAAGGAGATCATCTTCAATATATTTACCAAACTTTTAATTCATTTTCAAATCCACGAGGAACAATGTGAGTGCCGATCAAATTAATTTGAAATAATAGTTACAAGTTAAATTCAAACAAATGGTACAAAAAGATAAAATAGGGGAGATAGGTTTCTACACTAATGTTTCTTTTTGGGTTTTTCTAGTATGAATTCAAGGCTATGAATAATTAGAGTTTTAACAATTATGTATGGGTCTTGGGATTATGAATTACTAAGGGAGTGATATATGGGAGTTAGTCATCAACGTCGATTTAGTAAGTCAAATATCGGTAGGCTTGGTTATAGTTTTTGATGCTAGTCTTTCAACAAAACCAAAATTTCACCCATTGATCCTTTTGAATACCTAATGGGTGTGTTCAACAATTATCAACCATAACCTCAATCAAGCCATCCCTATTTCTAGGATGACACACATAGCATAGTTCACCTCACATTCACCCTTATGTATAAGATAGTGAATATTTAGCAAACTACATACATAATTTTTTATCGTTGCTTTGGTCCCTATATCCCTTTTTCGATGATGATATGGATTCCTAAAGTTCACCCAAAACCCTTATTTCAAAGATGAAATTGAACTTTCTAGAGCTTGGAGCTTTCACTCATCAAACCTATGTGGGTATTTGGAGCTTTCACCCATCAAATCCCAAACAAAATATCATAGCAATAGTAGAACCCATAAATATGAACTACAAAATACATGCTAACAATAACAACCCACACACACTTTAACCCCTATTCACACATAACTCCAAGAGCGAGATTTAGCTACACATAAGATAAATAAGCATAGATATACCCAGAATTTCCATTTAATCAAAGTTGTAGAAAATCTAAGAAAATGTTAATTCAAACTTGACTCTCCCACAATATCAACAATGGAAGTGAGCAAGTCTTCCACTTAGAAAGTTTCCAATGTATTCTTCACCCAAAATTTACAAAATATTTTCTTCTCCATAAATAGAGGATATAAATTCTCAAGCTAAAACCTAGAAAATTAGGGATGAAGGGATGTGATGGATTGAATAGGGTTTGGGTAATTTTGAGCAAATTGGGATCAGCATATGCAGTTACAAATTTCTCCTGTGATAATTCCTCCGCTCGGGCGTGATCGTGTGTATTTGAATCGCATGTAGCTATGTAACTGTGCCTAACATCCGCAACCATATTTGGGAGACTTTTTCTTGACTGTCGCGATCGTAGTTACTGATCGCGACTGCCAGTACCCGAGGCTCTTCTTTTCCATGTCTTTAGATATACTTTGTCTTCTCCCTTTTTGTTCATTTTTAGCTTCATTCTATATCTTCTAATCTCCTCAACCTTATTCCTACAAAATATAGATATTAGTGTATTCAATCACAACTATATATCATTTATTCATTCAAAACAAAGTAATGTACATGAATAATGAGCACAAAAGAGTGTTAAAATCATCACTCATTACAAAACCATTGGTTCAATTATCGGTTTGTTCATTTGGATTTTAGGCTCATTCTTTAATTTTGGAGCTTTCGGTATTTAGTATTTGGTCTCAGACGAAAACTCCTAGTATATGACCTCGGATGAGAACTCCTATAGAACTATGAGCTCTAAAACATTGATTTTAGTGTATGGGGATGCTTAATTTAGGTCCTGAGGCTTTTGAACTCATTTTAGGACATTAGGAGAATTATTTAAAAAATAAAACTATAGGTGTAGGCTCCACACTTGATCAAAACAATCTCATATGAAAGTTTTAATTGTTTTATTGAGTCTGAAATGTCAAATTTGGTACGGTAATATATTTTGTTTGTGCACATAGTGTTCTGAATGAATCCTGAGCAACCGATGAAATTCCATTATAGGCTTAGTAAAATTTGGTGCATCAGGTTATAGATGCAACCACTTAAGTGGTCATATGACCGATTAAGTAGTGATCACGTATATGACATTGTGTCTCATATAATACATTCACCATCTTGTCAATGGCTGCTTAAGATATTCTTTATCTTCCTAAGCGGGCATCGCTTAAGTTCCCTTTGGGTTACCTAAGTGATAAAATACCCTAAATGCCAGATCGCCTAAGCGATAGGTGACCCTCTTAAGTGGTTGTCTCTTAAGTGAAAGGGTGACCACTTAAGCGGGACCTAGTGGCTCTAAATTTCCTTTTCCCCACTCGATTTTGTATTATTTCTTCCACTATTTTTATGCCAAGTTGAGAGCTCAAAGAAAGGAAAAAGTGGGAAATCATCCATATAAGTTGAGGTAAGCTAACCTAAATCTTCTTGGTCATTTACCATTAATTTTCCCTTTAATTTCTTTCCAAATTCATGGTAAATTACTTAGCAATTAGGTCTTGAATTCCTAAATTTTGAGGGTTGATTTGAGACCTGATTTATTCTTCATTTGAGCTCAACTTTTGAACAAACATTCCTTTTTCATTGAGGGTCCTCGTGATGAGTTCAATTTGGGATTCCATTTGCAGGCCTCGCAGGACCATTCTTGACTCGAAATTCAATTGACCCTTATTATAGAAATATGGCTCTTATTTTACTCCTAACAATAGGTAGATTACTATTTTAATAGTGTGACAACATTTAGGGATTATGGAGTGAATATGAAGGATTTATGGATGATTCAAGGACTTACAATTCGGCATCGAGGTAGGATTCTATCTATTCTTCATCCTGAGATGGTGTTTTAAATATGTTGCATATTATATAGGGATTTTAGGATTTGATTGTTAGTAAAATACCGTGACTTAGCCTAAATTATGAGTTTGGGGGCTAGAAAGGTAATTGACTCTTAAGTGGAAATACTTATTATACTTCTATGGTTTAATTACCTTAGGTTGCTAGCATGTTGGTCATAGTTGAGGCTAATGATCCTTTAGTATGATGTTTAATAAAATGCTCAGTGAATTTTAATTATTCTCCCAAATTGTGATGTTATAGTCATATCGAATATATATGATTAGGCCTAAGGCTATATTTATGATATTGTTTAGATTTTGAGAAGTGATTTATCCTTGTAAAGGATCTGGTCATAGTGTATAGACATATTGATGCTTATAATCGTATTGTTTGGATACTAGTGATGGTATGCATAGATTCGATACATTCATGATCATGTACATAGTAAAAGGCACGATTCCAACAAAAAATATGGATTTATTACTCTTTTTTCTAAAAAGGGATTTATTCAAAATTTTCACTTTTAAAATAGATTTCTTAGTAACATGAATCATACCATATCAGTGGATCATATGATCCTTCGAGACTAGAAATGATATTTTAGAGATTTGATCGATATAGATTTTGGTCCACGGTTATGTTGCAACTATTTACCTTGTTCTTGAGAGATTTCGACCCTCTCCACACTTTTATGATGATTTAGTCTCAGAGTTTACCTTGGCCAATGGATTTACATAGTTACACTCTTTAGCCATAATTCTAGCCCATGCACTTGACATATAAATATTTATATATATATATATATAGTACTGGGAAGAATGGATTAATGAGACCAGGTTGGTGTAGATGGGTACTTTCAAACCCCCTAGGGTCCCCTTTGTTAGTGAGTCATCATGCCAGAGAAGAAAGGTCATCAAAGGTCCTGCCTTTGTGAGCCGTAGGTGTATAAATGGGATTATATTATGGTACTTAGATTGATTATGGTAATATGAATTCTCTTTGCATTAATCCTTGTATTTACATTGCCTACCACCAATATGTGCCTATATTTATTAGCCTTATGGGAGATTACATTGGTATAGGTGATGAGTATTATCTGCAGTATCTTGTGTTTGTTGATTGGACCTTTTGAGTTATGGGGCTTGATTTTGGTATTGTTTTTTAGGCTAGTTGATTACTTTAAATTGTTGTTGTTATTATGATAGCATGACAAGTTAATTATTGGACTGTTATTGATATTTGAGGTATGATTCTGATTCCTTATTCTTATGGATAGTTGACTATGGATGATCATCCCTTGGTTAGACATTATGATTTTAGGCCCTGCTATGGTAGCACTATTTCCTACTTTGATTAGGGGGCCTTATGATGTTAGTGTGATTACGTTGTACCTTTGATTTAGCCCTATTTATATATATATATATATATATATATATATATATATGTACATATATCTATCTATGTGTAGTTATAGTATTATTGTATATCTCTTCCTTCCTTTGTTGTTCATATTGTATATCCATTCCTTTGCCTTGTATAATATTATATATCCTTTTTTCACTCTTTACCCGTATATTAGCCAATGAGATATGGTATAATATTTAGGTTCCTGAGTATAGGTGGAATAGAATAGTTTGTCCTTGTCTTCTTTGCTTTACTCTGTAGATATGGTATATTATTTAGGTTTCTGAGTATAGTTGGAATAGAATAGTTTGTCCTTGTCTTCTTTGCTTTATTATGTAGTCTTCTAGCTATTTGGGTATAGTTTAAATTCTTGCTTACATACTATTTATATTTATATTACCTTTGTAGCTTAGTCGGAAATTTCCTACTGAGTAACACATGTTATGTAGTATACTATATTTTTATAGCATGAAGATTATAGTATAGGTTCTATCCATTGTTGTGTACTTCCTATGGAGTAGCTATTGTTCAAAGATACAGAGTGAGCTCCTGGATTTTAGAATATTACTATTCTCCCTCTTATATACTAGACCAGTCTCTATATTGTATTTTGAGAAGGGTTATATTAGTCTATTCTTTTAATATTTCATTTTGAAATCTCATTACATTAGAAGTTCTTGTACTGACTCCATCAGGTTTTAGTACTATCTTGTGTATTTTAGTCTTTTAAGTCATTTATTTTCGCATTCATTCTTTTTTTCTCTTGATAGTATGTTACTTGTAGTTTTGTACAATGAATTGGATTGCCTACTGATGGGTTATAGTATGTGCCATCATGACCTAAGAAATTGGGTTGTCATATAATGTATGTGTAGTGTCAAGAAGGGTGAGTTAATATATCCCATATGTACCATACCTGCTCACAAGCCTAAAATACAAGCCTAGAAAAGTACTATATGAATCCTAATCCAGTTGTCCAAAATACTAAGGAATAGAAAATAACGGAAAGCCTATGGTATTTAATGCCACATTGTTTGAACTTCTTTGAGAGCGTGAGTGTCTTGATATAGTCCCTACATTAACTTGCATTATGATACTGTGAGATTTGGGACTTTCTTGTTGTGAGGGTACATGGGTTGTATTGTTAGCTTTTTATTGGGTAGTGTAATTCCATTTATGTTTTATTATTTGTGTCTAATATAATGCCATCACTTGATTCCTTTTTGTTATACGGTTGTGCTACATGGGTCCACAAAGTGGTTTTGAAAGATATAAATAGGAGGGAGTAAGAAATTTCAACTAATCTGAGTTGATTGCCTTAGTTTTTTTAGTTAAGCATTGTGTTTTCTTCTATTATGTGTTTATTTCCTGAGGACATGAAAACGTTCTAAATTAAGGGTGTTTATGTGCCATGGTTTCATGGCACTTTTGATGCTAAAAACAAGGAAATTGTGCAAGTACTTAGGTATTCTTGTTAGACATGACGTGTTTTTGTGTTCACTTTATAGAAAAACAAAGTTTGGGACCAAGAATAAATAAAAGGGATAAAAATGAAGTAAGAAGGCTACCTACGAGCACTACCTACGGGTCATAGGTATACCTATAGGCCTATAGGTGGGTCACGTTTGTTTATGGTTTGATGTTCTTTAAGCTGATGATGGACTCTGATTCCTACAATGCCTACCTATGAGGAGTAGATACTAACTGCGGATCATAGGTAGCGCTCATAGAAAGGTTACCTGCAATCTAAAGAGTCCTTTGCATTCCATAAATCCTACCTATGCCCCATTGCTACAACCTATGTCCTGTAATTGGGGTTGTAGGTTGGCGCCGACTCAAGTTTCCTACTTTGTTTATGGTAGGTGTTTTGATGTATCTTAAATACCCATTGTATATTTCATTATTAGTTTATGCACTTGAGCATTGTATACACTTTTAACATTGTTTTGAGTTCTGAGATACATTCTTGACCTTAGAATCATTGTTCTTGGATTTTAAGGTTTGATGTTATTTTTAGATTTGGTTTTCATTCTTATTATTTGTAAGATCATTCGTATGCTTTTATCTATGAACTTTATTTGTGTTCTTACAATCATGAGAAGCTAAACCTCATAACTAAGGTTGTGGGAACCTTGACTAAATAACAAAGCAGAGGAAGTGCAAAGTCATTCTAAATTGGTGTTCTTGCATATAGTAGGATTTATTTTGTAGTGATTGCTTTCTTGACAGTTGCAAATGTTAGGAACTCACTTACATTCGATACTTACTTAAAAGAGAGAGGTAAAGATTAGGAAAAAGAAATCACAACAGTAATTTAAAGAAACTAACCTTTATTTAATTTACTCAAGACCGAAAGGAGATGGTTAATCTGAGATCTAGAACAAGGTTAGTAATGCAACACATTAAGACTAAGAGGAGATGAGAGAAATTCACCAGAACCAAGGTCGAGAGACAATTAGGTGATACATAACTTGTTAGATATTGCATGTAAATCACAAAGATAATTTGACAAGCATGATAAGTCTCCAGAGTTAAGAAGCCAAAGGAACACAATCCTTGTGATCATCTTATATTGATAACAAACCTACTTTCCTAAGCATCATTACTATTACTATTGTTCTTACAAACCCTCCCCATTTACTTTTTGTACTTTCCAGCTACATTAGTAAGCTTGTGACAAAACTTCCATCCTATTTCATATGGGACCGTCCCCAACCTTGTTGGGTTCTATATTTGACAAACGATTGCGTTATACTTTTTAGAAGGTATAATTTAGGCGACATCATCTTACTTGTTGTGTATATACTAGTTGGATTCTTATAAACATAGCCATTAACTATGGTGAATTACACTTTATGTGTTGAATGTCTTGTCCACTTATTATTTAATTTATGTGTAAGTTTGAGTCTAAATTAAGTTGAACGATGTTACCTACCAGTACATAGTGGTTAGTACTAATACTACAATGTGCTCTTTTTTATTGAGTGTAAGTTGCGTTTCAGAGACTCTAGTGAGACCTCGCCTCTAGCGTTTGACAGTAGAGAACACTTCATTTTCAAACTATCATAGATCATCATATAAGTCCATTTTCATCTTATCGGACAATGACATATTCTTTATAATTTTTTTAGTTTTTGGATAATTCTTTTAGACATGGTTTTATTTTAGAAGTTCTTGTATGATGACTTTCGGGTCTTGGGGAGTTGTAATAGTTAGATTTCATTAATTTTGTACTTCTATTTACTGTTCTAAGACATTTGTGATTAGCATTGATTTATTGATTATTTTATCTTAAAATGGCTAGGTGTCTAGGTTAAGGCTTGAGTTAGATGATTCTTGCATCGGAGGGTTACTCTGGGTGCCACTCATGCCTATTTGGATCGTGACAACATATATAATTATAAAAATATATATATAATTTTTCTGTTTGTTTCGACTATTTCTTTGGTTTTGTTGAATAAAATAAAAATAAAACAAATTATTTTTGGTTTTAAAAGTATAAAATCAAACAAAATAAAAACTGATTTATTTAATCAATTTGGTTTGCTTTTGATTTGGATCGATTTTACCCAAATCGTGAATACCTCTGAATAGTGCTATGTCCAATTGCCTTTTTTTGTTAACATTATGCTTGATTTCTCACTTGGTAGTAAAAATTTTATACTTACCTAAAAACTTACAATTTTAAGAAATAGAAGTCTAGTACACAAAGAATCCCGCATTAACAGGGTCTTCTGGGTCACACCCCAAAGGTTCTGATATAAATTGTTATAATTCTAATGGTGATTTTTAGTTTTATGTTTAAAATAATTTCTCTTCCCCTTAGTTTCTCTATATTATTTATGAGTTGTGGGAATGGTTGGCATGATCCTCAAAGAGTTTGGGAATAATTTATGAGAGTTTAAAGTTTTGAGTAGCTGTTAAAGTGATATATTTGACTTCGGCTAATATTTTTTTTATTTGAGTGTCGTATGATGATTTTATCAACTTTGTTACACTTGAAATGTCAATTTTACGTTAATAGTGTGGTTGGTTTGGGTTGTACGACTCTATTTTGAGTTTTGAGAGAATTATTTTGGCCTAGAGGGGTTCTCGAGGTGAATCTTATTAAAAACTACCTCTTTTAGTAAATTTCATGGTTCTATTAAGTTAAAAATAAAAACATTATCCTAGTAGCATTATTGATTTATTTTATAGGGTCCTAAACAAAATTCGAGGTTCTTTCAAAAAGATTTTAAGCCTTAAACCATTACTAGTGCAAGGCTTTTAATGTTGATGCGTAAGCGGGCCTGGGTTTTCTTAAGTGCCTTGGAGGGTGCCTCTTATGTTCCTTTGCCACTTTAGCAATGCACCAGGTGACAAGTGACTGACTGCCTCTTAAGAAGTAGTCTAGCCGCTTAAGTGAAGACTGCTTATGCGTCAAATGACTATTTAAGTGATGATCGCTAGGTATAAGTCCCCTTTTACATTCTTTTTTTTTTCAACTCCTTCTTTTGGCTTTAGGACCTCAATTTTGGGTGATTTCAAGTGAGTTTTTCTTCAAAATTATTTGGGTAAGTTTCTAAACCTAATTTTAATGATTACTCATTGATTCTATTGCAAAAACAACTTCAAAACTTGGATTTTAAACTTGAAATTTTGGGTTCAAATTTAGAACCCCTAATATATGTGTAGTATGATTCTTTATTAAAATTCTAATTTTACCCTATTATTTTTTGGATTGACTTTTGATATGATTTTAAAGTCGGAACCTACGTATGCTAATATGGGTATCAATAGACTCCTATTACTCATAAAATCCATTTTTAACAGGTTGAGAGCATTCTAAAGCCACTTAGAATGGGAAGGCTTCATTTTAAAGAGTATAGGCTCATGTTTTCAGCTTTCAAGGTAGGCTATGGCATAACTTTGTTTAGACCGTGTTGGATAGATAAACAATTAAGTAAATTATGCTATGAATTGGGGATTTTTAATGTTTTATCCATATTTTGAAATTATTATTGTCATGTTGCCCGTGTAGAGGCCTTTGTGAACCATATTGTTAACTTCAGAGATCATTATTATTAAGATGCCTATGTGGGGGCTGTTATTGGTCTTTTTGA
Organism: Capsicum baccatum var. pendulum; assembly: GCA_030864225.1. Lineage (NCBI taxonomy): Eukaryota > Viridiplantae > Streptophyta > Magnoliopsida > Solanales > Solanaceae > Capsicum > Capsicum baccatum. The sequence goes on along the minus strand of CM061551.1, from coordinate 34,817,690 downwards.
TAAATATTTATTTTTTATCATTAGTGATTCCCATGTGGGGGCTTGTATTGATTATTAATATCTTACATAATTCTTTACTACTGTGTTTCCATGAGAAGGCTTGTATCCTGTTCTATTAAGATTTTAGCTAATTTATACCATTGTCGAGTTGATTTATTAGATGTTGTTGAGATGGTTATGAGCATACATACTCATCCATTCATCCATATTCATAGAATTGGTACCACTCAGAAATAATAATTTTAAAAGAAAATAGAACACTTTATAAAATGTATTAGCTGAGGGATACGTCGGTAAGGTTGATTGATGTGATTGTGATAATATTTGAATTTCGAACACCCCATGAGTCCTCACCTAGAAGCTTGAGCTTGGAATGTTTATTTAAGGTGAACATTAACCATTTCATACATATTATTTGATTATGTTGCATAACCTTTCATCTTTCTTATATGAATGATATTGTGTATTTTGATCTTCTATATAAATATATACATATATATATATATATATGTATATATATTTGTAGGGTCATATTTTCTTATACAGTATTTGAGATTGTATTATCTATACTATTTAGAGTTGTACAGATTTAGCCATTGAGATATTTTCATCTTGCAGGGCATTCACAATTATCCTAGTATGTTTTACTTATTTGGTTGTCTACTTAGCTTGGTCAGCCTATTATGCCTTCTGAGTACAAGTGAACTGTATTCACTCCTACTTTTGTACCTTGTGGTGCAGATCCTCGTTCGAGTGCAATCCACAAATTATGATGGATTGTGATTGTTTGTGTAGCTTAGACTCTTTTCAAAGTCAGGGTGAGCTCTCAATTCAGAGTTTATGCCCATTTTTATCCATTTTTTATGTATTTATTTCTTTCTAGATCCAAATGACTATGTATTTGTGAATATGTTGATTTAGAGTGCTCTTTACTCATGAAACTAGATCTTTGGAATTTGAATTGTATTTATTTTAGACATTGAGTTGTTTTATCATATTGACCTAAATTTATCCTGAAGTTTCTTATTGATTATTTTATCATCTTTCATTATTTATTTCTCTTTGGAGTTATTCTTATCTACTAGGATTGGATTGAGGTAGGATCTATCATGACCAAGATTTCTATGTCATGAAAAATTTGTATCAGAGTGCTAGGTTTATTTGTCTCATGAGTAAAAGAGCTAAACTTCAAATAGAGACCTGCGAATCGATACATTAATGTTTATATCTATCTTTGGCAGGCTATGGGATATTTGTAAGAAACTTCTCAAATTAATTCTTTATTGTGCGTGTTATTTATATTTAATATGCTAAACTTGTATCTTACCTCTCTTCGTAGATTGTGAAAACTCAATTAGGAGATGTTGAGAATGTTGAGCTAGAACTCACTGTAGGATCCATAATTAGGGGATAGAGTAGGGGTTGTAATCGAGATTAAGAATGAGGTTGGGCATGAAGAATAGCTATGGATAGAGAGAAATGTAAAGCATCCTCTCTTGAGCCAGGGACTGATTAAGTTGAGGAGGTTCATTAGACAAAGGGTGCAAGACTAGCTAGGTCCCTTAGGGTTTTATTTATACTCTAGTTTTACAAGATGTTTTGATTCAACTTTTGAGTCATTTAGATGGCAACACTCAAGCAGGTACTCTACAAGGTATACCAGATGGTTCTCAAACAAGAGAATATGTTCATCCACCAAGGCAGGTTCCTAGTCAAGTTTTTTAGATCTAGGGCGCAAGTAGTTATAGCCTTACATGTTGAGAGATAAACATTTAGACTTATTGTTATGCCATTAGCTCCTAGTCCAGTAATGTCTGCTGATGAGCAAAAAAAGTTTGATAGATTTATGAGATTGGCCTCTCCTAAGTATAGTGGTATGGTAAGCATGATTATGAGTTCTTTGTAATTTTTTAGAAGAGGTCATAACCTCAATTCACTTGAGTTTTATGGTGTTGATTACACTACCTTTCAGTTGACTAATGTAGCTATATAGTGTAGAGATCTTTTCTCAGTTGTAGACTACTAGGTTTCCCTCCTTTAACTTTGACCCAGTTTTTAGAGATTTTCTTAGTAGGTTTGGTGACCTTTATCTTGAGGGATAAGCTAAGGGATGATTTTGATATTTGGAATAGGGCTCCATCACTGTTGCTAAGTGTGAGGCTCATTCCCATGCTTTGTCTAGGGGTGTTATAATTAGTATCTCTACTAAGTTAGAGAGGATCAAAAAGTTTGTTAAGGGTTTGACTACTACTTTTAGTTGTCAAAGGCTTATTTAGTGATAGGTGGCTCCTTTTAGATTATTATAAATTAGGCAAAGATGGTCGAGACTATTTTCCTAGGTTCTTAGAGTGGAGAAGGTAAGAGCGGGCACCGATAGGGTGGTTTTAGTAGCCATTCATCTTGAGGTATTGATTTTTCAAGTAAAGGTTCTCATGTTTACCATGGTATATCAATTCAAGCAACTTTACTAGTTTAGATAGTTGGTTTGTGGGTTTTGAGACTTTGAGTGGTCAAAGATTAAGTCATGCAGGATGTGGGTCTTATTCTGGTTAACTAGGTTATGGAGTCTATTCTGGTTCTTTTAGGCCCTCATAGTGTGATTCATCTAGTAAAGAATGCTATGTCAGATGAGTTTGGTCACTTAATAAGGAATTGTCCGCTGCTTGTGATGAGTCCTACCTAATAGGGTTTTTAATTTCAAATTTGTTTGGCATTAGTATCACTAGCCAGAGAAGGTGTATATAGTAATATAGGTAGATCAAAGGGTACCAGATGTGGATCTTAGAGTGCTCGTGGTAGTGGGTGAGCAACTCCTCAGTATGGTGGCAAACAAGGGCAGTGTTATGCTTTTTCTGAAAGACCTGAGATAGACGCCTCTGATGCTCTGAATATAAGTATTGTTCTAGTTTATCATTAACTTTCTTTAGTATTGTTTGACCCTGGGTCCATATTCTCTTATGTAACTACATATTTTTCTTTTCGTTTAATGTTATATGTAAAGCCCTTGCAGTACTTATTCATATCTATACCCCATTGTTGATTGTTTTATAGTGGATCGAGTGTACTAATTATGTGTAGTGAATTATTAGGTATGTGATACTTGGTATATATGATCATTCTTAATATGGTTGATTTGATGTCATATTGGGTATGGACTGATGTCTCCTTATCATATAGTATTGTATTGTTATACCAAGACTGAGACCTTATCTATTCTAGGTGTGCCAAGATTAGAATGGATGCATAATTCTAGTTTGTGTTCGAAAAGGGTCATATCTTTCTTCATGCTCATCTTATGGTAGAAAAGGGGTGTCTTTCTTATTTTACCTATGTGCAAGATACTGGTGCTCATTCACCACCTCCCTTGGATTTTATTTGAGTTGTTATAGGAGTTCATAGATGTGTTCTTTATGGACTTGAATGGTGTTTCTCCACATAGGGATACTAATTTGCTCTTGATATGGCACAAGGCACTAAGCCTATTTCCATTTCTCTTTAGAGGATGGCCCTTCCTATTTGAAGGAATTAAAGAAGCAATTGCAGGATTTGTTGAGTTAAGGGTTTATTAGACCGATTATTTCTCCTTGGCATGTTCCTATCTTATTTGTGAAAAAGAAAGATAGGACCATACATATGTATGGATTATCAATAATTGAATAAAGTGAATCTTAAGAACATTTATCCTTTTTTGTATATTAGCGAATTATTCAATTAGCTTTAGGGATGAGATAGTGTTTTCTAAGGTGGAATTACAGTCTCGTTACCACCTAAATATTAAAGCTTCAGATATTCTAAAGATAGCTTTCAGGATGCAGTATGACCACTATGAATTTTTAGTTATGTCTTTTGGGTCGACTAGTACCCAGTTGGCATTTATGGAGTTGATGAATAGAGTATTTGGCCTTATCATTATTCTTTTGTAATTGTTCATTGATGATATATTAGTTTATTCCAAGAAGAAAGCTGAGCATATGAGTCATTTGAGGGCTATACTTCAGAAATTAAGAGATGAGCAGTTGTATATCAAGTTCTCTAAGTGCAAGTTTTGGTTGGATTGTATTTATTGCTTGGGTCATGTCGTTACCAAGGATAGTATCATGGTCGATCTGGCCAAGGTAGTAGTGGTCCGTGATTTGGATAGACCTACTTTTTTGTTGAGATTCAAAGTTTTTTCAGGTTAGGGGGCTTTTATTGGCGGTTTTTACAAGGCTTCCAATCTATTATGTATCCTTTGTTTAAGTTAACTCCGAAAAAAGTTATTTTCCAATGGTCAAATGATTGTGAGAGGCGCTTTCAAAAGCTTAAGGAGTTGTTGACTTTGTCTCCTATTTGACTTTGCCCAAGGAGGGATGGGTTTCACTATGTTTTGTGATGCTTCTAGAGTTGGCTTTGGGGTTATGTTGATACAGAAGGAATTCAATAGCCTATGCTTCTATGAAATTAAAGGTACATGAGAGAAATACCTTACTCATGATTTGGAGCTAGTCACGATTGTGTTTGTGCTGAAGTTGTGGCATTACTATTTATATGGGGCTCATTGTAAGATTTTCTCAGTCATCATATCCTTCAGTACTTCTTTAATGTAACAACCCTTGTTGTAAATTTTAGCTTTATCTATGTTTTAATAGTTTTTGTCTTCCCCGTTCTTGCTATATGTTATTTATGAGTTGGGTGTTGGTTGGCATGATCTCCAGAACATTCAGGAGTAATTGAATAAGTTTGAGGCATTTAGTAGCCTTAACATTGATCAGTTTAACTTTGGTCAATATTTTGTGCTCTGAGCATCAAATGGTGATTTTGTTAATTCTATTATATCCACAATGTCATTTTTGGGTTAGTAATGTGATTGGTTTAGTTTTGAGTCTTTATAGTGAGGTTTGACCTCTTATATGAGATATTTATTAAATTTAGCCTAAAAGAGTTTTAGAGGTTAACTTGTTGAAAATAATCTCTTTTGATAAATTTGATGGTTCCATTGTGTCTGAAATGTTGGAATTAGCCTAGTAGAATTATAGGTTTATTTCAATGGGTTCCCAACATGAATCTCGAGGGTCCAATCAAAAAAATTTTGGATTTAGATAATTATTGTTGCACAGGTCTAGTGCACCAAGTACTTTTCATCACAATCACGTGGAGGGGAGTCACGATCACAAAGGGTAGTGTGTCTGTTCATAGTGATTAGAGATAGGACTTGTAATGGCAAGGTTCGAGTCGAGTAGGCATTGTTATTGTGTGGCTCATTTTTTCTATCGCAAAGAATATTTTCATTGAAGGCCAATGTTAACCCTCGCGATTGTCTGATCGACATAATGATCATGAGGAACTGTTCACTTGAATAATATAAAACTTTCATTTTGATTTTTCACCATAGATGGACTCAGAAATCTCAAGATTTTTAAAGAGAATTTTTCATCAAAAGTGTTTGGGAAAGCATCTAAATATGCTTTGCATCATTATTCATTGATTTTATCTTCAAAACAACTTAAAAACTTAGATTTGTGTGGTTTCACCAGGTAAAGTAAGAAAACGTTTTTTCTTCTATTTCAATTTATTTTTTTCAATAGGTATTCATATTTAGAATCCTTGAAGTGTGAGAAACTTGATTCTTAAATAAAATTCTGCTTTTACCCCTTTTTCATTTGAGGCTAATTTTTGAACTCTTTTTGGACCAGGAATAAAAGTACCTAATATGGGTATCAGTAGACTTCTTTTGACGTGTAGATGATGGTTTTGATTGATTTGGTTCATTATAAGATCTCACAAATAGAAAAACCTCCTTATTAATGGGTTTGGGCTCGTGTTTTGACTTTTTGAGGTAGGTTATGGCTTAACTTTCTTCAAATTACGTTAGTTAGTTAACCATTCATGTAAAGTATGCTATGAATTGGAGATTTTATTGTAAGATTTATCTTTTGAGATTATTATTTTATTGTGGTTCCCCTGTGGGGCTTATGTGAATTTCACTATTGACTTGAGAGAGTATTATTATTGTGATGCCCATACGGGAGTTGGTATTGGGTTTTTTAAACATTATCTGCCTTTATTATTATTGTGGTGCTCAAGTGAGAGATTAAATTTATATTATTAATGTCTTACATGACTCTTTCTTATTGTGGTATGTAATGGCTTGTATCATGATTTATTGAGATTTAAGGAGATTTAAGCTCATCTAATACCATTATTGAGCTAATACATTATATGATATTATTTAGTTATGAACAAATATCCTTATCTCATTCATTCATATACATGGAATTGATACCACAGAGAAATAATGATTTTCTTAAAAAAAATGAAACACTTTATAAAACCCCTTGACCAAGGAATATAACGGCAAGGTTCATTGAGAAATGATATTGTGAAAGTATATGGGTTGCGAACCCCCCATTGGTCCTATACTGGAAGCTTATGCTCGAAAGGTGTATGCGAGGTGATATTGAGACACTTAATCTTTATTATACCATTGCATTGCATCATTTCTATTTCTATATTTGCTTGTTGCGTTTACTTAGTTTTTTCTTATATATTTATGTGTAGTCATTCTTAAACAGAATTGTTGGGAGATCCGATTTGAGCCCTCATTGGAAATTTTTCTATGTGCAGGTGGAAGCATGTGTATAGTATCATTTACTTGTTTGGTTTCCACTTTGCTTATTCGGCCTCTGATTCCTACTGAATACAAGTGAACCATACTTACTCCCACTTTTTGTACTTTTTTGATGTAGATTTTAGTTCGAGTATGACCTATGGAGCTTAAGTTAGTGCTTGTTGAGGAAGCTTCAAAGTACTGGTAAGCTCCTTTATCAGAGCATGATATAACCCTTAGGAGTTGCACCACATAGTGAGAGACCAGGTCCCTCAAAGTCAGTCACAAGCAATAAATTAGTAAAGCAACTATGAGGTACTAAAAAGATAAAGGCAATGCGGGAAAGTAAGAACACAAGATTTTTACATGGAAACCCAAGAAGGGAAAAAATACAGTTTGCCCTCGCAAGCACCAAACAGTCCACTATAACCAACCTCTTGATTACAGACTCGACTGTACACCTAAATCCACGTTCCTTTCGCTACTAACAACTCTATTATAAGCTCATCTTTGTAACTCTACCAAGGACCCTCTCCACTGATTAACTCTGATCAGTAACAAGCTTAGGCAACTCTACCTAATCACTCTCAACTCAAAGAGAAAAACACTACTCTTACAGCTTGAGTAGTTTGATTACAAATCAAATATCACTCAAGAATAATTTCTATTTAAGATCACATAAATAGCTTAGAACTTTAGCAGTATTGAATTGGGGTTTTGCTGCCTTTCTTCACTCTTTGTAATTTGCAAAAACAATTTAATGAAGAGGCGTCTCTTCCCTTTTATACCTGAGTGATGATTAGGGCTGAAATATCATTGGACTAGTTGTCCAAGTCGATACAAAATAGAACCTGTAAATTTGTTACACAATAGAACAAAACTGTACAGATATCATGTGCCAGTTGTACTGTACCTTGCATGTTAAGGGACCTGGTCCCTTTCAATCCAACGTATTATAATCAAAACTACATATAGCAATTTTTCCTTTTTTACGATGACAAACCAAACCATATGATTTGAGAACCAATGCATATTCATCACATTTAATTAGTGTGATTACCACATGAAGATAAATGTCCCCCCATCATCATGCTTCATTCTTCACCATGCAACACAGGGACCTGGTCCCTTGTTGTCATCTGCAGCAAAAACTTCTAATTTCTTCCATTTCTACCCTCTATCATCATGAACCTTCAATTAGTGCATTTGCACACTTCATACTCCTTATATTTGTATTGCATTTGCATGCTTTCCTCTGTCATCATGCACCTTCAATTAGTGCTATTATTCTTTTTTTTATACCTTGGCAACAGGTCCTTGTTGATGAACTCAAATTCTAGCTAATAATCACTTTTTTAGAAACTTCTTTTTTGATATAGTTATTGATGTCCCTCTTACCTTTTGATGCCTTAATCATGAATTCAGTGGTAGGCTATTGATTTACTACAGTTATTAACCCTACAACAGGTATATCTTAGATCCTTCTTAGAGTTTCTTCATCCAGTTTAAGAATCTTTACTTGCACTTGTGTAGTCAAACTTAACCCATCATTCGAGAATTCCATGGAGTAGTATAATTATCTCACCTCACCTTCAAGGACAATAGTAGATGGTTCTTCTTATAGATTCAACCAACCTTAATGCCTCACATATTGTACTAGTTCTACCTACCCTGGTTTTTCATAAATTTTTTGATCAAACACTCTCCCTGATAGAGCTTACTACGTTTCCAGGTTTCCAATCCTTTTTTCTCTGTACATGTATTTCTTTTCCTTATTCTTTTACTTCTTGTTGGTGCACTATTTAGGTCTCCTTCATCATCATTTTTTCTCTTCTTGGGACCCAGTCCCTCAGAGTCTTTTTTTCTTGACAGCTATATGTTTTGTCTCATTCCAGTAGAGCTACTATTCTTTGACTTAGAGGACCTAGTCCTCTCATCATCTTCAATATCCAATTTTTTATCTTTAGTAGCTGTCGCAACTATTGAATCTATGTCTTTCTCTTTTTCAACATCCACAACTTCCATATTTTCATCCTCTACAAAAAATTTCTTCAGCCTTCTTATTTTCATGGTCGAAGCTTTGTTGGGCTTCATGGAATCTTCCTTTTTGAACATCTTATAAAATAGGTTCTGTTCACTTTCACCTCAAAGTCTATCATTTCCTCCTTTTCTCTACTTGCCCTTAGCTTTTTCGTAGTCCATCTCAGAGGCACTCCATCCTCATTTTCCTCTTTTGTAGGTAGCAATATGTATTTTCCCCTAATTTACTTCTTCATTAACACCTACTTCATGTTTCACTCCATCAATTAAGCTTTCTTTGGTGTCATATGCAGGTAAGAGCAAATTCCTACTATCCTATTCTCATTTGAGGAAAGATCGACCCTTTTCACCAAAATTTCTTCACCAAATAAATAAGCAAAGATATGTTTTAAATTTGAGGGTGTGGGAGATCCAGGTGGTTAAAACGTTTTAGAGAATTCAGATTTTTTAGTTGACCAAGAGAATTGGAAATTTTTTGATAGGTACTCCCTGGAAAATAGGGAATTTCAGGTTGATAAATCTCTTGGTCTATTAGTGACCCAAACCCTTGATGTGGATTATCTATCTTGATTGGTTGAGAATAAACTTCCAAGGTTAGGGAGGGTTAAATAGAGACTGACTTGATTGTGGATTTTGGACATTCTAAGGAAGATTAAATTAGAATAAATGACTGAATTTGTTGTTGGGGGCTAGAGGTGATGTTTTCCATGGTTTCAATTTCAGAAGAATCATGATGTTCAACTTTAGTATGTACATTTTGATTCTCTAGAGTTTTATTTACTTTAGAGTCTTTTGCTGGGTTTGAGCAAGTAGTGATATCATCCATTTTCATTTTGCAAAGAGAGTGAGGGTGAGGGACCAGTTTGGCTTATAGAAGTTTTGATGATTTGGGAAGACGAGTCGGACAAGTTTAAAAATAAAAGACAAGAAGGTTTGATTTAGCAATTTTTATACTTGACCAATATCATTAACAAAATCTTTTGATTTGACATCTCTACACCTAAAAAAAAGTGTGACACTTTGTTTTCCATAAAAATTGACACTTTTAGAGGAGAAAACATATATGGCCTTTTCAAGAAGCATTTTATGATTATTTGAGATTCTTGTATAGGCACTAATCTAAGTGATGGGACTAGGTCCCTTCCCTTTTTGACTTGATTTTTTACATGTGATGGATTTAACTGTTCTCTTCCTAAGTTGTTCTCATGAGTATATACCTGCAAAGATATAGAGTTGTGTTAGATTAACAGTCACTTATTCTACTAAGGATACCTGCCTCCTTAGCATAGCCAATTCTTGGAGTTACACTTATTCATATGTCTGATCGAGTTAGCTTGACCAATTCATGATCTGGCCTCTTGCTGAGACTTTCCTCTATTAGGATGACTCTTCTAAACACTTGGTTCCTTGAAATTAGTTATTTCAATATATGACATTACCACCTTGGAGTGCCTTGAGAGAGAGAATATAGTCGGATTTTCAAAGATTAAGCCTTGAACACTCACTTTTAATGAACATTCCTGATTGATGTCCCCTTTATCTAAATAGGAACCATTATCACTTGTTTGATTTTGGAACCCACTTGAGTTTGAGTTCCCAGTAAGAAGATAATGGTGTGACCAAAACCTTCTTGGCCCATCTAGGTAGAGAATTCTTCATCATCTTATTCAATTACTTAAATCCATTTAGTTGTGTATTCTCTTCCCAAGCATATCTGAATTTTATCATTCCTTCACATTTTCAGCTTTGACAGTTCCCTTTAGAGTGCCTATTTTTTGATAATAATTATCCATAGATTTGAAAGCCTTATTTCTAGCTCCATTAACAGTATTTTTTGGCCACCCAGCAGATTGGAATTCTCCTTGATAGCCTAGTCCTTTGTCAACATTAACACCTTGACTAGTCAAATTAGAGGGAATTAGTGAAATGATGTCCAATTAGGGAACTTGTTTAGCTCTTCTCTTAGACAAACCAGGTCATTTTCTTATTTTTTATTCCTTTGAAATGCAACCATAAGGTGTTTTTGAGAATTCCTCTGTTTTTCTTCAATAACAATTTAAAGCCATAAAGTGTCCTTATTCTTTTTGTCATCTAAATCATTTCCCTTCTTTAGTTGACTCATACAACTCAGATTCTCATATTTCAACATAGAGAACATTTCTTCAGTTTTTGATATCTGAAGATTTGTGGAAATCAACTCGTGTTCTTGATTCTCTACTTTTTCCCTAGTGTATTCTTCTCAGTAGTTAATTCACAGAGTCTATCAACACACTAGCAAGATTTTTTTTATTTTCATAGAATTATATTTATCTAGGTTTTCCTTAAGATCAAAAAGTGTTGCCTTATTTTCTTCTTCATCATTTGTGTTTGCCAAAACTATAAACATGAAGTCATAGATAACTGGATTATTTTCTACTGCTAGTGTAGAAATATCTCTTGTATTCTCATCTTTACTTGAATTGCTAGAGGAGTCTACCCATACTACTATTTGAGAACACCAAGAACCTGGGGTTATTTTGTTATCATCTTGTTTCAGCATCAAATCATCTTCATACTCTTTGTCTTTCCCATATTTGAAGGGAAAGTCTTCCCATACATCCAACACCTTTCTTACTATACAACTAGCTACATATTTTCTTGTTGATGTTTCAAGATTTTGAATCTTCTTTTTCATTGGTAGTTTTTCATGAATTATTTAGAGCTTCCACCTTTGTGACAACCTTTAATTTTACAATTTAATTTTCTATGCTAACCACCCCTTTTTATATATATCTAATAATCCTTGTTGCCAAGAGTGCTACATTAGTGTCTTCTCTTCCTGAGTCAGATTCTAAAGCCTTCAGGATCAGTAATATCTTCCTTTTTGCTTCTTTTCTTTCTTTTTCTAATTTAGTTATAATAGTTATGATGACCAGAACACCCTAGGTATGAACCTTTTAGAGTGAATTAGCTCTGATACCAATTGATAGAATCCTTAAGGGTTGCACCACATTGTGAGGGACCAGGTCCCTCAAAATCAATCACAAGCAATAGAATAGTAAAGCAACTATAAGGTGCTGGAAAGATAAAGGCAGTGCAGAAAGGTAAGAACACAAGATTTTTATGTGGAAATCCAAGAAGTAAAAAACCATGGCTTGCCCTCACAAGCATCAAACAGACCATGATAACCAACCTCTTTATTACTGACTCAACTGTGAACTAAACTTTATGTTCCTTTCACTTGTAATAACTCTATTACAAGCTCATCTTAATAACTATACCAATGACTCTCTCCACTAATTAACTCTAATCAACAACAAGCTTAGGCATCTCTATTTAAGCACTCTTTACTCAAAGAGAAAAACACTACTCTTATAGTTTGAATAGTTGAATTACAAATCAAAGCTCACTCAAGAACAATTTCTATATAAGCTCACATAAATAGCTAAGAGCAGTGTTGAATTAGGGGTTTTGTTGCCTTCGTCACTATTTGTAATTTGCAAAAACCAAATAAGAAAGAGCGTCTCTTCCCTTATATAGTTGAGTGATGATTAGGGCTAAAATATTATTCGACCAGTTGTCCAAGTCGGTACAAAATAACACCTCCAAGTTTGTTACACATTAAGACAAAATTGGGTAGATATTGTGTGCCAATTGTACTGTACCTTGCAATTCTGTTGCTCATCATCAAAACTACATATAGAAATTTCTTTCCAAAGTTTTCTTATCTTTATAATTTCTTTGCTTTATTATTCAAAGACAGAGTTGATTTTTGAACTCTTTATCAGTATTATTATTCTTTACTCATGATATTAGATTATGGAATTGAAATTGTATTTTTATTAGTTTTAAATATTGTAATCTATATATATATATATATAGAGAGAGAGAGAGAGAGTCTTACTTTAATATAAAGTCTCAGATTTGGGTCCATATATTTCTTTTCCTTATCTTTATCGCTTTTGATATTAGGCTTACCAACTTAAGGATGGGAATGGGTAGGTTTCATCATGACCTTAACTTTTTTGGCATGATATTCAGTTGGCAAGATCTTAATATGAGATGTTATAGATAGTTGTACATGCTTAAGAATTATGATCTCATTATTATTTACCATTCTGGCAAGGCTAATATGGTAGTAGATATTCAGACGATGATGACTATATGGAATTTGACTTATCTTTTAATGAAGGAGCAACTATTAGACTTAGATATTCAATCTTTGGCTAACAAGTTGAATCAATTTGATATTTCAGTACCTAGGTGTGTTTTGATATATGTTGAGGCTAGATCCTCATTGATGGAGCAGATTTGAGCTCAACGTTAATGATGAGAAGTTGAAAGTGATTCTTAATAAAGTATTGAGTGGCAAAGCGAAGGCGTTATCTCTTGGTTCTAAGGGTGGTTTGACATCAATGTCAAGCTAGAATTTTGGAGGACTTAAAGAAAGCATGGGAGGAATACTTTAAGGTCACCAAAATGCTTAATTGGCTATTTTAATACTTTTCCATTGTTAGAATTGAGCTATTTTTGCAAGACTAACTATAAATAGTCCGTATGTCTTTCACTTTAGGGTTAGTTAGATTTTGAGAAGAATATTTGATGGTTACGGTCCTTTGCAAGTTTTGTGAAAAATCCTCTTATATCTTTCATTGAACTCTCTTGATTACTTGGGTAATTATTCTCTTGTATGAGTTTGATTTATCTTCTTTCTTGGATTGTAATCATTTATTGAATCCATAATTTTTCTTTCTTTAATTGATTAAATCCTTACTAACTTCTAGATTTCTTAATTTCTATCTTTTTTTCCTACTTTTTATCTAGTTTTGATTGTGGTGTATCATTTTGTAACTTATATTATAGCAACTAGTATCAGAGTAAGAATAAAGAATTATTCCTACAATTCTTACCCCTTTGCTTTAGTAATTTTTAAAAAATCCAAACAAATTAAAAAATAAAATAATATTGATTGGAGGTTATTTGATAGTGTTTCTTGAGCTATATATTATTGTTTTTTAGTTGAAAATCATAGAATTCATGTCTTCAAAAAATTGAAAGTCATTATTGAGATTTGAAACTTTAAAGAAGAATCTTGAAATGAATTTTCTTGATTTGATTTTTACTTGAAAAAATTGTTGGTTGGAAGTTGTTGATAGATTTGTGGGGATGTTATATCTCAGATTTGAGCTAATTTGATTTATTATTGAAGGAGATTGAGGAAAAAATACTTTTTATTGAAGAAAAAGAAGATGAATTTGAAAATTACAAAAATAGATCAAATCTTCCCCTATTTAACATATAGTCCAACTTATTTTTAATTTTTTTCTTGGTTTTTCTAGCTGGTTTATATTGGGTATTAGTTCTTACTTCGTGCTAATCTATTTTTTTTATTTAATTTATTCGTCCCAATTTATTTCATGCTTTTTAATTCGTTCTATGCTTATTTATTTCCTTATCCTTTATTTTTTTTTTAATTTTTCATTTTTTTGATTTACGTAAACTCCACTTTGAATCAATACATGATCTCTTAATTTAAGTTGATTGAGTTATTGATTTTTGAGGAGATATTGAAGATATTTTCTTGAGAGAGAAAAGGCAAGAGTTGGTGAGTTAATTGAGTGAGGTCTAATAGCCTAGACCTTAAGTGTATACAAGAGTGATGAGTGATACACATGACAGAGTGATTTGTGAGGTCCTTTGACTTTGTTGCTGTTTTTTTTTGTTGCAAGCATATTTTTTTATAGATTCGGATGATTTTTGTGATGATGATTTTGAAGATTATGGCAATGAGAATAATGAGAGTTACTATGATGAAGATTATGTTAATTGATATGAATATTAAATACTCCTTTGATAGTTTGTGGTCTTGTTGATGCTTGTTAAATTTACAAATAACGGTTGCTTGAAATTCTAATTTCTTTGAGATATTTCTAACAGTTTAGGTTCTCAATTGGATATTCAAAGAATTTCTATAGTTCAATATAGTATAGGTTACCTTTGATTTCACTTTTGTGTCTATCTTTCTATCTCTTTATCTTTTGTTTATCTCATTTTTTTGTTTCTTTGTATTCCCCATTTTATTTATCATATTATTTGGTCTAAGAGTTTCTACGGTAAAGAATGTCAGCATAGAGATTCTTATGATTCCATCAATGAAGATACTTCAAGATATGACTCTTTCACATACTCTTGTGATAAATCTAAGAGTGAGAAAAGTGATTATGGGATTGATGATGATAATGAAAAACAATCGAAGGAGATATTCTTGTTCATATTTTTATATGATTCTAATTCTAACAATATAATAATACTAGTTCTTATGTTTGTTTTATTGGAGGAGGAGATGATAAATATTTCACAAAACAATTGAGACCAAATATGAATAGATATACTGATTATGTAGGAATGTGGATCGGCTTAATAATGAATTGAATACTTCGATAAAAAGAGACCATTTTGTTGAACAATATAAGTGTGATGAAGTGTGCATTGATCAATTTGTGAAATAAAGAAAGAATATTTTTCATGTTTACAGTAAAATTTGAGAACTTTATGGAGACATGATTATACATAACAAGAGTTTCATAAATATTTCAAGTTCAAGCATGATTGAACACTTAAAGTTGAAGATTAGGAAACATCCTCAACTATATGATTATTCATGATCAAATGAAAAAAAAAACTTAAGTGATAACAATACAAGTTTTGGTGAAGTTTCAACTCGACACGTGTCATTATAAAGTACTATATGATGTTATCTCAATGAAAGTTTGTCATTTATTACTTCGTAGGTCTTAGATAATTGAAACAAAAGCTACATTTGATAAAAAAACTAACAAGTGTTTTGTTAAGATAAGAGGTCAAAAGTATTCGTTATATCATCTACACTTTTAAAGGTTAATAAAGATACTTGAAATTTCTAAGATTGACAAGAAAAAAAACATGAGGGAAAAAATGTCATTAATAAATAGAAGAAGAAGAAGAAGAGAAAAGTTGATGATTCTCAAAGTTTAAATTTCAAAGTTGAAGTGACGAGTCATCCTAATCCTTCAAAAGAAAATTTTGATCCTTATTCAATGTTAAATGATCTTGAGAGAGAGAAAATTGAGAGAAATAAGAGAGTGACAACTCATGAATAAAAAGGAAATCTTGAGTTGGGGGTAGTGAATGTGTTGCGAAAAGAAAAGACAGAAGCAACTGAAAATGAGAAAAATGAAAAGAAAAAGAAAAAAATCAGAGAAATAAAGAAAAAAAAGATTTTGAGAGAGTTTACTTCTTATTTAAATCTAATGTTAGTTATTTTTTTTCAAGTTGAATTTGAAAATGGAGACATAAAGAAAACAACAATAAAAAAATTTCCACCGTTGAAGATTCAAGAGTTGGTCGATACACTTGCTACTTCTTCAAGTGTTCAAGTGAGCTTAAATGTAAAGTTAAAATAAAAATTTTCGAAGCATTTCAAGGTAAATTAGCTATATCTATTACTTTATTTTCTGTAAAGGAGAATGAAGAAAATGTCAGTTTAGCTGAAAGTCATTTTTTTGAGAAAAAAATCTATTCTTTATGATGAAAGGATGTTGAATGTTGTAATCAAGCACTTGTTGAAGTTACTTGTGCAAATCATTGTGATGATTCTCTTGAATTTAATGTATTTACAATTAATGTTCATATTTCTAATGAATTTAAAAAAAATTAAAAGAGATTATTACATTACAATAATATAGATTATGAATATTTCTTATATAAAAAGAATGCTCTTGTCGCTAATAATGTAGTTGAGGAATCACTCGAAGATAAACTTGAATTTAAGGAATTTAATTCTTTTAAAAATTGATTGTGATAGCCTACTTGCTTGTGTTGATATGCCATTAGTTGGGATACTTGTAAATTATTTAGCGAACCTCAAGTTAGTGTTGAAAATGTAGTTAGTTATTTTAAAAATGATGAGAATTTTGAATTTGACACTCCACCTTTATTTCATAAATATAAAAATTAAATTTTTTATTCTACTTTAATTTTATTTGATGAAATTCATGATTTTGATAGTAATGTGTGTAATTGTGAAATTAGTAATGACTTATTGCATTTTGACTTCACTCTATTAGTTGAGTTAAAGTCGATTGAAAATTCTTGATTCTTCTAAGCTTAAATTATTGCCAACTAGTGATGTGAGAACTAATGATTTCAAAGGTCAAACAAGTGACTTTTGGAGTATGCATAGTATTAGTGATCCTATGGTCAAACAAATTATTTTTGAAGTATGTGTAGTATTATTGATCCTATCTCTTGTTTCGCTCATCGAGATCATAACATGGATAATCTTGTGATAGAAGATATTTATTTTTTTATGGTGAATTTAGATATTTTGATTCTCCATTGTATATGAATTTTTTTGTCTTTAAATATAATATTGGAAAAATTATAGAAAGTAGCATACCTAAGACTATAATTACAATAAATAGTAACACTTTCTCAAAATTACAGTTTATAGTAAAAATAGCATTTTTTCTCACAAATTATAAACACGCGTGTTTCACTATGTCTCTTCTATTTTCACTCCATTACTTTACATCTCTTATTTATACTTCATTATTTTACCTCTCTTTAATCTAACCATTTTTTTAAAATTGAACTTATTTTTTTATGCCATTTCAATATTTTACCTGTTTATCACACTTTTTTTTCACATTGTTGATAAATATCATGCTCCATTAAATAAGGTAACTATCAAATTATAATTATTGCATGTTATCACTTCCACATATTCTAGAAATTTAGTATTTTTTTTTTATCCAAAGTTGTTCTTGCGATTTTTTCTGGGGTTTTGTTAATTTTTTGTTGTAAGATTGTAGAGGATTGACACAAGATGAAGATCTTAAATTTGTTTCTACACCTATTCAGTCGAAAAAACAGTGATCATAGAAGATATTATAAAGAAGCATCGTAATAATCCAGAGAAAATTTTGAAAATTATGAAACAAAAAGGATTGAGAAAAACTTCATCTCCAAATCCCCCAAAATGCAAAGATCTAAGAAAAAGAGAAAGTCAAAGAAAATGGGAGAATCAAGTGAAATTTCAAAACCTATTGGTCAAAACTCTTCTAAATACGATTGCAAAAAGATAAAATCGAAGAGATATTTGTATTTGTAATTGTATTAGCTTATGGGTCATGTATTGTATATATGTATTTTTTTAAAATACATATGGTTATTGTTGATATATTTTTTTAGAGGATAACATATATATATATATATATATATATATATATATATATATATATATATATATATATACAGAGAGAGAGAGAGAGAGAGTATAGTTATGTTTGTAACTGTTTAATATGAATATGATATGTATTTCATAAATACATATCAAAGTCATATTTGTATTTTTTGTATGGTAATATACATATGGATCAGTCATGTATTTTGTAAATACATATGCAGAGTTATATGTAATTTTTTGTAATGTAATATATATAATTTTCATACAGATCTGGATATGTATCATATATTTTTTGATTACCTATATGTATATAATTACACTTTTTATTATAGATTTTTTGTGTTCAATATGCTTATACATACATATGAGTGAGACATGTATTTTTGTAAATACATATGCAGATATATATATATATGTGTGTGTGTGTGTGTGTGTGTGCGTGTTGTACTGTAAATACATATCCAAGACGATATGGCTATGTATTTTTTATATTTTTTGAATAAGTGTATGTGATATACATATTTGTCTTTTAAAAATAAACGCTAGAGATAGAAGAGTAAAAACAAAAAAATAGAAAAATAAAATATTTGAAAAAAGAAGTGAAAAAGGAAAACAAAGAGAAATAGAAGTGTAAAAATAAAAGAAACAAAAAAAATAGAAAAAAGAAGAAGAAAATGAAAATAGAAAAAGAAAAAGGAGAAAAACAAAATGAAAAAAATAAAGAAAGAAATAAAAAAGGAAAGAAAAAGAAGAGAAATAGAAGAAAGAAGATAGAATGGAAAGAAAAAAAATGAAAAATAAAAGAAAATATAATTAAAAAATAAAAAGAAGCTAATAAAAACTAATAAGAAAAAAATTTAGAGATATAAGAGAGTGAAAGAGAGAAAAAATAGTAATGATTTTTTATTTCAAAATTTTTAAGATCGTGGAAATAATAATCTTCAGACTTGAGTTTGATTGGGAAAAGGAATCTACTAGTTAAAGAAAAATATGAGAAAGAAAAAAAAACAAATGTAAAAGAAACGGGTATGACTTGGTGGTACGAGTCATATATTGGGGTATGGATGTATGGTCCAGTCATATGCTGACAAGTATTGGTTGGTGGGGTGGATTTTGGTTAGTGAAACGGGTATGACTTGGTGGTACGAGTCATATGGTTGGATATAGATCGTTGGTTCCTCAACTTAATCTTAGACTTGGTTACTTAGGTTGTATTTGAATATGAGTGGCTCACCATGAGCCGTAAGCCAGGGTACAAGCTATGCCATGAACTCGTATAGTGGACAGTGTCTAAATCTTTTTTGGATTTAATATGCTAGGGGTACGGATGAACAGTACGGATCGTATACTTCGGATGCAACTTGGTTGGATGATTCGTATGCTGGACAGTGTCGGATCCAAAGGTTGAGGCTAAGATACGAGTAGAGGGTACCAATCGTATTGGAGGGTGTGACCCGTGAGGGTCAGTCGTACCCTTGTGATAAGATTTTGTGCAACTTAAGTGGGGTTATTCTGGACATTTTCTCACTTATCTTAATAAGGTCCCCCCACGACTTCTAACCTACTTGAGAGGTTATTTACCTTATTATTCCATTCATTAATACTTAGAAACTCTTCTAAAACACTATAATTCTCTCAAGAGCTTTTGGACAAGGGAAGCTAGGGTTTTACTAGAGAATTAATTTGGGGCTTGTCTTTGTAATTTCTTTCCATCATCATCTTAGTCTAAGGCATATTCTCTTCCCTTCATTGTTAATTCTAACTGGAAGCATGGTTTTTGTGAATTCTTTCATGACTTCATTGATTGTATGATTTTGGGTTTTAAATATGAATTGAGGGTTTTGGTATTAAATGGTTAGTTATGGTTTTCAATGGTTTTAATTATGTTTTATGTGCATTAATAGTAATTTTGGATAATTGGATTGCATAAGAATGGTTTAATGGTAATTGGAATTGATTTTCATTATATTATGCCCCCAATGTGATTGACAAAATGCCTATAAGCATGTTTTCAGTGCATTGATTACTTTAATGGAACTCTTGCTTATTTTAAAACTTGGCAAAGGAATTATGCATGGTTTAAATGGATTGAAAAGGTAAATGTCCAAATATTTATGCTTGTGGGGTACATTGAATCCCCCAAGTGGTTCAATATGGTAGATAGAAAGGCACTTGGAAGTCCCTTTAAACCTATATATGGTTGGCTATGGATAATACTTGCAAGTATTATCTGTATGACAATACTAGCACTAAATGGCCTTGGTTAATAAATGGTAATAAATTAGTTGGTTGTTTAGTAATGGTTTTAATTGGGCAATAATGGCAGAAAATATAGCAAAGTCGTGGAAGGTGGAGGTTTCAGGGAGGCCAAAACTGGAAATATATTTTTATCGATGTGAGGTTGTTCTTGGTGATCGTGTCCAAGATTTCACACTATATTTTGAGGGACTTACTAGCCATTCCATGTTTCCTTCCCTAGTCGTGCGGCTACACGCACTGGGGCCTTTCAGCAGAGAGAACTGAACCCATATAGCCCGTGGGTAGTTAAGGATGGCAAAGCTACATATCTCAGGTACGAGTTTTAAATGCAAGCTAAACTCGGTTTCCTTTCCTGGAATGGTTGTATATGTATGGTTGTGTGCCTATAGATAGTCTTACTTGTCTTTATAAATGACATTATTTTATCCTTATCCAGAGTTCATACTAGTGATTACTCGCTAACCCGTCTACTGCTGGCTGTATACCCATGTTATACAGGAACCGGCCATTTTACTCTTCCTACATAGTGATTGACTTGGGTATCGACATTAGGATTGAAGTGGTGAGCTTTCATCCTTTTGTAAGGATATATTTCATTTTATGGATATTTCTAGACAGATTGATTTTAATTTAGATATTAGTTTTGGCCATAATTAGGGAAATGTCCCAATTGGATTATATTACTCTTTCTATTAGAGGCTTTGTGGTACTACTATTGGTTAGAATGGGCTAAATTGGTATTGGTGTCGGCCTTGGCATTGGAATAAACAAGTGGGATAACATCACTAGACATAATTTCTCACTATTTCATTATATTTATTTTGGGATTACTCATATTATGTTGTAGAGCTTATTTGGTTATGGCTTAGTTTATTACAGTTGGGTAGTTGGTGTGGGATGGTTGGACTCAGTTGGGCCGATCACGGTTGTGATCTTATCCTAGAGTTTTTATGTGAGCTATTACATTATCTTGTTATAAGCTTGAAATTCAGCCAACTTAGGGCAGGCAACTGAAGGTTGGGTTGGGTAACGGGGGGGTCTCCGGTCCCGATCGAACCTGGGATGCCCATTACAACAAAGCCCCAAGTTGGACCATGTCAAATTAGTATCAGAGCCAGGTTCATGATCAATTTTGAGTCCATAAAACCGTGTCAAGTAGAGACTCTTTTAGGGATGTGTAGCGCACCACACTCATAAGAGAGAGGCTACAAAGCATTTGGGAATATCTAACTTTCTTAGTATTCTATTTTCAAACTTGTAGTCTCCGTCTTGGAATCTTCTCATATCCTTGTTTGTTCATTTTTTAGATCATGCCTCATAGATCTGGAACACAAGAAAATTTTTCTATGCCATCTAGTGGTAATGCTGAAGGGGTGCATCCAACTTATGGGGTTCATCTTCAATCTCATGGTCCTATCCCTATTAGTTATGGAGTTCCACCGGTTACTACTAGTCCTCCTCAAGGCAAGGTGACTAATGTGGAATTCTGTCAGTCTATTCATGTTATTGGTCAGGTAGTCGTTTCTTAGGTTGAGCAAGGTATGACTAGTGCTTTGTCTATTGAGGCCATAAGGGTTGGCCAATTTATAAAGATATGTCCTCCTATTTTTTCTGGAGTGAAGGTGAAGGAGTATCCACAGGGCTTCTTAGGTGAAATGGAAAAAATATTTTGGATGATGTAGGCTACCAATGTGGAGGGGGTAAACTTAACAACTTATCAGCTCAAAGATATTGCATAACAGTGGTATGAAGAGTGGGACAGTGATAGGGGTGATGTGGAAGAATCAATCTTGTGGGATACTTTTTCTAAGTCCTTCTCAGATCATTTCTTTTCCCAAGAGTTGAGGGAGCAAAGATGGAGGAATGTGTGAACCTCAAGTAGGTGAGGATGTTTGTTAAGGAATATGCCTTAAAGTTTCACCAATTGTCAAGGTATGCTCCTGATTTAGTGACTGACATACAGGCAAAAATGAGGAAGTTTGCTTCTGGGTTGAATCGGGCTTTGATTTTAGAGAGCAAGACTGCCTTACTAATTAAAGATATGGACATATCTTGTATGACTATTCAGATGCAATAAGTGGAGGATGAAAAGAGGAAATAGGCAGAGTTTAAAGATCGACCGAGTAAGAGGAACAGGTTTTCTGACTAGGGAGGTGCTTAGTCTTAGGGTGGCTGGGATGGTGACAAATGGTTGAAAAAGAAGTGGGGGAGTTCTGTTTCCCTCTGTTCTGTTAGTGCTCCTTACTAAGTGGGCAAAAGGCGTCATCAAGGGGGTGACAACTTTCGTGCACAAGGTGCCCAATCACAGGAAAGCAGAGGTCAGTTAATTTCTTCATGCCCTTCTTATCTATTTTGTGGTCATCCTCATCAGGGTTATTGCAATAAACAAAGGTACAATATCTTCATGTAGGCCAGGTAGGCCATCGGTTCAGAGATTGTCCGATTACTAAAGTTGCTACGGGAGAGAATAAGGTTTTTGTTGCAACATCTTCTACTCCTACACCTGGTGGTGTTGCATCTACTTCTATTATGGCTCCTAGTTCTAGTATTGGTTGGAACAGGTTGTATTCCTTGGCATCCCAATAAGAATCTGAGGCATCCTAGTACGTTATAGTTTTTCTTTTGTGACTATATTGTTTGCTTGATATGGGGTCCACTCTCTCCTATGTGACTCCTAATGTGGTTGTATCTTTTAGTTTTCTATTTAGGAGTTATTTCTGATCATTTTTCTATTTCTACCCTAGCAGGTGACTCGGTTATTACAAAGAGAGGCTATAGAGGGGTGTGGTATTTATTGGTGGCAAACAGGCCTTGGTGGATCTGTTTGAGTTAGGTATGTAGGACTTTGATGTTATTTGGGTATATATTGGTTACGCTCTTGCTATGCGTACTTGGATTGTCGGACCTGTAAGGTTATTTTTAGGTTCCCAGGTGAGACGATTATAGAATGGAAGGGTGGTTCTTTAGATCCTAGGGGGATATTTATTTCGTATCCTAAAGCTCAGAGATTAATCTCCAAAGGTTATCTTTATCACGTGGTTTGGGTTAAAGATTCTAACTTGGAAGGTCCTTCTTTCCAGTTAGTTCTAGTGGTTAATGAGTTTCCAGAAGTCTTTTCAAATGATCTTCTTAGTGTTCCTCCGGATAGGAAAATTGAGTTTGGTATTGATCTAGTTTCTGACTCGTACAATTTCTATTCCTATGTATAGAATGGCTCGGCTGAGTTGAAGGAACTCAAGGAGAAACTTAAGTATCTTCTGGATAAAGGGTTTATTAGTCCTAGTTTATCTCCATGGGTTGCACCAGTGTTGTTTGTGCTCAATAAGGATGGTTTCCTTCAGATGTTCATTGACTAAGGCAGTTGAATAAAGTGATGGTCAAGAACAAGTATCCTCTTGCATGGATAGATGATCTGTTTGACCGTTTACAAAGTCCCAAGTTCTTTTCTAATATAAATCTTCGATCTGGGTACCATCATCTAAAGATTAGGGAGGTAGATATCCCTAAGATGGCTTTTCATACTCGATATGGGCACTTTGAGCTTTGAGTAATGTCATTTGGGTTGACTAATGCTCTGGGGACATTCATGGATCTGATGAACATGGTTTTTCATCAATATTTGGATGTCATTGAATTGATCATATTTTGGTTTATTCAAAGAGTAAGGTGGATCATGCTAATCACCTCTGTGTGGTGTTGCAAACCTTAAAGGAATAAAAGTTGTATGTCGAGTTCACTAAATATGAGTTTTGGTTGAACACTATAACTTTCTTGGGTCATATTATTTCTAGTGGGGAAATCATAGAGGATCCATAAAAAGTTATTGTGGTGAAGAGGTGGTCTAGACCCACGACTCCATCCGACATTCAGAGTTCTTGGGTTTAGCTGGGTATTATAGGCGATTTGTGGAAAGCTTTTCATCGATAGTTGTTTCTTTGTCTAAGTTGACTCAAAAAAAGGTCAAGTTTTCTTGGTCAGATGCTTGTGAGGGAAGTTTTGAGAAGTTGAAGGATAAGCTAACTTCATTTCCAATTCTGACCTTGCAAGAAGACAATAATGGGTTTGTGGTTTATTATGATGCATCTCAAGTAAGGCTTAGTTGTGTGTTGATGAAGCATGGGAAGTTGATTGCATATGCTTCTAGGCAGTTGAAAGTGCATGAGAGGAACTATCCTACTCATGATTTTGAGCTATTTGCGGTTGTGTTTTCTTTGAAAATATGGCAGCATTATTTGTACGGTGTTCACGTGGATATCTTTTCTGATCATAAGAGCCTACAGTATGTGTTCACTCAGAAGAAGCTTAATCTCAAGTAGAGAAAATGGTTAGAGCTACTCAAGGACAATGATATGAATCTTCACTACCTCCCAGATAAGGCTAACGTGGTTGTTGATGCTCTTAGTAGGTTATCCATAGGGAGTTTGGCTCATGTGGAGAAAGAAAATTGGGAATTGGTGAAGGCTATTCACCGCTTGGCTAATCTTAGAGTTTGCCTCTTGGACTTCAAGGATGATGGTGTGATGGTCCAAGAAGTGGTTCAATCATCTCTTAGTGCGGAGGTTAAGGAGAAGCAAGTGCTAGATCCTATCTTGATGAAAATCAAGAGTAGCGTTGGTGAGAAAAAGGCAGTGGTGTTTGAGATCAGTGGTGACTATACAATACGGTCCCAAGGGAGGTTGTGTGTTCCTGATGTTGATGGATTACGACAAAGAATTTTGGCTAAGGCGCATGAACCACACTATGTTGTTCATCTTGGGTTAACTAAGATGTATCATGATCTCAAGGAGATCTATTGGTGGAATGGCATGAAGAGGGATATGGCTGATTTTGTGGTCAAGTGCATGGTGTGTCAACAGGTTAAGGTTGAGAACACAAGTCCAGTAGGGTTGTATCAAGAAATTGACTTTCCTGAATGAAAATGGAAAATAATCAATATGGACTTCGTTACCGGTCTTTCTCGATCTTAGAATCAGTATGATTCGATTTGGGTTATCATGGATAGGATGACTAAGTCTGCCCATTTTTTGCCAGTGCAAACTACCTTCTCGACAAAGGATTATGCGAAGATGTATCTTTAGGAGATTGTGAAGCTGGATAGGGTGCCTGTTTTTATTATTTCTTATAGTGGGATGCAATTTTAATCTTTCTTCTGGTGATCTTTTATGAAAGGGTTGGGGACTAAGGTTAGTCTAAGTACTACTTTCCACCTGCAGATAGATTGACAAGCAGAGAGAACTATTCAGACATTAGAGGATATGCTTCGGGCTTGTGTGATTGATTATGGTGGCTATTGGGATGAGCATTTACCTTTGGTGAAGTTTGCTTACAATAATAGCTATCTTTTCAGTATTAGTATGGCCCCTTTTGAGGCATTATATAGTAGGAGGTGTAGATCTCCTATTGGGTGGTTCGATCTTGGTGAGGCGGCTATGTTTGGTCCCAACTTGATTTCCTAGGATATAGAGAAGGTGAAGGTGATTTGGGATAGTCTTAAGGTTGCCTAAAGTTGCCAAAAGTCCTATGGGATGTTAGGCGTAGAGACTTGGAGTTTGAGGTTGGGGACAAGGTTTTCCTCAAGGTATCTCCCATGAAGGGAGTAATGTGGTTTTACAAGAAGGAGAAACTTAGTCCCTTGTATATTGGTCCTTAGGAGGTTTTGCAGAGAGTTTTTAATGGTGTTTATGAGCTAGAGTTTCCTTCTAGCATGTGTTCGGTTCATCCAGTATTTCATGCCTCCATATTGAGGATCTGTCTTGGTAATCCTTTTTTAATTGTGCATTTGGAGGGGTTGGGTATCTCGAATTCTTTGTATTATGAAGAGGTCTCGATTATGATCTTGGATAGGTAGATTCGTCGGTTGTGGAGCAAGGATGTGCCTTCGGTTAAGGTTCTATGGCGGAACCATAAGGTGGAAAAAGCTACTTAGTAAGTGGAGGAGGACATGAAGTCCAAATATCCACTATTGTTTTCTGCTCCTGAGATTCTTGCGGAAGGTATGTATCTTCAACACATCTTTATTTTCTAAGTTTCTTAAAGAAAAGAATACTATCTTTGCCAATTTGTTTTCAAACTTTTTTAAAGATTGGGAATACATATGATAATGCAAATGACTCGTGTGTGTGGTCACCCCTACCTTGTCCATCATTCGGGGACGAATGTTCCTAGTGGGGGAGACTATAACACGCTGGGTTGTGACCCTTAGAAAATTTCCTAGAATTCTGTTCTCTAGACCCAATACGACTCATGGGAACGAGCCGTATGTTGGGGTACAGATGGTATGATCTAGTCGTATGCTTACTAGTATTGGTTAGTGGGATGAATTTTGGTCACTAGAATGGGTACGACTTGGTAGTACTAGTCGTATGGTTTGATATGGATCGTTTGGTTCCTTAACTTAATCTTAGACTTGGTTATTTTGGTTGGATTTGAGTACAAGTGGCTCATAGTGAGTCGTAAGTCAGGGTATGAGTCATACCATGAACTCGTATGGTGGAGAGTGTCTAAATCTTCCTTGGGTTTAATATGCCAGGGGTACGGATAAAGGGTACAGATCATATGCTTAGGATACGACTTGGTTAGATGAGTTGTATGTTAGATGATGTCGGATCCAAAGGTTGAGGATAGGATACGAGTGGAGGGTACCAATCGTATTGGGGGTATGACTCGTGAGGGTCATTCGTACCCCTGTTACGGGATTTTGTACAACTTAAGTGGGGGTAGACATTTCCCCACTTATCCTAATATGGTCCCCACAACTTATAACTTACTTGGGAGGTTATTTATCCTTTAATTCCATTCATTAACACTTAGAAACTCTTCTAAAATACTCTATAATTCTCTCAAGAGCTTTTGTGCAAGGGAAGCTAGTGTTTTAGCTAGAGGATTAATTTGGGGCTTGTCTTGGTGATTTCTTTCCAGCATCATCTTGGCTTAAGGAATGTTCTCCTCACTCATCGTTAATTCTAACTAGAAGCATGATTTTTATGAATGTTTTCATGACTTCATTGATTGTATGATTTTCGTTTTTAAGTATGAATTAGAGGTTTTTGATATTATATGGTTGGTTATGGTTTTTCATGGTTTTAATTATGCTTTATGTTAATTAATAGTAGTTTTGGATAATCGGATTGCATGAAAATGGTTTAATGGCAATTGAAATTGGTTTTGGTTATATTATGCCCCCAATGTGTTTGACAAAATTCTTATAAGCATGTTTTCATTGCATTGATTACTTTAATGGAACTCTTACTTGTTTTAAAAATTGGTAAATGAATTATGCATGGTTTAAATGGCTTGGAAAGGTAAATGGTTATGCTTGTGGGGTACATGGAATCCCCCAAGTGGTTTAATATGATAAATGGAAGGGCACTTGGAAGTCCCTTTAAACCTATATATAGTTGGCTATGGATAGTACTTGCAAGTATGGTCGGTATGACGATACCACCACTAAATGGCCTTGGTTAATAAATGGTAAATGGATCGGTTGGTTGTTTGGTAATGATTTTAATTAGGCAATAATGGCAGGATATGTAGCAAAGCCGTAGAAGGTTGAGGTCCCGTGGGGACCAAAACTGGAAACTCATATTTGCCAATGTGAGGTTGGTCTTGGTGACTTTGTGCATGATGTCTCACTATATTTTGGGGGATGTACTAGTCATCCCACGTTTTCTACCATGGTCGTGCGGCTACATGCATTGGGGCCCTTTCAGTAGGGGGAACTGAACCCATAAAACTCGTTGTTGGTTTGGACGGCAAAGCTACATAACCCAAGTAAAGGTTTTAAATACATGCTAAACCTGGTCCCCTTTCCCAAAATGGTTATATATATATATATGTGTGTATGGTTGTATGCATATAGATGGTTTTACTTGGCTTTATAAATGGCATAGAGTTCATGCTAGCAATTACTTGCTAACCTGTCTACTGGCGGCTGTATAACCACGCTATGTAGGAACCGATTGTTCTACTCCTCCTATATTGTCATTGACTCAGGGATCAATATTTGGATTGAAGTGGTTAGCTTCCATCCTTTCAAAAGGCTCTATTTCATGTTAGGATATTTGTAGACACTTTGAGATTTTATTTTGGATATTCATTTTGACCATGGTTGTGGGCATGTCCCAATCAAATATATTACTCTTTCGGTTAGAGACTTTGTGGTACTGTTATAGATTGGAATGGGCGGGATCGGTATTGTTGGCGACCTTGGTATTGGAATAAGCTGGTGGGATGACATCAGTAGACATAATTTGTCACTGTTCTATCGTATTTTATTTTGGGATTTATCATATTATGTTTTGGAACTTATTTGGTTATGGCCTAGTTTATGGCCTTTGGAATGGTTTGGCACTGTTGGGCGGTTGGACTAGGTTAGGCGGTCACGGTTGTGGTCTTATCCCAGAGTATTCATGTGAGCTGTTACACTATCTTATTATAAGCTCAAAATTCAGCCAACTCGGGAAAGGCGGCTAGAGGTTGGGTTGGGCAACGGAGGTGGTCTCCAGTCTCGATCGGACTTAGGATGCTCATTATGATAAGGCCCCTGGTCGGGTCATATCAAAAGTAAAGTAATTGATGCTAGTGTGAGTATTAATTTCTTTACTTATTCTATTCTTTTGAAGACACATTTTTGTTATATTATGTCAATATTTATTTTCTAAAATGTGATGACGAGTCATTTAAAGATTGACGTGATCCACTTACAAAAATTAATTTGATTTCATCTGTGGGTGATGGTTTTTATTGGTGTTCTTGGGTATACGTAAAGTGATTCTTGATGCTCTTAGAGGATTAAAATTTATTTTTTAATGTGGAAAATTTTTGTTGTTGCATTGGTATTATTTTAAATAATTGTGACAATCTTTGTCCGATTATTTTTTTTCTATTCTACATGACTTGAATTCGAAGATGAATTCTTTTCAAGAAGGGGGAAATGATGTAAGTCTGAAATTATCCAATGACATGAAGCATTTTTAATTGATATTAAGAGTGAGGTTGGCAAATATCTTGGATATAAAAACTTTCGATCATCCATGAAATGCTAAAAATGCCATAAAAAAATTATCAAACGATTTAAAATTTTATAATATGTTCAATGGATTTATAAAGGAAGTAATTATAATAATAAATATCATCAAGCAATTTGAAATATTGTTCCAATCATCATAAGCTTGAAGGACTTGAAAAAAGTATGGGAGGAAGACTTCAAGGACACCAATATATTTAAGTGGTTAGTTTAATAATCTGGCCATTTTTGTATTTGGGCTATTTTTGCAAGACTACTATAAATAGTTCTTATGTCTTTTACTTTAGGGTTAGTTGGCTTTTGAGATGAACATTTGATGATTGGGCTCCTTTGTGAGCTTTGGAAAAAACTCTCTTATCTCTTACATTAACCCTCTTGATTACTTGGGTAAGTACTTTTTTGTATGAGTTCAGTTTTTCTTCTCCGTTGAATTAAAATTATTTACTGAATGTTTAGTTTTTTCTTTCTTTAATTGATTAAATCCTTTATAACTTTTATCTTCTTAATTTCTATCTTTTCTTCCTACTTTCTATCTAGTGTTGGTTGTGGTGTATCACCTTGTAGCTCATATTACATCACAAATTCAATTTCAACTCTAAATTCAATTCCAATTATTTTTTAATTTTAATGGCCAAACATCATTTTGTAACAATTAACATGGAATATACATATAATGCATGAATTTAAGTTCTCATATAAAACAAAATGACTTTTTTAACCTTTCAATCAAATGTTGTTTCTAAGATGTTTTTGTTTAAAGAAGTAAGTATTAGAACAAAATGAAAAAAGACTACTAGATTGGATCAAACTCTTAAACATGATTACTTATAAATTATAAAATTTATTATTTCTTTATAAATTCATGTTCCATTACACAAACATATCTTTTAAATATTATTAATGTTATTTTCTTATCAATATGCAAGACAGGCATAAAATGCATGCACAGGCCATAATTCTTATAACAAAACAACGATAATAGCCGGCTAAACCCAAGAAACTCCTGATGATTGATAGAGAGATAGGTCTAGGCCAATTTCTTACGGCTTCTGTCTTTTAGGAATCAACTCTAATGCCATCGCGGAAACAATATGACCGAGAAAGGCTACTGACCTTAGCCAAAATTTAAACTTGCTGAATTTAGCGAACAATTAATGCTCTCTAAGAGTTTGCAAGACAATTCTAAGGTGGTCTGCATGGTCATCTTCACTACGGGAGTATACAAGGATATCATCTATGAATACTATGACAAACATGTCAAGATATTGTTTGAATACTCGATTCATGAGGTCCATGAAAGTTGCTAGAGCATTGGTTAGCCCAAAAGACATGACTAGAAACTCAAAATGACCATGACGGGTTCTAAATATTTTCTTTAGAATATTACCTTTCCTTACGCTAAGCAGATGATAGCCGGATCTAAGGTCTGTCTTTGAGAAATAACTTGCACCCTGGAGTTGGTCAAATAAATCATCAATTCTAGGAAGAGGATATTTGTTCTTGACTGTGACCTTATTTAGATGATGATAGTCAATACACATTCTCAAAGAACCATCTTTTTTTTGCACGAATACGATGGGAGCGCCCCATGGAGAAATACTAGGCTTTATGAAACCCTTATCTAAAAAATCTTTGAGTTGCTCTTTCAACTCTTTAAGCTCTACGGGAGACATATGATATGGAGGTATAGAAATAGGTTGAGTGTTTAGAAGAAAGTTAATACCGAATTTTATTTCCCTATCGGGAGGTACCCCTGGAGATCTTTTGGAAAAACATTAGGAAACTCATTCACTACATCGACTAACTGAACTGTTGTAGTCTCAGACTTAGTGTCTTTAAGTCAAACTATACAATAGATGCAACCTTTGGAAATCAAATTTCTAACTTCAACATAAGATATGAAGTGACTCTTGGGAGACACTAAATTACCAGCCCACTTAAAGACTGGCTCATTTAGAAACTGAAATTTCACCACTCAGGTGTGACAATCTATAAAAGCATAATAGGAATGAAGCCAATCCATACCAAGAACAAGATCAAAATCAACCATATCTAACTCTATCAAGTCTTCTAACATGACTCTATAAAGAACAGTGATAGGACACTTTTTGTAGGCTCACTTAGAAATGACTGACTCACCAATTGGAGTGGAAGCTAGGAAAGGCTCGGGGTCACATAAGAGAAAATCAACTACAACTAACAGGGTCACATAAGAGAAAATCAACTCAGGGTCTAACAAAACATAAACATCAAAATAAAAGACACGAAGCATACCTATAACAACATCTGGAGAATTCTCCTGCTCCTGGCTTGATGGTAAAGCATAGAACTAATTCTGGTGCTAACCACCATCAGTACTGGATGAAGTACCCAGAAGAGGGGTTGGGCGACCTAGAGGAGGTGGTGCACTACTTGCCTGAGTCAGGGGACGTGCATCCCTATTTCCCTGTCTAGCATGTGGACAATATTGAATGCTGTGGCCCAACTTACCACACCCAAAACAACCTTTCTGACCAATCAAATACTCATCAAGATGATTCTTACCATACTTAGCACACTGAGATAACTGGGTTTACCACCCACACTACTCTGAGATCTGGGCATAGAATACTTACCCCACTGTTCCTGCATGTTTTTGGGTGTGGGAGCACTAGATAAAGAAGGTGCAGGAATAGATGAACAATTATGAAACTATGAATAATTTTATCCTCCAGACCTATTCTAACTGTAATCAAACTGTCATATTCTAGCTCTCTTATTTACTCTCTCTCTCTTTCCTTCATATTTTTTGTCTCAATCTGCTGAGCATGTATCATCAATTTAGAAAGATCCATGTCTTTATTAAGCATAAAATTTCTACACTCCTTAACTACCAACCCATAAACATCGGTCACAAACTTACTCATGCTTGCTCTAGAGTCAGCCATATGATCAGGGATATACTTAGACAGCTGGTTGAACTTGAGGCAATACTCCTTCACTGTCATAGAACCCTACCTCAGGTTCATAAAATCTTTTATCTTAGCTTTCCTCATCTCAAGTGGGAAGAATTTTTCTAAGAATGCATCCTAAAATATGTGCCAAGGCATGGAAGCTGCATTCCCCCCTCTACTCTTTTTCCACATCACTACCCAATCATAAGCAAGATCCTTCAGTCTATAGGAGGCTAATTATATAGTATTTTCTTTAGAAATATGCATAATTTAGATGATCTTCTTCACCTCATCTAGATAATGCTGTGTATCCTCGCCTACCTTCAACCCAAGGAATTCTGGCGGGTTTATTCTCATAAAGTCTAGAATTCTAGTTGCAGCTAAATCCCCATCCTACTAATATGGGACTGTAGCTTGGGTTACCCTAAATATTTGTTGTCACCGCTTGGTCTAGCGCCTGAAAGGCAGCCCAAAACTCTACATGTGACATATTCTCATTCAAAGTATCTGTAAACTGAGGTGGCTGGTTATCATTTCTATGGGAATTTTCTCTGCGAGAAGGCATATTCTTTCATGAAATATCATGATTTAATATCATATAAATATAGTTGTAAGCATGATGGATTATAAAAGAAAGAGAGGATTTTCCTAAAACACTTTATAGCCTCTTGCTCATAGATGTGGCGCACTTCATACTGATTATCAGGGCTCTATGTAACACGAATTATCTAACTCCCTAGGACTTTCTAAACCTTAGGCTTTGATACCAAGTTTATAATGCACCAAAAACTTATTCTCAAAATTCTACAGGGTGCTCCTAACTATATATAGTTCTAAGCTAACCCTGGCTGCTTTCTATTAGCTCTGAATCTCAAAATTGGGAAATATGTGTAACGCCCTGAATCTGGTACCCAAAATGCTTCACGATGCTCATGACCCCAAAGAACCACAAGATAACCCATGACTGACATTTGTGCCTGAACACTGCATAATATACTATATAAATGCAAAAATAATAGGCTGAAACATGTCATAAGATATAAAACTGATAAACATCTAAATGGGGTATGCAATACCCGAAACAACTAAAATAACTTT
This sequence comes from Capsicum baccatum var. pendulum, assembly GCA_030864225.1. Classification (NCBI taxonomy): domain Eukaryota; kingdom Viridiplantae; phylum Streptophyta; class Magnoliopsida; order Solanales; family Solanaceae; genus Capsicum; species Capsicum baccatum. The sequence continues at coordinate 34,784,544 of CM061551.1, read as the reverse complement.
CTAATCATGATAATCTGAATAGCCTCTAACTATCTGATTAAGGATTTGATGGGACATATCCCCAACTAAATCCAACTACTGAAATAAACTAAGTAATGGAGAAATAAAGTAATGATCGTGTCCTCGAAGGATGAGGACTCACTGCTAACTCCAACTACTGAGTACTGGAATTCTACTGATGCTTTGGAGCTTGTACTTCTTAACCTATGGTATAAAACACCATAGCATATCAGTACGTTTGAATGTATTGGTATGCATATGAGGTAGGATGAATGCAAAAGGGTCCACATTCATGAACTACACTAACTGAATGGATAACATGAACGTGAGAATATATGCATGAATACATAATAACTGTAACTGAGTTCATGATAATAAGATTACTGATTTTGAGTACTGATAACATGAGATACTGATAATTATGTAACTAAAATAACTGATACTGAGCGACTGTATCTGATAGTCTAGTTTCTAATAGAACTAGATGAGTTCTGTATTATTCTGGGTTGACTGTATCTGACAGTCTTAAATTTTGTAGAACTATCAGAGTTCTATTACTGAGACCGAATGACTATATCTGACAGTCCTGATTTTATAACTGAAACTGTGAGAAGTAGTCATCTAACCGACATTCCCCAAATAACACATTATAGCTGAGTTGGGGTCCAATCTGTAACCCCAATTGAAAGGGTGTTAATACCGCGCCATTGGTAAGGACAATCTGTGAGTAATCCTCATATAACAGGTAACTCAAGGGAGAATGGTAGGAACCCTCATATAACATGTTAAGCCACCTCATCTACCCTTATATAACATGCTATGATGTCCTAACCTACGTAGTCTACGTAGTTCTGGAATGCAAGGATTCGCTCTAAGAATCACACCCTCATATAACAAGTAGTTTCCCATCCTTGGTTTCACTCGGTGCTAATTTCTAATCCATCTGAATAGACACTGACCATGATTAACTAAACTAACTCGACAGAGTTAACTGAATTTTCAATGACTGCCGGAATGCTACTGAGATCTGATAACTGTCTGAGATTTCTAAGATTACTAGATTACTAGATTACTGAGCTTTCCTGAGTCACAAGGCTGACTGAGTTTTATGGATCATGGCTTGACTGAGGATATCATGAAAACATGACACTGGCCCTAGGCACACAGCTATATTTTATGGGTACAAGTACCCCCAGGACTCGATGAAAAGAAACTGACAAAGCATGACTTTCTTGAATACATGACCAACATCAATAATCCATAATATAATAAGTTAGAGATTTCATGAAGTACAAGTTCTAAAAAACCACAAGGGCTACACATGTATCCATAATTTGACATGAATACACTTGTACATGAATGGGGATTTCATATTATCACACTAGAATGGAACTTTTCCTTCACATAGGCATTTAATCAAACACATGGGGAGCATACTTTGGTTATACCATCATCAATGCATCTAATTGTCTTGGTTGTATAAATAAATTTGCAAATTTGATGGGTTTATCATAATTATTATGTAAATCATCATATACTAGGGTCAATTATTGGAATTGTAATTTAAAACATCAATCAAAATCCCACAACATCATGAACATGAATTCAATTCAATTTAAATCATGAACATTCATATATACACAAATCTTGGATTTTAAAAAGAGATTCTTGGGCTTCATGGGTGAAAGGGACCCATGAATCAACACATGACATACTGAGTTAATGAATTTAGAAGGATTGATAGAGAGTTCTTATGATTTGGCCCTTGAATTTGAGAGTTAGGGTTTCTTGGCTTGAGAGAGAGCAGCTCAATTTGGGAAAAATAGAGAGAATACTGATATCCTTAGGTTTTGTAGGGTCAAATTTCATGTTTAAGGCTGAACTAAAATCATGGGAAAATACCCATTTAACCCTGGATATATCTTTTGATTTTTGTGAAAATTTCACGAACTTAACCCCTAGCGCGATGTGGAGCTACCACGCCGTGTCACTGGAATTTGACAGCTAGGAAATTGGATGACAGTACGACGTGGGGACATCGCAGAGATTCGTTGGAATATGACAATTGGGATTTGTGAGCCCTCCGTAATGTGGTGAAATCACGGAGTCTTAATGGAAATTGAGGAATGTCATTTTGGCTTATGGCGTGATGCGCCACTGACTGAGATGACGTGTTTGATAGCTGAAACTTAAAATAGTCATAACTTCTTATTCAGTTATCAAATTTAGGCAAACCTTATATCAATGGAAAGCTTATTGAATTTTCCACATGACAAAAAGTGAAAATCTTGAAAATATCATATGTATAAAAGTGGATTCATATTTAAAACAAGTCTTTGACACTTTTGGGATGAATTTAAGCTAGGTAGAAGTATGAGGTATTACAATATCTCCCCCTTGGAAATATTTGTTGTCGAATAAGACTGATTGAGATGGGAGAAACTATAAGATGAAGTACATACTGAACATAAACAACTAAAACATGAATACATTTCTGAGATTCCTACCAAGCATGCATATCTAATGCACGATTTCATAACTAAGCTGACTCATGAATACATGACTGAGATTTCTGATAGCTGATTTCCTCACAAGGAGAATAAATGTTTTATGTATGAACACATGAATAATTTGGTGCATGAACATAATATTAAATATGCAATGTTACTTAGTACCAATTTTAAAATCGAAATCTACACATGAAATTGATACTAATTTGTAACTTAAATCTGGACATGAAAACTAAATAGCTTAAGAAGAACTGTTACCTTGAGCTAGATCAAAGTTTGCAAAGAAGAGGTGAGGGTAATTGGTCTGCATATCTGCTTCTACTTTCCAAGTAGCTCCCTCAATGAAATGATTTCACTAAAGAACTTTGACTAGAGGGACTTCTTTATTCCTCAGTCTGTGAGTCTGATAGTTAAGAATTTCGACTGGAATCTCTTCGAAAGAGAGGTTGTTCTGAATATCTATGCTCTGAATAAGGACTACAACTGCTGGGTCACCTATGAACTTCTTGAGAAAAGAGGCATGGAAGTTTGGATAAACTACGGCTAGATCTAATGCAATTCGAGCTCATAAGCTACCTTTCCAAAGTGACTGAGAATTTTGAAGGGACCGATATATCGAAGATTGAGCTTTCAAATCTTGCCGAACCTCTTCACTCCCTTGATGGTAGATATCTTAAGATAAACATGATCACCAATATCGAACTCGATATCCTTCCTACGTACATCTACATAAGACTTTTGTCAGTTCTGAGCCGCCCAAACTCTTTATCTGATCAACTAAACTTTTTATAAGGCATCGAATACTAAGTCAGGCCCTATAACTGAGGCCTCACTAAATTCCAACCAACCAACTGGAGATATGCATCTCCTACCATAGAGAGCTTCGAATTGAGTCATCTTAATACTGGAATGATAGTTATTATTGTATGCAAACTCAATCAAAGGCAATTTGTCATCCCAACTACCCTTGAAATTATTGTACAAGCCCTTAGCATATCTTCTAGGGTCTGAATGGTCCATTCTGCTTGACCATTTGTCTGAGGATGAAAGGTTTTACTGAGATCAACTTGGGGGTCCTGGAATGCTTTCTAGAGATGAAAAGTGAACTGGGTACCTCTATCTAAGATAATAAAGAGTGGAACACTGTGCAATTTGACCAACTCTCTAATGTTGCTGCATGAGGACACAACCCAAACCAACTCTAGATGAATCACAGTACACTATAAACCCATCTGGACCATCTGGAAGAGCTAAGATTGGGGATGAGGTGAGTTGAGTCTTTAATTCTTGAAAACTCTTCTCATAAGGATCTGACCAATAAAATTTGACTTTCTTCTGAGTAAATGTGGACATAGGGGATGCAATATACAAAAATACCTTAATAAGCCATCTGTAATAGCCGGCCAAACCTAAGAAACTCCTTCTATTTGATGGAGAGACAAGGCGAGGCCAGTTTCTTACTGCTTAACTCTTTTGAGGATCTACTCTAATGCCATCACCTAAAATAATATCACCAAGGAATGCTACTGACCTTAGCCAAAATTTTCACTTACTGAATTTGGCCAAAAGCTAATGATCTCTGAGAGTCTGAAGTATAATTCTAAGATGGTCTACATGATCACGATCACTACGGGAATAGACAAGAATATCAACTATGAAGACTATGACGAACATGTCCAAGTACTACTTGAACACACGGTTCATCAAGTCCATGAAAGCTGCAGGGGCATTAGTAAGACCAAAGGAAATGACTAGGAATTTAAAGTGACCATACCGAGTTTGAAAAGCTTTCTTTGGAATATCCCATTCTCTGAATCTGAGCTGATGATAGCTTGATTTGAGGTTTATCTGAGGGAAATAGTTGGCACCCTAAAATTGTTCAAACAAGTCATCGATTCTGGGAAGTGGATATTTGTTCTTAACCGTGACTTTATTAAGTTGACAGTAATTAATTCACATTCTGAGAGAACCGTCTTTCTTGCGCATGAATAAGACTAGTGCACCCCATAAGGACACACTAGGTCTGATGAATCCCTTATATAAGAGATCCTTCAATAGCGCTTTTAGTTCTTTGAGTTTTGCTGGTGCCATTCTATATGGCGGAATAGATATACGCTGAGTATATGGAAGAAAGTCAATGTCGAAGTTATTTCCCTTTTGGGAGGAATTCCTAGAAGATCTTTAAGAAAGATATTTGAATATTCACTCATGACTGGGACTAATTCAAGACTAGAAGTCTCAGCACTAGAATCCTTAACATGACCAAGATGATAGACACATCCTTTAGATATTATTTTCCTTGCCCAAAGGTAGGAAATAAGTTGACCTTTGAAAGCTGAAGTACTACCCCTCCACTCAAAAACTGGAACTGGACTATTTTGTTTCTGCAATCAACTGTGGCATAGCAGGAATAAAGCCAATCCATGTCGAGAATGACATCAAAATTAGTCATCTCTAATTCAACTAAGTCTGCTGAGGTGACTTTCTAAAATATCATAATCGAGCAATTTCTATATACCCGTCGGGCAATGATGGTTTTACCCACTAGGGTAGATACTGAAAAGGGCTCTACTAGAATTTCGAGACTAACTCTGAAATTAACTACTATATAAGGAATAAGAAAAAATAAGGAAGCTCCGGGATCTAGCAAAGCATAAACATGCAAGCGAAAGATATATAACGTACCAGTAACTATATAAGGAGAATTTTCCTAATCTTCCTAGGACTGGAGAGCATAAAGTCTATTTGGGTGTTTCCAACTAGTAGCACTAGAAGTGGCACCCTACTGATTTTGGCGACCAGACGGGGTGAGGAATTGTTAAGCTGACCCTGACGACCTGGATGAGGACAATCCCGGACTCTAAGGCCTGACTTTCCACATCCGAAACAAATACCATGACCCGCTCTACAAATACCCTTTTGGTGCTTGCCACATGTCTGACAAAGAGAATAGGTTTGAGCACTACTAACACTGCCTTAAGAATTAGAACCTGGAGCCCTATATCTGTTACTATCTTTGAATTTAGGCACTGGAGCACTAGCTGAAGAAGGAACTGGAACAGATGACTTAGGACGAAACTGAGAATGATTTTCTTCCTCTGAATTAGGCTGAGCGAAGTTAAAACTACCTTTCTTTGCTCTCCTATTCTACTTCTCTCTCATCTTAGTCTTTTGCTCTTCTATCTGTTGTGCATGAGTAATAAGCCTGTCTATGTTCATGTCACTATTCAACATCGCAGACCTACAGTCATTGACCACACTATTATTTACTCCAGATACAAACTTATTTATCTTGGCCTTGCTATCTACAACCACATGAGGAGTATATCTGGCTAATTGAGTACACTTAAGAGAATAATCTTTCACCATCATATTTCCCTACCTGAGGTTGATAAATTTGAACACCTTAGCTTTCCTCATCTCTAGGGGAAAGAATCTATCTAAGAATGCAGTGACAAACTCCTTCCACTTAATAGGCCCTACATCAACTGGCCTCTCTGACTTCCTCTGTTTGAACCAAGTGTGAGCAACATCCTGCAAATGATATATAGATAGATTATCACTCTCACTAGAAGTAACCCCCATGATATAGGTAACCTTATAAACTTGGTCTAGGAACTCTTCAAGATCCTCTTCTGATTTAGAACTGAAAAAGCATGGAGGATTCATTCGGGTAAAGTTCCAAATCCTGGCTACAGCTGAATTGGCCACTAGGTTAGCCAGAACAATAGCTGGTCATTCATTTTGAGAAGTAACTAAATTAGCAAAAGTGGTGAATGCAGCTTTGAATTCTGCATAAGAAACATATTCATCCAAGGGATCTGCTTAGACGGGCTGAGGGGCTGACTGATTTTCATTTCTTTTTTTAGGAGGCATGTTTAATAAAAGAAAGGGAGAAATAGATTAAACTAAGAGTTTAATATGAGCTCACGCTCGTTGGCACAATATGAAGACTAAAAGAAGGAAAACTGTTCCTAAAACATCTCATAGCCTCCTGCACATAAATGTGGCACATAAGACACCCATGTACAAAACTCTATTAGACACGGCTTTCAAACTTCCTTGGACTATATTGAACCTTAGAATTTGATACCAAGTTTGTAATGCCTCAAAACTGGTACCCAAAATGCTACACGGTGCTTAAGACCTCAAAGAACCACAAGCTAACCCATGACTAATATCTGTACCTGAACAATACATAATATACTGTATAAATGCAGAAATAGTAGGCTAAAACATGCCATAAGGTTCAAAACTAACAAACATCTAAGTGAGGTATGCAAAACCCAAAAATAACTAAAATAACCATCTAATCATGATAGTTTGAATAGCCTCTAACTGTCTGAATAAGGAGTTGATAGGACATGTCCCCAACTACCTCCAACTACTAAAATAAACTAAGTAATGGAGAAATAGAGTAATGATTGTGTCCTCGAAGGATGAGGACTCACTGCTGAGTCTAACTGCTGAGTACTAGAATGCTACTGATGCTCTGGTGCTTGTACTTCTAAACCTATGGTATAAAACACCATAGCGCAAATGCATCAGTACGTTTGAATGTAATGGTATGCATGTGAGGTAGGTTGAATGGAAAAGGGTTCATATGCATAAACTACACTAACTGCATGGATAAAATGAATGTGAGAATACATAATGAATACATAATAACTATAATTGAGTTTGTGATAACATGATTACTGAGTCTGAGTACTAATAACATGAGCTACTAAAAATTATATAACTGAAATAACTGATACTGAGCGATTGTATCTGACAGTCTAGGTTCTGATGGAACTAGGTGAGTTTCATACTATTCTGAGTTAACTGTATCTGACAGTCATGAATTTTGTAGAACTATCTGAGTTCTATTACTGAGACAGAATAATTGTATCTGACAATCCTGGTTTTGTAACTAAAATTGTGGGAAGTAGTCATCTAACCGGCATGCCCTAAATAACGTATTATAGCAGAATTGGGGTACAATCTATAACACCAATTGGAAGGGTGTCAATACTGCTCCACTGGTAAGGACAATCTGTGAGTAACCTTTATATAACAGGTAAATCTAGTGAGAACGGTGGGAACCCTCATATAACAGGTTAAGCCACCTCATCTACCTTTATATAACAGGATATGATCTTACAACCTATGCTGGCAACATAGTTCTAGAACACAAGGATTTGCTTCTAAGAATCACGCCCTCATATAATAGGTGGGTTCCCATCCTTGGGTTCGCCCGATGTTAATTTTTACTCCCATCTGAATAGATACTGAACATGGTTAACTTAACTGACTAGACTGAGTTAACTAAATTTCTGTGGACTTATGGAATGCTACTGAGATCTGATAACTATCTGAGATTTCTAAGATTACTAGATTACTGAGCTTTCCGGAGTCACATGACTGACTCAGTTCTATGGATCATGGCTTGACTGAGGATGTCGTGAAAACATGACGCTGGCCCTAGGCACACAGCTATATGTTTTTAGTATAAGTACCCCCAGGACACGATGGAAAGAAACTGACAAAGCATGACTTTCTTGAATACATGACCAACATCAACAATACATAATATAACAAGTTGGAGATTTCATAAAGTACAAGTTCTAAAGCACCACAAGGGCTATACATGTATCCATAATTCTCTGACTCAAACATTTGACATGCATAAGCTTGTACATGAATGGAGATTTCATATTATCACACTAGTATGGAACTTTTCCTTCACATAGGCATTTAATTAAACACATGGAGAGCATACTTCGGTTATACCATCATCAATGCATCTTATTGTCATGGTTGCATAATTAAATTTGCAAAATTGAAGGGTTTATCATAATTATTATGTAAATCATCATATACTAGGGTCAATCATTTAAATATGTAATTTAAAATATGAATCAAAACCCCCACAACATCATGAACATGAATTTTAATTCAATTTAAATCATGAACATTCATAAATACACAAATCTTGGATTTTGAAAAGAGATTCTTGAGCTTCATGGGTGAATGGGGCCCATGAATCAACATATGACATACCTGAGTTAATGAATTTAGAAGGATTGATGGAGATTTCTTGTGATTTGGCCCTTGAATTTGAGAGTTGGGGTTTCTTGGCTTGAGAGAGAGCAACTCAATTTGGGAAAAATAGAGTGAATAATGATATCCTTAGGTCATGTAGGGTTAAATTTTGTGTTTAAGGCTGAACTAAAATCATGGAAAAAGACCTATTTAACCCTGGATGCGTCTTTTGATTTTTATGAAAATTTCCCGACCTGGACCCCTGGCGCGACGCGACGCTATCGCATCGTGTCACTGGAATTTGACAATTGAGAAATTAAACAACGGTGCAATGTGGGTACATCACGGAGTGATAGCAATCAAGATCACACGTAAGTGTAGGTGATCTTATCAAGTAATATAGTGTCTTCAAGGAAGACCTAGTATCGATCTCTCAGGGATTTGTGTTCGCTGCCTATCCTATTCTAGTTTAACTAATTCAGGGGAGTAGCAAATAAAGTTGTAATTTTGAAAGTTAAAACTAATCTAAACTAATGCATAAAATAATATCTTGGACAATCAATGGAGTAAAGTCCAGGGTTGAGGCATTTTGAACAATCTTACAAATCTCTATTCCTATTGCAGTCTAATTGATTATCGGATTGGTGATTAACAAGGTTTATGCTACGATTTTAGTCTCCCGACCTCAAATCTTTTGTCTATTGAACATTGCAACTACAACTCCTGCAGAGATACAACAATTCTTCTAGATTTAATAAGTTATCTTCTTGCAATTGAACCAAACAAGGCTTCTAGGTATATTTCTATCCTAGATGCTAATTCAAACTCCTTATTTCATAAAAAAGTAAGAACCGTGTTCCTTAATTTCTTCATTCTATCCTATGATTATCCTCCTGGATTCACATAAAAATATAGATTTATTATAATCGTAGCTAATCATCAAAATAGTAAGCTCAAGAAATCAAGAATAATCCATATGATAATCCACAATTAAAGTACAATAAAGAATATTAAAGAGTATTCATGTTCATGGCCTCAACCCCAGAAAGAGGACTTTAGCCTTTAATGAAAATATTCATCATCCAATCCCTTGGAATGATAATACAAACCATAAAAAAACTAAATTAAAGAATGAAAAAACCTAAAAATAAGTTGTGGTATCCTCCAATGATATTCCAAGTTGATCTCGGGTTTCCAAGAGGTTCCAAGATGATCAAAACGGAGTTTGAGACGCTATACTGATAGTATACAAGACATAAACCGACTTTGATTGGGTTTCCATGCTATTTTAATTCAGATGGGCACAATTATCCCAATTTTGGGCATCAGCGCGACGCGGAGACATGCAAATTCACAATTGTCGAAAAATCTATCAAATTCCAGTAACTGTTGGCGATTTCAACGTATAGCGGGTCCTCCTTAAACTCAAAACTAAGATACACGCACCATATTTATAAAATATTAGGCATATTCTGAATCCATTTATGTTTTGAAATAATCCTTTCTTCACCTTTATAGTTGACACTCGCCAAATAATTTTCATGGGTCCAAATTGCATCCAACTTGCGTCTTGTGCTTTTGTTGAGCATTCCGAGCCTTGTTGAGTTGTTTACACTTGATTTGAAGCTTGTATATCCTTAATATATCATCCTAATACATACACAAAGCATCCTACATCATTAAACACATCAATTAAGAGATCAAAACAACACAACATCCTCACCGATGAACTAGAAACACGAGCTAAGCATAGGTTAAATTCACATTGAGCTTTAACTCATTGTTTTCACTCTTTTCTTGATCCAATTGACCCTTGAATATTATAAATAAGTTGTTTAACATATAAAAACATAATAAAAACCTTCTTAACTCATTAAAATACATTAGAACTCAACACAATAGACTAGAAAAACACCTAGCTCAAGCTAGTCACACTAGTTTTCTCGGTTGAACTCTAAATGGTCGAATTGAATCAAAATTTGTGTGGAAACACCATTAAACATTGTGAACACATACTTGGACACATAATTTCTCATTTATATCATTATTAACACATATATCATGATAATCATCCTCAAAACAAGGCTAAAAAGGCTAGAATAGTAATGTTAGAATTCATAAATACACCCAACATCACCACCCCACAGTTAAAGCCTTGTTCGTCCTCGAACAATTATTAACTATAAAAACCATGAGCTGAAGATACTCCACACTTCTACTACATGTAAGAAACTCATCCTAGCACTACAATGACTACACGAATGCAAGTTTACAACTCTAAGCATGTTATACACAATTGGAAGCTCATGAACACTACTCCAAAACATCCTAGCCTCAAGAATTGGCTCACATAGTTGGAAAACTCATGCTTATTGATCAATTAAGGACATCATACAAATCACCCACATTGATCAAATATGTTCCCCTCGCAACAACAGAGTTACCCACAATCACTCAAAATAATGCAATTTATAATGTAATGGGTACAAGAATCAAATTACGCTCACTCTTTCAAATAATTCACAAATTACACATAATGAACCATATTCTTGCCCTCAGGGTAGTGTTCCACTAATAGTCGAATGTAAATCTTAGGATCAATTAGGACATTTTTGGGTTGTAATGTAGGCTAAGGGACGGGTAGGAGCTATTTTGGCCAAGAATAATGATTGACCTCTCTAAGCGCTTTAATACACTACAGTGTACATTTAAAACCAATATCCAACAATCAAATTACACTAGCTTTGTATACCCATCTCTTTTATTTTTGCCCCATCTCTTTTAAGCATTTTCACAAACACTTGGTAAAAACATAGTTTACTACCACAAGAATCAAATTTTTCTCTTTTTTCACAATCATGGCAATACTTTTAGCATAAATCATATCACATCCACCCACCACAAATTAATTACAAACACCAATAACCATTACCTTGGGGCATCAATTTCACCTTTTTGTTCTTCAATTTCTCAATCTCCTTTCTCAATCATCATCAAAAAAAATTTCAATTAAAGAACTTAGGAGCTTTTTGGATCAAATTATGGTCTATCAAAGAAGGGATTAGGCTACTTATCTGATTAACAAAGAAAAGGATAAAGGCTCAATGGGGTTTAACTAGGATAATGAACAAGGGTGGGTAAAACATACGGTATAAAATAAGGCTATCAAAGAAATGCCTATATCATCTCCTAAACCCACATTTTTTATTTCACTTCACACACACACTAGGCAATTTCTAGACATCACATGCAACAAGAAATATACAAAATACCTTACACGCACATGGCACATGCTCAACTCAATAGGATCATCGTAGACACTCAACCAAACAATAAAATAAATTCAAAATTAAGCAACCAAACTGGAGTCACAAACTTGAGCCTAAGAGTCTCCAAAATAGTAATTCATTCAACATGCTTTTACAAGCAAACCCACTTGCATTATGTAATCAAAAATAGCACCAACAAGAATATCTCACTTATTCCTAACCTAATTTTTTTTTTAAATTGAGTCAAAATTTTGGAATTTTCCCACCCCACACTTAAAAATCTACTTTATCTCCAAAGTGAATTCCAAGGTAAGAGATAGAAATACTCCCTGAGGCCTCTAGGCCTAGCTAGTAGCATCTTCACATAAAGAGGGGATCCATGGAACCCCACACTCCATCTTTGCCATGCTTCAAACTCAAGTATACGGTACTCAGACTTCCTATTAACCTGTAACTCATCCAAAAACAAAAAACTTCATGAAATAAAAACTAAAATCTGAAAATAAAACCTACTTTCCTTGGGTTTCCTCCCAAGAAGCACCTAATTTAGTGTCGCAGCATGACCCAATCAACTTTTTCCTCCACCTTGAGGATATGAATTTCACCCCCAACATCGCATCTATATTTTTGCCTTCATCATATGGAGGTGGTACATAGATTAATGAATCGAGTAATGAATGATGCATGATAAACCACTCGGCCTTTAAGTGAGGTGTGTTTTTATGTTGCTTATCCGGTGTAAATTTAAGAATATAGAATTCTTGTTCCTCATCTTCACACTCTTCTACTATTTTAAATGATTCCACAGACAAGACATCATCTAAACATAATGTAGAAAAGTTCTTCGAGTGAGGCCCAACCAATCCTACTTCATAATTTGCACAATCTACTACACACTCACTTTTATTCACCTTCTCAATTTCAGTCTCAAGATCAATATGACAGTCAAGTGGTTGTGATTCTTATGTTTGTTCCACAAGTTGGCCAATGTCCTTCTCATATTCTTTTTCCCTTATCCACTGTAGACATGGTGGCAGTGGTAACTCCTTAAGACATTCAATAATTTTAGTTTTCGAGTACTCAAACTTCCTTGAATTATCAATAACTTTCTCTACAACCGGTTGGATATACTCTTGATCTACCGCTTCCCAATGGTTATTTAGATCTTCCAACAACTATGTTTGAAACACTAAAAGTTCTTTTAGCATCTCATCCAAATGGCTCATTAGAGTTGTGGCCTGCATATTTAGTTGTTGCTGCTGAAACTGCTATTGGTTGGTCCGTGATTGAATTTGTTACTGAGTCAACCCTATTTGATTGCAGTAGTTTATATAATTTTGCAATTGATCATAGCCCATAAACATTACTGAATCAGGATTTCTAGCACACATATCTTCTAAATGATCACTTAACCATAAGCCAAACACCAATTTGCATTTTGTTTCTCAAATAAAACAGTATCCGTATCATATTTTGAAGGTCCCGTCAACGTACTTCCATCAAAATCTGGACAATAAGCCTCATGATATGGTCTCCCCCACAAAAATAATAAGAATCATCATTACTCGAAAACCATCTATCTCAGGTTAACATATCAAAAAGAATGTAACAAAAAATAGAAATAAAGCAAAATAAAAAGAAGCTAAACAAAAAGTGAGAATCTTGAAAATATCATATGTATAAAAGTGGATTCATCTTTAAAACAAGTCTTTCACATTTTTGGGATGAATTTAAGCTAGGTAGAAGTATGGGGTATCACAATATCTCCTTCTTGAAAACATTCGTCCTCGAATGAGACTGATTGAGATGGGAAAAATGATAAGTTGAAGTACATACTGAACATAAAAGACTGAAACATGACTACATTTTTTAGATTCATACCAAGCATGCATATCTGATGCACGATTTCATAACTAAGCTGACTCATGAATACATAACTGACATATTTGATAGTTGATTTCCTTACAAGGAGAATACATATCTGATGTATGAACACATGACTAATCCAATGCATGAACATATAATTGAATATGCAATGGTACTTAGTACAAAGTTTAAAATGGAATTCTGAACATGAAATTGATATCAAGTTGTAACTAAAATCTGAACATAAAAACTAAAAAATTAAGGAGAACTGTTACCTTAAGCTAGATTAAAGTTTGCGAAGAAGAAGTGAGGGTACTTAGTTTGCATATCTGCTTCTGCTTTCCAAGTAGCTCCCTCATCGAAATAATTTTGCTAAAGAACTTTGACTAGAGCAACTTCATTGTTCCTCAGTCTGCGAGTCTGATAGTCAAGAATTTCCACCAGAATCTCTTCGAAAGAGAGGTTGTTCTGAATATCTATGCTCTGGATAAGGACTACAACTGCTGGGTAACTTATACACTTCTTGAGAAAAGATACATGGAAGACTAGATTAATTGCGGATGGATCTGAAGGAAATTTGAGCACATAAGCTACCTTGCCGAAGCGACTAAGAATTTTGAAGGGACCGACATATCGGGGAACGATCTTATCCTTCTTACCGAACCTCTTCACTCTCTTCATAGGAGAGATCTTTAGATAAACATAATAACCAATCTCAAACTCAAGATCGCTCCAGCATATATCTGCATAATACTTCTATCGGCTTTGAGCAGCCCAAAGTCTTTCTTTGATCAACTGGACTTTTTCTAAGGCATCGAATACTATGTTCGGCCCTATAACTGAGTCCTCACTAACTTCGAACCAACCAACTAGATATTTTCATCTTATACCATAGAAAGCTTTGAATGGAGCCATCTTAATACTGGAATGATAGCTATTGTTGTATGCAAACTCAATCAAAGGCAAGTGGTCATCCCAACTACCCTTGAAATCAATTGCACATGCCCTTAGCATATTTTCTAGGGTCTGAATAGTCCTTTATACTTGACCATCTGTCTTAGGATGAAGGTTGTACTGAGATAAAATTGGGGGTCTTAGAGCGTTTTCTATAAATGAGAGGTAAACTGGGTACCTCTATCTGAGATAATAGATAGCAGAACTCTAAACAATTTGACAAACTCTCTAATATAAAGTTTATCATAATCCTCAACAAAATAAGAGGTATGGAATGGAATGAAATAAGTTGATTTGGTCCTCCTATCTATAATGACCCAAACTGAATCATGCTGACAACAAGTACGAGGCAAACCCATCACAAAGTGCATGTTCACTTCTTCCCACTTATAAGTAGAAATATTAAACTCTTGCATGGACTCACTAGGCTTATGATGGTCTATCTTAACCTGCTGACATGTAGAGCACTTAGACACAAACTCTATAAGATCTCTCTTTCTCCCACTCCACCAATAGATCTCACGTAAATCATGGTTCATCTTTGTTGCCCCTGGATGAATATAGTCGCGTGCACCATGCACTTCTGCAAGAATTCACTGCCTCAAGTCATCTATACCTAGAACACATAGACGACCCTGATAACTCAAAACATCATCTCCCCCTTGGGATAAAACCTCTACTTTATGATCCTTGACTGACACTTTTAACTTGAATAAACTGTGATCTCTATCTTACTTTTCTTTCACCTTGGAAACTTGAGATAATTATGAACAACTCTTAACCCATATATCACCCTCCTTTGTATCGACTAAGTGAATGCCTAATCTAGTAAGTCGATGGATTTCCTGATCTATCTTCTTCTTACTGTCCTCAACATGTGCAACATTACACATAGACAGTCTAATGAGAGTATCGGCCACTACGTTAGCATTACCCGAATGATAAAGGACACTCATATCATAATCTTTCAAGAGCTCTAACCACCTTCTCTGGTGAAGATTGAGGAATTTTTTAGAAAATACATATTGAAGGCTTTTATGATCAGTGAACACAACTACATGAACATCGTATAGATAATGCCTTGAAATCTTTAAGGCAAATACTACGGCTACTAACTCAAGATCATGAGTAGGATAATTCTTCTCATGGGTTTTAAGTTGTCTGGAAGTGTAGGGTATGACCTTACCATGCTGCATGATTACATAACCCAAACCTACTTTGGATACATCACAGTATACTATAAACCCATCTGGACCATCTGGAAGAGCTAAGACAGGGGCTGAGGTGAGACAACTCTTCAACTCCTAAAAACTCTTCTCGCATGGGTCTGTCCACTAAAATTTAACTTTCTTCTAAGTAAATCCAGACATAGGGGTTACAATAGATGAAAATCCCTCAACAAACCGTCTATAATAGCCAGCCAGACCCAAGAAACTCTTGCTATCTGATGGAGAGATAGGGTGAGGCTAGTTTCTTACTGCTTTTGTCTTTTAAGGATCTACTCTAATGCCATCACCTAAAATGATATGACCATGAAATGCTACTGACTTTAGCTAAAATTTGCACTTACTGAATTTGGCAAAAAGCTCATGATCTCTGAGAGTCTGAAGTACAATTCTAAGATGGTCTGCATGACCACGCTCACTGTGGGAATAGACAATAATATCACCTATGAAGACTATGATGAACATGTAAAAGTACTACTTGAACACACGATTCATCAAGTCTATGAAAGTTGTAGGGGCATTGGTAAGACCAAAAGACATGACTAGGAATTTGTAGCGGCCATACCGAGTTCAGAAAGCTATTTTTGGAATATCACATTCTTTGACTCTGAGCTGATGATAGCCTAATATGAGGTATATCTTAGAGAAATAGATAGCACCCTAAAGTTGGTCAAATAATTCATTGATTCTGGGAAGTGGATACTTGTTCTTGACCATGACTTTATTGAGCTGATGGTTATCAAAGAACAGTCTTAGAGAACAGTCTTTCTTGCACATGGATAACCACTGGTACGCCCCACAAGGACACACTGGGTCTGATAAATCCCTTATCTAAGATATCCTTTAATAGATCTTTCAATTCTTTGAGTTTTTGCTGGTGCCATTCTATATGGTAAAATAGATATAGGCTGGGTATCTGGTGAAAGATCAATGCCGAAGTCTATTTCCCTTTCGGAAGGAACTTCTAGAAGATATTCAGTAAAGACATCTAAACATTCACTAACTATTGGGACTGATTCAAGACTGGGAGTCTCGAAACTAGAATCCTTAACATGAATAAGATGATAGATACATCCGTTAAATATTATTTTTCTTGCCAGAAGGTAGGAAACAAGCTGACCTATGAAAGCTGAAGTACTACCCCTCTACTCTAGGACAAGTTATTCAGAAACTGGAACTAGACTATTCTATTTTTGCAGTCAACTGTGTCATAGCAGTAATGAAGCCAATCCATGTCGAGAATGACATTAAAATCAGTTATCTATAATTCTACTAAGTCTACTGAGGTGACTTTCTAAAATATCATAATCGGGCAGTTTCTGTATACCCACCGAGCTATGATGGTTTATCCCATTGGGGTAGAGACTAAAAAGGGCTCTGCTAGAATTTTGGGACTGACTCTAAAATCAACTACTATATAAGGAGTTACAAAAGACAAGAAAGCTCCTAGATCTAGCAAATCATAAACATGCAATCAAAAGATTTGTAATGTACCAGTAACTATATCAGGAGAATTGTCCTAATCTTGTTGGGACTGAAGAACATAAATCCAGTTTAGACATTACCCACCAGTTGCATTGGAAGTGGCACCCTACTGATTTAGGTGATCGGATGGGGCTGAGGATCGGTTAAGATGACCCTAAGGACGTGAATAAGGATAATCT
Source organism: Capsicum baccatum var. pendulum (assembly GCA_030864225.1). Taxonomy (NCBI): domain Eukaryota; kingdom Viridiplantae; phylum Streptophyta; class Magnoliopsida; order Solanales; family Solanaceae; genus Capsicum; species Capsicum baccatum. The sequence goes on along the minus strand of CM061551.1, from coordinate 34,767,031 downwards.
TTGATTCTGTGGCCTGGATTGACACATCTAAAACAAATACCACTATCTGCTCTGCAAGTACCCTGATAGTGCTTGCCACATGTATGACAAAGAGAATAGCTTTGGGCATTACTAGCACTGCCCTGAGATTGAGAGCTTGGATCCCTATCTATAACGATCCAATTTTCTAGAACCAGAATGTCAGATGGGGCTCATGATCCCTAAGGACCACTAGATAAACCTCTACTAATATCTGTACCTGGAAACTGGATAATATAGATAATAAACACGGAAACTAGCCATAAGGTTCAAAACATCTAAAAATACTCAAAATTTAAAACTTATAACTGATACATCTATCCAAAAAACCTCTAAAATGTCTGGGTTATAGAGTTGATGGGATATGTACCCAACTAACTTTGTCTATAAAAAATAAATAAAATCTGATACAATAATGATAAAAGGATCATCCTCAAATAAAAAGGACTCACTGCTATGTCTACTGCTGTTGATTGGGACTGATCTGATAAGGGTACTCTAGATCTCATGCCTCTGAACCTATGGTGTCAAATGAAACACCATAATGCAAATACTTCAGTACGGGAATGTACTGAGTATGCAGACTAGGTAAGGCAAAATGCAAGGGCTTATGAATAAACAATTACTTAACTGAATAATCATAAGAGTACTGAATGAGAAAACATGCATGAATGCACAAACCATAACTATAACCATCACGACTCTGAATACTGAAACTCAGATACTGCATTACTGTAATTTGAACTTACTACTAATACTAAGATACTGAATTATCTAATAATGATAACTGGGTATTCGATTTGAGATGAATCTTATCTAGCGAGTGATATCAGAATCTGAGTTTTCAATAGAGTACTCGATTACTACAGAGGTCAGAACTGAACACTTGAATACTACTAGATCTAAGTTGGGTACAGAACTGAGGCTAGATTACTAGTGATACTGAGATTACGACGATTACAGAGATTACTGAGATTTCTTAAGTTCTGTATCTATTTGAGAATACAGAGTTCTACAACTCGCTGAGTTCTGAGAATCATGGCTCGACTGGAACTATTATGAAAATTGACACGGGCTCTAGACAGCAGCTAAATTGTCAATTATAAATACCCCCAGGACTCAATAACATAAAATTAAAACATAACCATTCTTGAATAATCAAGATAATAGACAATCATTCACCATCACAATCACTAAGGCATTACTTCAATCATTTACGAATCCTAAACATGTAATAACATAGGGGGACATACTATTGGATCATACTCTATTCAATAAGGTCTTGCATCAAACATTTGGCATGTATTGAAGTCTTAACATGTATCAAAGAGCATATAATTGGGGAATTTCATGCTATCATGTCACAATTCATTCACTAAGGCTTTTCAACAAACACTTGACATGCATGGGGTTGCACATAATTGGGGATTTTTAGTCAGCATGCTATAATGGCTCTAATTCCTTCACATAAGCATTTTATCAAACATATGGGGAGCATGATTTGCTTATTCAATAGTTTTCTTCAATTAATTGACATGAACATATCACTTAACAAGCAACTTGAATAGGGTTTATCATGAACATCACATGAATATCAGATACTAGGGTCAAAGCTTGAAAACCTTGCAAACAAATGATCTTGGGTGTATTTATATGCCTAAGAACCATAAATAATCCATATTTTAGCAAAGTTTAGAGAACAAAGTGCCTAGTTTCTTATGTTTTTACTCTACTTCTATGCAATTGACATAACCGATGTGATTAGCATGATTTCAGGTATTAATGAAGTAAATGAAGACATAATGGGACTATGGAATGTGGATGGCATATGACACAAGAAAGAGTAGCAATCTGGACCAAATGTGGTGCCTAGAAACTATTTGCAAGATTAGTTTTTCATTTATAAATAGTTCAGGGAGTTAGAAGGCAATTATGAGAAAAAAAGATTATTAAAAGGCTTAATGCTGAATTTTTATTCATTATTGAATTATTCTATATTATTTTGAGAGAGGAGAGAGGCGTCTTACACCAAGGGAGAAATACTATTCATCTTCTCCACCAAGATCGTCTTCTAGTTTTTGGTATGATGAATATTTCTATTCTGATTTTCGTTCTACCCATAAGTGGCTAAGTTTATTAGTTAGAGTTCTGGAAGCCTTGTAGCATAGAATCTATCACTTTGGGTTTTGAATTCATTATGCATTGATTTATTTACATCATACTCTCTTTGCTTATCTTGAATTCTTGTGGTTGTAAACATAAAGGATATGCCTTAAAATTCAACTTGTTCGAAAGAAAGGTTGATGTTCGGAAAAGAGAATAGAGACAAGAAAATAGGATTCCCAACCCTTATTTCATATGTTAATACCTTAGTAGGATTAACTACTTGGAGATTTCATATTGTTTTTGGTAAAGGCTTTTGATTCAAGAGAACTAAAGTGAATTAGTCCTTGATGGTTGAGAAACACTAGGATTATGTTATTAAATACAACGTGTCTTTGTAAGCACGATGCCTGTATGAATTCGTAAAGACCATAGTTAGAAAGTATTGAAAACTACAAGGTGGACATAACCCTAGCTTGCAATTTCTCTGAATTTCAATACTACTACACGTATTTCATCTTGTTAAACTGAAACCATTAATTTGTGAACTGAATCAAATCCCCCTATTTATTTTATGGAAACGAACGATTAAAAGTCAACTAAACTATATACAACTTAATTAGCACCATATTTCCTGTGGGATTTTACCCTAATCTAGTTGGGTTATATATTTGACAATGACCGCTTACTCTCTCGTAAGAGAGGTGTAATTTGGGCATATCAAATTTCAGCGTCATTGTCGGGGAATACGGTTGTTGATTGAGTTTATTTATGTTAATTGATTGTTATTCAAGTTTCCTTATTTTACATTTATTTGTTGTTTTTGTTCATTATAGGCTCATTGTTATTTATGCCATGAACCAGAAGTTTAGGAGAACCATTATTACCCTTCAGTCCTGAACCTCATCTCATTGAAAGAATAGCTAACCAACAGGAAGCTAAAAGATTAGACACTTAGTCTAATGCTCAATTAAATCAACAGAATGCAGATAACCCAGGTAAAGTACCTAATATAGATAAACAGGACCTGGGAGATGATGATTTAATTGACTAGGCTAATAGGAGGTGTGCAGCAGGGGTAGTTGTACCTAAAAATCAAAATCATTCATTTAGAGGAAGGCTAGACTGCCAAGCTACACAGTTTGATGTTGATAATAATGAGGACAATTTAGATAGAACTGGATCTACAGGGGCAATAATTCTACCACCACTCGCCCCTGGGGTGAAATTCAACATCACCAGTACTATGATCCAACTACTAAATCTGAAAGGATTCTTTGGTGGATTACCTGGTGATGATCCAAATCTATATTTGGTGAATTTAATCAATATTTGTAAGTTATTTTATAATTCTTGAGTGGTACAAAATGCTATTCGTTTAAGATTGTTCCCACTATCTCTATCTGGAGAGGCAACTATGACTCCTGATTCTATAACAAACTGGGGGTCATTGAAAGGAGCTTTCCTAGAAAGGTTTTTTCACTCTCCAGAATGTTACAGTTGAGGGATGAGATCAAAAACTTTAGGAAATTGGATAATGAAGTTTTGCATGAGACTTGGGCTGCAGACATGTTAGAAAGAATGACTAAGACAAGTAGAACTTAGCATACTAGAGATTTTGTGGTAGCAAAAAATACTAGGTCTAGTGTAATATCAGTAGAGCAGTGTAGGAGAGAAGAGGAGTGTGATAAAGATATGGCTCACATGAAAACCCAGATGGATCTAATCACAAAACATTTGCTATCAGGGAATGTAGAAAAGGTAAAAGTTGTAGGGTCCCATGGTAAAGGAGCTGAATCAAACACTGAGGAAGAGGATAACTATTTGCATAAACAGGGAAGTTTCCGTATTGATGGTCAAGGAAACCAAGGTTGGAACCATCAAGTAGATTGGAAGAATAAAAGTGATAGGAGTGGACTGTATGTACCTCCTGGAAGCCATGATAATTCTGCCACCAGTTCAGGAAAAATATCCATAGAGGACATGATACAGAAACTATTAAAGGGAGTTAAGGCGACCAATTCTGGGGTAACTACTATAAAGAGTGACATATCTTCTATAAGTCAACTAGTAAACTCATACTCAATTGCTATTAAACAACTGGAGTAACAGATGAGCCAATTATCCACAATATTTAACCAAAGACAAAATAGGACTCTACCAAGTGATACAGTTCAAAATCTAAGGAATGATGGTTCGTGTATGTCCATTACCATTTGGAGAGGTAAGATGTTATCTAGTCCAGCATTGGGAGCATACTCTCTTACTGATCCAGTTGAAATGGATTAGGATATGGTTGATGAATCTTCAGTGGTGCCTGTGGAGTTGGGAACTTCAAAAAAAAGAAGTGCGGAAGTTGAACAACCACCTAAGCCAAAGCATGTTAGTAATGTGGAGCAAGGCATAAGAAAGGAGGTAAAAGTTGCTCCAAGTGAAATCCCAATGCCACCACCCCCATTTCCACAACGATTAAAGAAGAAAAAAATGATGGTAAGTTTAGAAAATTCATGGCTATGTTGAAGTAGTTGACAGTGAATGTGCCCTTAGTTGAAGCACGAGAACAGATTCCTGGATATGTTATGTTTCTGAAACACCAGTTGACGAAGAAAAGGAATGTAATCTATGAAACGGTAGACAATCTTTATCATTGTAGTGTTATTGCTATAAGATCTATTGTCCAGAAGAAAGCTGATCCAGGAGCATTTACTATTCTATGTACGATTGGATTACTAAAGTTTGAAAAAGCCCTTTGTGATCTTGGGGCAAGTATAAATCTTATGCCATTGATGATTTTCAAGAAACTAGGTTTTGGGAGATCCTACGCCCACCAATATGCTCCTTCTAATGGCGGATAGATCAGTAAAAAGGCCGATTGGTATTCTACATGATGTACTTGTAAAAGTTATAGATTCTATATTTCCTGCCGACTTTGTAATTCTTGATTGTGAAGTGGACTTTGAAGTACCCATAATTTTGGGTAGGTTGTTCTTAGAAACTGGGAGAGTGTTAGTTGACATGGAGTTGAATGAGCTGAAACTTAGGCTTAATAAGAAAGAAGTTAGTTTTGAAGTATGTCGGTCTATGAAACAACAAAAAAAGATAAGTGTCTTCTTAATTGTTTATGTTTTCTACGCAACTGGAAGATGTATTTTTTTCCGATCTTGGTGGCCACCGCGATGCACCACAATCGCGGTGGCTCAATGGAAAAAGGACGAGTGGGAATTAGGTTCCCTCCGCGATGCACCACCATCGTGGAGCCCCTAAGTTTGCAATTTCAACCACTGGTGTGACGTGCCAGTATCATGGTGTGACACAGGATATTGCCAAAGGGAAAATCGGAACTCTCCGCAACACGCCAAAATCGTGGAGTCTCACTAAAAATTGACAATTATGATTTTACATTTCTCCGTGACGCACTAAGGACCTAAATCATGGTGTTTTACGATTGGAACTTAAAATAGCCATAACTTCTTACTCAATTATCTAATTTAGGTGAATCTTATATCGTTGGAAAGCTAATTAAATTTCCTACACCATGGAAAGTCTAAATCTAAGGAATTTCATACGAAATAAATATCACTTATCCCTAGAATATATTTCTTATCATTCTCGGGACTAGTTTAAGCTAGGAAAAATTATGGGGTATTACAATATCTCCCCCTTGGGAACATTCATCCTCGAATGTGGATAGTTAAGCTGAAATTTTTGAGAAATCTGAGAATATAAGATAGCATGCACAACTAAAGTAAACTGACCAACTGAATCTAAAACATTCTAAGCTTCTGAGTAATTTTGTGTGTGCATGAATGAGGACAAATATATAGTTGAATGTATGATTAGAAAAGAACTGGATTAAGAAAGAGTAGTACCGTTATCTAGATCTGAGTTTGTGGAGAAGAGGTGAGGGTACTTGGCTCGCATGTGTGCTTCTGTTTCCCAAGTATCGCCCTCAACCGTTTGATTCCACCAAACAACTTTGACTAAGGGAACTTCTTTGTTCCTTATTCTTCGAATCTGATGATCTAGAATCTCAATTGGAATATCTTCGTATGAAAGGTTGTTCTAAATATCTCAGCTTTTTATAGGAACTACAACGGTAGAGTCACCGATACTCTTCTTAAGCATAGAGACATGGAATACAGGATGAATGGATGACAAGTCTGCGGGCAACTCAAGCTCATAAGCTACTTTCCCAACATGACTCAAAATTCTATAAGGTTATCTACATCTTCCCCTATAAAGAGCCTCAAACGGAGCCATTCGAATGCTAGCATGATGACTGTTATTATAAACAAACCCAATTAATGGAAAATGCTCATCCCAACTACCCTTGAAATCAAGAGCACATGCCCTTAACATATCTTTTAGATTTTGGATGGTCCTCTCTGCCTGACCATCTGTCTAGGGGTGGAAAGCTAAACTAAGATGGACTTGGGTACCAAGACCCTTCTGAAAAGCTCTCCAAAACTAGGAAGTAAATTGAGTACCCTTATCTGAAATAATAGACAAGGGGACTCCAGCAATATGACTAACTCTCGGATATACAACTTAGCATAATCCTCAGCTGTATAAGACGTGTGAACTGGCAAGAAATGCATTGACTTAGTCAATATGTCACAATAACCCAAATCGAATCATGGTGACAATGTGAATGGGGTAAACCAATCACAAAATCCATACTCACCTCTTCCCACTCCCAAGTGGGAATATCGAGCTCTTTCAATGTACCACCAGGTATTTGGTGTTCTACCTTAACCTGTTGATAAGTTGCACACTTAGCTACAAACTCTGCTATATTTCTTTTCATACCACTCCACCAATAGATTTCTCGCAAGTCACGGTACATCTTGGTATCACCTGGATGAATAGAATACCACGCACCATGTGCTTCTGCCATAATCCACTGCCTAAAATCATCAACACATGGCACACACAATCTACTTTGGTGCCTCAACACACCATCTCCTCCATAAGAGAAAACCTATAACTTTTGGTCTTTAACTGACTTTTTTAGTTTGACCAAACTAGAATCCATATCTTGCTTCTCCTTCACTTTCAAAACTAGGAAAGATTCGAAACTACTCTGAACCCAAACATTACCCTCATCTGAATCAACCAGCCTAACACCCAATCTAGCCAAACGATGAACTTCTCAAGCTAACGCTTTATTATCATTCTCAACATAAGCAACACTTTCCATAGACAACCTACTAAGGATGTCTGCCACTACATTGGCCTTGCCCGAATGATACAACACACTCATATCATAATCCTTCAACAACTCCAACCACCTTCTCTGGCAGAGATTCAACTTTCTTTGAGTAAACACATGCTACAAAATTTTATGGTCCATGAACACATCAACATGCACACCATACAGATAATGTCTCCATATTTTCAAAGCAAACACCACAATAACTAATTCCAGATCATGGGTTGGGTAATTTTTTTCATGAGTCTTCAACTATCTAGAGGCATAGGCTACGACCTTAACTCTTTGCATCAACACACAACCCAAACCAACTTTAGATGCATCACAATAAACAACCAAGTTATCGGTACCATCGGGTAATACTAGGACTAAGGCTGAAGTGAATTGAGTCTTCAACTCCTGAAAACTCTTCTCATAGGAATCCAACCACAAGAACTTAACTTTACTTTGGGTCAATCAAGACATAGGAGATGCAATAAATGAGAAACCTTCTACAAAACGTCGATAATTACTAACTAAACCCAAGAAACTCCTAATGTTTGATTGAGAGATAGGTCTAGGATAATTTCTTATGGCTTCTATCTTTTGGGGATCAAATCTAATGCCATCGGCGAAAACAACATGATTGAGAAAGGCTACTAACCTTAGCCAAAATTCACACTTACTGAATTTGGCAAACAATTAATTTTCTATAAGAGTTTTCAAGACAATTTAAAGGTGGTCTGAATGGTCATCCTCACTACGGGAGTATACAAGGATATCATCTATGAATACTATGACAAACATTTCTAGATATTATTTGAACACTCGACTCATGAGGTCCAGGAAAGTTGTTGGAGCAATGGTTAGCCCAAAAGACATGACTAGAAACTCTAATTTACCATGATGGGTTCTAAAGGTTGTCTTTGGAATATCACCTCTCCTTACTCTAAGTGAATGATAGTCGGATCTAAGGTCTATCTTTGAGAAATAACTTGCACCCTGGAGTTGGTCAATTAAATCATCAACTCTAGGAAGAGGATATTTATTCTTGACTGTGACCTTATTTAGCTGACGATAGTCAATGCACATTCGTAAAGAACTATATTTATTTTGCACGAATAGGATGAGAGATCCCTATGGAGAAATACTCGGCCTTATGAAACCCTTATCTAAAATATCTTTCAGTTGCTCTTTCAACTCTTTAAGCTCTGCAAGAGCCATACGATATGGAGTGATAGAAATAGGTTGAGTGTCTGAAAGAAGGTCAATACCAAATTCTATATCCCTATCAGGAGGTATACTTGGGAGATCTTCTGGGTAAACATGAGGAAACTCATTCACTACATCGACTAACTGAACTGTTAGAGTCTCAAACTTAGTGTCTTTACAAGAACTAGATGATAGATGAAACCTTTGGAAATCAACTTTTTGGCTTTAAGATAAGCTATGAAATGACTCTTGGGAGACACTAAATTACCTTCCCACTCAAAGACTAGCTCATCTGGAAATTGAAACTTCACCACTCGGGTACGACAATCTACAGAAGCATAACAAGAATAAGATCAAAATCAACCATATCTAACTCTATCAATTCTGCTAACATGACTCTATGAAGAACAGTTATAGGACACTTTTTGTAGAATTTCTTAGCAACAACTGGCTCACCTACTAGAGTAGAAACCAGGAAAGGCTCGGGTATCTTTGTAAAACTTTCCTCAAAATTTACTACAATTAACGGGGTCATATAAGAGAAACTTGACCCAAGGTCTAACAACACATAAACATCAAAATGAAAGACACGAAGCATACTAGTAACAACATCTAGAGATTCCCCCTACTTCTGATAGAACGGTAAATCATAGAACCAATTTTGGTGTTGAATGCCACCGGTATTGGATGAAGTGCCCTAAGGAGGGGCTGGGTAACCTAGAGAAGCTGGTGCACTATTTTCCTGGGTTTGGGGACATGCATCCCTATTTAATTGTCTAGCATGCAGACAATATCGAATGTTGTGGCCCAACTTACCACACCTAAAAAAGCCTTTCTAACCAATCAAATACTCACCAGGATAATTTTTACCCCACTTAGCACATTAAAGATAACTAGTCTTACCACCCATACTACTTTAACATCTAGGTATAGAAGACTTACCCCACTGTTCCTACCTATTTATGGGTGCGGGATCACTGGCTGAAGAAGGTGCGGGCATAGATGAACGATTTTGAAACTACAAATGATTTTCTCCTCTATACCTATTCTGAACATAATCGAACTGCTCTATTCTAGCTCTCTCATTTACTCTCTCTTTTTCATTCATCTTCTCTACCTCAATCTATTGAGCATGCATCATCAATCTAGAAAGATCCATGTATCTATTGAGCATAGCAGTTCTACACTCCTTAACCACCAACCCATACAGACCAGTCACAAACTTACTCATGCTTTCTCTAGAGTCAGCTATCTGATTAGGGGCATACTTAGACAACTGGTTGAACTTGAGGCAATACTCTTTCACTATCATAGATCCCTGCCTCAGGTTCATAAACTCTTATATCTTAGCTTCCCTCATCTCAAGTAGGAATAACTTCTCTAAAATTGCATCCTGAAATATCTGCCAAGTCATGGAAGTTGCATTCTCCCCTCTACTCTTCTTACACATCACTACCCAATCATAAGAAACATCCTTCAGTCTATAGGATGCTAATTCTATATTCTTTTCTTCAGAAACATGCATAATTCAGGTGATCTCTTCACCTCATCTAGATAAAGTTTTGGGTCCTCACCCACCTTCGACCCAAAGAATTCTGGCAGGTTCATTCTCCTAAAGTCTTAAATTTTAGCTGCGGTTAAATTCCCATCCTGCTGAGGTGAGACTACAGCCAAATGATTACCCTAAACATTTATTGTCACCGCTTGGGCTAGCGCCTGAAAGGTAGCTTAAAACTCAGCATGTGACATATTCTCATTCAAAGGATCTGCGGGTTGAGGCGGCTGGTTGTTATTTCTATGACTATTTGCTTTGTAAGGAGGCATATTCTTTCATGAAAGAGCATGATTTAATAGAAAATAATGATATCTATAAGCACGATGGATTATGAAAGAAAGAGCGGATCTTCCTAGAAAGATTCATAGCCTTTTTCTTATAGATGTGGCGCGCTTCACACCGATGATCAAGACTCTATGTAACATAGATTGTCTAACTCCCTAGGACTTTCAAAATCGTAGGCTTTGATACCAATTTTGTAATGCCCTGAAATCTTATTCTCAGAATGCCACACGGTGCTCCAAACTATAAGTAGTCTAGAGCTAACCCTGGCTGCTTTCTATTAGCTCTGAATCTCAAAATAGGGAAATATGAATAAATAATACTGACAATATGGAAAACTATTTGAAAATTCTAATTATAGCTAAAAATACTAATCACATCAATCTTATAAAGAAAATACTGGAAGGCCTAAATACGACATCTGAAATCTAAGACTGAATCAAGTTGTCCGACAAGCCTCTACTAACTGAATCTAGAGAGTCACTGGGACAGGCCCAGCTGACTCAGACTATCTAAAAAGAGTAATGAAAACATTTACTAATAACTATAAATCTAAATAGCTAAGTCCCAGAACTAAGAGGACTCACCAACTGCAGGGATATAGATGAGATGCTCAAAAATCACTCTTGCTGTTGAGACTTAGCACCTAAACCTACATTTTGAGACAATGTAGCACACAGACGTATATGTGGATTAGTACTTTGATGACGTACTGAGTATATGGGGGTGCATGCAATAAGTAAACAATATCATCAAAGTTTATAGAAAACATCATGCATGCTAAATGTAAATGACTCACTTAAGCTTGAGTAATCTGAAAGTCAAATCATGAATAATAAAACATGCAATCTAATTCTTGTGAGCCATTACACATAGTTCTAAAACCTGTATTCTGTTCTTGTTCTTAAACTATATAGTCTAAGTGAAAAAGGGCTCACCTTTTATGTCTAAAAACTAAAAGTTATAATTCTTAACTGGAATCTTAAGTAAAGTAATATCTGAGTAAGTTTGTGAACCTTTACACTTAGTTTCTAAAATCTGGAAAATGCTTCATCTTTGGAATTTAAAGAAATTAGTTCATCTGAAGGGAGGTTCTCTTAACCAACATAAATCATGTGAGATAACAGGGAGTCCAACGTCTCGTCCTCCTAAGGAAGAAGCCTCACATTGGGGAGAGATGTCATACTCTTGCCAGGGAGTATAACCTGAGCTAAGTGATCACATCTGTAACTTTCATCCACATAGAAGTGGGAATAATCTAATAATCTGTACCTACGTTGGCTACATAGTTCTGTGGAAGTAGGATGCACTAAACCCATACTTCCCACTCGATGCTAAATACTACTCCTTTATTATTTGCTATGCTCATTTTGTTGGAAATCCACTTTTAAAACTAGAATAAGGGTTTATCTAAAACCAAATATGCATTTATCTTTTTGAATCTGTAAATAAAACGGATCTAAATTTTGTAAAGTGGAATACATAACTAAACTGATGATCAAAGATCAAAGCTTTTTCTGAAAATCTGAAAATAATATGTTCACAAGATTCTTAAAGCATCATCGTTCTTCAAGTAACCATATTCAATCTTAGGATAAATAACCCATGCATCAATCTTAGGTTAAATCATCAAAATGTTCATGCTTGATGATATGATTATTGATAAATAACTCAAAATCTAGAAATTTCAGCAATATACATGGAAGCATAAATATAATCATGTAATTCAACTTCTAAATCATGGAAAATCTCAAAATCTTGAAAATAATGATAATGGGTATAAACCCTAACTTGAAATTCATGGAAAATCATGTACAATTCAAAAATTTTGTAATTAAAATAAAGTTTTGGGAACAAGGATGGAAAAATTATCCTTGTTCAAACCCCATATACCTTAATTGATGATCTTTGGTAAGAAACTCAAATCTTGGATTCCTATTAATGTTTTGGAGATGGGTTCCTAGTGTTCTTGTATTGAGAATCCTTAAATTTGGACTATCTTGGAGAATTAATGGAGAAATTCTGAGTTTCTTGGAGAGGAAGTATGATGAACTAGGGTTTTGCTTTGAGGAGAATGATGAATAGGACATAAAGTGCTTTGATATTTGAGTAATCTTATGTTTTTGGATAGATTGGGGGTTGGGGATTTACCAAAATACCCCTTTAAATTCTTAAACGGAGCTAGAAAACATATTTTTTCTGATTTGGGTGGCCATCTCAACGTGCCACAATCGTGGTGGATCAGTGGAAAAAGGACGAGTGGGAATTGGGTTCCCTCCGCAATGCACCACAATCGCATAGTCCCTAAGTTTGTCATTTCGACCACTAGCGCAACGCGCCAGTATCGCAGAGTGACACTAGAAATTGACAAATGAGAAATTGATCCTCTCCGCGATACGCCAAAATCACGGAGTCTCACTGGAAATTAACAATTATGATTTTTCATTTCTCCGCGATGCGCTAAGGACCCAAATCACGGTGTTTTATTACTGGAACTTAAAATAGCCATAAATTCTTACCCAGTTATTGGATTTTGGAAAATCTTATATCGTTAGAAAGAAGATTAAATTTTCTACGTCATGGAAAGTCCAAACCTAAATAATTTCACACGAAATAAATATCACTCATCCTAAATTATGGGGTTTTACACATGCTTCTAATGATTGACCTAGAGAAAGCTTTTTACATGCTTGAATAATCTTTCATTAGACAAGTTCTTTTCTTTTTCATCTTTCCTCCTGGTTTATCCAAACCTATTATGTCTTGTATCACCTCATCCTCCATTTCTATCCTTGTTAATGGAGGTAAAACCCCTAGCTTTTATCTATCAAGGAGAATAAGGCAGGGGGGCCCAAGTCCCCTTACCTGTTCATCCTATGCATGAAAATCCTCTCAAGAAGAATTAATTATAAGGTTGACACCATCCAATGGACACCCATTAAGATTAACAAAATAGACCCCCTATCTCTCATCTTTTCTTTGCTGATGAGTTAACCTTATTTGCTTGAGCTAGTAAGGCCAACTGCCAAATAATCCTAAAGACCTTGGACTCATTTAGCTCTCACTTTGGCCAGAGAGTTAACTCTTTAAAATCTAAAGTTTTTTTCTAAGAATTGTGATCCCAATGCTCAACAAGACCTTTTCACCATTCTTGGCATAAAATCCTGCAATTTTTTGGGAAATATCTTAGATTTTCCATGATTCTTGGTAAACCTTAACCAACTAACTTTCAATTCATCCTTAACAACATGAATAATAAGTTGGCTGGGTGGAAAATCAAATTTATCAACATGGCTGGCAGAATTATTCTGGCTAAAGCATCCTTTAGAAGCATACCAAATCACATTATGTAATATAATATCCTCTCTAGAAAAATTCATAACCTCATTAATAGAACCCAAAGAAATTTCATCTGGGAACCACTGATATCAAAAAAATTGCATATGATCAAATGGGACACCATTACTAGACCAAAGAAGGAAGGAGGATTGGGTATGCAAAAAGTTAGCCTTAAGAATGAGACTATCCATAGTAGTCTAGCTTGGAGACTTCATACTAACCCCTCCTCCCTTTGGGCTAGAGGGCTCAACCTCAAATACAACACCAATCTTGGAAGCCCTAAACCCTCTTCTTTAAAAATTTAGAGGGACATCCAGAGAGGCTGGAACCTCTATAAAGATTCCACCCTAAGGTCTATGCATGATGGGCAAGAAGTGGAATGTCTAGGGAGGTATATGGATTCCCAATCCCCCCTCCCCCGATATTCTGTAACATTATCTAGGAGCCCCTCCCCAGCACAAAGCCTCCCCAATAAATCTCTAGAGCATTTGGCAGAATAGTGCATGGAATTAGGAAATTCTACCCTTTGATATCCCTCCTAACATCAAACATAACATCATCATCTCCTTTTTCCAAAATCTTAGACTTTATAAGGACACTCCTCTATGGATCCCTAATGGCAATGGTACTTTCATTTGTAAGAGTTCCTATTAGCATATTTCTTGAGGTAATACTGACCAAATTTCCACCAACATCTATTTTAATTAGATTTGGAACACTGATAATGCTCAACTTACACGTAAATTTAAGTGCAAAGCAGTATTGTCAATATAATAACCCAACAAGAATCGGGGTTGAATCCATGAGGAACAATATAAGTGGCGAATGGGTAAGTTCAAATGAAAGTACTTACTAAATTCAAACATAGGATACAAAGATTTGGGGGTTTTAAAAATTTTCAAAGATAAGATTAATTTTGGGCTTCTAAACAACTAATTCAGGACTAAGAATAATTAGAGAATAATCAATTAAGCACGGATCTTGTGATTATGTTTCCTAGGGGCAAGTTACTCATGGAAATAATATTATTAGAAGCAAATTTTAATCGTTAATGATGTGGTAGGCTACACTGAAAGTCCTTGAGGCTAGTTTATCAACAAAGTCTCAAAGATGTCATTAACTGACCATTTTCTGTACCTAATGAGTGTGTCAATTAAAGCCACCTAACACCTCAATTGGGCATCTGTATTCTAGGAAGATGCCCAAAATATATTCTACTCTCTATTCACCCTTATTTCTAAGATAACAAAAAGATAGTAATCTACATTCATTATTGTCCACTATTGCTTTGTCCTTCATAGCCCTCTTTCAAGGATGTCATGGGTTTAAAAAGTTCACCCAAATCCCTCTTTTAAGGATGTTTTGAGCTTTTATGAGTTTAAGGTTTTCACCCACAAAACCATTTTGGGTATTTGGGGCTTTCACCAACAAAAACCAATTAATTTAACCAAGCAATAGTAGAACCCATCATCAACAAACTAGAATCTACATAAATACATCACAACCCACACACAAATTGCACCCTATTCTAAGATAATCTCAAGAGAAAGAACTATAAACTCATAAATATAAAAAAAATATATCAAAATATCCATAAATTAGATTCATGAAAAATAAAGAGAATGCAAACCACACTTCAAATTTCAATGAATCCTCAATGGGATTTGTCAATTCTTCACTTTGGAGTTTCTCTAATTAGTTCTCACCTCAAATCAGTATGAATTCATGCTCCAAGATCTAAGTGATAAATCCTAAACTAAGGATATGATAATATGTAAGATAAAGATGGGGTGAAAAAAAAGAACTAACGACCCCTATTTAAGCACCAATTCTACATTTGCCAAATATTACAAAAATTCCCTTGAAACTATTCCACTCTACCATGATATCCATCTTTGGGCCGCGATCGCGACACCCACGATTGCGGTAGTCATATTGCGATCTCACTCTTTTTGACTTGTTTACTGATCATGATCGCGACCCTCAGTCCGCGATTATGGTAACTGAGGGTCGACTCCTGGGCGTGCGATTTCATCTTTTGTTCTTTTGCTCACATTTCTTCTCTTTCACCTTCTCCTTAGCTCATTTTTTTCAAGTTTCCTTGCTCATCTTCTTATTTCACTTTTACTTATACAGGTGAGCATTAAGTGTGGAAGTAACAACAAATCAATGAAAAAGCATGGTAATTTAGGCTTAAAAGGTGATAGAAAATCCTTAAATGGATGACTTATAAACACCCTCAAACTTAAACTATTGCTTGTCCTCAATCAACCAATAACAATTTAATAAGATAGTGTATTTAACTCAAGTTACACGTTAATTTAAGTTCAAGGTGGTCATCATCAATATATTAACCCAACTTTGAGTTGGGGTCGAATTCACGAGGAACAATATGAGTAGCGATTGAGTAAGTTTGAAACAACAGTTGCTTGCTAAGTTCAATCCATTGGTACAAATGGTTTGGGGGTTTTCAATATTTTCGAATGTAAAAGTAATTCTTGGGATTCTAAGGGACTAATTCAAGACTAAGAATAATTAAAGTGTAATTAATTTGGCACGGATCTTGAGATTACGCTATCCTAGGGGCAAGTTATGCATAGGAATGTGATAATTCGGTGCAAAATCTAATCGTGTTGATATGGTAGGCTATGTTGAAAGTCCTTGAAGCTAGTTTGTCAAAAAAGTCTCAAAGATATCACTCATTGACCCTTTGGAGTACCTAACGAGAGTGTCAATTAAAGTCACCCACCACCGTAATTGGGTATCCCTATTTATAGGATGATACCCATGGTATAGTCAATCTTGTAATCACCCTTATGTCTAAGACAGTAAGAACAAACTATGCCTATAAATTGTCTACTATTGCTTTGGTTCCCACATACCTTTTTCAAGGATGATGTGGGTTCTACAAATTCACCCAAACCTCTCTTTCAAGGATGATTTGAGCTTTTAAGAGCTTGAAATTTTCACCCATTAAACCCATTTGGGTATTTGGGGCTTTCATCCATAAATTCTAACCAATTTAATCGAGAAATAGTAGAACCCATCATCAACAAACTAGAATCTACAAAAATACATCACAACTCACACACAATTGCACCCTAATCACGCATAACCCCAAGAGGTAGATCTAGCAAATCATAAGGATAATGAAAACAAATATAACAAGATGTCCATCAGAGTTATTCATAAGAAAAATAAAGAAAGGACAAACCACACTTTAGACTCAAATGAATATTCAATAGATAAAGCCAAATCTACACTTTAGAGTTCCTCTAATTAAAGCTTGCCTCAAATTAGTGTAAATTTAAACTCCAAGAAATTACAAAATCCTAAACTAAGGATAGGTGGTAGACTTGTGGAATGATGGTGATGCCCTGGAATGAATAAGTTTTGAGCCTTAAATGGGATTTAGGGTCGGCTGGCCAAAATGACATAATTGTCCTTGGGTATAATCCAGTTAGTCTGCGATTGCAGCAGCTGTGCGCAATCATATTAACCATAAATATGTTAAGATTACTGCGATCGTGGTCCTTTGACCTATCTTGACTGGCCGTGATTGCGGCCCTCAAACCGCGATCATGGTAACTGGGACCGTGTTCTGGTCCAGGTCTACTAGTTGTACTTCTTCTCTCCTTTTTGATCCTTTTCAGCTTATATATATATCTTTCCTTCTCATAACCTGTATGCCTTCAAAATATGGATATTAGTGCATTTAATCACAAGCATGTCTCACTTATTTATTCAAAACATAGTAATGTACACAAATGTTGAGTGCAAATGAGTGCTAAATTCACTACTCATCAATACCCCCAACTTAAAACCTTGCTTGTCCTCAGCAACACTGTTGTTTACCATGATACAATGCCATGTATTCCCAAATTATATTCCCCAATGATCACAGTGACTTCAAGCTTAGGTACTACCACAAATAGTACTTCAAACATGGGCAAAGCTATTTTAAAATCACCCCTCAACTTAAAACGCAATTCACAAAGATGTAAAAGACTTCAAAGAGCAACCACGCAGCAATCACTAATACTCTAGAAATGACTCATATCTGACCTTAACTATATTATACCCCTTTTGCCTCATTTTTGGGGAGATTACAAAATCGCCCACCTCAACTTGTTTACATGCCTCCTCACAAGAAAGAAAATTCCACACACCAAGTTATCAAATTTGCAATAAGGAATTTAAGTGCAAAACTCTCTCTCTCTCTCTATCTCTCGTAAGAACTCTCTCAATGTGAACAACTACCATACCATAGGATTGCCTCTATTTTCAATCACCACTATAATGAATCTACTTAGTCGGAGATCTTGGAGGGCTTTTTGAGCTTGTAACGTAGGTTTGGGGTAGGGTAGGATATCATTTAGGAACATATAGATACACCCTCCTTGAACATCTACATCATACTCTTCCATCTAATATTTGACCATAGACCACTTCTTTAATTTACAAAAGCGCCTACTTTCATTTCCTTGGTTCACCCATTTTTTCTTGCCCACTTCATGTTTTTTTGTCCTTTATTGGATCCGTTCTTTTTTCTTATAAATTTGTTCTCAATGTTTAAGCTCTTAGACACTCATGTACGACTTTGCGGCCCAAATTTACCTCTTTCAATCTTCATTACCCCCAACTTAGGCTTTTAGCCTCAATTTGCATTTATAAATTCAAGGAGTATAGGGTTCAAAAAAATGATAAGAATTGAAAGGCTCACGGCTTGCAATGTGTTTGTCAAAGAAAGGTCCAAAGGCTTAAAGTGGTTGAATAGGGGTAATATATATGTACGGGTAGGCTTTTTAGGCTAGAGTAGACTTCCAAGTTAACAAATATGGCCTAAGATCATCTCACCAACTAAGTATAGTAAAAAACTATCCTTAAGAGACTAATGGGGCAAGTATACATAAGATTTATACAAATAAACTCACCACACATGGCATGCAAACTCATAAAGGGGACTTAATTACCCCTCCCAGGAGTGAGAAAAATGGAGTATCTATCAATTTTTTTTTATAAGCCAACATTTTGGAGTCACAAAAAAGAGAAAAACGCTTGTTATAAGGTCTCTCACGTCCGTGCCCTTGATTTCTAAAAAATTTTGGATAGAGGAGGGGGTTTGTATTTTAATTGCACCATGCACAATTTGCTAATTATGGAACCAACATAAGAATTCATCTCATATTTTGTCTTTCATACGGGCAGACCATATGGCTACTCAGACTTTGCCATAGGTATAAGTGTGGTCCCAAATCCAAAATACCACAAGTACTCAGACTTTCCTTGTACTTATGACCTCGATGCTATGAGTACTCATACTTTCCCTATATTTCTTGGCTCAAAACCTAATAACAATGCTTTTCCCTTAAGAATAACATCAATCAATCTATCATAGGGAAAGGCTCGTCCAACACCATTATTAAAGAAATTAGAAAACTAAACAATAAAAACAATAATCTTCACAAAATTTCCATGTTTCGTGTCAACTAAGTTTAACCATTTCAAGCCAATCGTGAACTCACACAAGGGCAGGGCCACACGTCCCCAAATAAAAGACTTGTAGTGACATCACTGCATAATATAAAAGCATAAGGAGGGGGGACGAGATCCCTGAAACCGCATTGATAACCATGTTGAAAGTTGGTCATAGTGGCGCAATCAAGGCATGACTAGTGCGATCGTGGTACTGCAATCGCGACCCTTAGTCCCTGATCCCGTTAATTGAGGCCATTTTTTTCTCTATTTTGCCCTATTTTTATGCATGGATGCTATACTTCTAAGCTTGGTTTTCCCCTATTTGGGGCCTCCAACTTATCCAAATCTCCTTCAAAACATCAAAATTATGTGTCTTATTCAAAAGTATATGGAGCAAACATGAAAACAATGGGGTTCCTCCCATCAAGCGCCTTATTTATTGTCGCGGCTCGACTTTCTTCATCTTTCATTTATTTCTTCACTTGGAAGACTTAAATCGTTTGCCCAAATTTTGATCAAGACATCTCTGAGGTACTTTAGGCAAATACAAGGGCACACGATACATATTCTATCGTACCACTTTGAAGACTTGAACCTTTTACCCAACTTCACATCAAATTTTTGATTCAGATCCTTGGGTAAAGGTGGGATCATCAATAGGCCACTAGTTATATATAGGCAATTGATCTCCTTGGCCTTAGATGGTGGGGTTCACATGTGTACTTCTGGAATGTCAAATTCCAAAAAATAGGGATGGTGATCTTTTCCCCAATATCCATCATTGGCTTAGGGGGATGGACTCTCATCACATCTACTAAGCACAACTTTGAAAAATAGTTTGAATAAGGCGTATCCCTTAACTTTGAAATTGCATCCCTATTAGCATCCTCACAGCGAGATAGCCTAGATTCTTCATAAGAAATTTGCTTAGGTGTTTCTTTTTACTCTAGTACCACTTCTTCAACTTTGGCATCTTCAACTATATTAGGATTGGTTGGTTCGATAATCACCGGGGATTCTTCAACATTGAGCTCATTTTGGATAGTAGACATACTCATGGTGTTTGAAAGGTTAGCCTCCATACCCACTTCTTTTATCCTTTCGACTTCCTCTATATATGCCCTCATGTCTTGATGCATGAGTTGTATGTTATCCCCCGTTTTTTATTCCCCATCCAAGATAATTTGAAGTATTGCTTCAACACCATTATATCCAACATATTGTTCTTCCTTTTTCTCATTATAAGACCTATCAAGCTCATAAGAAGAACTAGCATTTGTGTTAGTATAATGAGGGAAAGGGGTATTTGGACAATCACTCCAATGTCCATCTTGACCACCACATATAGAATAATCATACTCCCAATAGGATCGAGATGGTTCATATATCCCTTTCCAAGAGCATATCAATAATCTTACCAAAAGTAGGGTCCACCACAATATGGACATGTATTATCAAGATAAGATTTCCAACCACCAAATTCATATTTATCCCAAGATTCCATAGTGACAAGAAAACGAAGATAAAAATTTACCTTACACAAGAAACAAAAGAAAATCTCAAACAAATATTTTTAAGTTTGAGTCCAAGCAAGTAAGCTAAAATTTCAAACTAACTTAATACGCCAAATTGTTCCCCGACAATGGCGCTATTTTTTATAGCATTCAACTTACACATCAGTTTAAGTACAAGGTGATCGTTGTCAATATATTTACCTAACTTTGAGTCGGTGTCTAATCCAGGAGGAACAATATGAGTGGCTATTGAGTAAGTTCAAAATAAAAGTTGCTTGCTAAGTTCAACCTTATGGTACAAGATGGTTTGGGGGGGTTCGATGTTTTCAAATATGAAAATAATTCTTGGAATTCTAAGGGACTAATTCGAGACTAAGAATAATTAAAGTGTAATTATTTAGGCATGGATCTTGGGATTACGCTATTTTATAGGCAAGTTATGCATGAGAATGTGATAATTCGGTGTAAAAACTAATCGTTATGATATGATAGGCTAGGTTCAAAGTCCATGAGGCTATTTTGTCAACAAAGTCTCAAAGATATCACTCGGACCCTTTCGAGTACCTAATGAGTGTTTCAATTAAATCCAACTAACACCTCAATTGGGTATCCCTATTTCTAGGATGATACTCATGGTATAGTCAACCTCGTAATCATCATTATTCCTAAGATAGTGAGAATTAGCAAACTATGCCTATAAATTATCTATTATTGCCTTGGTTTCCACATCTCTTTTTCAAGGATGATGTAGGTTCCAAAAGTTCAACCAAACCCCTCTTTCAAGGATGATTTGAGCTTTCAAGAGTTTGGAGTTTTCACCCACTAACCCATTTTGGGTATTTAGAGTTTTCACCCACAAAACCCAACTAATTTAACTAAGCAATAGTAGAACCCATCATCAACAAACTATAATCTATACAAATACATCACAACCCACACACAAATTGCACCATATTCTAACATAATCCCAAGAGTAAGAACTAGCAACACATAAAGATAATAAATACCAAAATCTTCATTAATTGGATTCATAAAAAATAAAGAGAATACAAACCACACTTTAAATTTCAATGAATCCTCAATGGGATTTGCCAATTCTTCACTTTGGAGTTTCTCTAATTAATTCTCGCCTCAAATTAGTATGAATTCAAGGTCCAAGATCCAAGTGATAAACCCTAAACTAAGGATAGGATAATATGTAAGATAAAGATGGGGGTGAAAAAATGAACTAAAAACCCCTATTAAGCCCCAATTCCACATTTGCCAAATATTACAAAAATGCCCTTAAAACTTTTCCACTCTACCGAGATCGTCATCTTTGGGCCGCTATCGTGGTAGTCATATCGCGATCGCTTGACTTGTTGACTGATCGTAATTGCAACCCTCAGTTACCGCGATCCTGGGCCTGCGATTTCAGCTTTTGTTCTTTTTGCTCACATTTCTTCTTTTTTACCTTCTTCTTAGCTCATTTTTATCAAGTTTCCTTGCTCATCTCGTCATTTCACTTTTACATACACAAATGAGCATTAAGTAAGAAAGTAACAACAAATCAATAAAAAGCATGGTAATTTGGCTTAAAAGGTGCTAGAAAATCCTTAAATTGACAACTTATCAAACACCAAAACCCCTAACAAGATAAAATTCTTCCTCTGGCTCCTTCATCATAAAAGTCTCCCCACCAGGTAAATCTTATATCAAGAGGAATTGACATCACTCCCTCTTGTCATGCATGAAACTACCCCCTTGAGAACCTCCACCATCTTCTCTTTGACCGCAACACTACCAGGACCCTCTAGATTGATCTTATTAATCAATACAAAGGGCCTTCTTCCATAAAACTTAATTGTTTTTCTCCTTCCAATTGGGAGAACACTTGGGCAAACCTTAGAAATTTCAAGTTTGACAATAATATTCCTTGGTTTACCCTCCTTCCCTACTACTTATGGAACATTTCAAAAACCAGAAATCATAATGCTTTTAACAACAAGAAAGGTTTCCCTTCCTTTAAATATGCCTATGCTGAGGCAGTTGAGTTCTTCCACTTAAACTCTTACACAAAACTTCTTCATTGCAACATAATTTTTGTGTGCTAGATCTCTTTCCAAACAAATTCCTTCAAACTGAATATTGATGCCTCATGCATTGGGAATCCTGGAAAAAAGGGCAAAGGGAGAGTGGTAAGGAACTCAAGAGGGGAATGGGTCTTTGGTTTCCTTCAAAGCTTCATGCATGTTACAAATAATCTCATGGAACTCCTTCCCCAAAGACAGGGACTCAAACTAGAGCACAACTGGTTCCATATAAAAATCAACATTAACTCCCAAGAGGTCGTTCAAATGCTTCTTGAAGGTAACTTACTCTAGAATTCAATTATTGATGATTGCAGATCTTTTATAAGAAAATTGGCAGGTCCATACGTTCACCATAGTTATAGAGAGCAAAACAAGGTTGTTGATGCTTTAGCAAAGGAAGGAGTTAAGTTGGACTATTTATGAAGATGCCAATGTTTTGTTGTGCCGCTACCTTTTGTAGCCCAAACTATCTGGGCGGACATAGAAGCACAATGTTCTCTTAGGAATATCCCCTCCCTTGTGAACACTGTTGGGAAACGCCCTACTATTTTTTGTAATGGATCCTGACTAGACTCCTAAACTACTGTTAATTTATTAATGCGAATCTGGTTCATCAAAAAAATATTTTCCTAAACAAACATAATAAGAAAATATATATTTCAGTACATCCTTAGTCTCTTACATTGTCTTTCACACTTTTCAAAATAATTAAATGGTCAATTTAACTAGAAGCATAAGGAAAAAATAATTTTAACATAAAATAATATCAATGGCAAAGTTGTTGTGTGATCAGGAGGTCAAAGGTTCAAACTATAAATAACTTCTATCAGAAATATAAGACGAGACTACATACAGTAAATACTTGTGGTTCTATCCATCTCTTGACCACACACATAGCAAACACTATAGTACATTGATCTGCTCTTTACTATTCTTATAATTAATATAAGGGATAGTTACATAATTTAGTCAATATTAACTCCTAATTACCTTGTTTAATCTAATTTCAATTAATTACAATTCATAGTCTCCTCTTGCCTATTATTTTTCATAATTACAAGTCATAGCCTCTCTCATGTATTTTTTTTTCTCTATTTTCTATTACTTTCTAATTTTTTTCCTTTTTCAGTTTTTTCCTTTAATTTTCTTTTCCTTTTTTTTTTTTCATTTTCTCTTTCTTTTCTTTTTTCAATTTTTTCTTTTTCATTTTTTTTTCTTTTGTATTTTTTTCTTTTTATTTTTCTCCTTTTTTTTGTTTTTTTGCCTATTTTCTATTACTCTTCTTTTTTCTTCATTTTTTCTCTTCTTTTTTTGTTTTCTCTTTCTTCTTTCTTTTTTCAACTTTTCTTTTTCATTATCTTTTTCTCATTTTGCCTTTTTTTTTTTCTTTTTCCTCTTTTCCTTTTTATTTTTTATCATTCTTTTTTTCTCTATTTTTTATTACTCTCCTTCATTTTTATATTTTTTCTCCTTTTTCTCATATTTGTTTCTCCTTTTTTTTCATTTGTGCGAACTAGCAAACGCAAATACAAATGTGAACTATGTCTCAATTTTTTCTTTTTCATTTTTTTTCTTTTGTAATTTTTTTTATTTTTTTTTTTTCCTTTTTATTTTTCTCCTTTTTTTTGTTTTTTAATCTATTTTCTATTACTCTTTTTTTTCATTTTCATTCAATTTTTCTTTTCCTTTTTTTGTTTTCTCTTTCTTCTTTCTTTTTCGTTTTCTTTTTTTCATTTGTATTTTTTTTCTTTTTATTCTTTTCCTTTTTATTTTTTATCTTTTTTTTTTATTTTCTTTCTCTATTTTCTATTACTCTCCTTTTTTTTGTATTTTTTTCTCCTTTTTCTCACATTTTTTCTCATTTTTTATTTTTTTATTTTCTCCTTTTTTTCATTTGTGCGAATTAGCAAATACAAATACAAGTGTGAACTATGTTTCAATTATTTCTTTTTCATTTTTTTATTTTTTATCTATTTTCTATTACTCTTTTTTTAATTTTTCCTTTATTTTTTTCCCTTTTTTTTGTTTTATCTTTCTTCTTTCTCTTTTTTCAATTTTTTCTTTTTCATTGTCTTTTTTTCTTTTTCTTTTCCTTTTTATTTTTTTCCTTCTTTTTTTTTGTTTTTTCCTCTATTTTCTAGTACTCTCTTTTTTTTTTGTATTTTTTCTCACATTTTTTCTCCTTTTTTTTCTTTTTAGTTTTCTCCTTTTTTTCATTTGTGCGAACTAGCAAACACAAATACAAGTGTGAACTATAAAATATAAATATAAAGGCTAATTATAATATACAAATACAAGTGGAAACTATAAAATACAAATATAAATGCGAACTATAACATATAGATACAAGTGTGAACTATCATTTGTATTTTTTAATTATTGAAAAGGAATAATTAATTTTCTTTTTACGAATACTTGTTTGTATTTATTTATACGAGTTGTATTTATTGATACAAGTAAATACAATTCAATTTTTTATAAAAATATAATATATACAAATACAATATGTATTTGTATTTTTAAAATCATTGATTTCATTTGTTTGTAATAGTATTTGTATCAAGTGATATTTATTTATTCATAAATATGAATAATAATTTTGACATACAAATACAAAATGGTACATTTGTATCAAATGATACATTGCATATTTATATATTTTAGAATCAAGAAAATATAAATAATGCATTTACTTGTTTATATACAAATACAAATGATAAATTGTACATAACCACGGATAAATACAATATGCAATCAACTTACAAATATAAATACAAAATAATTCCTTAAAAATAAAAAGAAATCAAAGAAAATAGAATACAAATACAAATATAATCTAAATATACAAACACAATAAAATCATAATACAAATATAATCTAATATAATATATAGTCAATTATAAAATACAAATACAAAACAATTCTTTAAAATACAAGTGTGAATTATATAAAATATAAATGATGGTACGAACTAACAAACACAAATGCAAGTGCGAACTATAAAATACAAATATAAACGCAAACTAAAAAATATAAATACAAGTGTAAACTTTAAAATAGAAATACAGTTGTATCAATTAATACAAAATATAAAGGACGACATGACTACAAATAGATAAACAATTATGGTATTTACATTATCATCAATGACTTGTGCTTGAGCAGTTATATTTTTTTAAAATACAAAAAATATATGAAATAGAACAAAAAAATGATCAAGAAAATAAGTACAAAAAGAAAAGAAAAAAAGAGAAAGAGAGATAGATAAAAAAGAGAAAAAATATATATAAAACAAAAAAATAAAAATAGAAAAAAGAAAAAGAAAAAAGGAGGAAAACACGAAAAAGAAAAAAATATAAAAAAAGAAAAAAGAAAAAAAATGGTAGTGTTTTTGGCAAGACTAAATATGTAGTGTATTTATGTTTTTATGAATATAAACCACTGAGTAAAAGTGAATACAACAGCTGTGAATCGAATACAGCAGTTAAATGGTACTATATTTATATTTTATATGAATATAGACTATTGATAAAATCGAATACAGCGGGCGTAAATTGAATACAACGACTATAAATGGTAATTATATAAAATATGACTATGAAAGGTGAATTTTTCAGCAAAATGTGGCTATGTTTGAAAGATCCCCTTAATATAATAATTGATAAGTCATATAAAAATAGTCCTTTCATAATTAATATAGTACACAAATTAAGTTATATAAGTTTTTATAGTATTTTATGCATAATAAAATATAGAATGGGATGTTAACAATACAAACCAAAAATAATTGAAACAAAAATATCTTATATAATGTATTAATATTTACAACAATACATATATTATTGTTTACCCTATAATATCTTTTTCTTCTAGTTCTACTATTATAAAAGCATGAGTTCAAAAAGTGGTATCAACATGTGTGCTTCTAGCCATTTCAATTTAATTTAAAACACTTTTTGATAATGTATTTATTTATACAAACTTAATTCTTTAATAATGTGTGTATGTGTCTTTTATTTTAAAAAAAAAACACAGTAGTCTTTTATTCTGGCACATATATATTGTATTAAGTTAATATATAAAAATGACCCTAAACTTGAAATCATTTTATAACTTTAACCTTAAACTTTCATAGTGCACAAATATGACCTTTAACTATTCCAAAACTAAACAAATATGACCTTCCGTCCTATGTGGCAAAACGTGTGTGTTGCACGCAAAATGGCGCGCGTTGAGCTTAAAATCTGAGCATTTCAATGGTTAAAAAACTGGCTAATTGACACTTGGAAGATCGTTTCTCTCTTTTTTTTGTCTTTGAAGCTTCACTTTTTTTTGTTGTCTTAGATTTTCTCTAAAACCTCTCAATTCATCATCAATGTCACTATCATCTTCCTCAGGAATGCAATCAAAGCTCTCCTCTTCAAACTCATTGAAGTCATTATTTTTTTCTTGAGGCACTTGTTCAGAACTAGCCACTTCATTTGACACCTCATTTATAAGCTTTTTTAGATGTGAAGCCCTAGAGCAATCCCTCAATTTTTCATTATCGACAAAATATTGGGTACTGTCGATACATACTGACCCTTGCAAAAGCGATCTCCATGATGAAAAAGTGCAATAATATGACCCATAATTTTTGAGAAAAAGTAATATCAGTTGATGAAAACCCTATTAAAAACTGAAAAGGACTTTAAATTGAAAACACTAACTCTAAAATCCTATTATGCAAGAACTCTAACTCTAAAATTGAAAAAGGCACAAAACATACCTTTCGAAATTGAGGATAAATAACTGGAAACGCCTCAAATTTATGCAAATTTGATGGAAAATTTCAACATTTTTTGTCAATTGAGTCAAAGATTTGGGAAATTTTCTTCGGACTTCAAAAGTGTTAAGACGATTTCAGTAAATGGTGGACTTCAAAGGTATTTTATCCGGACTTGAAATATCTTTTTAAGAGACTTCAACTCTTTTAATTATCTTTCGTTTTTGGCCTAAAAAAGACACGTGTATATGCAAAATTGTATATTTGACTTTTACTTATATTGATATATAAAACATTTCGTGGCTCTGTCATTTTAATTAGGTGGCACCTATGATTGAATTATTATTCCACGTCATAGCAAGTGAAGCACACGCACCTAAGTTGCAAAATAGAGGTGTTTATTTGTTCAGGTTTGGAATAGTTAAATGTTATATTTGTGCACTATAAAAGTTTAAGGTCAAAATTATAATTTGGTGTCAAGTTTAGGGTCATTTTTATGTGTTAACTCTATTGTATTCTTCTCCAACTTTTCTTCCTTTACATGCATCCTTCATCTTGTCGTTTAACTTTTGAACAGGTAAGCTACTCTTTCAATTTTTGGACTCATTTTTTTTTCTATTTTTCTTAATTTTTACGTATGATTCTGTCTATCTGACTCTATTTGTTAAAATCTGATTTGAATTGCTCTTTATGAAAAATAATGGTCCACCTGTTTATATCCTACGAATTTGAAAAAGAAATTTTGGCTAATTTTTTAAAATCATAGAAAATTTGTCTTGCTTGTATCTAAAAATATGTGTATTGTATACTATGATTATATTTTGTATCCTCCCTGCTTATTATAACTTACATAACAATTGCAATTCTAAGCAACCAAAAGTTAATAATTGCATATTTGTACATAGCTAAAAAGTAATGTTGTACACTTTCTGTACATGCATGATAAATGCTATAGAGCTTATATATAAACAGTAGGTACTTAACAAAGAAACATGATAAATAATTTGACATGAGAAATTAAAATCTGCGTTAGACCTGAGCTTTTCCCAACAGATATTTTGTCTATAGATGTTCATTCTGTAGGTACCAATCTTGAAAATAATGATCATTTAGATGAGATAGACTTTAAATATGGCACATATAAAAACTTCAAAATCATTTTGAAACTAACTTGTATAATGCGTTGGCTTAGCTTAGTTCTCAATCACGACTATACTATCTTGCTTTGCATCTAGAACTATTGGTACCTTAGTCTCCTATCCATTTGCTTCAAAGAAGAGACTAACAAAACAGATTAGAAAGAAACTTCCAAAGCTAACTCTTTGTACTGAAGGGTCACTTGATCAGATGGGATAAGTAGTGATATCCTATAAGTTGGAATATCCCATGGGACTCTTTTACACCACCCTCCACATGGGATAATACTTTCATCATTTTAATATAAATAGTGAGATAAAATAGTCCTGAGACTAAGTAATAACTTATAGCATTCATGGGATAAATTTAATCCCAAACTTTATTCAGTACAATGTTTCATATCCCTTCTACCAAACGACCCCTAATAGCTTTGCATATTGATAAATGAAAATTTGGTTGTTTGAATATTATTGATGGATTCAGAGATCGACTGAAAAACAGAAGAAAAAGAAGAAGATTCTGGTAAAATTGGGAGTGCATAATTTTTCCTTCTAATATGCACACACAAGTGTTCGTTAGCTAATTAGTTTGACAAAATCTGATAAAACTTTTAAAAAGGCTGACATTTTAAAGGAGATAAGTTGGGCAATTCTTTATTCAATATGTGGGTTGAATCGTATATGTCAAATAGAGATGGCATAACTAGATCTTCTAGAACTAGAATAATAGACAAGGCATAATCTGAGCGAAATAAATTCTTAAACTGCTCAGAAAGTAAGTGTGTTTACTCTAGTGGCACACAATTTTAAAAGTTAGGTTTATCTCAATCATTATGTACTAGAGAATGAATAAAAAAAAACATATACATGAGAATAGAGGGAAGTCGCCAGATTTCATATTGTGCATAGGCAATGGCAAATAGGATGAGAGTGCACGATGACAGATTGGACAAACTCTTTTTTATTCGGACTTTTTATTCGAATTTAAACCACAAACTCTCGAACATCTTTAGAAATCTTCTTCTCTCTCTCAGAATTGCACAACATAATCCTGTGATTCTATGAAAATCAAAGAGTTGTAGCGTAAAATTTTATGACAAAAGTATCGGTAATAACTAATAATCTCCCTTTATTTTGATTTGTAATTTATTTAGTGTAGATGGTTCTAATTATACTTCTTCCAAAATTGTCATTCGACTATAAAAAAATTTAATACTGTCACAAATCCATAGTTATAAAGTGTAGTTATCATAAAAATTGAGACTAAGAAATTTTATGATTAAATAAGACGATTAAAAAAATTGAATTCAAACTTGAGGTGTATTTTAATGGAGAAAAGTTAAATAGAAAGAAGAATGGTTGTTGTAGCCTTGTAGCCATTGAAGTGAGTTAAAAATTAAAAGAAAAAGTTAAGTGAATTTTTTTTTCTTACCGTTTAATGCTTATGTAGTATTATTTTTTAGCAGCTCACACTCTCACAAGAGTCTAAGATCACTTGCTATGTCATGTGACATATATGTTAGTGGTGTTTTTAAATTCATTTAGTCAAGTATAAGACTGTTTTTATTACTAGAGATAGTTCAGGGACTAAAGTAATAATTCGCACCAAGTTCGAGTGTGTTTTTCACATTTATCTCATTTTTAAACTACTTAAAGCACACAGAAAAATTTATAATTTATAAATGATTTTATACCTTACATTAATTCAATAGATCAATTTTTTAAGGGCAAAGAAGATTAATCTGTACAAGTACACAACTCTTCGTCGATATATGTGCTTGAGTTGTGTGCTTATAGCTAAAGGTGATAATATTATGACTTACAGAGGACTCAAAGCTCCACACTTTTTGCTATGAGATTTGAGTCTCGCATGTCTATCATTTTTATCATCAATATATCTTAAAAGTGAATCGTATTTCATTTGAAAATGTAATATAAAATACTATAAATTACTATAATAAATACAAAATATTTTTTATAAAAAAAACTTATTCTATACATTACATCTTTATCATATATTCGTTTTTAAATATAATATATATTGGACTTCTAATAGTACGAGTGCTATGTCTAGTTTGATGGAGTAGTAAATTACATTTTTGAACTTTTGTTTAAAAAACAGAATAAAAAGTACAAAGAACTACTATAATACTCCTAAATCTTAAACGGCAGAAAAGCTCTCAAAATGGAAACGCACACACTTTCCACCATCTTTCTCGTTTCAGAGCTTTTCCCAAACTCATAAAAGAGAGAATCATTTGGTCCGATCATGGTGCGTATAACTTGGGTAACTTAAATAGATCTATTATAATTCTAATGGATCTATTTTTATTTGTGCGTGAATGTTTCTTAACTTGTCTAAACATTTTTATTTTTAATTTATTTATTTTAGTTTTATTGATTATTTATTTTAGTTTTATCGATCTTCATATGTTTAGAGGTGATTAAATGACATTTGATTAAATGTTTTTACTGTAATATTCTTTAATTTTTCTTAGTCTTTGTAATTTTTGTATATTATTTTGAAGATATTCTAAATATTCTATATCTTTTGTTCTAAAATTTTCAATTAAATTCTCTTTCATAGGGATCTCTGTTAATCTTATTTCTTCTGTATCTTGTCTCCAATATTTTAAATATTTATAGTTTATCATTTTATCTTAAAGTAGTTATAATACTGCAAATTTCTTTGTAATAATTTATTCTAATTGTACTATATCTGATATTAAATTCTAGGTTATCTATTTCATTAATTATCGTGACTTTTTTTTCTATGAATAATTTTATGTCTAAATCATATTCCAAACTGTTTTTTAATTCTAGTTGTTTCATGGTTCTATCTATCCAAATTAATCTTGCTTTTAATTATTTTCTTCCTTTTCTAAGCTAGTTTCTATAATTAATTTCTTCGTATAGCCAACTTTGTTTTTCTCTAACTCTTTTAATATATTCTAACATTTTTAATGTGTATAATATCCATCTGAATAATAACTATTATTATCTGAGTAATAACTATCTGAATAATATAAACTAAGATCATGCATATCTTCTAACCATTCTAGACTTAATAATTCTTCATAAAATATTTTTTCTCATATTATTTTCTTTATGTCTTCTATTTTTAAGTCTTTAATGATATATAAAACAAGTATTTTAATTTCATCAGATATATAGCTTGTCATATTGTCCATATGATGTTTAGGTTTCTATGAATAACTTGGATAACTTGAAATTGAATTTTAGTAATTTATGGTTTATTAAATATTTTATCATAATATTTACTGGTTGTTTGTTTTAATATTAATAATTCTTGTATATTTTCATTAAGGAATTCCATATATTTTGTATCTTTAGTTCTTATATATTTTTCTATATTTGTTTTCATTAGTCTTTCTATTAATTGTATATTTTTCTTGTCCATTTTCCAATATTCTAAATATATGTAATTTATCATGGTTGATGTGTAGGTTTGACATGTAGATATTTGTAAGAGTAAGTAGGTAGGTATGATATGTAATTTATTCTAGTCGTAAAATATTTATCAAATATTTTTCCAATATGATTTTTTTATATCTACAATTTCTATATCCCTAAGTACATACAAAATAAGCATCTTAAATTTATCTACCATTTCGTCAGATAAATAAGTATTCATTTTTCATATGATATTTTTTTCAAAATATTCTCTTCAATCATACACATAACAAAATATGATCATTTTAGATTGCTATATACTAGATTATTCTTAAATAGCATGTTCTTATGTCACTATTAGTATGGTAATCTAGATACTTTTTTCTTAAACAGAGTCTCTACTCTGGCTACTTCTCTATCACGTCTTTCTTGCCTCACCGGTTTCACCTTTAGGATGACATAGTTCTTAGGAATTTTTCTCCTTTTCCACTTTGCTAATAAACTTCTTAACATGTTATTCTTCGAATAATTCTACTATAAAGTAACTAACATTAACTTATTTTATCATATCATGATTGTCAGTAATTTATGAATTTAGCTATTCATAATCGTAAATAAATATACCTGTTCTGGTAGGTTTGATAATTCTAAATTTAGTTTATCCATAGTTTTTCCTTAGAAATATATCTGTTTTTTTATTAAATATTCAAAAAGCTTTTTGTGTACAAGAATAAAGGCTTACTTTCAACACATGAAAGTATTGCCTTTATCTTACCGAATGACTTACATATTTATAAGAGGAAAATAATTATTCCTACTTTACACGTTTTACATGTAAACTATACTATCCCTATTTTTTACAAAAAAAAGTCTTCCTTTACAAAAGTAGAAAAGGACTAGACTAAACTAGACTAAACTTTAATCTCAAGTAACTTTACAAAAGAAAAAATCTTAAGACTAAAAAATAAAAAATCAATACTGACACTTTGGCCAAAAAGTCAAAAACAAATAATTTACGTAACAAAATTTCAAGACTATACATGTCACTTTCAACTTTAATATCTTGTCTTTAATCTCTTCCATTATTATTCCGTGTCTATCTTTTGTCGTGTATCTTTCAGCTGTCGTCCTTATCTTCTTCTATTCCAGTTGAACTTCTGGGATAATATTACCTTCTCCATTACATCTTGAGCATAGATGGTCTGAATATTTGTGTCCTATCATTTTACAATATCTTGTTAATAATTCTTCTGAAATAAATCCTTTCCTAATTGCTCTTACAGTTGGTTGTTTTTCTTGTTTGAGTAATGTCAAAATCCATTGTCTAGCATCTTCCATATCTTTTTGTCATAGTTCTATTGAATTTGAATAAATCATTTGATGATCTCTTGAATAATAGTTCCATATAAGGTTTCCATTGATATAATTATTTGCTAATTTTTTAACAATTGTAGATATTCCAATAACTCTTTACAAAGTTTTTTATTTTCTTAACTTGTTTTTTATCTTTTTTGTTGTAATTATATTCTATATCCTTTTTTAATTTTTTCTGTAATGTCTTTAAGTTTTCTTCTAATTTTGGTAAATATTCTTTTACTTGGTTTACTCATCCTAAAAATTATTATAATTTTTTTTTTGTATCTAATTCTTCTTTTGAATTTATTATTTTTTGTACTATATGTTGTTGCATTTTTACTCCACTTTTATCTATTTGTATTCCTAAAAACTCTATCTGGTTTTTCATAATTTTTGCTTTCTTTTCACTTAAACGTATTCCTGATTTTTCTATTATATTTGTAAATTATTCTAATAATTTTAAATATTCCTCTTTAGTTTTTGTATATTGTAATATATCATCTATGTATACTATACAATTAGGTAATTGTTTAGAATAACTATCCATAAAGTGTTGGTATCTACCTGGTGTATTTTTATATCCAAATGATAATACGTTCCATTCATAAAATCCTTGTGGTACCGTAAATGCGGTTAATTCCTTAGAATTTTCATTTAACTTTAAGTGGTAAAATCCTAATTCACAATTAAATTACTAAAGTAGTTATATCCTTGTATTTGTCTTATTTTTAGTATATTATTTGGTATTGGATAATTGCATGTCATAGTTTTTGCATTTAAATTTCTATAGTCAATCATCATTCTACTTTTTCCTCTTTTTTGTTCACTATGTTTAGTTAGTATAAACGCTAGGCTATTATGTTTGTTGTTGCTTCTTTGTATATACTGTTTTTCTAATAATTCATCTATATGTATTTTAAATTCTTTTAAATCATCAAAATTATATGTTAATGGTTTTTGAATTATTATACTATTTTTATCTATTAATTAAATTTTTATAGTAGTTTTATGTTTTCCCACCCTTTTAATGGATCGTCACTGTATAATTGTCTTAATCTTTTCTTTATTATTTCTACCTTATCTATTGAAAATATAGTTCTTTCCTTTTTATTAATAAAAAATACAACTAGTTCTACTGTGTTTTCTGTATTTTTTATATTTTCTAACTTTTGTGTAATTTTTTCACTTCCTTTTATCCAATCAGTTTTCTTTCTTATTTTATTAATAACTCTTTTTGCTCTTACTTTTGGTTTACATGGTGTTGTAAACCACCAATCTGTTTTAGTTATTATATGTGGGTATAATTTATCTAAAAATGACATTCCTAAAAGCATATCTTTTGATGTTAGTTCATAATTATAGATTTCTTCTATAATTATTATTTTATCCCATATCTGTATTTTTACATTTTTAGCTTTATATGTAATTAAACTTCCTTCATTATTAAATCTTTTGACTACTATTGGTGTTTTAAATTTATCTCATTTATTTTCTGGTAAACAGTTGTATTTACATAATTTTATTTCTGCTCCTGTATCTATCATAGGTGTATAATACCTATTATAATATCCTTCTACTATTATTTTAACAAGTACATATATTTTAATATCATGTTAAAGCTCTTTTTATGAATAATCTTTCTTTATTATATGTTATAGATAATTGTGTATGTTCTATATTGTATGATTTTACTTGTTCTAACCATTTTATTCCTAATATTATGTCTGCTTTTTACATTTCTTCCTTTATTTCAAATTCTATTTTTATTTTTCTGACTCCTATTATTATTTTTTCCCGTCGTATCTTTAATGTTTATTAAACTCCTTGATAGATCTGGGAATATATTACTATTAGATTTTATTTCTTCATTTTTTACTAGGTATTTTGCTATATAATTTTCTTCTTGTCCTGTGTTTAAGAGTAATAAATATTTTTTTATTTATTATGCCTTTTATATAATATTGATTTAAATTAACTGTTTAAGTTGTTTCATAACTTGTTCTTTTTTTATGAGCTTGATGATTTTGTTTTTTCATGAGCTATTCTTTTTGTACTTATTCTATCATTTATTATTTCTAAATCTTCTTCTATATCTATGTCTTTGTAACTATAATCATTTTTATCAATTGTTTTTACAAATTGTTCAAAAGGACTTTCTATTTGTATTTTATTAATTTTATTTTTTCTAGTTATTTTATGTTTTGTTGTTAATAGATATAGATTTTTACATCTTGTTGTAAATATTTTACTTCCTAGGGTTAGTTTTATTCCTGTTATTTTCCAATATAATACTAATGATTTATCTATATTTTTTATTTGTTATTGCTATTGAATAATTCACACTTATTACAAATTTAAATTTTTGGTATATTAAATTTCCTCTTATGGCAGTTATTATAATTTTTTCTATAGGTTTTATAATACTATCATCTGCTAAATATAATTCTATTGGTGTATCTATTCCTTCTCCAAAACATGCTTCCATCAATATCTCTGTTCATCCAAGGTGTACATATTTTATTGGGTCTCTACTTTTTATATAGTTTATTTCTTTATTAATTATTCTCTTTGTTCCTAGTGGTATACTAGCTCTACCTTTTGCATATCTACAGTCTATTACGTGTTCCTTTTGGCTTAGTATGTAGTATTCTTCCCTTTTTCTACTAAATATATTTTTTATTTTTGGTATTTTAAATATTTTTTGTACACTTAAGTCTAACTCTTTTTCTTTTATTTCGTTAAATATATTATTATCAAATATTATTTTTTGATCAGTTTCTTCTTCATTTAAATATTCTTCTTTTGTTATTATTTTTATATCTTCTTCAATTATTTGGTTCATCTAAATCACTATCTATTTCATTATCTATTTCGTTCCCGAAATTTCATATATACTATCTTCACCTATATAATCTATTTGCATATATTCTGTATTTTCTATTTTTATTTTTGATATTTGTTTCTTTTTGGGTTTTTAGGCATTTTACAATCTCTAGCTAAATGTCCTAGTTTCCCACAATTATAACAAGTACATTCTTTTATAGATTTTTTTTCCTATATGGTGTTTTATGTTTATAATTTTTTTACATAATATCTTTTTCTTGGTTTCTTATATTTATATTTTGAGTTTTTGTATTTCTTATATTTCTTATGTCTTTATCTTTTCTTATAATATCTTTCTTCACATCCAAATTGAGGTGCTATTTTATCTTTGCAGCATGCTAAATTTCTTATTAATGTTTTTTCCATTTTTATTTCTTCTCTATATTTTTTCACATAGATTTCTATACCATTGTTGTAAAAATTTTATTCTTGCTCCTAGGGTATCTACTATTTTTGCTGCATCCCAACTCTTTATTATTTTTGAACTAAATAATTCAGGTAATTTGCTAAAATATAATCTTCTTATTTCTTTACTTTCCTCTATATTATATGTTCCCTTATAGTAGTATTCTTTAAATGCGCACATATATTCATCTATATAGCACCTATTACATATTTCTAATTTTAACATTAAATTCTTCTTCTTCTTCTTCTTCTTCTTCTTCTTCTATTGTTATGCTGCTAAATTCATCTCTCATAGCTACTTCATATTTTTTCAATATTTCTGTTGGTGATATTTTAGTAGTTGTTGATGTTCCTTCTGTTTTATTATCAGATCTTAATACCTTTTTACTTGCTTCGGCTAGATTTAAAAACCATAATTTTACTGTTCCTAGTAATTTCCTTTCTATATATTCTGGTGTACTTGTTGTATCTATATTATTATCTAATAATTGTTTTGACATATATCCTGCCCATAATTCTATTATTTTATTTGTGTCTATTACACAGTCTAAATCTAAAAATTTATAATTTTTATTAATTATTTATTTTGGTGTCCATTTTTTTATATTCATTTTTTAGGTTATATTTTTTAAACTTATCTTTATAATAATATGTAGGTTTTCTTATTTCTGATGTACTAGGTATTACGTTTTCATCGTCTTCTTTATTAAGAGTATTTATTTCTGTGTTTGTATTTTCTAAGTTTTCTTTATTAATTACTTCGTGTTTTTCATTAATTTTTAGTTTTCCTATGTTTTTTAGAATTTCTGTATATGTTTCACCACCTTCCGAATCATAATTATCTGTTTCTTTAGCATCTATTGTATTTATTTCTAATTCATTGGTTTCTGATTCTTTATTTTTTATTTCTAATTTTTCTTTAAATTGATTTATCTCGTTTAATAATTTTTGTTCTTTATCTTTTTCTTCTTTTTCTTTCTGCCTTTTTTCATATAGGTCTTTTAATATTTGTAGTTCTTTTTCTAATTCAGCAATCCTACAATTTTAGTTTCTTCTATTTTTGGTATTTCTTCTGTGGTTTGTTGTTTTGTTTTATCTATTATAAATTCTTCTTTGTTCATTTTATTTAAATGTATATAGGCTATGTTGATATATATATATATATATATATATATATATTCTAGATTATCTATTGTTGATTCTAAATTTGATATTTCTTCTTTTTGTGCATTTATTGAGTTTTTACTAACTCCGACAACTCTGTGATACTGTAGTCTTTCTATCATTATTTTTAATTCTTTACGTTTTTCAGATATTATTTTTTTAATTCTTTATATTTTGGTAATTTTTGTTCGTTATTCATCTAAACAATATTTATAATATTTTGGTGGATGTCTAAATCTAATTTTATCATAATTGATAAATTAATCAAATAAATCCAAATATAATATTTGATAATAATATATTTGATGAAATAAATTTTATTCTTGCTCCTAGGGTATCTATTATTTTTGCTTCATCCCAACTCTTTATTATTTTTGAGCTAAATGGTTCAGGTAATTTGCTAAAATATAATCTTCTTATTTCTTTACTTTCCTCTATATTATATGTTCCCTTATAGTAGTATTCTTTAAATGCGCACGTATATTCATCTATATAACACATATTACATATTTCTAATTTTAACATTAAATTTCTATTAGTATCTTTTTCTTTATTTTGTTCTTCTTCTTGTATTGTTATATTGCTAAATTCATCTCTTATAGCTAGTTCATATTTTTTCAATATTTCTGTTGGTGATATTTTAGTAGTTGTTGATGTTCCTTCTGTTTTATTATCAGATCTTAATACTTTTTTACTTGCTTTGGTTAGGTTTAAAAACCATAATTTTACTGTTCCTATTAATGTCCTTTCTATATATTCTGGTGTATTTGTTGTATCTATATTATTATCTAATAATTGTTTTGACATATATCCTACCCATAATTGGAGGAACAAAGATATTGATAAAAACATGCTTTAGAGAAGGAATAGATACACCAATAGAATTATATTTAGCAGATGATAGAATTATTAAAACTATAAAAAAAGTATAATAACTTCCACAAAAGGAAATTTAATATACCAAAAATTTAAATTTATAATAAGTGCAAATTATTCAGTAGCAATAACAGATAAAATTATAGATAAATCATTAGTATTATATTGGAAAATAACAGGAATAGAACTAACCCTAAGAAGTAAAATATTTACAACAAGATATAAAAATCTATATGTATTAACAACAAACATAAAATAATAGGAAAAAATAAAATTAATAAAATATAAATAGAAAGTTCTTTCGAATAATTTGTAAAAATAATTGATAATAATGATTATAGTTACAAAGACATAGATATAGAAGAAGATTTAGAAAAAATAAATGATAGAATAAGTACAAAAAGAATAGCTCATGAAAAACCAGAATCATCAGGCTCATAAAAAAGAACAAGGTATGAAACAACTTCAACAGTTAATTTAAATCAATATTATATAACGGGAACAATAAATGAAAAAAAATATTTAATACTCTTAAACACAGGACAAGAAAAAAATTATATATCAAAATATCTAGTAAAAAGTGAAGAAATAAAATCTAATAGTAATATATGCCCAGATTTACCAAGGAGTCTAATAAACATTAAAGATTTTGCTTCTTTGTATATATTGTTTTTCTAATAATTCATCTATATGCATTTTAAATTTTTTTAAATCTTCAAAATTATATGTTAATGGTTTTTGAGTTATTATACTATTTTTATCTATTAATTCAATTTTTATAGTAATTTTATGTTTTTCCCATCCTTTTAATGGATCTTCACTGTATAATTGTCTTAATCTTTTCTTTATTATTTCTACCTTATCTATTGAAAATATAGTTATTTCCTTTTTATTTATCAAAAATACAACTAGTTCTACTATGTCTTCTATATTTTCTATATTTTCTAACTTTTATGTAATTTTTTCACTTCCTTTTATCCAATCAGTTTTCTTTCTTATTTTATTAATAACACTTTTTGTTTACATGGTGTTGTAAACTACCAATCTGTTTTAGTTATTATATGAGGGTATAATTTATCTAAAAATGGCATTTCTAAAAGCATATCTTTAGATGTTAGTTCATAATTATAGATTTCTTCTATAGTTATTATTTTATCCCATATTTGTATTTTTACATTTTTAGCTTTATATGTAATTAAACTTCCTTCATTATTAAATCCTTTGACTACTATTGGTGTTTTAAATTTATCCCATTTACTTTCTGGTAAACAGTTGTATCTACATAAGTTTGCTTCTGCTCCCGTATCTATCATAGGTGTATAATACCTATTATAATATCATTTTACTATTATTTTTACAAGTACATATATTTTCATATCATGTTAAAGCTCTTTTTATTTGATCCTGTTCTATAATATTGATTTAAATTAACTGTTGAAGTTGTTTCATAACTTGTTCTTTTTTATGAGCTTGATGATTCTGGTTTTTCATGAGCTATTCTTTTTGTACTTATTCTATCATTTATTATTTCTAAATATTCTTCTATATCTATGTCTTTGTAACTATAATCATTATTATCAATTGTTTTTACAAATTGTTCGAAAGGACTTTCTATTTGTATTTTATTAATTTTATTTTTTCCTATGCAACCGTTCCATACCGGCTGGTAAACATAGGTGCATACTGGTGATAGGCAATGCACATACAGGAATGGATGCAAAATATACCATCAATAACATAATGCATCATAACTATCCTCATCAGGACCATTATCATCGTCATCAACCTCTGGCTTCACTGTGTATCAATACCATCTCAATATTATCCTCCGGACTCGAACCGGGTATCAATATTATCACAATATCCTTCGGACTTGTCGGGTATCAATATCATGTCAATAGTATTCTCCGGACTCGAAACGGGTATCAATATCATCATAATATCCTCCGCCCTTGTCGAGTATCAATATCATCTCAATAGTATCCTCCGGACTCGAACCGGGTATCAATATCATCATAATATCCTCCGGCCTTATTGGGTATCAATACCAGACTAGAACCGGGTATCAATATCATCATCATATCCTCCGGCCTTGCCGGGTATCAATGTATCATCATAACTCTAAACACAAAAATATAAGCATATAACTGCCCCAAGTCATTTATGACTTACTGGGACTGAGGGTTCGGTTACCGGACAATTTATTTGTTTTTTAGAGTCAATTCCCTATTTTAAAATGGCTACCGATAAAAAACTTCAGCGAAATGATCTCGGATGAAAATTTTGACAATACCAGCATATCCGAAATATCAAATTTAGTCTATGATACCGGAAAAACAAGAGAACACAAAACAACTCCAGAATAGTCCACTAATCTTAAAGATTTGAGGACCCTTTTGAAGACCACTCTCGGATTCGCTATCAACAACACAATAACAAGATAAAGAGGTGAGTTTTCAACACCAAAAAAGCCATATTATATAATGAACAAGATGACATAATGGTTACAAAATTCGGATTCAACAAGTCACAAAAATAGTCTACCATGAATCTACAAAGTGCAATAAGATAAAGATAGGTAGATAGACCAAATGAGGGAATAATATTGACAACCCAAGACTTGTTTCACTCTTGGACCTTTAATAGGGTGTCGGGATCAAATGAAAAAATTAGCCAAGGACCTAAGCCGAGGCTAGCCCTTCCTTCCCCTATAATGTCACTCCCACATTCACATGCAAAAATATTTTTATACATATGATATCTATGAACGAAACTAATTGCAATGCTTCTACCATACAAGTTGATCAAAGAGTCATGTGCATTATCAAGATCAATTTTATAGACACCATCACTAACTTGAGAATTTTTAAGCATACTATTCACATGCCCAAGTAGTGAACTACTTTTAAGAGTAAATTGATCATCATGAACACCAAGAGTACTACCAAGGGTACTCATTTCCAAGACTAAACATTCCTTGCCCATAAGATTACCCTCATCTTCCAAGAAGAGATTTCCATCTTTAGGAGAAATGTTGTCACACCATAGTGGGTTAGCATATCGGCTATAGCTTTCAAGGCAAGCTATACCATCATTTTCATGACTAGATTCATTAGGAGTGTTTATATTATCTTCAAACAAAACATTAAACCTAAAGTGAAAATGGTCTATCTCATGGACAGATTTGGACCTAGCAAGTGTTTCACTCTCTATAAGTTCACTATCAAGTACCAAAGATGTTTCAATCTC
The DNA here is from genome assembly GCA_030864225.1 of Capsicum baccatum var. pendulum. NCBI lineage: Eukaryota > Viridiplantae > Streptophyta > Magnoliopsida > Solanales > Solanaceae > Capsicum > Capsicum baccatum. The sequence continues at coordinate 34,725,019 of CM061551.1, read as the reverse complement.
CTCTTTACCTTGGTGTGGGTTGGGGCATCCCACCCCTTCCTTCGGAAATCTTTTATCGCAAGGTGCTTGGACAATTGGATTTTGAGGGAAGAGTTTGGGTAACAATTGGCATAAAATTTCAATGTGTCGTTGCATATCTTCAAGATCGTCATGGATGTGATCACACTTGGCCTTGAAATTATGGGCAGCCATGGTACCTAATAAAAAAAAGACAACTACAAACAACAAAAAAACAAACTTGTTAGCTCAAAAATGCGTCACCACACTCTAACTCTCGATTTTTACCTCACACTTGGTCTCATAAGTGTTGAAAGCCAGCTTGTACATCGTGATTGATTGAGTGTCGAGTCTACTCTTGTCCCAAAATAGATTTTTGTTTGAAACTCAAACGAAATCTTATAGGACTTGATTCAAGAACTAACAACGAATTCAAAAAGATAAAAGTACACAAAAAACGTAAACACGAACAAATGGAACCAAAACTAACTTACAAGCTAGTAGGGGATTACTAGGTTCTCAATTAGTGTTCAAACCTACAAACGAACTAAGAGACAATAAAATGAAACTAAGAAATCTAAAATTTGAGCCAAAATTGTTACATGAACAGTAAAAAATGATGATGTGGTAGTCACGTATTGGTTATGGTTTCTTAATTTTATATTTCAATTTGAAGTCTTGGTTCCATTGTAATTTGGTAAGGATGGCTATTGGTTTTGGAGGGAAAAAACATGTCTTGAATCTCTACAAGTCCACCCTTAAAAGGATGAATTTTACCTTGTACTAGTCCCATAAGACAATGTTGTTGAAAAAAGAAAAAGTAGTTTGTCCAAAAACACAAGGTTCTTGAAATAAGAAAAAGCTGAAAAGTAGAAGTCTAGTCTAGGGAGTGTTAGGAAATGGTTGATAAAGTCTTTTATGGTTGTAGGAAAAGTCTTTGAGACACAAGTATTACACCTTAAATCTTGGATTTATGCCTTGCAAGACTAACGTCAATTCACACTCGCTTTCTTAAACATATAAGATCAACAGCCACCTTTTCTTCAACAACATATAGAGATGGTGAAGAACACCAAGAACACAAACTTTGAGTCTTGAAGTTCTAAGGTTCAAGTTGGACCCCAAACATCAAAAACACTTTTCCAAGCTTAAAATCCATGACACAATCTCCACAATACACGTTCAAACCTTGAACCAACAACACACCACTTGTCCAAAACAGTCCAAACTTTAAATCCGCAACAATAATACCAACAACAATCTGTCAAGTCCAAGTTCACAATAACAACATCAACAACAAAGGAACAAATCAAAATATAGACTCAAAGTGTTAGTGAAGAACAATACTAACACTAGAAACACTTAAGACAAGTAAAAATCTCGGCCAAGACACAACAAAAACATAATTTTTGGCCAAGAACACAAAGTGGACAGATTGCTATTTTCTAGAAATTTTCTTTTTTTTTTTCAAGTCTCAAGACCAAGATTGATCTTGTTAGAACAAAATCAAAGAAAACACCAGAACAGTCCACTAATCTTAAGGATTTGAGGACCCTTTTGAAGACCGCTCTCGGATTCGCTATCAACAACACAATAATAAGATAAAGAGGTGTGTTTTCAATACCAAAAAAGCCTCAATATAAGATGAATAAGATGAACACAATGGTTAAAAAATTTGGATTTAACAAGTCACAAAAACAGTCCACTATGAATCTAAAAAGTGTAATAAGATAAAGATAGGTAGATAGACCAAATGAGGGAATAATATTAACAACCCAAGACTTGTTACACTCTTGGACCTTTAATACTATACATAAAACAAACCTATCTCTTACATTGTTACAAGAGTGACTTCGATCTTCCAAGAATCCAATGTTTCCAAGCTTGAATCCAACACAAGTGATTCCACACTCAAGTTAATTTTCCTAGTTACAAGTTTCAGATTTTTGGTCTTCTCTCCTTAGAGAGAAAATGTTTCTAATTGTTATATAACATCCATATTCAGCAAAGTCTGTGTAACAAATGACCTAAAAGGTTCCTTATATAGTAGTTTACAAGCAAGGTGTGAAATGTCCAAAATGACCCCTTAGTCTCAAGTCTTCAAGTGGGTGCCCTTGGAGAGCATTATATGAACAGTTTTGGACCCTTTTTAAGTCCTCATTTACACTTCACTTTCACACTCTAAGTCTCGGGTTCAATACATCTCACAAACATGCATCCTCGTGGTCATATTCGTATCAGTCTAGTTATACCTTTGGTTTGGGTCCCAATGCACCCGAGCTTATTTCGACCTATTTGTTGGAAAGTCATAAAATCAAAACTATATATGTGGGCCCTATGTTTTTCCTAAACGACCTTGTATGGAACTTTTGATGATTCTAATGAATATACATTATGGTAAACACTCAAATTTCACTATTGGATCATATAGTTTTGGTTCTGAAAGAGTTCTGAAGGTCAAAAACAAGTTTTTGACTTTGCTGTCACAGGGTATCACGTCTGTTCCCTGAAGGGGTCTTATAAATAGACCCAAGGTCATGATTTTGGGAATTTTTCTTTCACATTTGAGAACCTAAAACCCTAAATGGGTATGATAACTCAAAATTGAGTTTTATGGGTGTCTAGGGAGCTTGGTAATCATCTTTTATCATGATTATCATTCGGATTAAGGTAAGATTTCATCACTTTATTGGTGAATTTTATTGCTCTTGACCCAAAACCCCAATTTAGATTAGACTTGATTTTGCCCTAAATTTTATTTGTTTGTATCCATCAATTGAGGGTTTTGCTTCCTTGGTTATAGATGAGCATTGGGTTGACCTCGTAAACGCAATTTTCATATGTGGGACCCACTTGGGGGTTTTTGGTGTCATTTTTGGACCCGAAGCAAAATAGTGCATTATAGGTATCGTTAGACTCATATTAATGAGTAGATTATATTTTTGAAAGTGTGATGATATTTTAGGGATTGTGAAGTGAAGATGAGCATGTGGTGCTTGAAGTGTGATTTTGCGATTTAGCGTTGAGGTAGGCTTCTGTCTACTCTTCTTCATGGATGATGAATGATATATATTGCGTGTAAATGTGAATGTTAAGATTGATATTGGATAGAATGACTTTTTATTGAATATACATATAAGTTTAGAGATTAGATAGGGTTTTGGACCCATTAGTTGAATTACTTAATTCCCTTGTCGAATCCTGTAGCCTTCTCCCTAGTTTGGGTAAATTTCTAGCATGGATATAAGATAATTCTATGCTAGGAATATAGTTTTAGCATTTAAAGAATGATTTGTACATTTAGCCTTATTAGGCTAGTGTGATAGTTTTGGAACCATAACTTTGGTAGAGTTGACTTGAGTTTCCTTGTTTCTAGTTGAAGTTACTATCTTAGGCATTAATATGGCTTGCTTGACATCTAGAGGATGAACAAGATACCTTAGCCTAGTTTGGATAATAGTATGCCTAATTGTGGAAATTATGAAAATTATGGATTAGAAGTGGGATCATTTGGCCCACTTAGTCTAGGATTTGGATTAGCCCTTGTGGGCTTAGTTGCAGATAGTAGACCTAGTTAAGACTAATGAGCCTTATTTATGAGAATTACTTGGTGAATTCATAAATTATGATGATTTTCATCGGATTATGATCAGTGGCCCATAGAGATGTATTTTGCTATTTGTTATGATATTTGCCCCCCTAGAGATGCATTTTCTTCTTTATTATGATATTTGGCCCATACAGATGCATTTTCCTCTTAATTATGATATTTTACCCATAGAGATGCATTTTTCTCTTAATTATGATATTTTGCCCATAGAGATACATTTTTCTCTAAATTATGATATTTTGCCCATAGAGATGTATTTTTCTCTTAATTATGATATTTGCCTATAGAGATGCATCTTCCTTTTAGTTATGATATTTGGCCCATAGAGATGATTTTCCTCTTAGTTATGATTATTGAGCTTATATAAACAATTTTCCTCTTGGTCATTATGTATAACCTATAGATATGAGATATCTAATTGAGGCTATATGCTTGTTGATATTATGTCTCCTAGATGTGAGATGCCTCCTATATGTGAGATGATTATAGATATGCTACGATTTATAAATATGATTATTGATATGAGTCCGGGATATGTATATGGGCCTAAGGCCATAATTATGATGTAGTGATTATTTCAGATAAATTAATGGGCCAAGAGTCGTGTTATGGTACTGATTAAATATCCAAGAAGTGTTTATCATTGTAAATGATATGATTGTGATTTATGAATATGTATATGTTTGTATACATATCTCTCCGGCATGGGACGAAAGAAGATGCGGTATGATGCTTATTATTCCATTGACTGAATACTGGTGATGGCATGCATAGGTTTGGTATGTTCATGATTATTTACCATTATAAATGATGTGATTATAGCCAATATATGATCTTATAATTTTTATTCTTGTTAGACGGTTATGCTATGTGGTAACTACTTGTCTATTAGCTAACTATTGCACTTGATGGCTAGGAAGCTAATGTATTAGTTAATGAATTTTGCTTAGTTGGAACATGGTAGCTAATGATAGTCAGTTAATGAATGATATCATTTAAGAAAAGATGGTTAGCCGAAAAGTAGTAATATGTTGTCTAGTAATGATTAACAAAAAATAGGATGAATAGTTGATAATAATTAATGGTGGATATATGATGGTTTTGGTCTAATGATGAACCTAGACTAGATGTTAGACGTTGACTATTAAATGAATAGTGGTTAGTTGTTATCCCGTGAATAAGGATTCTAAACCAGATCCCAATACTAGTTCCAATACACACAATAAGAGATAAAGGTAAGAATTAAAGCATACCAATCATGGCGACATTCGTAATCACATGCCTAATAGGTATAGGGAAAATAAATTTGAACGGGCCAAACTCGGATCGACGACTAAATCATCAACTGATTCATCAAATGCACCATCTATAGCTGAAGATACCACAAAATCAAGAGGATAATCTGAATGAGATGAATAACTAAAAATCCCATGTCGAAGACACTCTCTATACTAGTAGTCGATCGCCCTATACTCATAGCAATTCCTGAAGCATCAACATGGCGAGGATACAAACTGAGCTTAAATGGATGGCCAACCAACATCGGGAGAAATCCATAAATTTATGTCCAAAACTTTCAAAATCATAGTCTGTCTTAGGAACTCTAGGCTGGCAGGGAAAATAGGTTAACTCTATCTGACCACCTAAAAAGTAAAATGGAAAGTGCAAAAAAAAAAAGAAAAGTCAAAAAGGCTATAGGCTAGTCTAGCCTAAGAATAGTAAATGTTTAAACAATTTACGTATTTCACATTTCTCAAAGTCATATGTCATTTTCATATTGTAATGCTTTGTCTTCTTATCTCTCTATTATTTCTTCGTGTCTTTCTATATTTTGTCGTGTATCTTCCAGCTGTCGTCCTTATCTTCTTCTATTCCAGTTGAAATTTTGGGATAATGTTATCTTCTCCATTATATCTCGAACATTGATGGTTTGGATATTTGTGTCCAATTATCTTGCAATACCTTGTTAATAATTCTTCTGAAATAAATTCCTTCCTAATTGCTTTTGCAGTTGGTTGTTTCTATGGGTTGAGTAATGTCCTGCATATCAAAGTATGAGTTATCATCGTTGATGTATGTATTGTGTGGAGTAGCCTTGATTCAAAGACTTAGAGTGAGCTCCTGATGTTTGGAGTATTACTTATGTCTCTTCTATATATTATACTAGCCTTTAAGTTGTATTCAGAGGTAAGTTGAATCAGTGTATTTCTCCTTGATATATCACTTTTGTACTCTTATTATGTTTAGAAGCACTTGTACTGATACCACCAGATTTTGGGATTCATCTATGTATTTATCTTTATCTCATATATTCCGTATTATTTTTCCTATGTTATTATGTAGTTCATTACTAGCCGTTCCGAACTATAGGTTGGCTTGCCTATTAGTAGGTTATGGTAGGCGCCATCATGACTTGAAAAGTTGGGTCATGACAAATTGGTATCAGAGCAAAGTGTTTGTAGAGTCCTGTGGATCGATTCAGAGATGTTTGTAACCTATCTTCAGGAGGCTACAATGACATTTTAGGAAATTCACTTCATGACTCCTTATCGTGTGTTTGCATTTCGATAAACCTTGAACATATAATCTGACTCTATTCTGTCCCCCAAGGACGATGCAATATTGTCAACATATATATATATATAAGACTCCAATACAGGTTTCCAGAATTTTAGCACAATATCAAACTAAAGAGTCAGAGATGGATATTGAGATCTTCAGCGGTAGCTTAAAAGGATTTGGGTTAGGTCCCCATTAGACTATCGGAGTATGGTATGGTTTTTCAGGCCATGGTGACCATTCTAGATTATGAGTGGTAGTATCTCAAAGTATTTTAGATTTTTGTTTTAGTTGTGTTGTGATAGACACTCATTCAGAGAATGCCCTTGGTATGAGATAGGTGGTTAGATAGAGTTAGCCTGTATTCCCCGCTAGTCTAGAGTTCCTAAGACAGACTATGATTTTGAAAGTTTGGACATAAATTTATGGATTTCTCCCGACATTGGTTGGCCATCTATTTGAGCTCAGTTTGTGTCCTCGCCATGTTAATGCTCCAAGAATTGCTATGAGTATAGGGCGATCGACTACTAGTATAGAGAGTGTCTTCGACATGGGAGTTTTAGTTATTCATCTCATTCAGATCAGCCTCATGATGTTGTGGCATCTTTAGTTATAGATGGTGTGTTTGGCTACTAAGTTGATAATTCAGTTGATCGGTCTGAGTTTGGCCCATTTTGATTTACTTTTTCTATGCCTATCAGGCATGTGATTGCGGATGTCTCCACGACTGGTGTGCTTTTATTCTTGCCTTTATCTCTTATTATATGTATTGGAATTTTCATATCCATTGATAATTATATGCCTTGATGAATTTATATTGGTCATTATGTGCCTTATTGTTGAATTCATAATTATATTACTACTCTATGATTTATTTTTTTTAGTAGTGGATAGAGCAGATCTATATTGATGTTTCTTCCCTATGGGTGTGCTTTGGGTTCAAGTCCCATTTATCTTGGCACATTAGTCCTGTTGTGGGCCTTGAGTGGTACATAATATTGATCTTTATTTTGGTACCACCTATCGAGTATATTGATTTTGATATTGTTGTTGCTATTGCTACCACTGCATGAGGGTACTGATATTACTTGATATTATCACTTGATGTTGTTACTTTATAATTGATTCTTGCTGGTAGCTGTATAGACTAGTATTAACTAGTTAGACTCTCATTATCTTGTGATATTATTTGGTGGCTTGAGTAGATATAACCCGATTTGAAGATTTATTTCCCCTAGAATGGCGAGGTTGATTGTGTTCCCTCTTGGTTAGCTGTATTAGATTGATTCGGGGATGTATTATGATATCAAAAGGCAAGTTAATCTTTTATGGCTCTATTATCACTCTAGAGTTGGAAATGTAGTTGCGTTGCCTATTATTGAGTCTGAGATCCTTAGACTTGCCTTCTGGGTTACGAAGGTTTTTGCCTTGGCTATTCTTTTAGATATAGCCATTTGTGAGATTGACCAGTTTGAGGTTTGCTCTTTATTTGTGGCTATTTCTTTGTCCGATAGCGATTTGATGTTGATGTTGAGCTGTCATGGATTCATCTCATAGGTAAGTTGGTTCGCTCTCTTGTGATAGATAGCCTTGTTGTTAGTGTAGAGATTAGATACTCTTTTGTTGTTGTGATATGGTTTTGTCTAGAGAAGATGAAAGATAGAGGTAGGTGGCCTTTCCTATGATCGCTTCTTAAGTTGGAAAATTAGAAACTCTTTAGCTCGAGTTGTTAGCACTCTGGTGGTTGTCTCGACTTTGACCTTAGCTTTGAGATTGTTATTTCTTCGTTGATGATGTGGTTCTTAGGTGGATTTAGGAAATTCCTATTTCAGTATTTGTTTGGCCTAGTAAGGCTTGGTGGAGTGATTCTTCTCGATGATATGTGTTTAGGGCTATTTCTTTGCCTAGATGGGGTATCGTATTGGTTCAGTTTTGACTTGACGCTTTGGAATGACGATTGGGAAGTATGATAAATTTGGATTTTTAGTGCCTACCCCTTTCTTAGTTTTGTTTAGATATTTGAGAACGAGCAATTCATCCTTGGTATTGACATTTTATCTTGGTGTTGTAGAGTTTGCGTGGAGCTTCTATTTTAGAGTTGTCTTCGTTCGGATTTCATTTATAGGCTGGTTGAGCCTACTCTGTAGTTGTCTCTTCGGTCTTCTTGACATCGATTAGATTATAGTCGATAAGTATTCATATGAAAAATCATGGGCCCCATATTGGTTATATCAGTTTTGACCTCGAGATTCAATTTTCTTTAGGAATTTTGGATGATTTACTCAATGGGAGTAAAATACTTGAGTTGGTATCAACGTGTTGTGGTTCATATTTGCGTGCATCAGTCTTTTCAGTTCAGTTGGAGACCATTTAGCAGTTGAAGTTGAGGTTTGGTTGTTTGGGAAGTAAAGTAAGGGTGCAGGTTGAAAAAGGGATACCTGTGGTGAAATCCCTTGGAAGTGTTCTCTCCTCGTGAAGGTTACCTGGGAAGTCATTCTTGAAGCATGCGGGCCCAGTACCTCATCACTTCGAGCCTTTGAGATTCTTTTTATTCGTTGACTTTCGAGGACGAAAGTCCTTTTAGTAGTGGATATTGTAATGACCCTTCAGGTCATTTTTCATATTTATGCTTATCGTCATCGTTTGAGCTTCTCCATAACTGGCCCAAGTCATTTATGACTTGCTGGGACTGAGGGTTCTGTTACCGGGCAGTTCATTTTGTTTTTAGAGTTAACTTCCTATTTTCAAATGGCCATCGATCAAAACCTTCAGCGAAATGATCTCAGATAAAAATTTTGACTGTGCGAGCATATTTGAAATATCAATTTTGGTCTAGGTAGACCTTTGGTTTGGGTCCCAATGCACCCGAGCTTATTTCGACCTATTAGTCCGAAATTCATAAAATCAAAACTATCTATGTGGTCCCCATTTTTACCTAAACGACCTTGTATGGAATTTTTGATGATTCCAATGGATTTGAATTGTGGTTTACACTCAAATTTCACTATTGGATCATATATTTTGGGTTCCGAATGAGTTCTGAGGGTCAAAAACAAGTTTTTGACTTTGCTATCTTAGGGTACCGCGTTTGTTCGCTGAAGGGGTCTATAAATAGACCAAAGGTCGCGATTTTGAGGATTTTTCTTTCATATTTGGGAACCTAAAATCCTAAATGGGTATGATAACTCAAAATTGAGTCTTGTGGCTGTCTAGGGAGCTTGGTAAGCATCTTTTATCATGATTATCATCTGGATTAAGGTAAGATTTCATCACTTTATTGGTGAATTTCATTGTTCTTGACCCAAAGCCCCAATTTAGCTTAGGGCTTGATTTAACCCCAAATTTCATTTGTTTGCACCCATCAATTGAGGGTTATGCTTCCTTGGTTATAGATGAGCATTGGGTTGACCTCGGAAATGCGATTTTCATATGTGGGACCCACTTGGGGTTTTTGGTGTCATTTTTGGACCCGAAGCACAATAGTGCAATATGGGTATAGTTATACTCGTATTGAAGAGTAGATTATATTTTTGATAGTGTGATGGCATTTTGGGGATTGCGAAGTGAAGACGAGCATGTGGTGCTTGAAATGTGATTTTACGGTTTAGCCTTGAGGTAGGCTTCTGTCTACTCTTCTTCATGGATGATGTATGATATATATTGCGTGTGAATGTGAATGTTAAGATTGATATTGGATAGAATGACTTAGTATTGAATATACATATAAGTTTGGAGATTAGATAGGGTTTTGGACCTGTAGGTTAATTACTTAATACCCTTGTAGAATCCTGTTGCCTTCTCCCTAGTTTGGGTAAATTTATAGCATGGATATGATATAATGCTATGCTCGGGATATGGTTTTAGCATTTGAAGCATGATTTGTATATTTAGCCTTATTGGGCTAGTGTGATAGTTTTGGAATCGTAAGTTTGGTACAGTTGACTTGAGTATCCTTGTTTCTACTCGAAGTTACTATCTTAGGCGTTAATATGGCTTGATTGACATCTAGAGGATGAACGATATACCTTAGCCTAGTTTGGAGCATAGTATGCCTAATTATGGAAATTATGGATTAGAAGTGGGATTATCTATTTTCAGCAGATTTGGGAGATTCCCTTTACTTAAAAATTTCTCCATAACCGATGTCAGAAGCATCAATTTTTACTATCATAAAGAAGCTCGGATTGGGGATTCCAAGGCAAGGCAAATGTTTGACCATTTCTTTAACCTTGATAACAACCTTAGTTTGCTCTTCTTTCCAAGGAAGATGATTCTTTTTCAACCCGTCATATAGAGGTTTACAAATTTCTCATACCTTTGGGATAAAATCCTCAACATAATTAAGGCTTCCTAAAAACTCTAAAGTTGAGTGTTGTCTGTAATGACATCAGGGAATTTTTTTGGGAATTCAATGACTCTACAAATTGGTTTATAAGAACCTTGATACAAGTCGTGTCCTAAAAATCTGATTTTTGTTTGAAAAAGCTTTATTTTCTTAGCACTAACAATAAGGCCATTTTGCTTGACTATTTTGAAAAAAAATATTTAAATGTTTAAAATAATAATCAATGTCCTTAGATAAGATTAAAACATCATCAATATAAACAATTAAAATATGGCTAATATGATTGAAAATACTGTTCATAATATTTTGAAATTCTGCTGGGGCATTATAACAAAATGATTAACAAGGCATATTCCATTATTACGGATACGAGCATTAGGTAATTTGTAATCTATACCAATTCTTTCACCTGTAGCGCCATAGAGTTTTGTTGTACCCTTTTGTAGGTATTTAGTGGGGATGAGACCAGCAAAGTTTTACATAAACTTACAACTCTCAAATAAATCTTTTAAAACATCAGAGTTGTTTTCTCATAGCTGACATATAAATTAGGAAAATTGAGCAAATTTTTAAAACTCTGGAGATGGTAACTAAGATTGTAAATCTTTAGCAGACTTTTGAAAAAGAAATTTGTTCTGATTTTCCAATCGCTTTGGGATGAGACATTCTATTATATAGTTTCTATCTGCACCACTGTCGAACAAGGCAACTTTGTTAAAATAAAATCATCATTAATGACTAATTTAATCAAAATGTGAGAACTTTGGGGTGAATCAGATTACTCTTTTGAAGAAGAAGAAGACTGCAGTGATGAAGATTTTATCAATATCGCCAATGATTTAGATTTTGAAAGCAATACTCAGAATGCAATTGCCAAGGGGCATTTTTCTTTTGTAATAATAATAATAATAATAATAATAATAATAATAATAATAATAATAATAATAATAATAATAGGTCTCAACCAAGTTGTTCAAACAACTGAAGAGACACTCATAGTGGATAGTAACAATGCTACTTTCAAATTATTATCTGAAAGTGATTTTTCTCCTTATCGCGAAACATGTAAGTTCATGCATATTGGTTTAATTCAAGTTGCATTTAAACCACTAATCCTGAGAGGTTTGCCTGAGAGATTTATTGCAGCTTTAAGAGATGACAAAAATAAAAATTAGAAGAAGTATCTTATTGGGACAGTGCAAACACGTTTGGCCTATGGACCTGTGTATTTTAATGCTTATCATAATTTGCAGATATCTCTCACTGATGAGAATTCTTTAGATGCATTAGCTCTGAGTATTAAATTTCTTGGATATGATTACATGCCCGGTACTGAGGTTATATGTATTTGTTTAGAATATATTATAAATCTCTTCATACTTTAAACCCAATGTGTAAAATAATGGATTTCAAGAATGAAGCTATTTTAATAGAAACCAATTTTTGTAGGTCCAAAGTTGTTACTAGACGACCTATAAAATGGGATGAAATTGATTTCCCAAAAGAATGGATCCTCGAGGATGCAACTCCTCCTTAAACCGATCTCAATGAAAATATTTCAGAGGTAGAACAATCCACTGATGCTACTGTTCGAATTAGATTTTCTGATTCATTACCTTTATGCAAAATCTTACACAAAGAATCTTTAATCTCATCATCCATAGTAAGACTCTTGATCTTACTCTTTACCTTGCAATATTTTGCAAAGTGACCAACTCTCTCTTTTAGGAGTCTATTAACTTCAGTCATGGTATAAGGACCTTTTTGGGAGAAAATAACATGTAGTTCCCCCTAATCAGGGAAAGAACTGGTGGATGTCTTATCATCCTCCTTACCCATCTCTTTTAGCATTTCTAATAGAGCTGCTAATTTGTCATATCTCAAGACATTACTTTCTATATCTTGAAATTGGGATATGATGTTATACAAAACATCCTCCTCCTCTTTGTTTTCACAAGGTTGCCCTTCTTGGCAAGGTAGACACTTATCGTCTGAAGGCATAAAATCTTCTTATTGAAGAACTCTTAGGTCCTCATCGGTTGAATCATTTTGTTCCTTATTATAACTATGGTCTAGACTGGAATTTTTTGGGGAGGAATTTAGAAAAATCTTACACATTACCTCTATTAAATAGAGCTGATAATTTACGTATTGCAATATCATCGAGATTAACAAGATTAATATTTTCATACATATCTCCTGTTGATTATATTGTTAGAATCCCTGATTTTTATCTCCTGTTCAAGGAAAGAAAGTCAGAAAATTAAGAGAAAAGGTAAGAGAATAGAGGATTACAAATCCAAGAAGGCTTATAGAAAAGCCAAAATGATCAACGCTTGTTACCGATGTGGTAGAGTTGGTCATTTTGCAAAAGATTGAAAAGTAAAGAGCAAGATCAAGAGTATTACTATAGATAATGAGATTAAAGACTCTTTGTGTAATATTTTGCTAAATTCCTCCCCAAAAAATTCTAGTCCGAACCATAGTGCTAATGAGGAACAAAATAATTCAACCGATGAGGACCTAAGAGTTCTTCAACAATAAGATTATATGTATTTGTCATAGAATATATTATAAACCTCTTCATACTTTAAACCCAATGTTTAAAATCACGGATTTCAAGAATGAAACTATTTTATTGGAAACCAATTTTTATAGGTCCAAAGTTGTTACTAGACGACCTATAAAATATGATGAAATTGATTTTCAAAAAGAATGGATCCTTGAGGGTAAAAATCCTCCCCAAACTGATCTCAATGAAGAGATTTCAGAGGTAGAACAATCCGCTGATAGTACTGTTCGAATTAGATTTTCTGATTCATTACCTCTATTAAGCAGAGATGATAATTTGTGTGTTGCAACGTCATTGAGATTAACAAGATTAACATCTTCATACATATCTCCTGTTGATTATATTGTTAGATCTCTCCATCTAGAGCTTCTACATCTCAGATTAAAGAAAGCCCTAGAATGAATGGTATCAGGATTGACAGTGATAATATTGTTACTGCAATCCCTTATATGGATCCAACTGAGTCTAAAATATAATTTCTAACTGGTTTAAAATGAATCACAACCAAATTGATTTTAGTCAAGGATAAGAAAAAAAAAGAATTTCTAAAGAATTCTATATAGATGGGAATTATTTCGAACATGGTTTTTTCAAATTGTAACAAAGAAAAAAAACTGCTTTCCAGAAGGAATTCTATGCAGATATTTCTGTGCATAATAAAATAATTTCTTTTGTGCCCTGGTTTATGGCCAGATGTGTGGATAGTTACATTTCCATGTTAGCTAGGGATATTAAATTACTTACTGGAGAAATTACTACTTTAGTACTACCTCCCCAGCAGTCCTTTCAAATTGAAAGAGATAATAGGGTAGTTTATTTTACAGCTTTTGCTAAGCTGATTGAGAATGATACTGCCCTAATAACAGCTTGAAATATCGATATAATGCTTAAACAACATAATTATGCTAATTATTATATGAACATCTTAGGAAAGTAAATAATTGCTCTACATGAAAATATTGACAAGGTCCTATATGAATTAAAAATGATAGAGTTTAGTAATACTAAATAATTAGACCTTATACAAAAGGACCTAGTAGTTCTGGCTACCCTGCTATCAAGCCTCCCTTTAAAATCAAAGATCTCAAATTAACTAGTGACTTAGATAATATAAAAAAGTGTCTAGAAGAGAAATTTCATGGATTAAAAATAAATCCTATCTACGATGAAAATTTTGCTGAAGTCAATGGTGGACATGTTAGTCCTATTGAGATAAATAAGATATCAGATAAATTCTCTAGGAAGCCAACCCAAAAAGTGTTTTACTATCCTAGACCAACTCCTCAAGATGTTCAATTTGAAGAACAAGGATTGTATGTCCCTAATAGTTTCAGAGGAGATGAAATCTACAAGTGGAATATAACTGGTTTATCTACTAGGCAGATATCTACAATGGTACATAGAATGTTGTTGTACATTACTATTTTGTAGTGCTCGTCCCAACTTAAGTGATAGTGGTATAACCGAAATGATTATGGAAGGATTTACTGGTCAGCTTAAAGGCTGGTGGGGTAATTATCTTACCAAAGACCAAAATACTAGGATCATTCAATCAACAGTAAAGACAAAAGATGGACAAGATGTCATGAATGTTGTCTATACTTTGATTATTAATATCATTAAGCACTTCTCTAGAACATGGACCGATAATAGTGAAAATATTCAGAATTTTCTCCAAAACCTTAGATGTAAGACTCTGACATCCTTTAGGTGGTACAAATATGTTTTTCTTTCAAGATTCATGGAATTACCTGAGAGTAATAGCCCTCATTAGAAATCCAAGTTTATAGATAGTCTTCCCATGTTATTTGTTGAAAGAATTAGGAAAACCCTTAGAGGTCCTAATGTGAGTATTAACTATGAGGCTTATACCTATGGTAACCTTATAAAAGTTTGTACTCAAGAAGGTTTAGAATTATGTAATGAGATTAAGTTAATCCAGCAGGTTAAGAAGTATCGTCTAAATAAGAGACAATAACTAGGAGAATTCTGTGAGCAATTTGCCATAAATATCCCAAATCCTTGAGGGAATATCATAGAAATAAGAAGAGAAAGTACTATGAGGAAAGAAAGTTGAAGAAAATTAAGATAAAAGGTAAGAGAAAAGAGGATTACAAATCCAAGAAAGCTTATAGAAAAGACAAAAAGACCAATGCTTGTTACCGATGTGGTAGAGTTGGTCACTTTTCAAAAGATTGCAAAGTAAAGAGCAAGATCAAGAGTCTTACTATAGATGATGAGATTAAAGACTCTTTGTGTATGATTTTGCTAAATTCCTCCCCAGAATCCAGTCCAGACCATAATGATAATGAGGAACAAAATGATTCAACCGAAGAGGACCTAAGAGTTCTTTAATAAGAAGATTATATGCCTTCAAACGACACCTTGCCAAGAAGGGAAAAATTATGAAAACAAAAAGTATGATGATGTTTTGTATAACATCATATCCCAATTTCAAGATATAGAAATTAATGTCTTGAGAGATGACAAAATAGCAGCTCTATTAGAAATGCTAAAAGAGTTGGGTAAGGAGGATTATAAGCCATCCACTTGTTCTTCCCCTAATCAGGAAGAACTGCATATTATTTCCTCATAAAAAGGTCCTTATACCATGACTGAAGTTAATAGACTCCTAAAAGAGAGGCAAAAGGTTGAAGCTATTCTAGCAACAACCCAAGACTTAAAAAGCGAAATAGATAATCTCAAAAAGAAAATATCTTTCCTTAAAAGTCATAATTTGGCATTACACCAAAGGGTTTATTCCTTAGAAAACCCAAAAATATTACCCACTGATAGTAGTCAAACTCTCCCTGAAGGATATCAACACTTCTATACTAAGGTAACTCTTCTAATTGATAACAATTATAAGAAGGAATTTATAGCTTTCATTGACAATGGGGAAGGCTATAATTGTATCCAAGAAGGTGTGATACCTTCAAGATATTTTGTAAAAACCACTAATACAGTGAGAAATATGAGTCGTCAGAAATTGGGGGTAGAATATAAAATCCCTAAAGCCTAAATTTGTAAAGACAAGGTTTGTATGCTTGAAACATTTGTTTTCGTTAAAGATATTGCTGATGAAATTATCTTAGGGAAACCATGGTTTCTACAATTGTATCCTTTAGTCTGTTAGGATGAAAAAGGTATCATTGGTACTTTTGAAAATAAATAAATTCTTTTTAAATGGTGTGATCCACCTTATACCAGATATTTGAATCTGATTAAAGAAAAAATTCTTTCAAAAAAATAAACAAATGGAATTTTTGAAGAATGAAATTTGCAGTTTGACTATCAATCAAACCCTTTAAAATCTAAAATTAATTAAACAAATTGAGTTTCTAAAGAACCAGTTGTCAATTCAAATTTGTGGAGACCATCCCCAAATGCATTTTGGCAAAGAAAACAATATTTTGTTAGTCTTACATATGAAAATGATTTTGAATAAGGTAATATACCTACTAAGGCCAGAGTCTGTCAAATAAATTCTAACTATTTAGAATTATGTAAAAATAAATTGAATCTCATGTGCATAAAGGCCTTATTCGACCTTCTAAGTCTCCATGGTCATGTACTGCTTTTTATGTAAATAGGCATGCAAAACAAGAATGAGGAGTTTCGAGGTTAGTTATTAATTACAAACCATTGAATAAAGTCCTCAAATGTATTAGATATCCAATTTCCAATAAGAAGAATTTATTAAATCATTTGTATGATGCTATAATATTTTCAAAATTTGATTTGAAATCAGGTTATTGGATAATTCAGATTTTGGAAGCTGATAAATATAAAATTGTATTTAATGTTCCGATGGGACAATTTGAATAGAATGCCATGACTTTTGCCCTGAAGAATTCTCCTTCGAAATTCCAAAATATTATGAATGATATTTTTATGCCATACAATAATTTATTATTGTCTATATTGATGACATTTTAGTGTTATAAAAAAATACAGAGACACACTTTAAACATCTGGATCTTTTCAGAAAGATAATTATATAAAATGTCTTTGTAATTTTGAAACCAAAGATGTGTTTATTCTAGAAAAATGTCCGATTTTTAGGTCACAATATTGACCAAGGGAAGATTATTCTCATAAATAGGAGTTCTGAATTTGCTTCTAAATTTCCTGATGAAATAACGGACAAAATCTAATTGTAAAAATTTCTGGGTAGTCTAAATTATATATCTTATTTTGTGGAAGATTTAACAAAGGATGCAACTATCTTGTATGATAGACTGAAGAAAAATCCTAAAGCATGGTCTGAGAACTAAGAAATATTAAGGCTAAGGTTAATAATTTACCATGTCTTACACTTTCAAATCCAAATTGGGTAAAAATAATTGATACTGATGCTTCAGATATTGGTGATGGTGGAATACTTAAGCAATATTCCCCAAAATAAAAACAAGTTTATAGTATTAAATTCTATTATGGAAAATGGAGTGCCAACTAGAAAAATTATGCAACTGTAGCTAAAGAAATTCTTGCTATAGTTAAACGTGTTTTAAAATTTCAAGGCGATCTTTATAATTAAAAGTTCTTAATAAGAAATGATTGCCAAGATGCAAAATTTATATTTAATAAAGATTTAAAACATGATGTTTTGAAGAAAATGTTTGCAAGATGGCAGTCTTTGTTAGCCCCATTTGATTTTGAAATCCAATATTCAAAAGGGTCAGATAATAGTCTACCCGATTTTTTAACCCGTGAATTTTTAAGATGATGTTTTTTCTTATGGATTTCATGATGGCATCATGAGGATCTACATCCCAATTTAGAGGAAGAGGCGGAAGAAATTTTTCAACAATAGGCAGAGGTAATGTCCTTGCCCAAATTGTAAATCAGAGGCTTATATCTTCTAACACTGCAAGATCAAGTTCCTCTGGTATGAATACAGATGAACAAATGTATCAGGACTCTTTGGAATTAATGATATCCAAGTCCAAAAAATAGGGGGATAATGAAGTCCCTTCGTATTCAAGTATTCTTAAAGATGACAATGTGAATACAAAGTTGTATTAACGCAACAAAATAGATAAAGTAATAATTATCCTCGAAAACCATGACCTTCATTGGAAGGATAATCCCTGGCAGTTGATGCAAAGATATTTGGACAATATGTTCTATGCTATTACAACGTACAAATACCGCAAACATTATGAGACCATATTGTCTATAATTGGATTTACAGAAATAAATCATTTATATGTTAATGCAGCTGTCAAAATAGATTATAGCTATTCTAAGATTATAATCAAATAGATTCTAGCTCATGAAAAATGGGGCTTGAGTACCCTAAAAGAAAAAGAATATACATATTCCGAACAACAAAAATTATTGTAAAATATAATTATTGGGATTATGTGAAAAACTTTCATAAGGTTTTCTTATGTGAGAATCCTGAGAGATCTTAATCATGGTTTGTTAAAATATGTGCAAATCTGCACAAACAGAGCATACCAAATTGGTTTTCTAAATGGTGGATATTGCATGTACTTTACCAAAAATATTGCTTGAGCCATTCAAAAGTCTATATAAGGACTGGATAGAGGTATCACCAATACTTCTAAAAATGCAAAATGATAATATTTATATTGAAGGATTAACTATGATGTATTTCTTCATTGAATTTGGCAGGCGGGCTAAGACCCCAACTTAAGATCCAATTCATAAGGTTAATTTTATGTTGTTGTGAGGCTTTGGTTAGGCCAATTACTATTCACTGGCTACTTCTAGCTTCTATATTGGCCCTTCCACTTTGGTATAGTTTTTGTTTGTATTGGTACTGACTGAACAGATCAAACAAAGGCGAGTAGTGTAAGCCCTTCTCCGCCCTGGGAGAAGCAGCGAAAAACATTGGTTTATACATTCCTCTTAGGCTCTACTCTAGGGATAATTTTTTTTGCTATCTTTTATTAAGAACCGCCTAAATTTCCAACTTAAAAGAACTAAAGGTGAAATAATTTTTCATTATCTTAGTTGAAGTACTGAGCCTCCCGATATCGGGAGGCTCAGTACTTTAACTAATCTCCATGTTCCTCAAATGGATCTCTTAGTTGTTAAGAAGGTTGCCCAAAAGTGGTATATAAGGCGTACCTAGTAAAACTTATAAGTAAACCAAATATAAAGATAGAGACTAGGGTTACTTTTTCCATTCTTATCATATTTATATAATTTCAAGATCACAATGGATCTATGATAGGATCGTTTATTTACAACGGAATAGTATACAAAGTTAATAGATCTCAATGAATACAATAGGATTTATGGCT
The DNA here is from genome assembly GCA_030864225.1 of Capsicum baccatum var. pendulum. Lineage (NCBI taxonomy): Eukaryota > Viridiplantae > Streptophyta > Magnoliopsida > Solanales > Solanaceae > Capsicum > Capsicum baccatum. Next base: position 34,705,658 of record CM061551.1, on the reverse strand, counting down.
ACACAAACTATTGAGAACAGCTCTAAATCTGGTCCAAGATGAACTGTAGTGGGAGCTTTATTAAATTTAATTCCATGTATCTTGAAATGGTCCATATAGGTAAAATCAAATATTGATAATTTACCATGCTTAGTGATGGTTTATTATACTAAGTTTTGGAGTAAATTAAACCAACAAACGACTGATAGTAATGTCCATGGTCACCAGTTAATTGAATCAATAAAAATGGCTGTTACAAAATACAAACAACAAAAGGAAATAAAGTCTCTTTATGAACAAGAAGATCTCAGCCCTTTCAAGAATATTAATCGAAAACTTCAACTGAAGAAGGGCACAATGACCAAAGCTAAAATTTTGGCATCTTTCATGGAAGAAGTAAAAAAGAATTTATTAAAAAATCTTGATAAAGATTGTACTTCGGATATGCCTATTTCTTCTATAGAAGATTGCTTGGCTGGTGGGTCACAGAGCATCCAGAGTGATGAGGAAATTGATCTGGATCAATATTTGCAGAAATTTCAATCAACCATGGAAGAATCCTCTAGCACTGAAAAAGAAAAAAGGAAAAAATGACATGAGAAAATGAAGGTCCTCACCACTAATGAAATTATTGATGAAATATCTATGATGGCAGATAAAGTGGTCGACAACTTTATGAAAAGCAAATAGTAAAGGGCACTTAGCTTTCTGAAAAAACAAGGGTCGTTTGTAAATAGTAAAATCCAATTATTTTATTTGGCTGTTTAGTATCAGGCATCCATTATATAAGGAAGCCTATCTTTAATTCAAGAGGTAGGTTTTTAGGACCCCACTCTCTATACTACTATCTCTCTCTACTCTTTTGTATCATAAGTTTGGAATAAAAGCTTTTCGTTCTGAGCACAACCATCCATGTAAAGGTTATTTTTAAAATTTTTAATTTTAATTTATTTTTTGTATTGCTAGCTTATGATGGGCTAAATTTCTAGTGTTGAACTATAGCAGAATATGTTACATGTATGAGATGGAATATTGTTATTAAAATAAGAATTGTAAACCTCCATTGTTGCAGAGGTCTATATGTTAAGATACTAAAATTATGAATCCAATTTTGGCATTTATGCTATATGTCCCTGTAAAGGACAATTAGCCTGGTGGGCATAAATGGCCGTAATTGGGACTTGGTTTATGATTGAAGTCATGACTAAGGTTTTATAGCATATACTAAAAGTACCTTGTGCAATAGTAGATCCAAGTGCTGATGAATATCATACTCCTTTTTTTCACTGATTTTCACAGTATTTCTTCCTTATGATATTCATTAGGAATGATGTGTTAAACTTATAATAGTTATGCATACAAGTATGCCATGGCTCTGATACCAAATGAGAATCGGGTAGCTTCACTATTGCTCAAGGTACCTTTAGTATATGTTATAATATCTTAGTCATGTCTCCAACTTAAACCAAGTCCCAAATACGACCATCTATGCTGACTTGGCTAATTGGCCTTTACAGAGACATCCAACAAGAATGCCAAAATTGGATTCATAACTGTAGCATCTTAACATATAGACCTCTGCAATAATGAAGGTATACAATTTTTATTTTAATAACAATATGCCATCTCATACATGTAACATATTCTGCTATAGTTCAACACTAGAAATTTAGAAGTCCTTTCATATTCAAGTATTCTTAAAGATGATAATAGGAATATAAAGTTGTATGAATGCAACAAAACAAAGGAAGTAATAATTCGCGTCAAAAACCATAAGCTTTGATGGAAGGATAATCCCTGACAGTTGATGCAAAGGTGTTTGGACAATACATTATATGGTACTACTTTGTACAAATACCACAAAAATTATGAGACCATATTATCTATAATGGGATCTGGAAAAATAAATTATTTATATACTAATGCAGCTATCAGTGACTTAGATAATATCTAAAAGTTGTTAAAAGAGAAATTTCATGTATTAAAAATAGATCCTATCCACGATGAAAATTGAGGATAATGGTGGACATGTTAGTCCTATTGAGATAAATAAGATCTCAGATAAATTCTCTAGGAAGCCAACCCAGAAAATCTTTTACTATCCTAGAACAACTCCTCAGGATATCTTATTTGAAGAACAAAGATTGTATATCCCCAATAGTTTCAAAGGAGATGAAATCTACAAGTGGAATATAGATGGTTTATCTAATAGGCAGATATCTATAATGGTACATAGAATGTTGATGTACAGTACCATTTGTAAAGCCCGTCCCAACGTAAGTGGTAGAGGTATAGCCGAAATGATTATGGTAGGATTTACTGGTTGGTTTAAAGGATGGTGGGATAATTATCTTACCAAATACAAAAATACAAGGATCATTCAATCAAAATTAAAGACAAAATATGTACAAGATGTCATGAACGCTAGCTATACTTTGATTATTAAAATCATTAAGCACTTCTCTGGAAGATGGACTGATAATAGTGAAAATATTTAGACTTTCCTCCAAAACCTTAGATGTAAAACTCTAACATCCTTTAGGTGGTATAAATATGTTTTCCTTTCAAGAGTCATGAAATTACCTAAGAGTAATAGCCCTCATTAAAAGTCCAAGTTTATAGATGGTCTTTCCATATTATTTGTTGAAAGAATTAGGAAAACCCTTGGAGGTACTAATGTGAGTATTAACTATGAGGCTTATACTTATGGTAACCTAATAAAAGTTTGGACTCAAGAAGGTTTATCTTTATCTAATGAGATTAAGTTAAACCAGCAAGTTAAGAAGTATCGTCTAAATGAGAGACAACAACTAGGATAATTCTGTGAGCAATTTGCCATAGATATCCCTAAATCCTCAAGGGAATCTCATAGACATAAGAGGAGAAAGTACTCTGAGGAAATAATGTCAAAGAAAATTGAGTGAAAAGGTAAGAGAAAAGAGGATTACAAATCCAAAAAAGCTTATAGAAAATCCAAAAAGACCAACGCTTGTTACCGATATGGTAGAGTTGGTCACTTTGCAAAAGATTGCAAAGTAAAGAGCAAGATTAAGAATATTACTATATATGATGAGATTAAAGACTCTTTGTGTAAGATTTTACTAAATTCCTCCCCAAATAATTCTAGTTTGGACCATAGTGGTAATGAGGAACAAAATAATTCAATTAATGAGGACCTAAGAGTTCTTCAATAAGAAGATTATATACGTTTAAATAATGAGTGTCTACCTTGACAAGAAGGGAAACCTTGTGAAAAAAGAGAAGGATGATGTTTTGCATTACATCATATCCCAATTTCAAGATATAGAAATTAATGTCTTGAGAGATGACAAATTAGCAGCTCTATTAGAAATGCTAAAAGAGATGGGTAAGGAGGATGATAAGCCATCCACCAATTCTTCCCCTGATTAGGAAGAAATGTATATTATTTTCTCCTAAAAAGGTTCTTATACAATGACTGAAGTTAATAGACTACTAAAAGAGAGGCAATAGGTTGAAGCTATTCCTACAATAACCCAAGACCTAAAAAATGAAATATATAATCGCAAAAAGGAAATATCCTTCCTTAAGAGTCATAATTTGGCATTGGACCAAAGAGTTTCCTCCTTAGAAAACCCAAAAATATTACCCACTGATAGTAGCCAAACTCTCCCTGAAGGAGATTTTCTTAAAACCTTAGAAGAAGTTGCCCATCAACACTTTTATGCTAAGGTAACTCTTCTAACTAATTATAGTTATAAGGAGTTTACAACTCTCATTAATAGTGGGGCAGGCTGTAATTGATCCAAGAAGGTGTTATACCTTTAAGATATTTCATAAAAATCACTAATACAGTTAGAAATATGAGTCGTCAGAAAATGGAGGTAGAATATAAAATCCCTAAAGCCAACATTTGTAAAGACAAGGTTTGTATTCCTAAAACTTTTGTTTTGGTTAAAGATATTGCTGATGAAATTATCTTAGGGAAACCATGGTTTCTACATTTGTTTTCTTTAGTCTGTTGGTATGGAATAGGTATCATTGGTACTTTTGAAAATAAACATATTCATTTTGAATGGTGTGATCCACCTTATACTAGATATTTGAATCTTATTAAAGAAAAAATTCTTTCAAAAAATAAGCAAATTTCAAAATCCAAAATTAATTGAAAAAATTGAGTTTCTGAAGAATCAATTGTCAATTTAAATTTGTGGAGACCATCCAAATGTGCTTTGGCAAAGAAAACAACATGTTGTTAGACTTCCATATGGAAATAATATTGTAGAAGGTAATATACCTACTATGGCCAAACCCTGTCAAATGAATTCTGACTATTTAGAATTATGTAAAAAAGAAATTAAATCTCTTTTGTATAAAGGTCTTATTCGACCTTCTAAGTCACCATGGTAATGTATTTCTTTTTATGTAAATAAGCATGCAGAACAAGAACAAGGAGTTCTGAGGTTAGTTATTAATTACAAACCTTTGAATAAAGTCCTCAAATGGATTAGATATCCAATTCCCAATAAGAAGGATTTATTAGATCGTTTGTATGATTCTCTAATATTTTTAAAATTTGATTTGAAATCAGGTTATTGGCAAATTCAAATTTTGGAAGCTGATAAATATAAAACTGAATTTAATGTTCCAATAGGACAATTTGAATGGTATGTCATGCCTTTTGGTTTGAAGAATTCTCCTCCGGAATTCCAGAATATCATGAATGATATTTTTATACTATACAACAATTTTATTATTGTCTATATTGATGATATTCTGGTGTTCTAAAAAAATATAGAGATATATTTTAAACATCTGGATCTTTTCTGAAAGATCATTCTACAAAATGGCTTTGTAATTTTGAAGCCAAAGATGTTTTTATTCCAGACAAATGTCCAATTTTTAGGTCATAATATTGATCAAGGGAATATTATTCTCATAAATAGGAGTACTGAATTTTCTTCTAAATTTCATGATGAAATAATGGACAAAACCCAATTGCAAAGATTTCTGGATAGCCTAAATTGTATATCTCCTTTTGTGGAAGATTTAACAAAGGATACAACTATCTTGTATGATAGACTGAAGAAAAATCCTAAAGCATGGTTTGAGAACCATACTATTGCAGTACGAAATATTACGGCTAAGGTTAATAATTTACCCTGTCTTATACTTGCAAATCCAAATTGCGCAAAAATAATTGATACTGATGCTTCAAATATTGGTTATGGTGGAATTCTTAAGCAATATTATCTAATAGAAAAACAATTTCATGTTGTTCAATTCTATTCTGGAAAATGGAGTGCCAGCCAGAAAAATTATTCAACGGTAGCTAAAGAAATTCTTGCTATAGTGAAATGTGTTTTGAAATTTCAAGGCAATCTTTATAATCAAAAGTTCTTAATAAGAACTGATTGCCAAGATGCAAAATTTATCTTTAATAAAGATTTTAAACCTGATTTTTATAAGAAAATATTTGCAAGATGACAGGCTTTATTAGACCCATTTGATTTTGAAAACTAATATTTAAAAGGTCTAGATAATAGTCTACCCGATTTTTTAACCCGTGATTTTTTAAGCTGATGTTTTCTCTTATGGATTTTAGGATGGCATCACGAGGATCTACTTTCCCATTTAGAAGAAGAGGTGGAAGGAATTTTTCAATAAGAGGCAGAGGTAATGTCCTCGCCCAAATTAGAAATCAGAGGCTTATATCCTTAAGCATTGCAAGATCAAGTTTTTATGGTATGAATGCAGATGAAAAAATGTATCAAGACTTTTTGGAATTCATGAAATCGAAGTCCAAAAAATAGGGGGATAATAAAGTCCCTTCATATTCAAGTATTCCTAAAGATGATAATGGGAATAGAGAGTTGTATGAACACAACAAAAATAGAGGAAGTAATAATTCTCTTCAAAAACCATGACCTTGAATAGAAGGATAATCCCTGCCAGTTGATGCAAAGGTATTTGGACAATACGTTCTATGCTACTACAACGTACAAATACCACAAACTTTCTGAGACCAAATTATCTACAATGGGATCTGTAGAAATAAATCATTTATATGCTAGTGTAGCTGTCACAAAAGATTATAGCTATTCAAAAATTATAATCAAACAGATTTTGACACTTGAAGAATGAGGCTTGAGTACCCTAAAAAAAAAGAATATACATATCCTGAACAACAAAAAATTATTGTAAAATATAATTATTGGAATTAGGCAGAATGCTTTGATAAGGTTTTTTTATGTGAGAATATTGAGAGATCTCATTCATGGTTTGTTAAAATATGTGAAAATATGCACAAAAAGAGCATGCCAAATTGGTTTGCTAAATGGTGGATCTTCCATGGTCCTTCACCAAAAATATTGCCTGATCCATTCAAAAGTCTATACAAGGACTGGATAGAGGTATCATCAATACTTCTAAAAATGCAAAAAGATAATGTTTATTTTAAAGGAATATCTATGATGTATTTCTTCATTGAATTTTCAATTTCGTGGATCTTGAAATGGTCCATATAGGTAAAATCAAATATTGATAATTTTCCATGTTTAGTGAGGGTTTATTATACTAAGTTTTGGAGTAAATTAAACTAATATATGGCTGATGGTAATGTCCATGGTCACCAGTTAGTTGAATCAGTAACAATGGCTGTTACAAAATACAAACAACAAAAGGAAATTGAGTCTCTTTATGGATAAAAATATCTCAGCCCTTTCAAGAATATTACCCAAAAACTTCAAATGAAGAAGGGCACAATGACCAAAGCTAAAATTTTGGCATCTTACATGGAAGAAGTAAAAAAGGATTTATTAAAAAATCTCGATCAAGAATGTGTGACTATTTCTTCTGCAGGAGATTGCTTGGCTGGCGAGTCACAGAGCATCCAAGGTGATGAGAAAATTAATATGGATGAATATTTGCAAAAATTTCAATCAACCATGGAAGAATACCCCAGCACTGCAAAAGACAAAAAGAAAAAATAACATGAGAAAATGAAGGTCCACGCCACTAATGAAATTATCGATGAAATAGCTATGATGGCAGACAAAGTGACCAAAAACTTTATGAAAAACAACTTTATGAAAAGCAAATAGTAAAGGTCACTTAGCTTTCTGAAAAAGCAAGGGTCATTTATAAATAGTTAAAGCCAGTTATTTTATTCAACTGTTTAGTATCAGGCATCCATTATATAAGGAAGCCTATCTTTAATTTGAGAGGTAGGTTTTTTAGGTCACCACTCTCTCAAATACTCTTTCTTTCTCTACTCTATTGTATAATAAGTTTGGAATAAAAGCTTTTTGGTTCTGAGCACAACTATCCATGTAAAGGTTAATTTTTAATTTTTTAATTTTAAATTGAATTTATTTTTTCTATTTCTATCTTATGATATGCTAAATTTCTAGTGTATAGCAGAATATGTTACATGTATGAGATGGTATATTATTATTAAAATAAGAATTGTAAACCTCCATTGCTGCAGAGGTCTATATGTTAAGATACTACAGTTATGAATCCAATTTTGACATTTATGTTGGATGTCCCTATAAAGGCCAATTATCCAGGTGGGCATGGATGTCTGTAATTGGGACTTGGTTTAAGATTGGAGTCATTACTAAGGTTTTATAATGTATACTAAAGGTGCCTTGTACAACAGTAAAGCGATCCGATTCTCATTTACTGGGACTATGTTAAAATTTTATATAAAGCTTTCTTATGTGAGAATCCTGAGAGAACTCATTCATGGTTTATTAAAATTTTTAGAAATGTCTACAAACAAAGCATACCAAACTGGTTTGCTAAATGGTGGATTTTGTATGCTCCTTCACAAAAAATATTGCCAGAGCCTTTTAAAAGTCTCTATAATGATTAGGTGGAAGTATCATCAATACTGCTTGAAATGCAAAGAGAAAACATATACTTTAAAGGCATATCAACAATGTATTTTTTCATTGAATTTTCTATTCCTTGGGTCTTAAAATGGTCTGTAGAAGTAAAACTAAATCCTAACAATGTCCCTTGTTTAATGAGAATTTATTACACTAAGTTTTGGGGAAAATTGAATCAATAAATGGCTGAAGGAAATGTCCATGGCCACCAACTAATAGAAACAATCAAAGCTTCCATAAATAATTATAAGCAGCAAAAAGAAACAACTCTTTTTATGAACAAGAGAAACACAGTCCATTCAAGAATATTGCCCAAAACTCCAGATGAAGAAAGGGACAATATCTAAATCAGAAATTCTTGCTACATATATGGAGGAAGTTAAATGATATTTAATGAAGAATCTCAATCAAGGATGTTCTTCAGAAATGTCAATATCGTTAGCAGGTCATGAAGAAGATTGCTTAGTTAAGGAATCCCAATTTATTCAAAGTGATAAAGAAATAGACTTGGATGCTTATCTTGCAAAATTCCAAGACACCTTGGAAGAATCTTCCTCGTACACAAAAGAAAAAGGGAAAAAATAAATAAAAGGACCCCACCACTACTCACATTATTGGGGAGCCAAACTTAATGGCAAACGACTTTTGAAAAAGCAAAACAGTAAGGGACATTAGCTTTTTGATAAAGCATGAGCCATTTGTAAATAGTAAGGGTCAAATAGTAAAGGCCACTTACTTCATTTTGTCGTTTTATTTTGGTGCTTCCATTATATAAGGAGCCCACTGTTAGTAGTATAGGACAGGTTTTCTAGAGCCCCTCTCTCTAGACTACTTTCTTGCTCTCTTATAAAAAAATATTTAACTGTGAAATAAAAAGCTCTTTCCTTCTGAGCACAATCCATCCACCAAACACTAGAAGCTGTTGCTTAACAACATTTTTATGCTAAAGTAACTCTTTTAATTGACTATAATTATAAAAGATAATTTACAACTCTCGTTGATAGCGGGGTAGGCTGTAATTACATAAGAGAAGGTCTGATACCTTCAAATTATTTTGTCAAGACACTCATGTTATTAGAAATGCTAAGAATCACCATTTGGTTTTAGATAAAAGGGTTTCTAATCTAGAACACCCTACTCCAGTACCTAACAAAATAAGCCATTTGATTCTTTATTAGAAGAAGATTTTCTTCATACACTTAAAGCTGTTGCTCAATAATATTTTTATGCTAAAGTAACTCTTTTAATTGACTATAATTATAAAAAAGAATTTATAGCTCTCGTTGATAGCGGGGCAGACTGTAATTGCATCATAGAAGGTATGATACCTTCAAAATATTTTGTCAAGACCACTTACTACAAAAAATGGGTAATATTGTGGGGTTTTATTTGCGGGGTTAGTTTAATCTCCGTAAAATTATAGGAAATGCAGGGGTTAAAAATTTGTCGCTAAAATTTATAAAGTTGTGGGGGTTTTAGAACCCACTATAAATTAAGGGGTTTTTAAATCCTCGCTTTCTACTAAAAAAATAACGCTTTATATCCCATAAAAATATAAATTTACAGGGGTTTTCGACCCCCTCTATAATTGAAAAAAATAGCATACCATTTTTTCTTTTTTTTTAATTGGGCAAAATATTTTCCCTCACTTTTCCAAATTGATAGGCAGCTCCCAATTATACCCTCTCTCATTTTCCCTCTCACTTTACCTCTCTCATTTTCTATTTTTAGAGAAATTCAATGCTTTGATAGTCCTGGAACAGGTAAATATTTTCTTAATTTGAGTCTCCCTTCATTTTGTCATCTGTATTTCCATTTGAGTAGTTATGAGTAAAATCAATCAACTTTTGTGTGCAATTTAGTGTGTGCATGTGTGTTTGTTTATTCTATGAGAATGTTCTACGGAAACATAATCAATTCATTGTGAATAAGTTAAACAGTTTTGTGCTTGTTGTCATTTGCTGATAACAATGCTAAAAAAAATCTAGAACTGACCCACAATGACCATTTTTATCTGATATGCAGCCGTTGACTCAACTTAGAAAGTAAATGTGATGTCTGGTATGTAGGTTCATTTATTGGTTAACTGATGTTCAACTAACTGCTGTCACTGCAGATTATACTTTATGAATATGAGTGTAGTATGATTAAATTAAATACTAGCCGCACATCTACTCCTATGTTCTTTTACCCCTCTGTTTCTTCTTTCCCCTTGAACTGACTCCCTTATTGGTCTTATGTGTTTTAAGATAGTGGTGTTATGTTTCAATGGTGGATCAAAAAAATTGAGTATATAGGTTCTATATTCTAAAAAAGAGGACTTATTGGGTTTTTGATAAGGTATTTATACATATTGAGTGGTTTTCTCAACACAGATATAGTCTTGGTCAAAGCTATTGATTTTTGCTGAACCCAGAGCTTTTCCCTCAATATGTGATTCTAGAGTAGGAAAAAAAGGATTAAGGTACGGTTTGGTCAAAGGAATTAAATAGGAGCACTGGAGCAGTCAATTGATTAGTTTTTTTTTGTTATGACCAATTCAGTCTTTTTCTTTCTATTTGATCAATATTTCTTTCTTTTATTTGTACTGTACATATAATTAGGACTCTTTGGAGAAAAGTAAATTTTGTATTCCCCGTTATCTTGTCGTTGCAAACAAATTTTCTAGTAGAAGTATGTTTTCTATTTTTTTCCTTTTTCTGGTCTCTTGTTCATGAATAATTCTTTGTTATTCAGGACGTGAAGCAAATGAAGTGGAACCAATATTTGATGCATTGCCTAATCTAGAACAGGAAGCCATTAATCCTCCCACTACATATCATGAACTATTCCAAGGATCTTCCAAAAATAGGCTCTCTACCTTCACAAGGTAGAGGTAAGGTCTTCATACATACCACCCTCCTTAGACCCTATTTGTGGGATTACACTAGGTATATTGATGTTGTTGGATTTGAGAGTTTAGGCCTTTACCATCTAAATCTTGCATTGTCAAGATTATTAAGACATGGAATATTAAAAATTAAAAACAGACGTCAAAAATACTCAAACAATGAGACATCAGTTTTGGTTTTTAGGAAATGCTAGCGGATAGTATAACTATGGTAAAAAAATGGTTTACCTGTAAAACAACCTTGGCATTAAAAGATGGAACTAATGCGATCTTTTAACTTTTGCTATAAACCTCAGGTTACATATATTGATCTTCCGCTGGTGTATACTTAAAAAATGATCATTATTTACCACGCTCTGAGATCAGTTTAGTAGCATGTGATTATTTTTGAGGTTATTTTCAATATACTTGTGATACTAAATGGTTAAGAAATATAGGCTGCTACACATGGATGTCATTTTGGTTAGTAGACACACTTATAAGAAACTTTTGTGCTCAAACAAGGCTAGTTTTAACTCAGGAGATTATTGTCAATATTTCAATTCCAGGTTCTTAAAGATAATGTTCTACTGGAGACACTTAAGAAATGCTTACTATTGAACCTTGTCTCCTAGCATAGAGATTATACTTAATTTGTCTGATTGGCTTCAATCTTTGGCATCATTTTGGGGTCACCTGTATGTGTAGTTTCGTCGTGCTAGTTAATTTTCTTTGTAGTTTGAACATATTCTATTTCATATGATTTTACTGCTTGATCTTGTACTACCTCCTTAATACTTAAAGTGCATATGTGCCATTAGCTATAATCCTATAGTACATTCTGGATTTACTGAAGATATAATTCTTCCTGGGGCATGTTTCTTAATGGATGTTCCAAGTCAAAATGTCACAAGTGAAAATAAACGGAGGGAGTATCTCTATTCTAGTGGTAATAAAATAAGGGTAGAATATAAGATCCTAAGGTTTTTATTTGCCAAGATAAGGTTTGCATGCCTGAAACCTTTGTTCTTATTAAACCTTTGTTCCTATTTAATATAGTTAAAGAAAGAATTCTTTCTAAAACCAAGCAAATAATGTTTTTGAAAAATGAAATTTGTAGTCTAACTATTGATCAAACACTTTAAATCCCGAAATTGGTTAAGAAGATTGAGTTTTTGAAAGATCAGTTTTCAATTGATATATGTGGAGATAATCCAAACATTTTTCGGCAAAGGAAAAGACATGTGGTTAGTCTTACTTATGGAGATAGTTTGCAAGAAGGAAATATTCCTACAAAAGCAAAACCTTGCCAAATAAATGCTGCATATTTAGAAGTATGTATAAAAGAAATTGAATCTCTTTTACATAAAGGCCTTATAAGACCTTCCAAATCTCCCTAGTCATGCGATGCTTTTTATGTTAACAAATATGTTGAACATGAAAGGGGTTTATCCAGATTAGTGATAAATTATAAACCACTCAACAAAGTCCTTAAATGGATTAGGTATGCAATTCAGAATAAAAAGGATTTATTGGATAGACTGAATGAT